>CM077085.1:179211637-179811637 GCA_039513925.1 Platanthera zijinensis | reverse complement strand
ACCGCCTCATGAACGACTTCCTCCATCTAAAGCAAAGGCAACTCACGGTGGGTGAGTATGAGATAGAGTTCAGCAAGTTGAGCCGTTTTGCCCCTGGATTGGTCAGCATTGAGACTGATCGAGTTAAGCGATTTCTCGGTGGTTTGAGGAGCGAGGTGCAGCAGTTGACCAGTGATTATGGGTCAGAGACTTATGCAGGTGTAGTAGAGGCTACTCTGAAGATGGAGGCTATTGAGATCGCGAAGAGCAGAGGCCAGCAAATGAGGTTGGACAAGAGAAAGTCGGTGGAGGAGAAGAAACCCCAGGTACCCGGTGCGGCTCCGGGAAAGAGGGGCAAGGTGGAGTGCAGCTTCTGTGGCCGGTCATGCCACCCTGCCGAGAAATGTTTCAAGAAGGCAGCAGCTCAGAGGAAGGAGCAGGTTCATGCGATTCAGGGTGCTCCTAGGAGAGATGTCTCCTGTTCCGTTTGCAAGCGATCCGCCATGATGCGGCCCAGTGTTGGACCAAGGATAAAGTCTGCTTTCAGTGTGGGCAGAAGGGTCACATCAAGTCGAGGTGTCCTCAGTTTCAGCCAGCTCTTCCTGCAGTTCCATTGCAAGCTTTACCTCAAGCTCAGCGTGTGGACAAGGGAAAGAGGAAGCTGAACGTGATCTCTTCTGAGGAGGCTCAGGTTTCGACCCAAGTCATCTCAGGTTAGTTGTTTGTTGTTTTTCTAGCCTGGTAGTTCTATTTGCTAGAATGTTTGCAGTATTGTTATGGTAGTTCCTTAGTTTTCTATGCTCCTATAGGGAAATTTAAGGTAAAGAACCGCTGGGCGCGGGTTATGTTTGACTCCGGCGCTACCCACTCGTTCGTGGCTAGAGCCTTTGTGGAGCGATATCGGTTGACCTTAGATCGTGTTCGGGATTCCTTCCGTGTCAAGTTTCCCTCTGGTGAATCTGTGTTGTCAGATTTGGGCATTTTGGATTGCCCTGTTTTGTTGGGGAACTTTCTTGCGAAGGCGGACCTGAAGATGATTGATCTGGAGGACTTCGATGTTATTCTGGGCATGGACTGGCTCTCTAGGTATGATGCAGTCATTCAGTGCAAAGGAAAGCGCTTGGACTTCATCAGGGACGACGGTCAGCCCGGCAGCGTGTATGCTGATCCGTGTCAGGATTCTCCTATCATCTCTGCGGTATGTGCTCAGAGGTTGTTTCTTTCTGGTTGTTGTGCTTGTTTAGTCTCGGCAGTTGAAACCGCTGTTAGCGTACCACGCTTGGAGGAGATTCCTATTGTTTGTGGTTTCGCCGATGTTTTTCCTGATGACCTTCCTGGTCTTCCTCCCGAGCGGGATGTTGAGTTTGTGATCGATTTGGAGCTAGGTACGCGTCCTATTGCTAAGGCGCCGTACCGGATGGCCCCTCGTGAGTTAGAGGAGTTGCGAGGTCAGTTGGATGAGCTATTGGCTAAAGGTTTTATCAGGTAGAGTTCGTCTCCTTGGGGTGCTCCTGTTTTGTTTGTAAAGAAGAAAGATGGGTCGATGCGGCTTTGCATCGACTATAGAGAATTGAACAAGGTCACTATTAAGAACAGATACCCTCTACCGAGGATCGATGATTTATTTGACCAGTTGCGCGGTAGCACGGTGTTCTCCAAGATCGATCTTCGTTCTAGTTATCATCAGCTCAGGATCCGTGAGGCGGATATTCCACGGACTGCGTTTAGATCGAGGCATGGACACTTTGAGTTTTTGGTGATGTCATTTGGTCTGACCAACGCACCATCAGCCTTCATGGATATGATGAACAGGGTGTTCAAGGATTTTCTCGATAAGTTCGTTGTGGTCTTCATTGATGACGTGTTAGTTTACTCTCGCAGTGCTGAGGAGCATGAGCAGCATTTGCGTTTGGTCCTATCGGAGTTGAGGAGCCACAAGTTATTCGCCAAGTTGAGCAAGTGCGAATTTTGGTTGCCTCAGGTTTCTTTTCTAGGCCACGTGGTGAGCAAGGAAGGGATCTCGGTCGATCCAGAAAAGATTACAGCAGTGATGGATTGGAGTAGGCCGAGTACGCCTAAGGAGATCAGGAGTTTCTTAGGGTTGGCTGGATATTACAGAAGATTTGTGGAGGGTTTCTCTTCCCTAGCTGCACCGTTGACCAAGCTGACTCAGAAGAATGTGGCATTTGTTTGGAGCGAAAAGTGCGAGGAGGCTTTTCTGGAGCTAAAGAAGAGATTGTGCACTGCCCTCGTTCTGACCCTGCCTACTGAGGGTGTGGATTATGATGTTTATATGGATGCTTTGCTTGTAGGTCTGGGATGCGTATTAATGCAGGTTGGGAAGGTGATTGTCTATGGGTCAAGGCAGCTGAAGACTCATGAGAAGAATTATCCTACGCATGACCTTGAGTTCGCAGCGGTTATTTATGCGTTGAAGCTGTGGAGACACCTACTGTATGGGGCTCAGTGCAAGATCTTCACTGACCACAAGAGCCTGAAGTACGTGTTCACGCAGAAGGAGTTGAATCTGCGTCAGCGGCGGTGGTTGGAATATGTGGCTGATTATGATGTGGAGATCCAGTATCATCCGGGCAAGGCCAACGTGGTGGCCGACGCCCTGAGCCGAAAGACGGGAAAGATCTTTAACCTCTCCGCCGATCGTTTAGTGGAGGAGTTCCTCCTTATGGATATATCAGTGGGATGCTGTAGTTTGCAGAGTAGTTTGTCAGTGGCAGAGCCGTCCTGGATTTCTTTGACTAGGCTGCACCAGAAGGACGATCCTGATCTTATGCACCTTTTCACCAGGACTGAGAAGGGAGAGTTGCCCGATTTTGCTATCGATGATGCGGGTACTTTGAAGTACCGCGGCAGGTTTTGCATCCCCGCCGTTGGGGATATTAGAGGTATGATTTACAGAGAGGCTCATGGTTCCAGCGTTTCCTACCATCCAGGATCTACGAAGATGTACCGTGACTTAAGGCAAATTGCCTGGTGGTATGGCATGAAAGGAGATATAGCCCGATTTGTTGCTGAGTGCCACACTTGCAAGCGCGTGAAGGCCGATCATGGAAGGCCTGGTGGCAAGTTGACCCCGTTAGAGATCCCGACTTGGAAGTGGGAGAGTATATCTATGGACTTCATTACGGGCTTACCAAGATCTCCGAGGGGATTTGATTTTGTTTGGGTTATAGTGGATAGATTGACGAAGTGTGCTCACTTAATTCCTTATAAGATTGATTACCCGATGAAGAAGATAGCGGAGTTGTACTTGAATGAAGTCATCCGACTCCACGGTGTGCCGGTTAGCATCATTTCTGATCGAGACTCCCGGTTTACTTCTCGTTTTTGGCAAAGTCTGCAGGAGGGTTTGGGTACGGATCTGAGATATTCTACTGTGTACCACCCACAGACCAATGGGCAGACGGAGCGGGTGAATCAGATTGTTGAGGATATGATCCGATGCTATATTTTAGACCACGGCGGAGCGTGGGATGAGCGGCTGCGACTTATGGAATTTGCTTACAACAACAGTTATCAGGGAAGTTTGCAGATGGCTCCGTTCGAAGCCTTGTATGGGAGGCGCTGTAGGACTCCGTTGTTTTGGGCCGAAGCTGGTGAGAGGCCGTTGTTGGGTCCTGATGCGCTGGAGGATATGGAAGTCGCCGTGAAGCTTATTCGGGAGAAGCTTCGTATAGCTCAGGAGAGGTTACGAAAAGAACGCCAATTGGCGTAGGTCTGCTTTGGAGTTCTCTGTAGGGGACCTTGTATTTCTTAAGGTTTCCCCAATGGTGGGTGTAAAGAGGTTTGGTAAGAATCGGAAATTGGACCCAAGGTATGTGGGCCCGTTTGAGATTTTGGAACGGATTGGCGTGTCAGCTTATAGATTGGGTTTGCCAGCAAACTTCCCAGGAGTTCATAATGTTTTTCATGTTAGCCAATTGCGGAAGTGTGTGCGCAGTAGTGGGCAGGTCTTGGACGTTGTGCCCCAGTTGGAGCCCAACCTCTCTTTTGTTCAGGTGCCGGTTCGTATTTTGGATACTCAGGAGCGAGTGCTGCGAAAGAAGTCCATACCGATGGTGAAAGTTCTGTGGAAAAATCAGGATTTGGAGAGCGCGACTTGGGAGCTAGAATCGGCCATGAGGAGGGCTTACCCTCACCTGTTTCCCTGATTTGATCGGTATGTTTCCCTTCTTGTAACTCCTATTGGTTACTTTTCCTTCTTTAGTAGGAGTGTTGTGCGTAAAGTTTCGGGAAGAAACTTTCTTTTAGGGGGAGTGACTGTAACGCCCCCGATTTTTCTGCGTTTATTTTTATTCTCGTTTGGCGTTATGATGACGCGTTTCCGTGGCTTGTGCTATTTGTGGAGTGTGGTTTAGCTCCTTAGAACTGAATGCCCTATCTGTAGCCTGTTGGCAAGATCTCCCTAGCAAGCCGAGTCGTTTTGGGTGACCCGGTGTGGCCTCTCGGGGGGATGTTGGTGTTTGGCTTTATTTGGGTATAACTCGAGTTCTGTTCGTCGAAAATTAATTTCGACTTCGCCGTTGTGTTCGTAGCGTGGGTATTTAGCTACGGTGCGAATTTCGTCGAATTCCGAGATAGTTCGGTTTTCGCGTCGTTTTGATGCTTTATGTAATTTTGTAATTAATTATATTATTATATATTAATATATATATATATATATGATAGAAATAGAATAGCCGATCATCTTCCCCACTTGAAACCGCCGCCCCTGTACGAGAGGAAACGGGAAACCGCCGAGCCTTGCCTTCCACCGCCGATTCCCGGAGCGTTTGTGGACGGAATTCGATTCCGAGAGTGGATTCGGATTGCTCTCGTCGAGACCTTCATTCCTACGGTAAGAAATTCGATTTTCGTGGAGCTTTAGGGGGATTGGAATTTTTGGTTTTTGAGGTTTCCGCCATTAAAGTTCGGATTTGCTTGTTAGGTGAGTTTTTGGTGCTGCTCTTTCTAGTGCAGCGTGAAGAGGAGGGAAAGCCGACCAAGCTTCACCGGAAATCGAGGCAAGTGGTGTTCTTGCCCTTGCCAAGTTGTTTTCTTTTGTTTAAAGCCTATTGTTTCTATCGTTTTATCTCCTATTTTCCGTCTCGAATGATTAGTCATAGTTTGAATGGTAGTGGTGCGCGTCGTTGGTAGTTTCCTACTGCTACTGTAGTTGCGTGGGTCATGTGCGCGTTCCGGTGTCGTCCGGGAAATCCCAACGGTACAGGTTAACTGCGCACGGTCATCAACCGTTAGGGCGCACGACCACTGGTCGTGTGCCTCTGTTCGTGCGCGGCTGTCTTTTTATTTTCCAAAGTTCTGTCTCGGCAATCGCACGAGCGCTGGCAATAGTGCGCACGACCAGTGGTCGTGCGAAACTGATCGTGCGCTAATGCTAAGTTTTCTGTCAGGTTTCAAGTTTCCCAGGTTCACTTCGCACGATCATCAGCCGATGAGTGCGCACGACCACTGGTCGTGCGATACTGATCGTGCGCTCTGAATATTTCCTTTCGCTCCGTATTTAGCTGGCGTCGATGCGCGGGTTATGTGGGCTTGAGTGTTTTGCGTTATGTTAAGGTAGTAACGTAAGAGTAGTTGTTGTATTAGTGTCGTTTTGCGTGGCACGTTGAGTAAGTGAAGCTCACTCAATGCGGTGTCGTGAGGACCCAGCGCCACGCCGTGTTGAGTCATTTCAACACTTTCTGTTGGGATTTGTCTCCACAATGCCTCAGATTTGTAGGAGGTCAGACCTTGAACTAAGATGAATTAAGGTGTATTTGATGCTGTGTTTAAGTTGTATGTGTGCAGGTTCTAATTGCCAAGTGTAGACCAATGTCAGTCTATAATGGGTCACCAAACACAGGACCATACAATGTAATTCCTCATTGTGTGATCCAAAGTGTTGGCCCATGTATAGCTTCTCTATTGGGATACACTTCCTTCATGCACTTGGATTGATGGACAGAAGCATTGGAGCAAATTTCCTCTTAGAATTTTCCTAAGTCTTTTATACTCGAGTATTTCCTTGTAATACACGAGTAAGTATTTTCTGATACTCGAGTATATACTCTGATACTCGAGTATATCTCCTGATACTCGAGTAAGTATATTGATACTCGAGTAAGTATATTGATACTCGAGTAAGTGGTTTATGATACTCGAATATATACTCTGATACTCGAGTAAGTCTGTTTATACTCGAGTAAATATTTTCTGATACTCGAGTAAGTCTGTTGATACTCGAGTATAACTTCTGATACTCGAGTAAGTCTGTCTATACTCGAGTAAGTGTTTTCTGATACTCGAGTAAGTCTGTTGATACTCGAGTATATCTTCTGATACTCGAGTAATTTCTTCCATACTCGAGTAATTGACTCTGATATAAACATCTCTCAGGTATATTTTCTGATACTCGAGTATATCGTCTTGATACTCGAGTATATCGTCTTGATACTCGAGTATACCTTTCTATTACTCGAGTATACACTTCTGATACTCGAGTATACCATTCTTGATACTCGAGTAATTCCTTCTTCTCTCCTGTAATTCTCTCTTTCTATACTCGAGTATACTGCCTCTTGCTACTCGAGTAATCCATCTCTCCATACTCGTGTATATCCTCTATTACTCGAGTATCGCAGTCAACTCATTCCAGAATTATTCTAAGTCCTTTTTCATCATAAGTAATTTGAATCTGTCAAATCTGATTGGTCCACGTGTCATCATTAATCAACGTTATGACCGTTGGAACCCACCTATAAATAGTCTTTTCAGAATTGACTTATTATCAAGAGATTACAGAGATATACTTTTAAAGGAAAGAGAAAATTCCGTGAACCCTAATTCTCACGCCGCCGCCAGTGTTGTTCACGGGAGAAAAACTTTGGATCGCCGATCTTCGTCTTCAACGACTTTCTCTCCAGCGATCCAGACAAAGTGAATCACTCGATCTCGCCGAGTCTCAAATATTTCAGATCTCTCTTCTCGATCGAGGTGGTTCTAGTTTTCAGACTCGTGGATCTCTCTCAGGTCATCTTCAACCTTTTTCTGATCAAGCCGAAGTTCCTGAAGAAGAAGACCGTTAAAGATCCAGATCTGAGATTGTTGTTTTGATTTTTATTTTCAAACCAAATTTCATTGTAGGAGATTCTTCTCCGAGACTTGTAGGAAGTTTTGTCTTCCGAGTTTTTGTAGATCCGTTTTGGGATCGAGATTTGTAGGAACGTGGTTCCGAGGTGTAGGATTGTTTTCAATCCGAGATAGTGGAGTAGCCGAGTCTAGTAATTTGCTAGATCGGTGAGGAAAGTGGACGTACCCAAGGTTGGGGAACCACTATAAATCTCTTGTCTTCTGTGATTGCTTGATATTTGCTGTGTTAGTTTTTAATTCCGCATTTGACACGCATTTCACCTATTCACCCCCCTCTAGGTGATTTAGGCTAACAACTTAGACCTCTCAATTGGTATCAGAGGGAGGTTGATCGTTAAAAGGTTAACACCTTGATCTTATCCTTCTAAGTTGTTTTCTTGTAAAGTATCAAGCATGAGTAAGACCAAGGATTTTGCTAAACTCCCTATCTGCACCAAGAACAACTTTCCTATGTGGAAGGAAAGAGTAAAGTTCTTCATGGAAACAGTAGATCCCCGGATCTTCATGATTGTTGAAGAAGGTCCCCACATTCCCATGACTGCATCCACCATAGATCCCACCAAGCAAGTTCCCAAGAAGCTGATGGATCTAGACAAGGATGAGATTGCACTTGTCTCTCTGGACAAGAAGGCTAAAAATATTATAGCAAGTGCAGTCGACGACTCAATGCTGCAGAATCTAATTCATTGCCAGTCTGCCAAGGAGATGTGGCAATCCCTTGTGACTCTAATGGAAGGTACAGAAGAAGTGAGGGATGATCGGAGATCCCTTCTGAATCAAAAGTATGAAGCCTTCCGGCAAGGTCATAAGGAAGCCATAACTGACACCTTTGAGAACTTCTTCAAAATAGTAAATGGCCTAAGAGTGTATGGCCGTGTCTTCACCAACGGGGAACTCAATGACAAATTCTTAAGATCCCTAACCAAGGAATGGGATAATAAGGTATGTGCCATTCGGGAGTTTGGAAGGTTAGCTGAGACGGACCCGCAGAATCTGTTCGGAAAGCTTATGTCTTACGAGCTGCAAATCAACTCAAGAAAAGCTGAAGAAGAGACAAGCAGGTCTGCATCCAAGGAGAAATCTGTCGCTCTAAAGGCAGATAGCTCAAGGAAGATAAAAGCTAGCTCTCCTGCCCCAGTTCCTGAGGCTGATGAAGAAGAATCATCTGAGCCTAGCTCATCTGGCTCAGAACTATCTGATGGAGAGTTCTCCCTACTCTCAAGGCAGTTCAAGAAATTCTTGAACAAGAAGAAGCAATGGAGAGGCAAGGATGCCTCATATAGAAAGTCACGACATGACAGTGATCATCGGAAGAAAGGCTCAAGTAGCCATGACAGGTATAATCCTAAACCGAACAAACAGATTTCTACTGACATCATTTGTTATTGTTGCAACAAGCCAGGTCACGTCATCGCCGATTGCCCTCACAAAAAGAAAGAGGGTGGAAGAAGAGAGGAAAAGAAATCCTCACACTCCAAGAAGAGGACAGAGAGAAGCCTAGTAGCCAAGAAGAGCAAAACTCTCAGCGACTCTGACTCATCTGAGTCGAGTGAAGAAGAGGAAGCTTACTTTGGGCTCATGGCTCATTCGGATGATGAACATGTCCCCCAGTTTACTGGGGAGGTAAAATCTCACACTCCTCTCTCTGATTCTGAAAATGACAATGAGCAAGAGGGATATTCCTCTGAAGATGAATCTGAACTCATGGGACAGTATAAGGAACTACTCACCGCTTACGAGAAATGTCGTAGAATGGTGAGAAGTCAAGCCAAAGAGATCAATTCTCTACAGGCTAGTGAGAGCAACTTGAGAGAAGAAGTCAGTAGGACTAACTCTCTTCAAGAGAACCTAAATGAAGCTATGGAGGAATACAATAAAGCTCTCAAGCACCTCGACCTTAAAGAGGAAATCATCAAAGAACTGGAAAAACAGCTCGAGGCTGAAAAGAAGCTTGTTGAGAGCTTCTCTAAGCCTAAGACAGTTCTTCCAATCGTTGCTGAATTCTCTGCTAAGGCCAAGGGTGCTGGTTTAGGCCACATTGGGTCTTCTAGTAAATCCTCTAGGAGAAACAAGGCCAAGAGGAAGAACAAGGCTGCCCGGAAGGCTCTAGCTGAGGAAAAAGGGAAAGCTCCCTTGGAACCTGTTGTGTTCAAGAAAGTTATCTTTCCCACGAACGAACTCGATTATGAGTCCACCTATGGACACTTTTCTAGGCCGATCCCTGAGAAGCCTAAGTCAAGATACCAAGGTTGGACTCGTCCTCGTAACTTTGGCGAGAGTGTCTTCAAGGCACCTTATGAGGAGATTCAGCTTCAAAGCTATGGACCTTATGCTCATGGTCATAACTTTAAGAAGACACCAAAAGTAAAACCCGTTGTAGAAAAGCCTATGAAAGAGAAGACTTCATGTAACTGCAATCATCATGAAGCCTCTTCCTCCAAGAGTAAGGCTCCTGCTAGACCTTCATTCCAGAAAGTCAGGCAGGACTACACAAGGCAAAGATACAACAGGTTCAACTGTTGGTGTTGTGGCAGAATTGGTCATTTTGCCAGTGATTGTTGGTTCAATCCTGAAAATGCTGCAACCCCTAAGGTTAGCAACGTGAGAGTGACCACTCATAAGGCTAATACTCGTAGGGGGAGTATTCTAACTCGAGACCAAGGACCCAAACTTGTTTGGGTTCCTAAGGCTAAATGATTGTAATTGCAGGTATGTCCAAAGGCCACCAAAATGCCAATCTGGTACTTGGACAGTGGATGTTCTCGGCATATGACCGGGACAAGGAGCCTACTACTAAACTACACCTCAGTCTGCGACGGACCAAAGGTCATCTTTGGAGGTTCAGATCGAGGAATCACTAAAGGCTATGGTATGATTTCTAACGGTAGCGTATCCTTCTCGAATGTAGCCTATGTTGAAGGATTGGAGCACAATCTCATCAGCATAAGCCAACTATGCGACAAAGGATACGTAGTTGAATTTCATGCTGACAAGTGTTTGATAAAATCGGTTAACAATATGGAAACTATTTTATCAGGCACTCGAAGCAGAAATATTTTCTGTTTAAATTTTATTTGTATAGACTCTTCGACACCAGTGTGTCTTTTGGCAAAAAGTAGTGCATCTCTCGCTGACCAATGGCACAAGAGACTAGCACATATTAATTTCAAAACTATTAATAAATTATTCTCTCAAAACTTAGTGCGTGATGCACCCAAGGTCAAGTGCGTTACGGACAGTCCTTGTCACGCTTGCATCAAAGGCAAGCAAACAAGAAGCTCGTTCAAAAGCATAATAGGCAAGGATTCCAATAGAAGTTTACAACTTCTTCATATGGACTTGTTTGGTCCACTGCAAGTTAGAAGTTTGGGAGGTAAGGAATATACGTTGGTTATTGTGGATGATTACTCGCGCTTTGCGTGGGTGTTCTTTCTGAAACACAAGTCAGATACCTTCGGTATTTTCACTAACTTTGTCAGGCAAATCCAAAATGAATACAACTGTTCCGTAGTCAAAATCAGAAGTGACAATGGAACGGAATTCAAGTCTGGAGCCATGACAGAATTTTGTGAAAGTCAAGGTATCTTTCATGAGTTTTCCTCTCCCCGCACTCCACAGCAAAATGGAGTGGCTGAGAGAAGGAACAGAACACTCATAGAGGCTTGTCGGACCATGTTGAGTGATGCCTCACTTCCGGAGTATTTCTGGGCTGAAGCCGTCAACACCGCTTGTCACGTGCAAAATCGAGCACTCATCAACAAAGACCATGATAAGACTCCTTACGAACTTCTAAAAGGCAGGCAACCAACCATTTCATACTTTAGAATCTTTGGTTGTAAGTGCTTCGTACTTAACAATGGCAAGTATCACACTACAAAGTTTAGCGAGAAAAGCTTTGAAGGTATTTTCGTAGGGTATAGTAGCCATAGTAAGGCCTATAGAGTTTTCAATAGAAAAACTCTGGTTGTGGAAGAGTCGATACATCTTGTATTTGATGAGACGAGTCTGTTGCAAAGCAACTCGTCTAGTGTGCCTATTGTAGATGCAGGTACAAAGTTGAAAGAACTCAGCTTGGATGAACCTATTAAAGATAAAGATGAGACGTTCATCAAGATCCCCTCTACAACCACCCTTGGAGAGGGAGATGATCAAGATGAAGAAGACATCCCAGCTGAAGATATAACTCCAGTGGCTGAAGAGATCCCAGATGCAAGGACTTTAGAGTTCAGACACTTGAAGGATCATCCTGCTGACCAAATCATAGGAGATCCTCGGGATGGTGTCAGAACTCGTCGAGGTACAACTAACGAGAATTTACACTTAAGCTTTCTCTCACAGGTTGAACCAAAGAAATTTGAGGAAGCCAACTCCGACGCATCCTGGATTCTAGCCATGGAAGAAGAATTAAATCAGTTCAAAAGATGCAAAGTCTGGACACTTGTTCCTAGACCCAAGCATAAGAACGTCATCGGGACAAAGTGGGTCTACCGGAACAAGATGGATGAAGACGGAACAATTATAAAGAATAAAGCCAGACTTGTCGCCAAGGGATATCGTCAAGAGGAAGGGATCGACTTCGACCAAACTTATGCTCCAGTAGCAAGACTGGAGGCAATCAGGTTATTTCTTGCCTACGCTGCACTTAAGGGCTTTACCGTCTATCAGATGGACGTAAAGTCCGCCTTCCTAAATGGCAACATTAAGGAAGAAGTGTACGTAGAGCAACCCCCAGGTTTTGTTGACTCAACCCTTCCTAACTATGTGTATTTATTACAAAAAGCACTATATGGTCTCAAGCAAGCCCCTCGGGCTTGGTATGAGACGCTGTCTACCTTTCTTCTTGAGAACAAGTTCACAAGAGGAAAGATAGACAAGACATTATTTCTTAGGGAAATAAAAGGCAAGATTTTGCTAGTGCAAATCTATGTCGACGACATCATTTTTGGCTCTACAGATAACAACCTCTGCAAGAAGTTTTCTAAACTTATGCAAGGGAAGTTTGAAATGAGCAGTATGGGAGAGCTGAAGTATTTCTTAGGGCTACAAGTGAAACAATCTGAGGATGGAATCTTCATCTCTCAGACCAAGTTCACCAAAGAGCTGCTTAAGAAATTCGGAATGGAGAATGCAACCTCTATGAGGACTCCAATGGCCTCAGCTATGTCTCTGGACAAGGATGAGAAAGGGAAACCTTTTGATGAAACCAAGTACAGAAGCATAATTGGGTCCTTGCTCTACCTTACTGCAAGTAGGCCAGACATCATGTTCTCGACATGTGTATGTGCTAGATTTCAGGTGAACTCTAAGGAATCTCACTACATCGCTGCAAAGCGAATCTTGAGATACCTCAAAGGAACACCAAATCTTGGCTTATGGTACCCAAGAAGTAATGATAGTGAACTAATTGGATTTTCAGATGCAGATTTTGCAGGAAGCAAAGACGACAGGAAAAGCACCTCCGGGACTTGCCAATTCCTCGGAAGGAGACTCATTTCCTGGAGCAGTAAGAAGCAAAACTGTGTAGCCATCTCAACGGCTGAATCAGAGTACATCTCTGCAGGGAGCTGTTGTGCACAGCTTTTGTGGATCAAGAATCAGTTTGAAGATTATAACATGAAGTTCCAGAACATTCCACTGTTCTGTGATTCTTCCAGCGCAATTGCAATAGCCAACAACCCAGTCTCCCACAGCAGGACCAAGCACATAGAGCTTCGCTACCATTTCATCCGGGAGCATGTGGAAAATGGAGATATAGATCTACAGTATGTCTCCACAGACAGGCAAGTTGCAGATATCTTCACCAAGCCGCTGGATGAGTCCAAGTTTTCATTCTTCAAAACTGAGCTTGGACTGCTTAACAAAGAAGACCAATGATGGACTCAGAAACTTAGAAGAGGTCAGACATGTTGGATACTCTGAGGTACATTTTTCTTTTGTTTAGTGAAAATTCCTTCAAGAAATTTGAGACTCGAGAATAGTTACATTTACACGAGTGAAATAGTGAATACTCGAGTAACAAGTCCAACATACTCGAGTAATCAAATCAATACTCGTGTATGCACTCCTTATACTCGTGTATGAAAAGTCTTCAGAATTTAATACTCGTGTATTGAACTTCCTATACTCGAGTAATCAGATTGATACTCGAGTATGAATTTCTTATACTCGAGTATGGAAAAATCCGTCTAGACTTAATACTCGTGTATACTCAGTCCATACTCGAGTATATGTTAAGGATTACTCGTGTATGCCGTAAACTCCTCTCGTGTAATCGAATTTCTCTGGAATTTTTCAAAATCTCTATTCGCACAACTAAATTGCCGCCTCTTCAGGTATGTCTTTTACTTAATTCGTTTTTAAACCTAATTAGAATTATTTATATATATATATTCAAAACGACAAAGTCCTTTCCACTTCTCATTCACTCGAGTAGCCGTCGGCTGTTCGTATTCCCGAAACCCTGTTCTTCATCTTCCGACGCCGCAGATTTCCGTCGTCCTCATTAAAGATTCGCTGATGGCTCCTCCCTCCTCTAAGTTTGGAATCGGCTCGGAATTAGTAACTGATGGCATTGAAGATATCTCCGATGATTTCAAGAACCTTCTGATTCTCCTGGATACTGCCGGATTAACCTTCGTTCTTCAAGAACCATGCCGCCTTTTGCTGTCTGATGTTGAAGAGTTCTACAAAAACTTGAAGATTAGGCACAATGGTACAGTTCTGAAATCAAGGGTAAGGGGAGTTGATGTTCGGTTAGATAAAACCTCTGTCGCCACTCTGCTTCGGATGCCGGTGGTCGACGAAGAAGATGATTTAGACAAGGCAGATGCCGACCGCACCTCCTTATTCTGTGGCCGAGATCCAGAAGGTGGAGGTGAAACCCTGAACCGCTCTCTGTTCAATCCAGAAGGGAAGTTTCTAGTTGACATCATTGCCAAAATCCTCTGGTGCAAGACTTACTCCATTCGAGATGTATCACAAACTCTTTTTGAAGTTATGCAAGCTATTGTCTGTAGGAAGAAGTTTCAGTTTGGAATGATGATTCTGGATAAGATCAAAGAAAGTGTCAAACATCCCAGCTTTGCCAGGATTATCTCCCTCCTCCTCCATGAGATAAATCCTACAGTATTTGACTTCTCTAAAGGGACTCCTCTTCACCACATGAAGAAAATCTCAATATCATCCATTCAGAGGTATGACCTCAAGATCATGAATCCTGCCCAAACCTCCAGACAGCAAGCTGTCATCAGGACCCCATCTCCTCCTCAACAGCAAATTGCTGACACTCTGGGTGCAGCAATTGAGGGGGAGCCTGCCTCTTCTCTTCCTCAGAATCAGGTCTCTTCAGCATCAGTAATTCCAGAAACAGAAGAAGTAAGAATTCCCACTCCTCCAATCTCTCCTCCTCCAGCAGATATTCAATCAGCAAATGCAGACTCAGAGATTCCAGACTCAGCAGCACTTCTGTCTACAGCTGAGGATATCAACAAACTTATTGATGAGCTCAGCTCAGATGCCCCACTCTTCCAGAATGACTCTCCTGCTAGAACTCCAGTTCAGTCTCCTGCAAGAACTCCAGCTCCATCTCCTGCAAGATCTCCAGTCCATTCTCCTGAGAATGAGCCTAGTACATCAGCTCATATTCTCCTGTCTGATGATGAGATGTCTCCAGATCCTGTGGAGGCACCTCTGAAGAATTTGAATTTCTCCATGCCCTCTCTCCTACCCTCAGAAGAAGATGTTGAACCAGTTCCATTCAAGAGAGCAGTCAGCTCTGTGGTAATTTCAGAAATCCCTCCTTGGACTGCTTCTGCTTCTACTTCTGCTCCTGCCCCTGCTGCTTCAGCTCCTGATACAACCTCAGCTCCCTCCTCTTCATCCTCAGATATTATCAGCAAGATAGAGCTTATGCTAAAAGAACAGAGAGAATACTTTGATGCCTCTCTGCAATCAGTAACATCCAAGGTCTCTGCTCTTGAAACAGAGATGAGCAGAGGCTTTGCTGAGATTCAAGCAAATACTGATGAGTTAAAAAGGCTGTTTCAAATTGGAGGCAAGGCCATAGACCACACCATTACAAGCATTGGTGAGCTAAGAAATCAGGCTGAGACAGTAGCTCATAACCAGCTCAAGCTAGATGAGAGAGCTGAACTGAATGTTGTGAAAGTGTGTAATGAAGTGAGCACCTTCAAAGATGAAGCGATTGCAAAGCTAAACATAGATATCAGCAAGGGGGAGAAGGTTGTAAAAGAACAAGTGGACAAACTAAATGAGCAAGCTCAAATAGCTGTAAAGGAACAAATTGAAACTATCTCTAAACAGGCTCAAACAACAGTGGATGGAATTGTGAAGGAAATGAAAGCAGACATTCTCTCTCAACTACAATCTGTAAAGTTTTATACATATGATACTGCTGTGTGGCTACATAATATGAACTTCCCCAATGCTCAGCTCAACCCAGCCATCATTCCTCATCACCTCAATCCTCTTGAAGAGCAACCCTCTGCAGATGCCCCTGTCCAAGCTTCCATTCCAGAAAGTGGTGTGCCAGTCTTCTCTCCTAGACCTGAAGGTGATCTGACTGAGCCTCCTCTCAACTACTCTGACTTGTGGCAAGATGATTTTGTTTCCAGTTCTCAAGGTCCATCTAAAAGGAAAAGAAAGTATGGTGAAGGTACTTCTGCAAGTCGTTCTGAACCCAGAAGAGATCCAGCAGTTGTTCACTCAGAGGTCTGGAGTCCAACCTCCAAATCCCTTATTCTTGATACCCTGAAATTAGTGACAGACCTTGGTGAAAACAGAGATAATCATTACAGCTATTCAGAGTGGAAAGCATATGAAGCCTCTCAGATCAAAATCAGACTCCATGACAGAAACTGGGGACACAACAACCCTGCTGCTCCTCCCAGGCCCAGAACCTATTTCCCAAAGCCTTACAGCTATCTGGAGAGGCAACAGCTCAAAAGGGAAAGGATGCACAAGGATGCTCCTTCTTGAGTGGATCTGAGAAAGTGGACTTGGACTATTTTGTTTATGTGTTTTAAAAACATTGCCTCATATATATATATTTAATTCTGATTATGGCCATATTTTGTTTACTCTGCTTTAGTTAAGCTTATTCTCCTGTTATATGCTTGCTGTTCTTTTACTCTTAAGTAATTCACCTTAGTATAGAGAGTGCTGACATCTACAAATAGGGGGAGATTGTTGGGATTTGTCTCCACAATGCCTCAGATTTGTAGGAGGTCAGACCTTGAACTAAGATGAATTAAGGTGTATTTGATGCTGTGTTTAAGTTGTATGTGTGCAGGTTCTAATTGCCAAGTGTAGACCAATGTCAGTCTATAATGGGTCACCAAACACAGGACCATACAATGTAATTCCTCATTGTGTGATCCAAAGTGTTGGCCCATGTATAGCTTCTCTATTGGGATACACTTCCTTCATGCACTTGGATTGATGGACAGAAGCATTGGAGCAAATTTCCTCTTAGAATTTTCCTAAGTCTTTTATACTCGAGTATTTCCTTGTAATACACGAGTAAGTATTTTCTGATACTCGAGTATATACTCTGATACTCGAGTATATCTCCTGATACTCGAGTAAGTATATTGATACTCGAGTAAGTATATTGATACTCGAGTAAGTGGTTTATGATACTCGAATATATACTCTGATACTCGAGTAAGTCTGTTTATACTCGAGTAAATATTTTCTGATACTCGAGTAAGTCTGTTGATACTCGAGTATAACTTCTGATACTCGAGTAAGTCTGTCTATACTCGAGTAAGTGTTTTCTGATACTCGAGTAAGTCTGTTGATACTCGAGTATATCTTCTGATACTCGAGTAATTTCTTCCATACTCGAGTAATTGACTCTGATATAAACATCTCTCAGGTATATTTTCTGATACTCGAGTATATCGTCTTGATACTCGAGTATATCGTCTTGATACTCGAGTATACCTTTCTATTACTCGAGTATACACTTCTGATACTCGAGTATACCATTCTTGATACTCGAGTAATTCCTTCTTCTCTCCTGTAATTCTCTCTTTCTATACTCGAGTATACTGCCTCTTGCTACTCGAGTAATCCATCTCTCCATACTCGTGTATATCCTCTATTACTCGAGTATCGCAGTCAACTCATTCCAGAATTATTCTAAGTCCTTTTTCATCATAAGTAATTTGAATCTGTCAAATCTGATTGGTCCACGTGTCATCATTAATCAACGTTATGACCGTTGGAACCCACCTATAAATAGTCTTTTCAGAATTGACTTATTATCAAGAGATTACAGAGATATACTTTTAAAGGAAAGAGAAAATTCCGTGAACCCTAATTCTCACGCCGCCGCCAGTGTTGTTCACGGGAGAAAAACTTTGGATCGCCGATCTTCGTCTTCAACGACTTTCTCTCCAGCGATCCAGACAAAGTGAATCACTCGATCTCGCCGAGTCTCAAATATTTCAGATCTCTCTTCTCGATCGAGGTGGTTCTAGTTTTCAGACTCGTGGATCTCTCTCAGGTCATCTTCAACCTTTTTCTGATCAAGCCGAAGTTCCTGAAGAAGAAGACCGTCAAAGATCCAGATCTGAGATTGTTGTTTTGATTTTTATTTTCAAACCAAATTTCATTGTAGGAGATTCTTCTCCGAGACTTGTAGGAAGTTTTGTCTTCCGAGTTTTTGTAGATCCGTTTTGGGATCGAGATTTGTAGGAACGTGGTTCCGAGGTGTAGGATTGTTTTCAATCCGAGATAGTGGAGTAGCCGAGTCTAGTAATTTGCTAGATCGGTGAGGAAAGTGGACGTACCCAAGGTTGGGGAACCACTATAAATCTCTTGTCTTCTGTGATTGCTTGATATTTGCTGTGTTAGTTTTTAATTCCGCATTTGACACGCATTTCACCTATTCACCCCCCTCTAGGTGATTTAGGCTAACAACTTAGACCTCTCACTTTCTTTTTCTCTTTCCTCGATTTACGTTCCCGAGTGAATTCCTTGTTTATATTTGTAATTTCCTTGTCGGTCATGTTTCTCTTTCCTAATGGTTGAATCGTGGGTCGTGGGTAGTAGTGGTGGTTTGTAGCTCTTTATGGGGGTGGAGTTGTGTAATTTAGCCAAGGCCACTCGTGTTTTTCTTGCTCCAGGTATGGGCTGGGCATGTGGGTGGAAGGTCCCTTGTGCTTTCACGTGTAGACCCTCGAGCTTGTTGACTTGGACATGGTGGATGGGGGGACTGAGTTTGCCTCCAATCCGGTTCCTCATTGTTTGTTTTTGCTACTACCACCTCCCACAGTTTAGGGTGTTAGAAGTTTCTTCCTTGGTAGTTTGCAGCACTTTTGGCTCTTGGTAGCTTGCTGAGGTATTCTGTTTTCTTTTGGAATACCCCAGGTTCTGAGCCGTAGCCAGTTGGGTGGCTAGTTTGCAGTGGTGTTGTTGGTGGTCTCTTGGACCTTGGAGTTCCGTTTGCCGTGTTGGTGAGGTAGTTTTTCAGTACTTTCTTACAGACATACATGTGTGTCAGTGGGTTCGTGTCAGGTTGTTGGCGCCCACTGGTAGTTTTTCTTACCTTTGTACTAGATATAGTTACTTATGCTGCTACCATTTTCTGGAGATAGTCTACTTGCTCTGAGAAGGATTTATGCTAGGTTGCTAGTTATTTTTAAACTATAATTATTATTATAAATAAAGCTCATGATCAGCATGTTTTATAAAACGTAATCACTATTTTTCCAAATCATGTATAAAGACCGTTTTCTTATATATTATATAAATTAAATGTAGGGTCTTGCATAGCATGAGTGGTTCTCTTGGGACCCTTATGTGCACCTTAGGATGTCAAACCTAAATAAAGTATTTTTCCGCAGCGTATAAATATAGTTTTTCTTTTGTGGACTAGGTGATCCACTAAGCCGGGGGATACGGCCTCTAAAATATAACTGATTTTCTAATCATTAATCACATGATTTTCTTTCTTTAAGTTGGTAGTTGGTTTTGCCTGAGCGTCAGCAGTTATCCCCTGCTTGGCGTGGCATCATGACGCGTGTTTTCTCTTACTCTGATAATTCTTAATTCGGAGAAAATGCGGGTTGTGACATGTATCGCCCCACGGCATCGCATAACCACAAGTGTTTGCACAAACACATATGCATACAATATTTACAAAGGACACATAAAAGCAATAAAGTGCACACTCCACTTTATTTCCGCTCATCTGCGTCTTTAAGCAACTTCTTGATAGCCTCCTGCAACTCCAGGTTAAACACTCATGGTTGTTGAACTTCATGATGTGAGCTTTGCGACTCCTTCAAACCGAGATTGTACACTCGCGGTTGCGCCCAGGATGCAGATGATTCCGCCACAGCTTTGCCCTTTTCTTCATAGGTCGCACCGGACTTTTTCTCACCCTTCGAGGCGCCACTCCAACAATCTCGGGCGATATGCCCCGGCCTCCCACATTTAAAACACGTACGTGTCTCCACACGTACTTCACCAAACGTCGCGCCTGAAGCAACATCCGAAGATGTTTGTTCAGCAGGCCTAAACCTCTTCTTATCCCGTTTCCTAAACTCCGACTGTTCAGACTACGGAACTTTGAACTCCGACTTGTCCGCCGCCAAGTTCTTCTTGTCGTGTGCTCGTTTCAAATCTTTTTTCAATGCACAGGCTGTATCTACTAAGGCTTGGAAGCCTTGGTTCACTGAACTCGGAAGCGCCAATCTCAACTCATCTCGGAGTCCCTCATAGAATCTATTCGTTTTCCGTGCTTCTTCCGCAAAAGTCGACCCCGCATAACGTTCAAGCCTGGTAAACTCATGCAGCTAGTCATCCACAGACTTCTCCCCCTGCACCAGACGTTGGAATTCGTTCTCCATAGCAATTCTCCGCAATACTGGCAAATACTTTGCCCAAAACAACCGGGATAATTCGTCCATTGAAATCGCTCTCAGGCCTCTGCCTGCCAACTGGTGCATCTCGACTTCGTCCCACCACAGTCTCGCCTCTCCTTTAAGTAGGAAAGTGGCTAACGTCACTCTCTGGTCCTCATAAATCCTGAGTGCTGCAAGTATCCTCTTCACTCTTGAAATCAAATCTTTCGCCTGAGTTGGGGAATTCGCCCCGAAAAACGTAGGTGGATGAAAATCCATAAACCGCTTCAGTTGCTCGCCAGTCGCTCGCTCGTCCACCCGAGCTTCCACATGCTCTTGCCTTGCACCAACCCGAACTTGCTCCACTACAGGCCTTGCCTGCCCAACAAGTTGTGCTTGAATCATGGCAAATACCGCCTCCGCAACTAGGCGTACAGTTTCCGCAGAAGGAGGAGGTGTGGGCACCTCGGCTGGTGCCGCACTCTCATCTGAATGCTGGGGCTCAGACTGCCCATCACCACTCCTTGTCACATATATGTGAACAAGATAACAATAATCAACCTCCAATCCAAAAGGGAAAACATACCGAATACAAACACGCCCATTCCTAGTGGACATTCTTGAGTTCAATTATTTTAAAACGGTTCGCACGTACACGTGCTCGCCACCCAACAAAAGAATTCGGCCACAAATTCAAAAGCGAAAAAATGAGAGGCCTCTGATACCAAAATATAACAACCCAACCCGTTAATAACATATAATAAAAGGTATGACCGGGGCCCCACACTATATGCCACAAACAGATGGCGAGGTCAATTGTTAATACCAAAATACCAATGCATCCTAACCCAGAGCATTCTAGCGGAAGTTTATAAGTTGCACGAACTCAATCCATAAATATCCACTATTATATAAAATAACACATTTATATACACGAACAGGAATGAATACAAGGACACCGCTCACGGCCTTAAGGCCTTACAAGTTTCTCTTTACAAACATATGACTTCATACATCGGCATGCAGGCTGGCCACACATGAAATCCAAATCTTCACACGGCCTTCGAGAGCCTAACAGCAATAGCAAGGGCTTCAGCCCGCTCAATCCATTTCAGTATCTACAAGGGCAACACCTGCATATGGACATCCACCCCATGGGTGATAAACAAAGCAACGGTCAGCATTCAGCTGACCAATTATAACGACCCTACCCCTTACCCGGGGCAGTGGTTCCTTCCCTGCATGTATTCCAGTCACAACATGTATATATATATATCACTACACAATAACATCACAAATGCCGGCCTTCATGCCAGATGCTCCGTGCACTCAGGGCACGCTTATGGTGTATCGAAACATCCTTCGTACACCATCGACTAGAGGTTCTTAACTTGTTGTCGATGGAGTATAGTCTACTACAGCGCGCAGACTTGAGACCCTCTCTCGCATCCCATTCAGAGGTAGTAACCTCACGGAAACCGTGAGCACTATCAGTCGGCCTACCCACGTAGTGTAACAAGCCTATTGAATTCGCCCCGCTGCATTGCTACCAATCGACCGCTCACCCGATCCTATCACTGAACTTGTTGGGTGGCCCACCCACTCAGAGGTTCTTCACCTGTTGGCCATGTGCATCAGACGCCATCCCTATTGGAGACCTCTCACACCCAGCCACTTAGAGGTGCTCGCTTACAACAATCCGATCAT
Organism: Platanthera zijinensis; assembly: GCA_039513925.1. Taxonomy (NCBI): domain Eukaryota; kingdom Viridiplantae; phylum Streptophyta; class Magnoliopsida; order Asparagales; family Orchidaceae; genus Platanthera; species Platanthera zijinensis. The sequence continues at coordinate 179,789,927 of CM077085.1, read as the reverse complement.
TGAACTTGGGGGGTGACCTACCCACTCAGAGGTTCTCGCATTCCTTTCTCAACACCGGCACATAGTGCCGCTTTCCATTCCATCACTACAGCTCGTACCGAGTATACAACCAAAGGAGCTATACAAAGCTTCCTTCTTACCATCACAATCATCCTCACCATCTCTATAGGTTAACCGAGGTATACACGGAGTCTTCTCCGGTTCGCAGCATCACCAATCCAGACATCCATCCAGATGGGCTCCACACAGTATGCATATGTCGTACTACACATTTCCGGCTCTAGATGGAGACTCAACCGCTGAAATCACTTACGTCCTTCCTTCTTTTGATGGAGGATTCCACAGATATACATGCATAAATAAAGGGCTTCACATGCCCAAGGAAGAAAGACCGTTACCCTTGACGATCGCTTTGGCGCCTTGAAAGAACTAGCCAGATGGAAATCACAGCAGTGACCTTGCCTCCGCAACGCTGAACTCGACTCTCGATTCAGACGCTGACGCTCCACCGGCGGTAGGAAAGCTTCTCCTTCTTCCTCCCTTGCTCTCCTCTCTCTCTTAACTTTAGAAAGAGAATGGCCAACATGAGAATGAGATATTCATCTCCATTCTCGGCCTTATAAGAGAAGGGATGAACTTGGACCATAGGATCCAAATAGAAGGGAGCGAATGGCCTCGATCTGCTTTGAAAAGCATCTAAATAGAGCTGACACGGCCTGTGACACGCCCGTGTCACAGGCCGTGTTCCTTGAGCGGTTAGAGAACCGACTCAATCTGGAACAGAACACAGGCTACGACATGCCCGTGTCACTCCCTGACACGCTTGTGTCAACGAGTACATTATCGTATGGCTGGCCGTGTAACCTCATCAACACAAGACCGAAACACCCGAGAAGAACACGGCTAAGTCACACGCCTGTATCCTTGGTCGTGTGCCCAACACGCCCCTGTGACACGCCCGTGTCACAGGCCGTGTTCCACACTCATCGCCACTCCACTCAACGCCACTCAACGCTATGCCACTCAACGCCGCCCGAGCAAGACACGCCATGGGAAACGCCCGTGTCCCGGCCCGTGTTGTCTCTCGACGAACGTCGACCATGCTGTCTCGATAACTCGACTCAATACACACCGCAAAGGACACGCCCGTGTCCCAGGCCGTCTGCACCGGACACGCCCTAGGACATGCCCGTGTACCAGGCCGTGTCACCTAGCCTGAACCCATTTTGAGACTTAGGGTTTTTGGGGTGTTACATTTTGTCATGCTTCAAACAGCAGTCACCTTGTTGCGCTTAGTAAGATACATGAGATAAGAAAAATAGAGGTCCTCAACAAGAAAAATACCACAAAAAAGATATTTGTGAATTTTTTTAGATATCATGTCTAGATCCATACATCAGATCTTTGTAGAGCTCTGTACTGAAAATAATAGTTATAAAATATGCATGTTTGCGTCACAGAATACAACATATGCACTGGGTCTATGTTACGTTATATGATGTGGTTAAATAAAAAAAATAATCTATTTTGGAATTTTTTTCGTAAGGGTTAGTCAAAACTTGTGATGTGGTAATTATATGTGGTGTTACGAGCATACTTATTTTATCTATTCTTATATTACTATATTTGATGCGTAGAAATTTTTAGATATGGATCGTAATGAGAGGATAACGGAACTACATAATACTGTTCGATCTAATGTTTATGCTGGATCTCTCTCTATGCGTGATAAACAACATGAATTACATCAAGTAGACAATTATTCGTTATCATCAATACAAACTGCGCATATGACAGAAGCAGAACGTGTTGCTCAACGAGCTTTGAATCGAGAACATTCACAGAGACGAATATCCCTTATGTCTGACGAATAGTGTGAAGCTCAACGAGCATATAATCGATCTTACCAAAGGGTGAGGCGGGCATGTATGACAGAATCACAACAAGCATATGAAAGAGATATGAGGCGTGCTGCTACTCAAAGATTACGCAACCAATCACCCCATAAAAGTGTCATATGGGCAGATCAGGATTCTATGCTCCACTACACTGCTGTAACCCATACTGAAACATCTTCATGTGTAGCGACTGGCCAGAGCAACACTGAAAATGTAAACATGACTTGGGGTAATAATTACATTATATTTTTTGACACTATCGTATGTTTAGAAGTACTGTTACATAATATAACATCGGTATATCTTTTGCAATTTAAAGTCACATGTGTAGATAATGGTGTTGTCCATAGATATTCATTAACAACTGTACCATCTCTTTTGTTGTTCCATACTGACCGACGACCGCAAGCTAGAGAATCATCAACAATGCCACCATGTATTGTACCCCTGCGTGACTGGAGCATGTCAATCATATCTTCCCGCTCAAATGACCGTACTACTGCAACCATTACTGCTCCAGCATCAGTACAACCATCTGCCACGCTGACAACAGCTGTGAATATAGGGCAATATGCCGTTCATGTAACGCAGGACAATGTCGTACATGATATACATCCAGATGGTAATATGTTCATATTACAGTACACACATATATGTCACTTACTTTTCCTATGACACAATATATTTGATATTATTCTGATATTATTTGCCCAATAGAAAGTTCACGAACACTTGACAACTCAGATGATAGTTCCTCCGATGTCACTATTCGTGTGAGGCAGCGAAGTTCTCGGAACCACAATATTGCGCGCATATGTAATGCGACGCAACAAATTGTACATTTACAACTCCAACGCCCTCATTTCTGTAATAATTGTAATGTTAAACTGTTTGATGGTGAAACATCAACGATGTGTTGTGACAATAGAAGAGTTCAGATTCCTGCTATACCTGTTCCACCTAAGCTCTATAATTTATTCATTACTGACTCTGCTGAAAGTCATCACTTTAGAAGATATATTTGTTCATATAACCATATTTTCCCTTTTACTTCTATGGGTGTGATGCTATATGAGTCGTTGGGAGTTGATCAGCATACAGTATACACATTCCGAGCTCATGGATCAATATATCACTGCATTGGTTCTCTTTTGCCTGTTGCAAACTCACTTCCTAGATACCTGTAACTTTATATATATGATACAAAACATGATCTTAATTTTCGTTTGCAAGAAAATGCAGAGTTAGATCGTACATTACTAGAAAAATTAAGAAGAATTTTGGATACGTATAACCCGTTTGTACTGAGGTTTCGACAGATATCTCAACATCAGTATATTAACAAATGCAAGCTTATTCCTTGAGGTTTCGACAGAATTTTGGCCGTGTTCCTTGAGCGGTTAGAGAACTGACTCAATCTGGAACAGAATAAGGGCTATGACACGCCCGTATCACTCCCTGACATGCCCGTGTCAACCAGTACACGGCCGTGTCACCTCATCAACACAAGACTGAAACACCCGAGAAGAACACGGCTAAGGAACACACACGTGTCCTATGTCATGTGCCCAACAAGCCCTTGTGACACGCCAATGTCACAGGCCGTGTTCCACACTCAACGCCACTCCACTCAACGCCGCACCACTCAACACTGCCCAAGCAGGACACGCCCTGGGAAAGGCCTGTGTCCCGGGCCGTGTCGCCTCTCGACGAATGTCGACCGTGCTATCTCGAGAAGTCGACTCGACACACACCGCAAAGGACACGCCCTGGGACATGCCCGTGTCCCAGGCCATGTGCACCAGACATGCCCTGGGACACGCCCGTGTCCCAGGCCGTGTCACTCAGCCTGAACCCATTTTGAGACTTAGGGTTTTTGGGGTGTTACAACCCTCCCCTCCTTATAGAAATTTCGTCCCGAAATTTAGCGCAACAGCAATATCAAAACAACAATACAAGTGATGCACTATTAACCAAAATGATCCGGGTTTATGCCTCATCTTGTCTCTCCCCACGGCATCGCAGTGTTTGCACAAACACATATGAATACAATATATACAAAGTACACATAAAAGAAATAAAGTGCACACTCCATTTTATTTCCGCTCATCTGCTTCTCTAAGCAACTTCTTGACAACCTCCTGCAACTCCATGTTAAACACTCGAGGTTGTTGAACTCATGATGTTAGCTTTGCAGCTCCTGCTGTCCGAGATTATACACTCGCGGTTGCGCCCGTGATGTAGATGAATCCGCCATAGCATTGCCCTTTTCTTCATAGGTCGCACCGGAATTTTTCTCACCCTTCGAGGCGCCACTCCAACAATCTCGAGCGATATGCCCCGGCCTCCCACATTTAAAACATGTACGTGTCTCCACACGTCCTTGACTAAACTTCATGCCCGAAGCAACATCCGAAGACATTTGTTCAGCAGGCCTGAACCTCTTCTTATCTCGTTTCCTAAACTCCGACTGTTCGGACTGCGGAAATTTGAACTCCGACTTGTCAGCTGCCAATTTCTTCTTATCGTGTACTCGTTTCAAATCTTTTTCCAGCGCACAGGTTGCATCTACTAAGGCTTGGAAGCCTTGGTTCACTGAACTTGGAAGTGCCAATCTCAACTCATCTCGGAGTCCCTCATAGAATCTATTTATTTTCCACGCTTCTTCCGTAAAAGTCGACCCCGCATAATGTCCTAGTTTGGTAAACTCATGCAGGTAGTCATCCACAGACTTCTCCCCCTGCACCAGACATTGGAATTCGTTCTCCATAGCAATTCTTTGCGATACTGGCAAATACTTTTCCGAAAACAACCGGTAGAATTCGTCCATTGAAATCGCTCCCAGGCCTCTGCCTGCCAACTGGTGCATCTCAACTTCGTCCCACCACAGTCTCGCCTCTCCTTCCAGTAGGAAAGTGGCTAACGTCACTCTCTGCTCCTCATCAATCCTGAGCACTGCCAGTATCCTCTTCACTCTTGAAAGCCAATCTTCCGCCTGCATTGGGGAATTCGCCTCGACAAACGTAGGTGGATGAAAATCCATAAACAGCTTTAGTTGCTCGTTAGTCGTTCGCTCGTCCACCCGAGCTTCCACAGGCTCTTGCCTTGCACCAACCCGAACTGGCTCCAATACAGGCCTTGCCTGCCCAATAGGTTGTGCTTGAATCATGGAAAATACCGCCTCCGCAACTAGGCGTACAGTTTCCACATAAGGAGGAGGTGTGGGCACCTCGGCTGGTGTTGCACTCTCATCCGAACGTTGGGGCTCAGACTGCCCAGCACCACTCCTTATCACCAATATGTGAACAAGATAACTAAAATCAACCTCCAATACAAAATGGCAAACATACAAAATACACACGCGCCCATTCCTAGTGGACATTCTTGAGTTCAATTATGTTAAAACGGTTCGCACGTACACATGCTCGCCACCCGACAAAAGAATTCAGCCACGAATTCGAAAGGGGAAAACCGAGAGGCCTCTGACACCAAAATGTAACAACCCGACCCGTTAATAACATATAATAGAAGGTCCGGTCGGGGCCCCACACTATATACCACAAACAAACGGCGAGGTCACAGGTTAATACCAAAATACCAACGCATCCTAACCTAGAGCATTCTAACGGAAGTTTATAAGTTGCACGAACTCAATGCATGAATGTCCACTATTATATAAATAACACATTTATATACACGAACAGGAATGAATACAGGCACAGCGCTCACGGACTTAAGGCCTTACAAATTTCTCTTTACAAACATATGACTTCATACATCGGCACGCAGGCCGGCCACACATGAAATCCAAATCTTCGCACAGCCTTCGAGGGCCTAACAGCAGCAACAAGGGCTTCATCCCGCTCAATCCATTTCAGCATCTACAAGGGCAACACCTGCATATGGACATCCACCCCATGGGTGATAAACAAAGCAATGGTCAGCATTCAGCTGACCAATTATAACGACCCTACCCCTTACCTGGGGCAGTGGTTCCTTCCCTGCATGTATTCTAGTCATAACATGTATATATATATCACTACACAATAACATCACCAACGTCAGCCTTCATGCCAGACGCTCCGTACACTCAGGGCATGCTTACGGTGTATCGGAACATCCTTCGTACACCACCGACTAGAGGTTCTTAACTTGTTGGCGATGGAGCATAGTCTACTACAGCACGCAGACAAGAGACCCTCTCTCTCATCCCATTCAGAGGTAGTAATCTCACGTCAACCGTGAGCACTATCAGTCGACCTACCCACGCAGTGTAACAAGCCTAGGGAATTCGCCCCGCTGCATTGCTACCAATCGACTGCTCACCCGATCCTATCACTGAACTTGTTGGGTGGCCCACCCACTCAGAGGTTCTTCACCTGTTGGCCCTGGGCATCAGACGCCATCCCTATTGGAGACCTATCACACCCAGCCACTTAGAGGTGCTCGCTTACAACAATCCGATCATTGAACTTGGTGGGTGCCTTACCCACTCAGAGGTTCTCGCATTCCTTTCTCAACACCGGCACATAGTGCCGCTTTCCATTCCATCACTACAGCTCGTGCCGAGTATACAACCAAAGGAGCTATACAAAGCTTCCTTCTTACCATCACAATCATCCTCACCATCTCCGTAGGTTAACCGAGGTATACACGGAGTCTTCTGTAGTTCACAGCATCACCAATTCAGACATCGATCCAGATGAGCTTCACACAGCATGCCTATGTCGCACTACGCATTTCCGGCTCTAGATGCAGACTCAACTGCTGGAATCACTTACGCCCTTCCATCTTTTGATGGAGGATTCCACAGATATACATACATAAACAAAGGGCTTCACCTGCCCAAGGAAGAAAGACCGTTACCCTTGATGATTGCTTCACCGCCATGAAAGAACTAGCCGGATGGAAATCACCGCAGCGACCTTGCCTCCACAACGCTAAACTCGGCCCTCGATTTTGACGCTGACGCTCCACCGGCGGCAGGAAAGCTTCTCCTTCTTCCTCCCTTGCTCTCCATCTCTCTTCACTTTAGAAAGAGAATGGACAACATGATAATGAGATATTCATCTCCATTCTCGGCCTTGTAAGAGCAGGGATCAACTGGGACCACAAGATCCAAATAGAAGGGAACGAATGGACTCGATCTGCTTTGAAAAGCATCTAAATAGAGCTGACACGGCCTGAGATACGCCCGTATCACAGGCTGTGTTCCTTGAATGGTTAGAGAACCGACTCAATCTGGAACAGAACACGGGCTACGACACGCCCGTGTCACTCCCTGACACGCTTGTGTCAAGCAGTACACGGCCATGTGGCTGGCCGTGTCACCTCATCAACACAAGACCGAAACACCCGAGAAGAACACGACTATGGCACATGCCCGTGTCCTTGTGCTTGTGCCCAACACGCCCATGTGACACGCCCATATCACAGGCTGTGTTCCACACTCAACGCCACTCCACTCAATGCCACTCAACACCATGCCACTCAACGCCGCCCGAGAAGGACACGCCCATGTCCCAGGCCGTGTTGCCACTTGACGAACGTCGACCGTGCTGTCTCGAGAACTCGACTCAACACACACCGCAAAGGACACGCCCGTGTCCCATGCCGTGTGCACCGGACACGCCCTGGGACACGCCCGTGTCCCAGGCCGTGTCACCCAGCCTGATCCCATTTTGAGACTTAGGGTGTTACATTTTTTCATGCTTCAAACAACAGTCACCGTGTTGCGCTTAGTAAGATACATGAGATCAGAAAAATAGAGGTCCTCAACAAGAAAAATACCACAAAAAAAGATATTTGTGAATTTTTTAGGTATCATGTCTAGATTCATACAACAGATCTTTGTAGAGCTCTGTACTGAAAATAATAGTTATAAAATATGCATGTTTGCATCACAGAATACAACATACGCACTGGGTCTATGTTACGTTATATGATGTGGTTAAAGAAAAAAAATAAGCTATTTTGGAAAAATTTTCGTAGGGGTTAGTCAAAACCTATGATGTTGTAATTTTATGTGGTGTTACGAGCATACTTATTTGATCTATTCTTACATTACTATATTTGATGCGTAGAAATTTGTATATATGGATCGTAATGAGAGGATAGTGGAACTACGTAATACTGTTTGATCTAATGTTTATGTTGGATCTCTCTCTATGCGTGATGAACAACATGAATTACATCAAGTAGACAATTATTCGTACGCATCAATATGAACTGCGCATTTGACAGAAGCAGAATGTGTTGCTCAACGAGCTTTGAATCGAGAACATTCACAGAGACGAAGATCCCTTATGTCTAACGAACAGTGTGAAGCTCAACGAGCATATAATCGATCTTACCAAAGGGCGAGGCGGGCACGTATGACAGAATCACAACAAGCATATGAAAGAGATATGAGGCATGCTGCTACTCAAAGATGACGCCGCCAATCACCCCATCAAAGTGTCATATGGGCAGATCAGGATTCTATGCTCCACTACACTGCTGCAACCCATACTGAAACATATTCATGTGTAGCGACTAGCCAGAGCAACACTGAAAATGTAAACATTACTTGGGGTAATAATTACCTTTTCTTTTTTGACACTATCGTATGTTTAGAAGTATTGTTACATTATATAACATCGGTATATCTTTTGTAATTTAAAGTCACAAGCGCAGATAATGGTGTTGTTTATAGATATTCATTAACAATTGTACGATCTCTTTCGTTGTTCCATACTGACCGACGACCGTAAGCAAGAGAATCATCGACAATGCCACCATGTATTTTACCCCTGCGTGACTGGAGCATGTCAATCATATCTTCCCGCTAGAATGACCGTACTACTGCAACCATTATTGCTCCAACATCAGTACAACCATCTGCCACACTGACAGCAGCTGTGATTATATAGCAATATGTCGGTCATGTAACGTAGGACAATGTCGTACATGATATACATTCAGAAGGTAATATGTTCATATTACAGTACACACATATATGTCACTTACTTTTCCTGTGACACAATATATTTGATATTATTCTGATATTATTTGCCCTATAAATAGTTCACGAACACTAACTTCACAAAATGACAACTTAGATGATAGTTCCTCCGATGTCACTATTCGTGTGAGGCAGCAAAGTTCTCGAAACCACAATGTTGCGTGCATATGTAATGCAACGCAGCAAATTATACATTTACAACTCAAACACACTCATTTCTGTAATAATTGTAATGCTAAACTGTTTGATGGTGAAACATCGACGTTGTGTTGTGGCAACGGAAGAGTTCAGATTCTTACTATACCTGTTCCACCTGAGCTCTATAATTTATTCATTACTGACTCTACTGAAAGTCATCACTTTAGAAGATATATTCGTTCATATAACCATGTTTTCTCTTTTACTTCTATGGGTGTGATGCTAGATGAGTCGTTGGGAGCATATCAGCATACAGTATACATATTCTGAGGTCATGGATCAATATATCACCGCATTAGTTCTCTTTTGCCTGCTGCAAACTCACGTCCTAGATACCTACAACTTTATATATATGATACAGAACATGAGCTTGATTTTTGTTTGCAAGAAAATGCAGAGTTAGATCGTACAATACTAGAAAAATTAAGAAGAATTTTGGATACGTATAACCCGTTTGTACTGATGTTTCGACAGATATCTCAACATCAGTATATTAACAAATGGAAGCTTATTATAAAGGAAAAACCTGTTTTGGGCCATCAATATACATTACCATCAGCATCACAAGTCGTTGCTATCATTGTTGGTTCTGAAGAGTACCTTTACTCAAATGAGTGCCATAATTATTGAGATAATTGAAGGTCATTTGGTTAATATTGAAGAATACACTGGTTACTACGACCCACTTCAGTATCTGTTGCTCCTCCCATATGGTACATATGGTTGGTTAGCTGAATATAAAGGATTGAATAACCGTCATGTTAGCTGCTGTGAATACTACTCATACATACTTCAGGTTTTATGTAAACACTATTTACTGTGTACAGACATCGTACATCTACTTATATGATATTTCACCTCATAGTTGCTATATTGTAGGATCGTCAGCCCCCTTTATCATTTCCATTAGATACATGTCGGCTACTGCAACAATATGTTGTTGATAATTACATTAAAATTGAAACTCAAAAACTGCGGTGGATAAAAAATAACCAAAAAACAATTCGGTCTGAACTTTATAGCGGTCTACAAGATTGTCTTACTGTTGGAGAACATAGTGGAGGTTGGTACATATTTTAATTAAATATGATACACTTTTTATTTTAACATTGTTTACTATGCTAAATTTCTATAGTGTGTACATGCATTACAGCGAATATTGGTTGGCGTGTCATCTTGCCGTCATCTTTTATTGGAAGTCCTCGTGATATGTACTAGCGTTACCAAGATGCAATGGTTGTTGTGCAATAGTATGGTAGACCAGATATATTTTTAACAATGACATGTAATGCTTCTTGGCATGAAATCACTGATGCGCTTTATGCTGGAAAGACCCCTCAAGACCGCCCAGATGTAGTTTCTTGAATATTTCACGCTAAATATGAAAAGATGAAAAAAGATATTTTCCATAAAAATGTTTTGGGAAAAACTATTAGTCATGCCCACATAATCGAATTCCAGAAAAGAGGTCTGCCACACGTACACATGCTAATTATTTTTGACTCACGTGATAAAGTGAATACTCCAGATGACAATAATAACATTATTAGAGCAGAGCTTCCTCATATTGAACATGAAGCCGAATTATACAATGTTATTGTGCGCCATATGATTCATGGGCCATGTGCACATGTTAACTCTAATGCACCATGCATGAAACATGGTCTTTATAAAAAATGGTACCCAAAGAACTTTGCTGGGGAAACGGTGCAAGGAGCAGACTCTTACCCAATCTATAGACGTCGTAATAATTATCACTCATTTATACTGCATCGTGCACAAAACTTTGCAAATGACAATCGATGGGTAGTTCCATATAACCCATGGCTTCTGTTGAAATATGACTGTCATATTAATGTTGAAATATGCAGTAGTATAAAAAGCATAAAATATCTATACAAGTACATTCACAATGGCCCTGATTCAGTTGCATTTCAAGTTCAACCTTCCTCAGATCATAATGAGGTTGCTCAATATGTAAATGGTCGATGGATATGTCCATAAGAAGCATTTTGGAAGATATTCAAATTTTTTATGTACCAAACATATCCATCTGTTATCCGTTTACAAATTCATTTACCTAATAAGCATAATGTATAATTTCGCATTACTGATTTAGTGTACATTGTACTGGCAAATGAACGAAATTCCCGCACAATGTTGACTGAATTTTTCCATGTCTATGCTACGGAACAAGAACGTCACAATTATCTGTGCAAGGAGTTCTTAAAATACTATACATGTAATCAAACATCCAGAAGTTAGATCAAACGAAGACACCGCCAAAAATTTATTGGTCGAATATACTCAGTACATCCTTTGAAAGGGGAAAGATTTTATTTACGCATACTGTTGAATCATATTCGAGCTCCAACATCTTTTGAACATCTCATGACAGTCAGGAACATTACATACTCCACATTTAAAGAAGCTGCTGAACATCATGGCCTGCTCGAACGAGACAACAATCTACATAACTATATGTGTGAAGCACGGGAATTTCAACCAAATTTATTTACAACAATTTTACTTTATTGCAACTCAACCGAGGTTAGACAATTATGGAATGATAACTATACTGCAATGACTGAAGATTACGTCTCTTTTACTTGGATCAGTGATTTATATATCATGAATAAGCTCCTTCATGACATAGATTATACTCTTCAGCAACATAACAAGAGTATTACACAGTTTGATATTCCTCAAATGTCGGCAATCTTTGCAAATCTTAACAACTTATCGAGCTTAATTGAAGATGAAATCTCGACACCAATCTCACATACGGATCTTAACTCTATTTCACTATTAAATCCTGGTAAATCATATGCCTTTCATACTATTACGCAAGATATTAGACAACGAGATGGAAGTATTTTCTTCATAGATGGCCCTGGAGGCACGGGAAAAACTTTCTTATACAAAGCGCTACTTGCTCATTTACGACATGATAGTCATATTGTGCTTGTAACTGCATCTTACGGGATTGCATCGACTCTTCTTCCAGGTGGAACTACAGCACATTTAAAATTAAAAATTCCAATTCCTGTGGAAGCCGGTTCATTTTGCAATTTTGTCAAACAGTCTGCATTGCATAAACTTATAGAACAGTGCTCTGTTATTTTATGGGACGAAGCTCCGATGTAACACAAACATATATTTGAGGTCGTTGATCGCTCAATTTGAGATGTTCTTAACGTTGCACAACCTTTCGGTGGTAAAGTTGTAATTATGGGAGGAGATTTTTGACAAGTTCCACCAGTTGTAGTTAATGGCACAAAATCTCAAATTATCAATGCCAGCATAATTGACTCATCTTTGTGGTCAACTGTACGTTTAATTTCACTATCTGAAAATATGTGTGCTATTGATGATCGACATTTCTCAGAATTTCTGCTTCGTATAGGAAATGGTGAGGAGTATACATATGTTGATGATATGATTCAAATTCCCGATTCAATGATTATTCCATGGGAAGACAACCATTCACTCAATGTACTGATCAACAATGTATTTTCTGATATTATATTTAGTGTTACCAACTATGATTATTAGGAAGACAGGGCATTACTTACTCCATTAAATGAGGACGTCTCTTTGCTAAATGAAAAATGTCTCAAGTTATTTAGTGGAGACGAAATTACGTACTATTCTTTTGACTCTATTGATTATGATAGATATAATTTATACCCACAAGAGTTTTTGAATAGCATATCACCAGGCACTTTGTCGCCGCATAAATTATCTTTGAAAAAGGGTGCCCCCATCATGCTGTTGCGGAATTTAAATCCATGAATTGGACTTTGCAATGGTTCGAGGTGTCTTTGTCGTCAATTCTCAAGAAATATTATTGAAGCAGAAATACTGACGGGACAACATAAAGGGAACACTATTTTTCTCCCCCGCATACCACTTAAAAATCTTGGAGATATCAATATGCCATTTGAGTTAACTCGAAAGCAATTTCCTGTTCGTTTAAGCTTTGCAATTACAATAAACAAATCTCAAGGACAAACAATTAGGCATGTTGGCCTTTACCTGCCCTCTCTAGTTTTTACTCATGGTCAACTTTATGTGGCTTTATCACGAGGAGTTAGTGCAGCAAATACAAAAATTTTAGTAAGATATGGTGCTATTCCTAAACATACAGGTACTTATACAAAAAATATTGTATTCAAAGAACTACTGACCAAAGTCATTGTCCAGGCGCATTTTCTATTTCTTATCTAAAAATTTTTTTATATATGTGTTTAAGCTCTTATTAGTGTGATTGATTAATGTATTGTATTTGCTACACAGGCTCATCATATATAGTTGTCTGCAATTATTTGAAAGAAAGCTCTGGTGGCATACAGACAATCCTAATAATTTCCCTTCAGTACTCTGCATTGGGTACATAGTTTAACTTGCAAATATATTAAAGTATATTGCATTGTCAGCATAAAATGAATGAAATGTACAAAGTATTAAAGTAAGTTAATTACTATGTGTGCTTTTGTCATCTTATTACTATTGATTGTATGGTCTATGTAAAAAGTTCTGGTAGATGTTCGTTAATGCTCCCATTAGCATTTGTTGAGGTGATGTTAATTTAATTACTTTCAAGAGAGGAAGTTCTGGCATGTTTCCTGCAGTTGCTGTGATTAATGACCGTAAATAGATAAACAGAATTATTGAAATAATTACGTTAAAGAATTTACTTGATGTTAGCTTCGGTTATTTGGAAATATAACCTTTGTTGTTGTTTGCTTCTCTGAAAGTGATGATAGATACAACTCTAGAGGGGGGGTGAATAGAGTATTCAAAAATTATAACACCCTACTTAACTCCCTTAGAGTTAATTTGCGGAATGAGTTTATAGATATTGATAACCCTAGAGCCTAACACAAAGTGAAGTGCACTAGAGAAGGGCAACTGTAATTACAGTTGAGCTTTGATCCTATCACAGCAACTAGCAATCCTAGTTATTTCTACTCACAGCCACAGTGCAATAAATTAAATAAGCAGCACAGACGACACAAGAAATTTTATAGTGGTTCCCTCTAAATAGGTACGTCCACTCTTCTACCACCCTGGTAGGAATCCACTACAGGTTTTTGTTCAGGTGCCCTGCCACCAACTGATCTACTTCAGGTAGATCAAGTAGACCCTTTAAGCTTTTGATCAGGAGCTCAAAACCCAACGCAGGTTTTTGATCAGGTTCCCTGCCACCAAGGTTCACTTTTGAAGGGAGTAATAACCCTTTGTACAGGAGGTTGAGAGAGTTAAAGTTTCTTCTCTATTATTAAAACAGATTAGAGAAGCTAGTGGATTGCACAGAGCTAGAAAGCTCTAAAGAATCAAGGCTCCCCCTAGCTTAGAGAATATCCAGGAAGGAGTCTTGCTTCAGGGTGCAGGAACTCTTCTGAACTGAGACAAAGAACTGTCTTGGAGTTCTGAAGGAGAAGCTTGAAGAAGACTCTTGATTTGGAAAAGGTGTTCTTCTTCAATCAGCTTCCTTTCTTCTTCTTCTTCTTCTAAAAGCCTCTGAGTGAAAGTCTTCCTGTGAGCAGGATGAACTCAGGATGAAGAAGAATGCTGAAGAGATTTGATCTTCTCAATTGAATGTGAATTTCTGAGAGCTGTAGATCTCTATGCTGCTGAGAGTAAAAACTGCTTGTGTTTTGAGTATTGTATGTCTGTGTATATTGTATCTTGTATATACTGTATATCTCTTCTTTCAAAAGAAGCTCTTTATATATGAGCCTTTGCAACGGCTCTAATCTGAGTTTGAACTTTGTCTTCTTCTGGAATCTGCAATCTGGGCTGCAAAAAGCATAAAGCAAAAATATATCCTACAGGCAGACATGCTATAAGGGGATAAAGCATTCTAAGAAGCTGCATATCCAATCTGATAAAAGAGTGCTAGAAAAAGTCACATCATGAAGAGCTCTTTACGGCCAGAGAAGACTTTCTGAGTCTAACGACTATAAAGGACAGCCTGGCAGATAAAGCAGAAAATATATTTCAACTAATAAGACAAACCACTTTGTCAGATAAAGATTGACTCATGCATAAAGAATGAAGCAAAGATTGCCTGAAAATAATAGCATAACATCAATAAAATATGCTTTAAAAATATGCCAAGCAGATAAGAAATAAATAATATAACTTTACTAAAGGCAGACAAAAAGACATCGAACGACCCTCGGAGATCATCGACCGAAGCACGGAGATCGTCGACCTATCAGACAGATAGTCGAACGACACAGATAGTCGAACTATCAAAGAAGAAAGTCGAACTACCACAGCAGATAGTCGACCTATCAGAACAGATAGTCGAGCTATCAGATAATCGACCTATCAAGATAGATAGTCGAGCTATCAAGCAAAACAGATAGTCGACCTATCAATCAGATAGTCGAACTATCAAAGACAAACAGATAGTCGACCTATCAAACAGATAGTCGAACTATCAGCTAGTTGAACTATCCAAGCAGATAGTTGAACTATCAAGAAGAGCAGATAGTCGACCTATCAAACAGATAGTCGAGCTATCAAACACAACAGATGGTCGACCTATCAAACAGATAGTCGAGCTATCAGATAGTTGAACTATCCATGCAGATAGTTGAACTATCAAGAAGAGCAGATAGTCGAGCTATCAAACAGATAGTCGAGCTATCAGATAGTTGAACTATCCAAGCAGATAGTTGAACTATCAAGAAGAGCAGATAGTCGACCTATCAAATAGATAGTCGAGCTATCAAACGCAACAGATAGTCGACCTATCAAATAGATAGTCGAGCTATTAGATAGTTGAACTATCAAGAGATCTGTCTAGTCAAAAGAAGTCGAGCGGGGTTCGACAATCGACGAGGCAGATTCCACAGAACGTCGAGCTAACAAGAGTTGAACTAACTCAGAGATAGACGATCTGCTGACAGACGATAGTCGACCAACTGATAGACGTTCGTCGAACAGTTGATAGACGATGGTCGAGCGGCGTTCGATTATAGTCGAACCAAAAATGACTTAACCAAATCTTTCATCTGGATAAGCAATTCTACAACTAAGGGAATCTAACCTATTAGCTAACCTTTGACCATAGATAAATCTTGGGTCAAGAAACTAAAGGAGCAGACTAAACTTAAATCCAAACTAGGGTACTAACAATCTCCCCCTATTTAAGTTAAGTCTCTCAAAACAAAACAAAACACACAAACTACAGGAAATAAATATAATACAGGAAAGAAACATCTAAGCATCAAATGCATCAAACAAACAGTTAACATGAACAAATTGACAATAAAACTTAAGCAGCATCAGAATCTGTTTTAGAGATAGAAGAGTCACGAATAAAACAGATTTTTCTGAGAGGATCTAGAACTTCCTTATTTGATGTCTTCAGATCTTGTTCTCCAATAACTTTGGTTTCTTATGGTCTTGGAACAACTGCTTCTGGATATTTTTCCATATATTTGGTAGCATCAAAAACTTCAGGTCTTACCTGGAATCTATCAAGTTCTTTCCTTCTGAATTTGGACATAGTAGATAAGCCTTTAACATCTTTTCCTTCAGCTCTGGCTTTTCTAATCTGAGCTGATCCAACCAATTCAAGGAATTTGGCCATCCTAAAGTCAGGATTAAGCTCAAAGCTTTCATACTCATTTTCATCAGCTGGATTTAGAGGATTTACAGTTCTGAATTTAGTAGAAGGTTCTAACAAGCTTGCAGCTGGCTCTTTCTTTTCTTGAATAACTAAAGATGTTGGAGGAGCAAATTCAGCATATCTTTTACTTGATTTCTCAGAGTATATAACTCTTTTGCCTTTTGCATCTATTTTCCTTTTCTGATCAGATTCTCTGGAAGATATAATTTTGCTTTCTTTATCTGGTGATGTACTTTTCTTGGGTGAAGGAGGAGGAGAAAAGGTTGGCTTTAGGTAAACTACCTCCTTCACTTGTTCTTGTAGCTCAGCTTCCTGTCTCTAATGTCCAGATTGAGACTTGCCATGATAGCTTTGATTTCATTTCTTCTGATAAGATTGGGAGGAAGTGAATCTAGAAGGAGGAGCAGAGGGACTAGCAACATTTCCAGATGCTCCGGCACTGGGAGGAGGAGGAGGAGGTCCTTTAGAATTCCATTTAGGAGCTGGACAGTCATATCTTTTAGATTTCTTTCTTTGTTTTTGCTGATTTTTAGAGAATCCCATCCAGCGCTGATATTCTTTTGACTTGGGATCTATTCCTTTCAAAATATAGTATGGTACATCATGATCAGGGTTGGGTAAAAGAGGAGCAGCAGCTTTTCTTTTTCTTTTGGCAGATTTCTTCTTTTTGGTTCCTTCTGAATCATCAGAGTCATCTTCATCATCAGATGATTGAGGATGATCATAAGGATCAACAGCTTCTCGCACAGTTTTTTCTCTATCCTTTAAAGCAGCTTTTTCTAACTCTTCTTCCAAGGCATCCTGTGCCAGAAGAGTGTCTAGATCTAGTCCTGGGGTGTCATCCCAGACTGTAGATTTTTCTTCCTGAATATCTAAAACATTCTCTTGTTCAACTGTAACTGTCATGGAGACCAGTTCTTCTTGCACAACTATCTGAGCTGGTTGAGCAGACTCAGAATCTTGAACAGCAGGTTCTGGATCAGCTAGAACTTCTGGAGCAGGTTGTTGAACAAGTTCTTGGACAACTAAAACTTCTTCCACTATATTTGTAGTATCATGAACACAGATTTGCTAAATAAGATTGAAACATCTTTTCAAGGTATTCATAGACTAGCATGTCAGTTAACATGTCAAGAAAATGAGTAAATGAATTACCTTCAGGATTTTCCTCAGAATTTCCTAACTCCCATAATTCTTCTAGAAAGGAGGTAATGACTCCTTCTAGGAAAAGGGCAACTAAGGGAGTGGAGGATTCTTCTAAGCAGACTTTGACAACAAATTCTATTTCCATTATAGCATCAGAAATCTCTTTTTCAGAAAGTTGAGGTACTGATTCTTCTTGAGCTACTATCTCTTTTTCTGTAAGTGCTGTTTCTCTTTGAGTATCTGCTGGAGGATCTGCTGGAAGAGAGGCCAGGGGCAGTTCAGAGGCATCTTCATAGAACATCTCCCCCTACCTGATTTCAGTGGAAACTGAAACCAGGCCCCTAGATGAAGAGGGCTCAGCAGATTTTGAAAGAGCTTGGATGGAGGTAGTCAGGGAAGAAATGGAAGATACAAGAGGAGCAATTGCTTCTTCAATCATGGTTTTGATTGAAGGAGTAATTAACTCCAGGATATTGGCTATGAGTGCTGGAGATATAGATGTGGATGGGGGAATAACAGAAGATGAAAGATCATCAGGACAGGCAGTTTCCTGATGAGATGTGTTGTGAACTGGTGATTGAGGAGTGGATGAGTGAAAGTCAGTGTGATCTGGAGGAGTAAGTGGTGACTGAGGAGGGGTTGGAATTCTCTCAGATCCTAACAAATCAAAACTGGTAAAAGAAGTCCCATCTAGATGTGCAGCAATGGGAGATGTTGGAGATGAAGTATGGAGAATTGTGGAGGACTCAAGAAGAAGAGAGGCAGAAGATTGTACTTCAATTGAAGTAGATGGTAAGGCAGATGTGGATGGCACTTCAGTAGAAGTAGATGGGAATGCAGCAGAAGTGGATGGAATGGAAAGAATGGAAGAGCCTGCTTCATGTAGAAGGGGAGAGACTGAAACAGTCCTTGTGTTCTCTGACACAGCTGGAGCTACCCCTGCAGGAGAAGGCTTCTGAAAACTTCTTTTCCACTTAACAAACAGTGTTGGGTCCATCTTCTTACTGGCATTGATAGTTGTAGAAACTGTAACCAACATCTGGGGGTATTTCTCTTTTAGAAATATTCCAAGTACCCTACCCAGGGTGACTTCCTTCTTGCCATTCTTCTTTCTTATCAAATCAAACATAATCCCTGCCCAATTAATCTGTTTCTTATTTACTATAGCACACATCAAGGCAAACTGCTGCCTGGTGATGTTGTCATGAGCAGAGTGCTTGCCCAGAAGCACTTTTTCAACGAGTTCAGCCAAGAACTTTATCTTTACGGAAAATTAACTTTTAACAACTTAGAAGGAATGCCTTCGGCATGTCCTAACTCGATTAACATCCTTCCAAACTCTTGAGTATCTTGTTCATAATCCTCTTCACCGTTCAGTAATCCAAAAACATCAGTTAAAACGGCGGGAGTCAAACTTACCTCTTCGCCGCCAATCATTCCAGTCATCGATTCGTCATTGGAAGACAAAGTGAAGACCCACTCTTTAATTTCTGGGATGTTGATCTTGATTCTTGTGGTCATAAGCCTTTCCAATCCTTGTTCTTTGCAAAGCTGGAGGATTTCCACTATCTGAGAATCACAGGCGCCGAAGGAGTCGAAGTCTACGCTGAATCCTGCATCGAACTTCATCGCAGACAGAAGGGCTGGAGCAATCGCCATCGATTTGTTAGAGAAGACGAGAGATACGAGGAGGAGAAAGCGCGAGGCAGAGCTCAAACAGAAAGACGGAATACGAAAAGACGAGTTCCGTCGACTATAACAAGCACGATCTCTTAACCTAGATTGACCATCGATTTAAATAAAAACTGCAATCGTCGGACTATTTTAAAAGATACTGGAGATGATGGTCGAACGGTCGTTCGACGATCGTTTTCTGAAGCAGAGTAGTCGATCAATCGATCGACTATTTCTGTCTTCCAAACAAAACGAGCTATCGTCACCCATAGGTCGACGATCGGCTCAAACTGATCGACTATCGTCGAATGTCGTTCGACGATCTTCAAACAGATATCAACAAAGGAAGACGTCACACTTAGTCTTTTCCATTAATCATGCCTAGTTGAACCAAAAAGAACAGATACTTCTGTTCATCTAAGGGCTTGGTGAAAATATCACCTCTCTGAAGGTCAGTGGATATGAACTCAAGGCTGATCTTGTTCTTTTCCACACAATCTCTCACGAAATGGTGTCTAATCTCAATGTGCTTGGTTCTAGAGTGGTGCACAGGATTTTGTGCAATGGAGATAGCACTGGTACTGTCACACATGATTTTTGTGTTCTTATGTGTGTACCCATAATCCAAAAGCTGGTTTTGAATCCACAGGATCTGTGAACAACAACTAACAACTGCTATATATTCAGCCTCTGCAGTTGAAGTTGAGACAGAAGCCTACTTCTTACAGAACCAAGAGACCGATCTCTCTCCCAGGAACTGACAAGTTCCTGAGGTACTTTTCCTGTCAACTCTACAACCAGCATAGTCAGAATCAGAGTATCTAATTAACTCAAATTCTGATTCAGCTGGGTACCATAGTCCTAGATTTGGACATCCCTTCAGGTATCTCAAAATTCTCTTGAGAAGAATCAAATGAGATTCCTTGGGGTTGACCTGGAATCTAGCACATAGGCATGTAGCAAACATTATATCTAGTCTACTTGCAGTTAAATACAATAGGGAACCAACAATGGCCCTATAATTCTTCTGATCAACTGGCTTGCCCTGATCATCAGAATCTATAACTACATTAGTAGCCATAGGTGTATGCATTGCTAAAGCATCAGCCATCCCAAACTTCTTTACCAATTCCTTGGCATATTCATATTGGGAGATGAAGATGCCATCAGCATCTTGCTTTACTTGGAGATCAAGAAAGTAAGACAGCTCACCCATACTACTCATCTCAAACTTAGAATGCATCAAGTCAGAGAACTTTTTGCACAGTTTGGGATCAGTGGAACCAAAAATAATATCTTCTACATACACTTGAACTAACAGGATTGTGTCCTTGTTGTGCTTAACGAAAAGGGTTCTATCAACTACTCCCCTAACAAAGTTGTGCTCTAATAGGAAACTAGCTAGAGTCTCATACCAGGCTCTGGGTGCTTATTTAAGTCCATAAAGAGCTTTTTGCAACTTGAAAACATATGAGGGCTGAGTTAAAGAGACAAACCCCGAAGATTGTTCAACAAATACCTCTTCCTTTAGCTCACCATTTAGGAATGCACTTTTGACATCCATCTGAAAAACCTTAAACTTCATATAGGCTGCATAGGCTAGAAAGATCCTTATTGCCTCTAGCCTTGCAACAGGAGCAAAGGTTTGGTCATAATCTATACCTTCCTCCTGTCTGTAGCCCTGAGCTATAAGCCTAGCTTTGTTCCTTATAATAATTCCATTTGCATCCAACTTGTTTCTAAACACCCACTTGGTGCCTATGATCAGTTGGCCTTTTGGTCTTGGAACCAAAGTCCATACCTTACATCTTTCAAACTGATTGAGCTCCTCTTGCATAGCAATGATCCAGTGGGGATCTAGCTCAGCATCTTTTATGGTGAGAGGCTTAATCTGTGAAAGGAAACAAGCATGCATCACATCCTGTCTTAATTGATGTCTTGTTTGTACACCAGCTGATATGTCTCCAATCACTTGAGATGTAGGATGATCTCTAAGTGTGACAACATCAGCAGGTGGGATATGATCTTCAGCAACAGTTGGGATTAATTCTTGAGGAGGAATTGGATCAACTGTTGGTGGTACAACAACAGCTTCTGCAAAGTCTTCATCACTGTCTGAATCAGTGATGTGAAGAGTTGATAGATGAAGAATCTCTTGAGTGACATCTTTATTAACTTCTGGTACCTGTAATGAACTTGAGGAAGGAGAAGTTTCCTTCTCCTTGTAAAACATCTGAGATTCATCAAAGGACACATGCACAGATTCCTCAATTTTAGAAGATTATTTATTAAATACCCTATAAGCTTTGCTTATTTAGGAATATCCAAGAAAGATTCCCATTGAAGCTTTTGCTTCAAACTTTTTAAGGTATTCTTTGTTATTGTTATGAATGTATACTAAACCAAATACTCTAAAATAATTAATTTTAGGTTTCTTTCCTTTAAGCAACTTATAAGGAGTTTTACACTTAAGCTTGTGTATAAGACTTCTGTTCAGAACATAATTAGCTGTGCTAACAGCTTCTGCCCAATAGGAGAGAGGCATATTAGCATCTGCCAACAGTGTTCCTGCAGCTTCAATCAGGGTTCTATTCTTCCTTTCCACTACCCCATTTTGTTGGGGAGTTCTAGGAGCAGAGAAGCTATGTTTGATACCTTCTTTCTCACAGAATTCTTGCATGAGAAGAGAATCAAACTCAATACCATGATCACTTCTGATCAAGGCAACATGAGTAGAATACTCAGTCTGCACACAAAGTAGAAAGTCTGTAAGAACTTTGAAGTTATCAGCCTTAGTTCTCAAGAAGAACACCCAAGTGATCCTAGAGAAGTCGTCTACAATTACTAAAGTGTAGTACTTCCCTCCTAGACTCTGTACATTTATTGGGCCAAAAAGGTCCAAATGTAATAAATACAGGATTCTAGGTGAATCACTTTTATTTATAGATTTAAAGGAGTTTTTGGTTTGCTTGCCTAGTTGACAAGCCTTGCATAGGCTCTCCTTCTTGTAGGGGCAAGAAGGTAAACCTCTAACAAGGTTGTATTTAGATAACATAGATATGTTCTTGAGGTTAACATGGCTAAGCCTCCTATGCCATAAGGTGTTGTTATTATTTGTTACTTCATTAAATAAGCAGATTTCAGAATGGTTTGAATTAAAATCTACTAAATAAATATTACTTTGTCTAATACCTACTAACACAACATTACTATATAAAGTAATATTACAAAGAGTGTTAGTGAAAGATACCTGACATCCTGCATCACATAACTGACTTACTGAGATAAGATTATGCTTCAGTCCAGTTACATATGCAACCCTTTTGAAAGTTACTGCTCCAATGGTAATCCTACCATATCCTTCAGTTTGACCACAGCTAGAATCCCCAAAGATCACCTTTGGTCCAAGCTTGGCCTTGAAATTTGACAGATTTTCTTTGTTCCCTGTCATATGTTTGGAACAGCCACTATCCAAATACCATTTGTCTTTAGTAATTGGATAGGTCTTCACCTGCAGTGAGTTAAGTTAAACATTGTGGACCCAAGTAACCTTGGGTCCATTATTCTTCACATAATGAAAACTAGAAATAAAAGAATAAGCAGGTTGGGGTTTATATCCTAAAGGGTAAGATCTCCTAGGTGGGATGCTCCATGCAGTTAATGGGTCCACAAACCTAGGATTTCTATTTATATTAAGGTTTCTAAGGTTCTGGTGGTAATTTTGAAATTCATATTGAGATCGTCGATCTACGTTCGACGATCGATGCTCAGATCGTCGAGCTTCGTTCGACCATTAAGCCTCCGATCGTCGAGCAGCGTTCGATGACTTTTGTATTTCCTTAAACTTTTGTTTTCTCTTTTCTCTCTTAGCTTTATTTAAGGCTTGATTAACTTGTCTTACTTGCTCAGTGTTCTTTATCCTATCAGCTGAAATAAAGTTCACTGGAGTTGAAAAATGATTTTTAAGAATAATTTGGGGTTCACATGATGAAGCTCCTAAGTCTAGATTATTATTGCCTGACCTAGTGTTTGTCATGCTGGTGATTTCTAGTAGCTTAAGGCTTCTACCATTTAAGGATTCTTCTAATCTCTTGGACTTTGCTAGTTCATTTTTAAGAAACTTTATTTCTTCACTAGACTTAGTGAGTTCTGCTTCTAACCTAGCATTTTCAATAGAAATAGATTCTGATTCAGCTAACTTATTTTTAAGTTCCTTAATTTCCTTTTCTGAACTAATTAGATCTAAGCAAAGGGATTTAAATTCAGAAGAAGAAAAATCATATGAAGATAATACCTGATCTTCTGTGGGAATTTCTTCATCATCATCAGAACTCTCTGCAGCTGAGTGATTGCTGCAGGCATCAATAGCCATAAGGCAGATTTCCTTTGCCTTCTTCTCTTCCTCATCCTCACTAGAGCTTGAGGAGGAAGATTCCTCATCTGAATCACTCCAGGTCTCAGCAACAAATCCCTTCTCCTTTTTCTTATTTTTGTAGGAGGAGGACTTGGAGTGTTTCCTGTGATGTTCTTTTTCCTTTCTCTTTCATTTGCTCTTTTCCTCTGGACACTCTGGTAGTATATGTCCAGGTTTCCTGCAACCATAACAAATAATTTCTTTAGCAGGAGAACTATCATACCTTGGTTTATCTTCATATCTTGAAGATTTCTTTCTGAAGTCTTTTCTTCCCATCTTGAGAAACCTTTTGGCAAAGAGTGACATCAGTTCCTCATTGGATTGGCTTCCTTCTGAAGCATCAGCAGCTTTGAGAGCAAGAGTTTGCTCTTTCCTTGTTGGAGTTGGAGTCTTTGCTTCAGCCTCAGCTTCCCTGGTCTTCAGCACTTGCTTAAAAGACTTGAGCTTGCCAAGGAGAGCTTCAGTTGAGATTTCATTTGTACTTCTGGCCTTCTTGATAGGCCAGATCCTAAGATCCTATGTGCTGGGGAAGAACATCAGTATCTTATCATTGACCTCTGTCAATGTAATCTCCTTATCAAGAGTTTTCAGCTCATTGATGATTGAGCTGAGCCTGGTGTACATGGCTTGAACTGATTCAGCTTCAGTTTTCTTGAAGTTTTCATACTGGGATATAAGGTTGGACCTTCTGTCCTTCCTTTCATCAGCTGAACCAGCTACAATCTGGTTCAGTGAGTCCCACATGGCTTTTGCAGAGGTGCAATCAGCCACTTTCTGGAAGATTTCATCAGACATAGTCTGAGCTAGAATGTTCATAGCTTTGGCATCAGCTATCTTTGCCTTCTTGTAGGCATCATTGTAATCTGGAGGAGGCACTGCACTTAGATTTGTAGATGTTGTAGCAGTGGTTGCAGCAGGAGGTGTTGGAGGTCCTGTCAAAATAGAAGAGAAAATGTCTTCATCAATAGAGTTCATATATAATCTTATTCTTGCCTTCCAGATGCTAAACTTAGCTAAGTTGTAAGCTGGAGGTCTGGTGCTAGAGTAATCCTTGGACTGGGCCATGAAGTGAATATCTATAAGCTTGGTATCTATCAGGATCTTGTGACTCAGGTGTTAGCCTGTACAGTCAGTCAACCTCCCTCTGATACCAATTGAAGGTGATGATAGATACAACTCTAGAGGGGGGGGGGGTGAATAGAGTATTCAAAAATAATTTGCGGAATGAGTTTATAGATATTGATAACCCTAAAGCCTAACACAAAGTGAAGTGCACTAGAGAAGGGCAACTGTAATTACAGTTGAGCTTTGATCCTATCACAGCAACTAGCAATCCTAGTTATTTCTACTCACAGCCACAGTGCAATAAATTAAATAAGCAGCACAAACGACACAAGAAATTTTATAGTTGTTCCCTCTAAATAGGTACGTCCACTCTTCTACCACCCTGGTAGGAATCCACTACAGGTTTTTGTTCAGGTGCCCTGCCACCAACTGATCTGCTTCAGGTAGATCAAGTAGACCCTTTGAGCTTTTGATCAGGAGCTCAAAATCCAATGCAGGTTTTTGATCAGGTGCCCTGCCACCAAGGTTCACTTTTGAAGGGAGTAATAACCCTTTGTACAGGAGATTGAGAGAGTTAAAGTTTCTTCTCTATTGTTAAAACAGATTAGAGAAGCTAGTTGATTGCACAGAGCTAGAAAGCTCTAAAGAATCAAGGCTCCCCCTAGCTTAGAGAATATCCAGGAAGGAGTCTTGCTTCAGGGTGCAGGAACTCTTCTGAACTGAGACAAAGAACTGTCTTGGAGTTCTGAAGGAGAAGCTTGAAGAAGACTCTTGATTTGGAAAAGGTGTTCTTCTTCAATCAGCTTCCTTTCTTCTTCTTCTTCTTCTTCTAAAAGCCTCTGAGTGAAAGTCTTCCTGTGAGCAGGATGAACTCAGGATGAAGAAGAATGCTGAAGAGATTTGATCTTCTCAGTTGAATGTGAATTTCTGAGAGCTGTAGATCTCTATGCTGCTGAGAGTAAAAACTTCTTGTGTTTTGAGTATTGTATGTCTGTGTATATTGTATCTTGAATATACTGTATATCTCTTCTTTCAAAAGAAGCTCTTTATATGTGAGCCTTTGCAACGGCTCTAATCTGAGTTTGAACTTTGTCTTCTTCTGGAATCTGCAATCTGGGCTGCAAAAAGCATAAAGCAAAAATATATCCTGCAGGCAGACATGCTATAAGGGGATAAAGCTTTCTAAGAAGCTGCATATCCAATCTGATAAAAGAGTGCTAGAAAAAGTCACATCAGAAAGAGCTCTTTGCGGCCAGAGAAGACTTTCTGAGTCTAACGGCTATAAAGGACAGCCTGGCAGATAAAGCAGAAAATATATTTCAACTAATAAGACAAACCACTTTCTCAGATAAAGATTGACTCATGCATAAAGAATGGAGCAAAGATTGCTTGGAAATAATAGCATAACATCAATAAAATATGCTTTAAAAATATGCCTAGCAGATAAGAAATAAATAATATAACTTTACTAAAGGCAGACAAAAAGACGTCGAACGACCCTCGGAGATCGTC
Organism: Platanthera zijinensis; assembly: GCA_039513925.1. Classification (NCBI taxonomy): domain Eukaryota; kingdom Viridiplantae; phylum Streptophyta; class Magnoliopsida; order Asparagales; family Orchidaceae; genus Platanthera; species Platanthera zijinensis. The sequence continues at coordinate 179,763,366 of CM077085.1, read as the reverse complement.
GACCGAAGCACGGAGATCGTCGACCTATCAGACAGATAGTCGAACGACACAGATAGTCGAACTATCAAAGAAGATAGTCGAACGACCACAGCAGATAGTCGACCTATCAGAACAGATAGTCGAGCTATCAGATAGTCGACCTATCAAGATAGATAGTCGAGCTATCAAGCAAAACAGATAGTCGACCTATCAATCAGATAGTCGAACTATCAAAGACAAACAGATAGTCGACCTATCAAACAGATAGTCGAACTATCAGATAGTTGAACTATCCAAGCAGATAGTTGAACTATCAAGAAGAGCAGATAGTCGACCTATCAAACATATAGTCGAGCTTTCAAACACAACAGATAGTCGGCCTATCAAACAGATAGTCGAGCTATCAGATAGTTGAACTATCCAGGCAGATAGTTGAACTATCAAGAAGAGTAGATAGTCGACCTATCAAACAGATAGTCGAGCTATCAGATAGTTGAACTATCCAAGCAGATAGTTGAACTATCAAGAAGAGCAGATAGTCGACCTATCAAATAGATAGTCAAGCTATCAAACACAATAGATAGTCGACCTATCAAACAGATAGTCGAGCTATCAGATAGTTGAACTATCAAGAGATCTGTCTGGTCAAAAGAAGTCGAGCGGGGTTCGACGATCGACGAGGCAGATTCCACAGAACGTCGAGCTAACAAGAGTTGAACTAACTCAGAGATAGACGATCTGCTGACAGATGATTGTCGACCAACTGATAGACGATCGTCGAATAGTTGATAGACGATGGTCGAGCGGCGTTCGACTATAGTCGAACCAAAAACGACTTAACCAAATTTTTCATCTAGATAAGCAATTCTATAACTAAGGGAATCTAACCTATTAGCTAACCTTTGACCATAGATAAATCTTGGGTCAAGAAACTAAAGGAGCAGACTAAACTCAAATCCAAACTAGGGTACCAACATTTTCTTTACGTGAGAGTGAGTAGAGCCATTAGTTAGTGTATTGTTATACAAGCATCTTCGCATCGATAGTACCCCAGCTGCGACGGTACCTCAACCCAAACTCTCCCCCTCTACGACACTCGATGCTCTCGGGCAGCCTTCGGCTGCATTCAGGCGGGATTCGCCCGCCAGCGCACAAACTTCAGCCGTACTCGATGCTCCAGGTGATCTTATGCCACATAGAAGCGGGCTTCACTCGCTTCCACTTAAATCACCATCTCGACCCCATACCCGTCACTCGCATCCCCCGGAGCACATATGCAAAATCGGCCCCTCTACGACAATCGATCAATTGACATGGCACAGGGAGCCCCCATGCCCTACGCGATAGTAGCACCTCCTTGATAGTGTCCCGGCACAACAACTCTTTTGCAGCTCGCAAACCCCTGTGCATACAACCCCTGTCCATGCTGCTCTTCCCGTACCAACTTTATCATGTCAACAGGGTTTACGAGCTGCAAAAGCATTGTTGCGTCGGGACACTGTAGAGGCGGGGCTACTATCGCGTAGGGCACGGGGGCTCCCTGTGCCATGTCAATTGATCGATTGTCGTAGAGGGGCCGATTTTGCATATGTGCTCCGGGGGACGTGATTGACGGGTACGGGGTCGAGATGGTGAATTACGTGGAAGCGGGTGAAGCCCACTTCTATGCGGCATAAGATCGCCTGGAGCATCCAGCACGGCTGAAGTTTGTGCGCTGGCGGGCGAAGCCCGCCTGAATGCGGTCGAAGGCTGCCCGAGAGCATCATGTGTCGTAGAGAGGGCGAGTTTGGGTGGAGGTACCGTCGCAGCTGGGATACTGTCGATGCAAAGAGCATCGAGCACGGGCGTAGACCGTGCGAAGATGCTCGTATATATATATATATATATATATATACATATATGTATAGGATTTAATATAAAAACGCAGCTTGTGCACATTTCTTAGGTATGAGATTTCATTTTTAGGAAACATGGTCAACATGAAAGTTGTAGATCTCATCGAGATCTACAAATTTCATGTTGATCACTTTTCCTAAAAATACATTTTACTAGGTGTATTTTCAAATGGCGCGGAACCGGGTGGAATTATTACGAATCACAATAATTCCGCCCGGTTCCGCGCCATTTGAAAATACACCTAGTAAAATGCATTTGTAGGAAAAATAGTCAACCTGAAAGTTGTAGATATTTTCGAGATCTATAACTTTTACCTTGATCACTTTTCCTAAAAATACATTTTACTATGTGTATTTTCCGTATTACAAATCCCTACGAATGTAGCCTATGTGCACAAGCCGCGTATATACATTAACCCCATATGTATATTTATATATATATGTATATATACAAGACTGAAGATTCACTGTAAACACAAACATTATTATCATAATAAAAGTGCACATATAATGTCAATAACCAGTAGCACAACAAGATAATAGATTACTGATAGTGCTTGTGTTTATAATAACCGCCAAGTGTTAGCTAAGAGAGTTCAATAAGTTTCTCAAAACCTGTGTTATACATAAAATCCGAAATCCCTACTCTCACTACTATCTTCAGAATGATCTTCGCTCGAGCCCTCACCATGATCTATTTGCCTCCTAATTCATCAACTAGAGTGTTAGAGCGGATCCACCATGGAGTTCTTCCGCTCCTCTTCTTTGACCTGAATTGGCTTCAATTTGAGACGGCAAGTGCTACCGCTGAGCGTTAGCTTAGAAAAATTAAATTCAAGAGTAATTACACACAAAAACAAACCTTACAAGATATTTTAGTCTAAAGCTTTTTGGACAAATATTATTTAAAACAATTTATAAATTGGATATAAAATCAAGATAATAAGACAAAAATAGAGATGATTTTATTTCTATAGAAATTGAATATAAAAATGTTTGATTTCAAGAATGCTTGAAATCAAGGCGAATAGAAAAACTTTTTCCCTTTTTTATACCGACCCTTCTCCCAGGGACCGGTTGGCTCTAGCCTATCTCTCTAGAGATATGGCCTCGAGATACCCCCTATATATAACTTAGACCTAGTCACCAACACACGCGACGAATTACAGAATCCTACCTAGAATCTGATGTCCTCTGCAGATAATTATTCCACGCCCGATACAAAAAGGTAAAATAAAAAGGATTATAAGAATGAAAAAATGTAAGCGATACTCCCTAAAAAGTTCTAAAGGTGAAGACGAATGTGTTGTAGGTATCCACTTTCTTGATGCATTCTCCCTTCGTGCTGGATATGCTTGTAAATCTTCCCCTGCAAATTCATCTTCTGATGATCGTGTTTTCCCAAAGGAGTTCTCTTGATTTTTGTAGATGAGCACTCTCAAAAGGATCAGAGTTGTAACTTTGGTGGATGAGGAATCATTACTATAAAAGGAGAGGAGCGCTCTTTAAATAGGCTAAGAGAGCTACTGCCAACGGTAGGCTACCGTCCCATCTTAGTAGTATCTGATCGTATTCTTCATCGTGCGCGTAGAACATCCTATTAGTGGCAGAATGTGGGCATATCGCTATAACACCCCAAAACCCAAATAAGAATAGGTCAAAAGGTCTTTAAGACCCTTAGAGAAGTCCCATGGAGAATTGGGATGAATTTGGGGTGCTTTGGAGGCCTTTTGGAGAATCTAAGGATGTACATGGCTTGCGATATGGTTGTGTGCAGAGTTGTATGCAGTTTTTAAGCAGTTTGAAAATTAGTGGGGAATATGGGTTGTGATACGGCTGTGTAAAAAGCCATGTAGATTGATATGGCCTGGCACATAGCTATGTACAAAGCCGTGTAGAGCTCCGTGGTTGACACTTTTAGGTGAGTGCATGTACACGGCCTTGGACACGGGTGTGTCACAAGCCGTGTTCGAGGCCAGTTACATTTTTTAAGTCTGTTTTATGAGCCGTTTGATTTGATCTTTATAGGTCCGACGGTGGTCAGCGTCCATCCTGAAGGGATTTAGGTCAGATTGGGGGCTATTTAGTCCTCATTTTCATTCTATCTTTCTCTCTCTTGGGGTAGACAGGAGGAGGAGGAGCTCTCACCTGCCATTAATGGAGCTTCGGAGCGCCAATTCATGTTCTGAGACCTGCATCACATAGAGGGCTTGAAGTCACACATTTCCATCCGTACAAATCAAGATCTCCATGGCTAGGAAGAGATTTGGCAAGGTAACGACATCTCTCCTCTCATTTTTAAGATGTGTGCATGACATACCTTTCATTTATGCCTTTTTTATGCATTTTGGCATCGGATCTCTCAAATGAGAGGTGTTCGGGGCACCTTGGTTCAAGATAAATCACCGGATTGATTGAGTTCGTCCCTGACATTCTTTACATTAGAAATCCGCTTCGTTAGTGGATTAAGCATTGTGGATGATGTCGTATTCTTGATCGGTGGTTCAATTCAGTGATGTTGTTTGACATGCATTTTAGGGATTTTATTAGAAACACGATTGCGGGGAAAAAAACAATTGTTGTGCACTTAATTTCGTGTGAGAAAGAATGATGGCTTATGGAGGGAAAGGATATGCGTGTTGAATGCTATGTGAAATCATGAATTTGTCTTTGTGGTTATTTAGCTATCCCCATGATGTTGCAAGTAACGGGCGAAGGGTGTCCCAGCAATCCCCCTTTGTGAAAATTCATGAGAACTCCAAAACCTTTAGACAAGACCGGGTGATGTAACCCATGAGCAAGCAGAGTCAAAGCAAGGATTCTTAGCATCGATTGAGATGTTTTGGTAGAATTGATGAGAGAATCAAAGCTTATAGGCTAGCCGGGGTGTTGAGACCCATTAGGGAGTTGGGCCTAAGCAAGAGTTCTACATGCAGCTTAAAATCTGTTGGGTGAAACTGAAGTACCAATGTGATTAATGTGATATGATGATATGTGTTAATGTGTTAGAATCATACCCGCTTAGGGTGCCTTATGCGATTCCTAATTTTGCATACATGTTGCATTGGTAGGTCCTTTATTATTTTAATGCTAAACATAGAAACATGATTGATGTTTATGACACCCACTCCCATTGTTTCAATGTTACGTTTCCCTTTTATTACATGTACATACGAAGTGCTGACCTGCAGGGTGATGGAGCACCCCGGGGTCTGCTAGGGACGGTTGGGAGGAGGTGTTGGTTAAATAGTTTAGGTCAGCCTTAGCTGACCAACATTACATCCAATTTTTACAGGGCAAGGATGGCAAGATGGAGCCAGCTCGCCGACCAAAAAGGCCTAAGCCTCATGAAGTACAACTTTTCCTATTATGCCTATTTGTGTGTATGTTATGTTGCTTTCATTGTGATCCGACTTGCATGTGGTGGTAGTCTAGGAGTGCTAGTGCACTTTATTTAATGTTGACAAGGTTTTGGACTTTCAGTTGATGTAAGGCCATACAACCATTTTGACTATTTATGTACTTGTGGACAACTTCTAGTCTTGAGTTAGTGTTTCCAATATTTTACTATGAGTTTTAAGATGGGTAGTATTTTTATATCATTTTATAATACCGAAGTTGTGGCGTCTATATACTGTGGGGTCTCTGTCAGGCCTATATTATATGGTCATTATAGGGGAGGTGTTAAATTTGGTATCAGAGGGAGGTTTGTGTCCAAGTTGAGGTTTAGTGATCAATTTAGTGTATGTAATCAGATCGCATAAATAAGGTGTCCACATAGGAGTGTTGCGGGAGCATGAGTCCCCTTGGGTTCAAGTTTTGGGAATAGAACTTGATTCGTTGTTTTCTTTCTTTTGCTAGGGTGGAAGTTACATGTAGGGATGTCAAGGATGTGAGAGGAGCCTATGTCGAGGATGTTGTGGCAACACTACTAAAGATCAGGAAATAGCCTTACAACTAAGATCTTATACAAGATACTACATAATTAAATGTTTGTGTAAAACTACAATTGAAGGACTCAAAAGATTGACCTTAGAAGCCGAGCCTTCAGTTGTCACTGCTTGAATAAGCTTTCAATTAAAGCTGCCCTTGATTCAAAGATCTCTTCATGTAGTGCAGATCAAGGGTTCTTCTTCTTGATCTTCTTCATAAGGAAGAAGGCCTGGCTATGAGTCTAGATTGACTCAACTTGTTCTTCACAAGGCCTCCAGGAAGAACTACCTTGCAGATTGTATGAAGTAGTGTGCCATTTCTTATTTTTATGAATTCTAGCAATGGCGATGTTCCATTGACCTGGAACTTCATCTTTATAGACTTTGACGCACGGTAATGGTCCCGAGAAAACATCTTGTCGAAGCATAGGTAAGAATAGAATATCTATCCATGCTTTTGGTGATAGCACCAATGTTTACTTTCGCCAAGCAATTTGGGATTCAACGGTAACATTTGCATCGTGTCAACTTTACCACTGAGTATTCATTCCATTCTCAGCGGAATTAAACTTGGTGCTGAGACTTGTGGCTTTCAACAGCTGTATTTTAATCTTCTTAACTATACTGCTGAGAAGATCCTTCATTCTCAGCAATATTTTCTTTGACAATGAGACCTGTGGCTTTCAGCGGTATGGACCATTATCTCAATATGTAGTTGAGAACTATAAGTTGTCTCGGCTGTATATCTCATTTTGAAAGTAGCGAACAGACTAGAAAAAATAAGCCAGAAATTTGAATAATTGAAAGTTTTATTATCCAAAAAGTTATCATTTATAATGGTATGACCTCCCTTTTATAGAATGGAGGAGAGAGGAGAGTGTATAAATAAACATTGTGGGACTAAAAAATTACAGAGCGGTGTGGCTAGAAATAATGAGACCGATCAGGCCGCACGGTTAGACAAATGGGCTAACCGCTCAGCAACACCAGAAGGAAGAGAACAGATCGATGTAGGAGAGTAATTGCCAGACTTAGACCGCCATACCGCTCAGTCTCATACTTTAACACTCCCCCTCAAGCTGGAGCATAGATATCAATTATGCCCAGCTTGTCACAAATATGGAAGAAGGAAGTAGAAATCGGCTTGGTGAAGATATCCGCCAACTCTTTGTCGGAGGTGATGAACGGAGTACAAATCTGTTTCTTCAAGACCTCTTCCCGAATGAAATGGCAGTCAAATTCTTTAAGTTTTGTTCTCTCATGGAAGACCAGATTTTTGGATATGTATATAGCGGCCTTGTTGTCACGGAACATAGAAAGAGGATAGTCGTAAACCTCTCCTAAGTCAAGCATGAGAGCACGTGACCATTTTAACTCACAGGTGGTTGATGTCATACTCCTATATTCAGCTTATGCACTAGATCTGGAGACAACAGACTGTTTCTTGCTCTTCCAGCTCACAAGATTTCCACCAACAAATGTGCAAAAGCCTGATGTAGATTAGCGGTCACCTTTATTATCCGCATAGCTTGAATCTGAGTAGGCTTCAACCCTCAGATGACCATTCTTTTGAAAGAGTATCCCTTTTCCTGGTGCTGCTTTGACATACTCTAATATCCTCAAGGCAGACTGAAGATGGCATTCCCTAGGAGCTTGCATGAACTGACTAACCTTGCCTACAACATAGGAGATGTCGGGTCTGGTCACCGTAAGATAAATGAGTTTGCCCATCAGACGTCTGTACCTCATAACATCGAATAGAAGAGGCGAGTCATTTGTCCATGTTTTGTCGTCTCCAGTAGCCATGGGACATCGGGCCGGTTTACCACAAGTCAATCCTGCCTCTTATAGAAGATCAAGAGCATTTTTCCGATGGGAGAGAACCAACGAGTCGGGCTTCCGAGAGATTTCTATCACCAAAAAGTATTTTGGGGAGCCCATATCCTTCGTGGCCAGGTGTTGACGGAGGTGTTTCTTTGTCAAGTCCACCCCAGCCTGGTCATCGCCAGTAAGAAGAATATCATCCACATATACAGCCAAAACCACCAGTCACGAGGCGGTTTTGCGAATAAACAAGGAGTGATCAACCGAACTCCTTGCAAAGCCGATGGCAGTAACAATGTCACTGAACATGTCGAACCACGCCCGATGGTTCTATTTTAGGCCATAGATGGCCTTCTTCAACCGGCATACTCGTGTCTCCCCCTGAGCAACATACCCGGGAGGTTGCTCCATGTAGATGTCCTCTTGAAGATCCCCATAGAAAAAGGCATTCTTGACATCAAGTTGTGAAATAGCCCAATCCCTGTTGACGTCCACAGAGAGAAAAACACGGATTGTGCTGAGGCAAGCGACCGGAGAGAAGGTATCAAAGAAATCAACTCCATAAGTCTGAGTAAAGCCTTTGGCCACCAGTCGGGCTTTGTAGCGATACACAGTGTCGTCTAGGCAAAACTTCACAACAAACACCCAGTGACAGCCAACTACATCAGTACCCACTAGTGGAGGAATAAGGGTCCAGGTACCCCTTTCACTAAGAGTGGCAATCTCCTCATCCATGGCAGATTTCCAATGAAAAATAGAAAGAGCCTCCTGGTAGGTACGGGGAGTGGCAGTAGCCGAGATATCCAAAGCAAAACACCTACGAGAAGGAGTAAGTCGATCATAGGAAACAATCACCGCAAGCAGGTGTTGGGTACACGCCCGCACCCCTTTGCGAAGAGCAATGAGAAGATCCAGGTCAATGCACGCCTCACTGACTAGAGCGTCCGTGGCGGAGAAGGATGGCCCGAGACTAGAGATACGGTTGTGGAGAAGAGGGAGAAGGGGGAGGGGATAGAATGGAGAGAGGAGGAAATGGAGGAGATGATGAAGGAGGAGAGACGTCGATGGGCATGGAAGTTATGGAGGGAGACGGTGGAGAATCGGGGACATCGGGGGGAAGAGGTGATTCAGGAGAAAAGTAGGACGCATTCTTGAAGAAGGCCACGTCCGCAGAGACAAACTGCTTGCGCAGAACGGAGTCAAAGAAACATTAGCCTTTCTGAGTGGTAGAATAACTCAGAAAACACACTTGGTGGAATGGGGGGAAAGCTTGTCACGGGTAGCGGAAGGAGCGTGCACAAAATTCGTGCACCCAAAGATACGGAGAGGGAGAGGAAATGGTTCCTTGCCCATGTAGAGAATGGAGAAGGGGGTCTTGCCATGGAGAACCGTAGAGGGAATGCAATTGATGAGATAGTAGGCAAGGAGAACAGCATAGCCCTAGTAGGAGCGAGGCACCTGCATCTGCGTCATGAGAGTGAGAGCGATATCGAGGAGGTGACGGTTTTTATGCTCTGCCACCCCATTTTGCTGGGAGGTGAAAACACAACTGGTCTGATGAACAAGACCATGTTTCATACAAAAAGAGAAAAAATCATGACTAAGATATTCCTTAGCATTATCAGAGTGAAAGAATTTAATAGAAATATCAAACTGAGTTTTAACCATATAATAAAAGGATTGGCATACAGAAAAGAGTTCAAAGTGATCTTTTAACAGATACAACTATGTATATCTAGATAAATAATCAATAAACGTTACAAAGTAAGAACTACCCCGACCAACGGTGAGGGTAGGAGAAGGACCCCAGACATCAGAATGAATGAGATCAAATGGGAGAGAAGAGTCGCGGCCTTGCTTCGGCGGGAAGGAGGAGCAGTGATGTTTTCCAAGCTGGCATGCATCACAGTTGAGCGGAGGACTAGTCTGAGGTAAGTGGGGCAGAAGCTGACAAAGAATCCGAGGAGGAGGATGTCTAAGGCGAAGATGCCATTGAAGAAGATCTGTAGAAGATGAGGAGAAGGCGGACAAAGTGGAAACGTTGTCGAGGAAGTAGAGGTCGACGCTCTTAGTCCTAGTAGCAATCGCCTGTCGGGTTCCCGGATCCTGAAAAGAATAAGAAGTCGGAGTTAATAATACGGAACACTGAAGTTGCTTGCATAAAGTAGTAACAGATAATAAATTACAAGGGAACTTCGGGACATAGAGGGTGTCCGCCAAACGAAGCGACAGAGAGACTTGAACCACGCCCGTCCCATGAACCGAGGAAGGTGAACCATCCGCAACAAGGACCGGGGGCAACCAATCATGCGTTTCTAGGAGAGAGAAAGAAGCATTAAGGATCGTCGGTCATGTGATTTGTAGCACCAGAGTCAATCAGCCAGTTACCTTGGGTAACGATATGGGCACTACCTGAAGTTGTGGCCACAAAGACAGATGGACGAGAGGAGGCGGAGGTGGAGGAAAATACATCACCAGAGGGGCAAAGATGAGGATGTTTCTGCAAGCATCGGTCAATAAAATGGCTGGTACGACCACAGTGAGAGCAGTGGAACCTGGAAGAACCACGCCCGCCTGACTGGCTGCTGCAACTAGTGCCACCTCGCTGAGCCTGGTGAGCATAGGAGTCCTGTGGAGGAGGGGACGACAACATAGGATGCTTGAGCAGCGAAGTAACAGCGGCGATGCGAGCCACGGTGGTATCCAAAGTGGGAGATTCCGCCTTACCTAAGATATGTTATGAAAGTGAAGGGATAGATACAACTCTAGAGGGGGGGTGAATAGAGTAATCAAATTTTGCACAATACAAAACTTAACTGTCTACCCAACCTCCTTGGAGTGAAGTGCGGAATGAAGAGATTATAGATTTTGGTTTAACCTTAAAGCCTAACACACGTGATGTGCAAACACAAGCTAACTGTAATTACAGTTAAAGCCTGGAAAACCTAAGCAGCAACTAGCAACCTAGTTATATCTATTCACAGCCACAGTACAAGAAAAATAATAAGCAAGCCAGACGACACAAGGAATTTTATAGTGGTTCCCCAAACAACTTGGGTACGTCCACTCTTCTACCCAAACGGTAGGAATCCACTACAGGTTTTTGCTAAGGTGCCCTGCCACCAATGATCTGATTCAGGTAGATCAAACAGACCCTTTAGACTTTTGATCAGGTGTCTAAAAACCAAGCACAGGTTTTTGATCAGGTGCCCTGCCACCAAGGGATACTTTTGAAGGGAGTAATAACCCTGTACAGGAGGGGGAAGAAGGTTAAGATGTCTTCTCTATTTTACAATAGATTAGAGAAGCACAAAAAGCTTGCACTGAGCTAGAATGCTCTAAAGAATCAAGGCTCCCCCTGGCTCAAAGATGTCCAGGTGAAGTCTTGCTTCAGTGCAGAAACTCTTCAGAAAATTCTGAAGGAAAGAGCTACAGGAAGAAAATAAATAACAAAAAGAAATCTCTTCAAGCAGCTATTCTTCTTCTTCTTCTTCTTCAAAGAAACTCTGAGTTGAACTTCCTGAAAGCAGGAGAACTCAGGTGAAGAAGAGATGAAGATCTTAACACTTCTCAGTTAGATGGAGTTTGCTGAGAGCAGGAAGCTTGAGCTTGATGAAGGCTTGAGTGCTTTTGAATATGTGTGTAACACTCCTGTTCACTAGAAAACTCGCTTGAATCCTTCTGCAAAGGGTTCTTTATATATTAGCAGCAAGCAACGGCTCTCTTCCATTTGAATTCTTTGTCTTCTTGTGGGCCTTGAGACCTGGGCTGTAAATATCAAGAAGACAGAAATATCTCTGCAGCAATACATTCCATAAAAAGGAATAAATCTCTTTCTAAGAAGCTGCAGGTTTAAATCAAATAAACAGAGGACTAAATAAAGTCACATCAGAAACTATCTCTTTATAGCAAAAGAAGACTTTTCAGTCCAACGGCTATAAAGGGGTTGACAGCGGATAAAGTAATTTAAATAGACAGCTAATAAGACAAACAACTTTATCTTAAAAGATTTGAACTCAGGCAAATAGAATGAAGTAAATAATGCCTGGAAACTTTATCATACAGCTTAAAATATCGTGCCAGAAAATGTATTAAATAATTAAATATAATAAATAAATACAAAATCAAAAGGCAGACAGAAAACGTCGAACGACCTTCGAAGATCGTCGAACGACGCCAGGAGATCGTCGAACTATCGGACAGATAGTCGAACGATCCAGATAGTCGAGCTATCAAATAGATAGTCGAGCTACCGCAGCAGATAGTCGAACTATCAGGACAGATAGTCGAACTATCAGATAGTCGATCTATCTATGACAGATAGTCGAGCTATCAAGCGCACAGAGATAGTCGAACTATCAAGCAGATAGTCGACCTACCTCAGAAAACAGATAGTCGATCTATCAAAAGATAGTCGAACTATCAAAACAAACTAGATAGTCGAACTATCAACAGATAGTCGAACTACCAGCGCAGAACAGATAGTCGAACTATCAACAGATAGTCGAACTATCAGCGCAGAACAGATAGTCGAACTATCAACAGATAGTCGAACTATCAGCGCAGAACAGATAGTCGAACTATCAACAGATAGTCGAACTATCAGCGCAGAACAGATAGTCGAACTATCAACAGATAGTCGAACTATCAGCGCAGACCAAGGCGTCGACCAACTGATAGACGATCGTCGATCAGTCGATAGACGATAGTCGAACGGCGTTCGACTATGGTCGAACGAAAAACCTACTTAACCAAATTTACAACTTGGAAAAGCGAGGACTCTACAGCTAGACTCCAAACCATTGACCATAGATATTTCTTGGGTCAAGGGGCACAAAGGAGAAGACTAAACTCAAATCAAACTAGGGTACCAACAATCTCCCCCTATTTGAGTTAAGTCTCTCAACAGCTAAAACAACTAGCTATAGAAAACTAAAATACTACAGAAAAAAATAGCAACAAGATTGGCAGATAAACAATTTAGATAAACCAATATATCACATATATCACAGCAGTTTAAATAAACTATTAAGAGTTTTTAGAGTCAGGTAATGGGTCAGATGAACTAGAGACAAAGGAAATTTTTCGAAGAGGATCATCTGATTCCTTTTTCGACATCTTCAAGTCCTGCACTCCAAGAATTTTCAGCTCTATTGCTCTGGGGACCACAGCTTCAGGATGTTTCTCCATATACTTTGCTGGGTCAAAGATCTCAGGATTAACTTGGAATTTCTCAAACTCTTTCTTTCTATAAGATGACATGGTAGTGAAACCAGTCACATCTTTTCCTTCAGCTCTTGCTTTTCTAATCTGGGCTGCTCCTACAAGTTCTTGAAATCGAGCCATCCTAAAATTAGGATCGAGCTCAGGATTTTCATATACGGGCTCTGGAGAAGCAGCAGCTATTATATCTAGATACAAACATAGAATAAACTTAGCAAAAGGAACTTGCTAGAAGGTTTTAAAGCACTGTAAACTATTTACCTTTTGAAACACTCTTCTCAGTTTGAACTGGAGAAGGAGGTGGGGAAAAGGTTGGTCTTTGGGCCACAACCTCCTTCATTGGTCTTTGAGATCCATAAGATGATCTGCTTTGAGAACCTTGATGACCTTGCCTTGGTTGGGGCTGAGCAGATGCAGATTTTTCATATGCAGCAGATCGACTAGCAGGTAGATTCCCAGAGGCTCCTGCACCAGGAGGTGGAGGAGGACCTTTGGGAGTCCATCTGGAGACTGGAGTATCATACCTCTTTGTTCTCTTCCTTTCTTTTTGCTGGTTTTTCGAAAACCTCATCCAATGCTGAAAATCTTTAGATTTGGGGTCAATGCCCTTCAGAATATAATATGGAATGTCATTGTCCTTATTTGGAGGAGGAGGAGGAGCTTTTCTTTTCTTAGCAGCAGCTTTCTTTTTCTTTGAATTTTCAGAAACATCTGAATCATCATCATCATCAGAATTTGATGATGGAGGATTCTCATAGGGATCATAGGCTTCTGAGACAGCCTTTTCTTTAAGCTTTGAACTAGATTTCTCCCTTTCTTCTTCCAGGGCATCCATAGCCAGAAGAGAGTCTAAATCTAAACCAGGAGAATCATCCCAGATGGATGACTTCTCAAATTTCAACTCTTTCTCTTTTTCTTGTAAAGATTTTACTCTTAAGTCCCAAGCAGCCCTTGCTTGAATTTCTTCCAAATTTAAAACAGGAGAATCAACTTTGATTTCCTCTTGATTTTCATTCTCTTTATCATTTAAAAACACATCCAATTCTGGATCTAATTTAGTATCAGAATCATTTGGAGCGGCCTTAGAAACAACTGCTGTTTTCTTGGCAGTTAAATCCTCTTTAATAAAATCTGTAGAACACAGATCTGCTAAGTAAGCTTGAATCATCCCTTCAAGGTATACACCAGCAAGCAAATAAATTGACTCATCAACAAACCGGATTAGGGAATTACCTTCATATTTAACCATCTCCCAGCAGTCATTCAGATATTTAGTTATGATTCCTTCCAGGAATCGGGCAATCGTAGGAGAGGTTATATCTTCTAAGCATACTTTCACAGCAATTTCTGATAGCAGAATACCATCTGATATTTCCTTCTCAGTCAAGACTGGAGCTAAACCTTTCTTAGCAGGAGCACTCTCTTCCTCAGCTGGAACAATTTCTTCCTCAGCTGGAGTTGCCACTTTCTCAGCTGGAACAGTTTCTTCCTCAGCTTGAGTTGCCACTTTCTCAGCTGGAACAGTTTCTTCCTGATCAGTCATAGCAACATCTTGAACTTCTGGAACAGTCTCTTCCTCAGCTGGAACAATCTCTTTCTCAGCAGGAGCTGTCTCTTCCTCAGCAGACATAACAATATCTGGAACTTCTTCTGGAGCAGATTCTGGCTGGACAGATATGACAACATCTGGAGCTATCTCTATATCAGCTGCAGGAGAAGCAGGAAGGTCTGAGACATCTTCATTGGACATCTCCCCCTGCCTGATTTCAGTAACAACTGAAACCAGGCCCCTAGAGGTAGATGGCTCAGCAGATTTAGAAATGGATTGGATGGAGGCAGTGAGACGGTCAATGGAGGCAGCAAGTGGAGCGATTGCCTCGTCAATCATGATTTTGATTGATGGGGTAATCAACTCCACAATGCGGGAGAGGAATTCAGGGGTAATTTCAAAAGATGATGAATTTGAGGTGGATGGAGCTGCAGCAAAAATGGTAGATGTGCTGGGATGAGGAGTGGTGAGAGCAGGAGATCGAGCAGGAGATCTCTGAGGAGATGAGTTAATTGGGGAATTAACATGACTGGGGGACGGAGGAGGAGAGGGAAATCTCTCAGAACCTAACAAATCAAAACTAGGAATAGATAACCCAGTTTGATTAGAAGGAATGGGAGAGACTGGAGATGAAGGAGAAACAACCATAGCTGTTTCAGGTGCAGCAGAAGAAGAGGGTCGTACCTCAGCTGAAGTTGATGGTACTTCAACTGAGGCAGACGGCAAAGCAGAGGATGAGGAAGGGATAGCTGAGCCAGCTTCACTAGGTTGAGGAGCGACTGAAACAGTCCTTGTGTCCTCTGATGTGGCTGGAGCAGATTTCACAAAAGTCCTCTTCCACTTGGAGAATAAGTGGGGATCCATCTTCTTGCTGGCGTTGATAGTTGTTGCGGCAGAACTCAGCAGCTGGGGGAATTTCTCCTTCAGGAAGATTCCAATAACCCTTCCCAGGGTAACTTCCTTCTTTCCATTCTTCTTCCTGATCAAATCAAACAGAACGGCTGCCCAATCGATCCTCTTTCGATTGACAATTGCACACATAAGTGCAAATTGCTGCCTTGTTATGTTGTCATGGGCGGAGTGCTTGCCCAGAATCACTTTTCCAACAATCTCAGCGAGGAACTTAATCTTGAATGGAAAATTTACCTTGAGCAACTTGGTGGGAATGCCCTCGGCATGTCCCAGCTCAACGAGCATCCTTCCGAACTCCTGAGCATCTTGCTCATAGTCTTCATCACCAATAACTAAACCGAAGACATCAGAAAGAGCGGCCGGAGTCAGGGTAGCTTCTACTCCGCCGATGGTGCCGATCATCGCTTCGTCTGTGGAAGACGACGTGAAAGCCCATTCTTTTATCTCAGGAATGTTGATCTTGATCCTCTCAGACATCAGCTTCTCTAGACCTTGATCTTTGCAAAGCTGGAGAACTTCCACTATGCCGGCGTCGCAACTGCTGAAAGCTTCGAAATCTACACTGAAACCGGCATCGAACTTGACGACGGCAAGAACAGCTGGGGAAATCGCCATTGAATCGCTGGAGAAACACGAGAAGGAGGAGGAAGACGAAGGGGACGGAGCGGCAGAAAATCGCACGCGGGAAAGCAGAATGCGAAAGGGCACGTTCCGTCGACGATAAAGCAACAGATCTTTTAACCTAGGTCGACTATCGGCTTTATATTGAACCGGATATAGTCGGTCTATTTAAAAAAATCTTGAACCGATAGTCGAACGGCCGTTCGACGATCGGCTCAGAAGCAGAATAGTTGAACAATCGTTCGACTAATTCTGGCTTCTCAAACAAAAAGGCTGTCGTCGTCCGGAGATCGACGATGAGCTCAGCCTGTTCGACGATGGTCGAACGTCGATCGACGATCTTCAAACAGAAGCTATCATTAACCAGAGGTCGACGATAGGCTCAATCCGTTCGACGATCTTCGATCATCGTTCGACGATCTTCAAGCAGACCTCAACATAGGCAGATATCGTCATACTTAGTCTCGTCCATTGATCATGCCTAGTTGGACTAAAAAGAACAGATGCTTCTGTTCATCTAAAGGCTTGGTGAATATATCACCTCTCTGAAACTCAGTGGATATGAACTCAAGACAGATCTTGTTCTTTTCCACACAATCTCTCAGGAAATGGTGCCTAATCTCAATGTGCTTGGTTCTAGAGTGGTGCACTGGATTTTGTGCAATAGAAATAGCACTGGTACTATCACACATGATCTTGGTGTTCTTGTGTGAGTAACCATAATCCACAAGCTGGTTTTGAATCCACAGGATCTGTGAACAACAACTAGCAGCAGCTATATATTCAGCCTCTGCAGTTGAAGTTGAGACAGAAGCCTGCTTCTTACAGAACCAAGAGACCAATCTCTCTCCCAGGAACTGGCAAGTTCCTGAGGTGCTCTTCCTGTCAACTCTGCAACCAGCATAGTCAGAATCAGAATATCCAATTAATTCAAACTCTGACTCAGCTGGGTACCAAAGTCCTAGATTTGGACATCCTTTCAGGTATCTCAGGATTCTCTTTAGAAGAATCAGATGAGATTCCTTGGGGTTGACCTGGAATCTAGCACAAAGGCATGTAGCAAACATTATATCTGGCCTACTTGCAGTTAGATATAATAGGGAACCAACAATGGCCCTATAATTCTTTTGATCAACTGGCTTGCCGTGATCATCAGAATCAATAACTACATTAGTAGCCATGGGTGTAGGCATTGCTGAAGCATCAGCCATCCCAAATTTCTTTACCAATTCCTTGGCATATTTGGATTGGGAGATGAAGATACCATCAGCATCTTGCTTAACTTGGAGACCAAGAAAGTAAGACAGCACACCCATGCTACTCATCTCAAACTTAGAGTGCATCAAGTTGGAAAACTTTTTGCAAAGTTTGGGATCAGTGGAGCCAAAGATAATATCGTCTACATACACCTGGACTAACAGGATTGTGTCCTTGTGATGCTTAACGAAAAGGGTTCTGTCAACTACTCCCCTAGTGAAGTTGTGCTCTAACAGGAAACTAGCTAGAGTCTCATACCAGGCCCTAGGAGCTTGCTTTAGTCCATAAAGAGCTTTCTGCAACTTAAAAACATGAGAAGGCTGAGTTGAAGAAACAAACCCTGGTGGTTGTTCAACAAACACCTCTTCCTTAAGCTCACCGTTCAGGAATGCACTTTTGACATCCATTTGGAACACCTTAAACTTCATGTAGGCTGCATAGGCCAAGAAGATCCTTATTGCTTCTAGCCTTGCAACAGGAGCAAAGGTTTGGTCATAGTCTATACCTTCCTCCTGTCTGTAGCCCTGAGCTACAAGCCTAGCTTTATTCCTTACTATTATTCCATTAGCATCTAACTTGTTTCTATACACCCACTTGGTGCCTATGATCAGTTGGCCTTTAGGTCTTGGAACCAAAGTCCAAACTTTACATCTCTCAAACTGATTGAGCTCCTCTTGCATTGCAATGATCCAGTGGGGATCTAGCTCTGCATCTTTAAAGGTGAGGGGCTCAACCTGTGAGAGGAAACAAGCATGCATCACATCCTGTCTTAATTGATGTCTTGTTTGCACACCAGCTGATATGTCTCCAATCACTTGAGATGTGGGATGATCTCTAAGTGTGACAATATCAGCAGGTGGGATGTGATCTTCAGCAACAGTTGGGATTAATTCCTCAGGAGGAATTTGATCTACTGTTGGTGGAACAACAACAGCTTCAACAGCTTCAGCAATGTCTTCATCACTGTCTGATTCAGTGATCTGAAGAGTTGAAAGTTGAAGGATTTCTTGAGGGGCATCATGTACCTGCAAAGAACTGGAGGAAGGAGAATTTTCTTTCTCCTTGTAAAACATCTGAGACTCATCAAAAGTCACATGCACAGATTCCTCTATCTTACAGGTTGATTTGTTATAAACCCTATAAGCTTTGCTTACTTGGGAATATCCAAGCATGATTCCCATTGAAGCTTTTGCTTCAAATTTTCTAATATATTCTTTATTATTGTTATGAATATAAACAGTACAGCCAAAAATTCTAAAGTAATTAATTTTTGGTTTCTTTCCTTTAAGCAACTCATAAGGAGTTTTACACTTAAGTTTGTGTATCAAACTTCTATTCAAGACATAGTTAGCTGTACTAACAGCTTCTGCCCAATAGGATAGAGGCATGTTAGCATCTGCCAACAATGTGCTAGCAGCTTCAATTAGTGTTCTATTCTTCCTCTCAACTACCCCATTTTGTTGGGGAGTTCTAGGAGCTGAGAAGCTATGTTTGATACCTTCTCTCTCACAGAATTCTTGCATGAGAAGAGAGTCAAACTCAGTACCATGATCACTTCTGATCAAGGCCACATGAGTAGAGTACTCAGTCTGCACACAAAGTAGAAAGTCTGTAAGGGCTTTGAAGTTATCAGACTTAGTTCTCAAAAAGAAAACCCAACTGAACCTAGAGAAGTCATCTACAATTACTAAAGTGTAATACTTCCCTCCTAGACTCTGTACATTTATTGGGCCAAAAAGGTCCAAGTGTAATAAATACAGGATTCTAGGTGAATCACTTTTATTAACAGATTTAAATGAATTTTTGGTTTGCTTGCCTAGCTGACAGGCCTTGCATAGGCTCTCCTTCTTGTAGGGGCAAGAAGGTAAACCTCTAACAAGGTTGTGCTTAGATAACCTAGATATGTTCTTGAGGTTTACATGACTAAGCCTTTTATGCCATAAAGAATTATTATTAAGGGTTAATTCATTAAACAAGCAGATTTCAGAGCGAGATGAATTAAAATCTACTAAATATATATTGCCTATTCTATTACCTATCAAGACAACATTATTATTTAAAGTAATATTGCAAGAGGAGTTAGAAAAAGAAACCTGGTAGCCAGCATCACATAGCTGGCTAACTGAAATCAGGTTGTGCTTCAGTCCACTGACATAAGCAACCCTCTTGAATGTAACAGCTCCAATTGTGATCTTGCCATATCCTTCTGTCTGACCACAGCTGGAGTCTCCAAAGATAACCTTTGGGCCGAGCTTAGCTTTGTACTTTGACAGTAGCTCTTTGTTTCCTGTCATATGCTTAGAGCATCCACTATCCAAATACCACTTATTTTGAGTGATTGGATAGGCCTTCACCTGCAAAACAACTATTTAGACAGAGTGGACCCAGGTAACCTTGGGTCCCTTGTTTTTCACATAAGAAAAACTGGAGATATAAGAAAATGCAGGCTGAGGGTGATAGCCTAGAGGGTGAGATCTCCTAGGTGGGATTCTCCATGCAGATGATGGGTCAACAAACCTAGGGTTTCTATTTTCATTTAGGTTTCTATGGAATGGATTATGATTTTGAAAATCATATGGAAATCGTCGATCGACGTTCGACGATGGGCGCTCAGATCGTCGAGCTTCGTTCGACCATGGAGCATCCGATCGTCGAGCGGCGTTCGACGCTCTTTGCATTTCTTTGAAAAATTTCTTTCTCTTCTCTCTCTTAGCCTTATTTAATGTTTTATTTACAAGGTTTACTTGCTCAGTGTTCTTCTTTCCACTAGCTGAAATGAAGTTCACTGGAGTTGAAAGGTTATTTTTAAGCAAGACTGGGGGTTCACTGGGAGAAGCTCCTAAGCCTAATTTATCATTACCTGACCTAGTGTTGGTCATGCTGGTAATTTCTAATAGCTTAAGGCTTCTACCATTAAGGGACTCTTCTAGTCTCTTAGACTTAGCTAATTCTACTTTAAGAAATTTGATTTCTTCACTACAAGTAGTGAGTTCTTCCTTTAACCTAACATTTTCGGAGGCTATTGATTCAGAGTCAGCTAGCCTATTTCTAAGTTCTTTTATCTCTTTTTCTGAACTAATTAAATCTAAACATAGAGATTTAAAATCTAACTTAAACTCTTCTGAAGTAAAATCATAAGATGAAAGTACCTCATCTTCAGTAGGCATTTCTTCATCTGAGTCAGAACTCTCTGCAGCAGAGTGGTTGCTGCAGGCATCTATTGCCATGAGGCAAACTTCTTTTGCCTTCTTTTCTTCTTCATCCTCACTAGAGCTTGAGGATGAGGATTCTTCATCAGAATCACTCCAGGTTTCAGCAATGAAACCTCTCTCCTTTTTCTTGTTTTTGTAGGAGGATGGCTTGGAGTGCTTCCTGTGCTGCTCCTTTTCTTTTCTCTTTTCTTTGTTTTTCTCCTCTGGACACTCTGGCAAGATGTGTCCAGGCTTCCTGCACCCATAACAAATAATTTCTTTAGTTGGAGTACGATCATACCTTGGCTTTTCTTCATACTTTGAAGATTTTCTTCTGAACTCTTTTCTCCCCATTTTGAGAAATCTCTTGGCAAACAATGCCATGAGCTCCTCATTTGATTGGCTGCCTTCTGATGCTTCAGCAGCTTTAAGAGCTAGAGAATGCTCTTTTCTTGTTGGAGTGGGGGTCTTGGCTTCTGCTTCAGCTTCCCTTGTCTTCAGCACTTGCTCAAAAGATTTGAGCTTGCCGAGAAGGGCTTCAGTTGATATCTCATTGGTACTTCTGGCTTCCTTGATTGGCCAGATCCTCAAATCCCATGTGCTAGGGAAGCACATAAGGATCTTATCATTGACCTCTGTCAATGAGATATCCTTGTCAAGGGTCCTCAGCTCATTGATGATTGAGCTGAGCCTGGTGTACATTGCTTCAACTGATTCAGCATCAGTCTTTTTGAAGTTCTCATACTGTGAGATAAGGTTGGACCTCCTGTCCTTCCTTTCATCAGCTGAACCAGCTACAATCTGGTTCAGTGTGTCCCACATGGCCTTTGCTGAAGAGCAATCAGCAACCTTCTGGAACACTTCATCAGACATAGTCTGAGCTAGTATGTTCATTGCTTTGGCATCAGCAATTTTTGCCTTCTTGTACTCATCATTATAGTCTGGAGGAGGCACTGCACTCATATCAGATGATGAGGCAGTGGCTGCAGCAGGTGCTCTTGGGGGACCTGACAAAATAGAAGCAAAAATACTCTCATCAATAGAGTTCATATAAAGTTTGATCCTTGCCTTCCAGATGCCAAACTTTGCTAAGTTGCATGCTGGAGGTCTGGTGCTAGAATAATCCTTAGACTGGGCCATGATAGTGAATTTCTATAAACTCTTGGTATCTATCAGGATCTTGTGACTTAGGTGTTAGCCTATACAGTCAGTCAACCTCCCTCTGATACCAATTGAAAGTGAAGGGATAGATACAACTCTAGAGGGGGGGTGAATAGAGTAATCAAATTTTGCACAATACAAAACTTAACTGTCTACCCAACCTCCTTGGAGTGAAGTGCGGAATGAAGAGATTATAGATTTTGGTTTAACCTTAAAGCCTAACACACGTGATGTGCAAACACAAGCTAACTGTAATTACAGTTAAAGCCTGGAAAACCTAAGCAGCAACTAGCAACCTAGTTATATCTATTCACAGCCACAGTACAAGAAAAATAATAAGCAAGCCAGACGACACAAGGAATTTTATAGTGGTTCCCCAAACAACTTGGGTACGTCCACTCTTCTACCCAAACGGTAGGAATCCACTACAGGTTTTTGCTAAGGTGCCCTGCCACCAATGATCTGATTCAGGTAGATCAAACAGACCCTTTAGACTTTTGATCAGGTGTCTAAAAACCAAGCACAGGTTTTTGATCAGGTGCCCTGCCACCAAGGGATACTTTTGAAGGGAGTAATAACCCTGTACAGGAGGGGGAAGAAGGTTAAGATGTCTTCTCTATTTTACAATAGATTAGAGAAGCACAAAAAGCTTGCACTGAGCTAGAATGCTCTAAAGAATCAAGGCTCCCCCTGGCTCAAAGATGTCCAGGTGAAGTCTTGCTTCAGTGCAGAAACTCTTCAGAAAATTCTGAAGGAAAGAGCTACAGGAAGAAAATAAATAACAAAAAGAAATCTCTTCAAGCAGCTATTCTTCTTCTTCTTCTTCTTCAAAGAAACTCTGAGTTGAACTTCCTGAAAGCAGGAGAACTCAGGTGAAGAAGAGATGAAGATCTTAACACTTCTCAGTTAGATGGAGTTTGCTGAGAGCAGGAAGCTTGAGCTTGATGAAGGCTTGAGTGCTTTTGAATATGTGTGTAACACTCCTGTTCACTAGAAAACTCGCTTGAATCCTTCTGCAAAGGGTTCTTTATATATTAGCAGCAAGCAACGGCTCTCTTCCATTTGAATTCTTTGTCTTCTTGTGGGCCTTGAGACCTGGGCTGTAAATATCAAGAAGACAGAAATATCTCTGCAGCAATACATTCCATAAAAAGGAATAAATCTCTTTCTAAGAAGCTGCAGGTTTAAATCAAATAAACAGAGGACTAAATAAAGTCACATCAGAAACTATCTCTTTATAGCAAAAGAAGACTTTTCAGTCCAACGGCTATAAAGGGGTTGACAGCGGATAAAGTAATTTAAATAGACAGCTAATAAGACAAACAACTTTATCTTAAAAGATTTGAACTCAGGCAAATAGAATGAAGTAAATAATGCCTGGAAACTTTATCATACAGCTTAAAATATCGTGCCAGAAAATGTATTAAATAATTAAATATAATAAATAAATACAAAATCAAAAGGCAGACAGAAAACGTCGAACGACCTTCGAAGATCGTCGAACGACGCCAGGAGATCGTCGAACTATCGGACAGATAGTCGAACGATCCAGATAGTCGAGCTATCAAATAGATAGTCGAGCTACCGCAGCAGATAGTCGAACTATCAGGACAGATAGTCGAACTATCAGATAGTCGATCTATCTATGACAGATAGTCGAGCTATCAAGCGCACAGAGATAGTCGAACTATCAAGCAGATAGTCGACCTACCTCAGAAAACAGATAGTCGATCTATCAAAAGATAGTCGAACTATCAAAACAAACTAGATAGTCGAACTATCAACAGATAGTCGAACTACCAGCGCAGAACAGATAGTCGAACTATCAACAGATAGTCGAACTATCAGCGCAGAACAGATAGTCGAACTATCAACAGATAGTCGAACTATCAGCGCAGAACAGATAGTCGAACTATCAACAGATAGTCGAACTATCAGCGCAGAACAGATAGTCGAACTATCAACAGATAGTCGAACTATCAGCGCAGACCAAGGCGTCGACCAACTGATAGACGATCGTCGATCAGTCGATAGACGATAGTCGAACGGCGTTCGACTATGGTCGAACGAAAAACCTACTTAACCAAATTTACAACTTGGAAAAGCGAGGACTCTACAGCTAGACTCCAAACCATTGACCATAGATATTTCTTGGGTCAAGGGGCACAAAGGAGAAGACTAAACTCAAATCAAACTAGGGTACCAACATGTTAGCAGATCATATCAAAGGACTCGGGAAGCCGTAGAAGATAGCAAACAACCAAAAGCTCCTGGAAGTGCTTGTGCTGCTCGGCCAAGTCCGCGGAGAAGGGGCGATTCTAGAGGATCTCGGCTCCAAGAGCCTGAACCTGCTGATAAGCCACAATAGGAGACATGGAAGGGCGGTAAAAGAGGTCCACATAGAGAGTATAAATGCGGGACGTCTGGGCCCCCTTCGAGTAGAGAGCAGCGAGGTGAAGCCATGCGTCCTTGACCATCTCATCATGGCGGATGATGGGAAGGCATTCATCAGAGAGGTTGTTGGCCAGCCAAGTGCGCAAAAGCGCATCACTTGCATCCCAGTCATCAAATTGAGCAGACTCGGGAGGAGGAGGGTCATCGGTGAGGTGATGACATTTGCGCTGAGAATGGAGAAGAAAGGTGAAAGAAATGCTCCAATCTGGATAGTTGGAACCAACTAGTTTAGAAACCATGCCAAGGTTTCCGGAAGGAGTAGGAGGTGGAGGAGTATGGGACATAAGAGTGGTGGAGGTAGAGATGACGGGGGTGGAGATATCAGAATTGGCCATAGAGAAGAAGGAAAAAAGGAAGTCGCACGAGTTGAAGAGAAGTCGCGCGGATAGAAATAAAGATAAGCAGCGTGAACAAGCAGGAGTCCGCGATAAGAGGAAGAGAACATAGTGGAAAAGAAGGAAAACACAGCGGGATAAAGAGAAGAAGCTGCAACGGTCACGGTGTCAGCACACCGACGGCAAGAAGGTCCACGACTAGCAAACATAATAAAGTACAGGGATAGAGGTCGCGCGAACTGGGAAGTTTGCGAGAAAAGGGGAGATCGCTCGAATCGGATGGAGTCCGGGCGAATAGAGAAGAAGTCGCGCGAACACACAGTGTTTGAGCGAATGAGAGAAAGAGCGGAAGGAAAGCAGAGAGTTCGCGAAAATAGGTCGCAGAAAAGAGGGAAAGAAGTCACGCAAACAGGGCAGCGATAAGGTAAAGAAGCCGCACGGATAGACAGGTATCCAGGAGAACAGAGAAAGAAGTCGCGCGGACGGAAGAGCCTAAGGAATCAGATAGAATCGATTGTAGGCTCTGATACCATGTGAAAGTAGCAAACATACTAGAAAAAACAAGCCAGAAATTTTAATAATTGAAAGTTTTATTATCCAAAAAGTTATCATTTATATTGGTATTGCCTCCCTTTTATAGAATTGAGGCGAGAGGAGAGTGTACAAATAAATAATATGAGACTAAAAAATTACAGAGCGGTGTGGCTAGAAACAAAGAGACCGATCAGGCCGCGTGGTTAGACAAATAGGCTAACCGCTCGGCAACACCAGAAGGAAGAGAACAGGTGTTGTAGGAGAATAACCGCCATACTTAGACCGCCAGACCGCTCAGTCTTATACTTCAACACTCATCTTTACTTTAACCATTTCTTCCAAGAGCCCTGCATTCTCATAATGTAGATATGCATCAAATATACTATGTTCTTAGCATTAGTAGTGATGCTTCTTCAAATCTTGGAAGATTGAGGGCAATCTTCCCAACAATCTTCCCCTATTTGAAGAAGGCAGAACACCTAACAAAGCTAAGTAACATTCGCCAATAAATCAATATTTACCAAAAGGTATAGCGGTTGGATAACACAGGTGTTGAAGCCAAAATTTGACCTCAACGAATGTTAGAAATCAGGGGTATAGCCAACACCTACTTCTCCCAAGCTCCGACCTCTTACTGGCAGGAAAGGACCAGAAACCGACCCAAAGCCTTAGTTGGGAGGTCCCACCTCTAACCCGAAAGAACTCTGAGCGCTTCCCATCCAAAGTCAATTGTTGGGCTAAGAGCTCCTCAGCAAGCAGTAGAAGATCTTAGGAAAATATGAAAGCTTACTTTCTGAGGAACCCATGTGGGTCTATTTATAGCCTTTTCTGACCTGAAATTACCAAATTACCCCTCGCTGGCCAGCCAATAGCCAAACTCCGCTGTTCTGAGTAGCTAAATGCAGACCCTGGGGGTATACAGGTAATTTTACCTGAGGGCATCCAGGTAATTTCACCATGGGCCCTACCCGGCGGGAGCCTTTCTGCCGATAACTTAAGGCTCTCACGCTTATGCCTTGCCGAGAACTCTCCCACCCTCACCAGGAGAGAGATAAAAGGATATTGAAGAATGCTACAGACTGTGCCTGCTCCCACCCTCGCGAGGCACGAGCCTTCTTGTGCGCCCCTGGGCGGGAGTATGTCTCGGCCGAAGCCCATCCTTTCTTGGTGAGCGTCGAGCTTTGCTCGACGAACCGCTTACCCGGGTGCGAATGCTCTCGTATACTATTGTGTGTGAGCTCTCCTGCTCTGAACCTGCTCAATGAATGTCGAGCCCAGCTCGACGTGACCCGAGCTGAGCTCGACATAAGTGAAAGGTTGAGTCGAGCTAAACCCTGACCTGGCCGAGAGTAGTCTTTCTTCACCCAAGGCTAGCCCAAAGCTATCCCAAACCTGGCTTTGGGTGTTTCTGGGTCCCACTCGGCGAATATGGGGTTGTACACAATCCCCGCTCATTTAGAGCTATCCCTTCACTTGAAAAGTCATGTCCAACCCTTTATATTTGATGAGCACGTGTTGTCCTGAAAAGAAATCTTTTGGTGGGCCATCCCACGGCTATATATATATAAAAATCTACTGATAGTCAAAATTCCATTCCTATCGCTGTCACCCCCCCCCCTGTTGATTCCTCGCGCGATCTCGCCTTGCGCCCTGAATGCGCCGAAAAGCCCCTCTCGCAAGGCCTACAAGACCGCATCAACGCGGCGCAGGCGCGAGCCCGTGTAAACTGTTCCCTGGTGTCCCCTTGGCTGGTGAGAAAGGCGTCGACCACTAAGCCACCCCCCCCCTTGCTTAAGAAGAAGATGAAGAAAGCAAAGTCGGTCAGGCGAGACCTTTTGAATGAGAACCGGGGCTTGCCTACCCCGACCCCAATCCGCGCGGATAATCCTTCTCCTTCGCAGAAGCTATGTCTCTCTGATTCGCTGACTATCGAGAACTATGAACTGATGTAGAAAAATAAGGATCGATGATTGATATGTCGTACTTCTCGTAGGGGCGATTTAAGATGTCGGTGTCGGGTCCCCGTTGGTGCCCCCAGAGCCGGCGCCTCTCCTCCCAAGGGATCCACCACGGGTCCCGGAGGCCACTCCTCTAGCTGACCCTCCGAGAACCACAAGTAACCTTTTACCCCCACTTTGTCCAACCTTTCATTCCAATCAATGTGTTCTACTGCTTCTAAATTTACTTCTTACAGCACCAGCTCCCGCTACCTGGGGAAACAAAATTGTGCTCGTCAACAAGGACACCCTGGCCGCTGATCTCGTCATACCGGCGGGAGGAGTAGCCATCGAACCCTCCACACCTTCACTTGAGGCTCGCCTTCCTGCGAGGGAGGAAATTTCCTCCCTTGCTCCTAGCATGGTCGGGATCGTCACGCGTAAGACATTCCGCTCGGGGCGAGGCAAGCCGCTCCACCTCTTATTTGGAAAGAAACCCGAGGGGGAGCCCGGACCTTCTTGGCCACCATCGATCGATGGCTTTCGCTATGTTGCAGGTATGCGAGAAATCACCACTCCCTCTACTTTCTCCCTTGTCATGACCGGAATTCTCTCTTACAAGGGGGTACAGAGCCCCGGGCGGGAGCTGAAGAGGAGGAAGATAAAGACGAAGACGAAGATGAAGAGGAAAGGGAAGACGCTGAGAGCTCCTCCTTCCCTTCTTCTGACGAGATGGAAGAGTTCTTGTACGCTGCCAGGAACAGCAGGAAATGGTGAAAGAGGGTGGCATCGCTCTTCTCGAAGCTCGCGTGACGGGAGCAGGCCAACTCCTCTCTAGTGAAGAGCCTCCACAAGATGGTGGAGCGGCGAATGGCGATCATCGAGTGGGACTACACCTACCTCCTTGGCGAGATGGAGCGGCAGGATACATTTACCGTCGAGGCGTCCCCAGGGCGGTATGTTGCACGGATTCGGGATCAAGCGCGCCTGATTAACCTTGGTTGCTCCGCCCTGATGTCTTATTTCAACCCGCGGGTTCCTTAGAGGACGGGAATGCGGGACCGGGGACGATGGCGATGGGAGCAATACTGAACAATGATGTCTCACCTCCCCCATCTCTCAGCCTACCCTTCCCCCGATGTACCCCTTCTTGAATTTAGACAATAACTGATGTTGAGCTATTATTTTTTATTATTATTATGCAGCTCTCGCCCGGCGAGAGCCCCTCTTTCATTTCTGCTTTGCTCTCTACTTTTTTGTTTCATGCTTCATTTTTGTGGTACTTGCGCGAACACTAGCTTCCTGTTTATTAGTCACTGTTTTATCTATGGGTCGGGGTCTCGCCTGGGAGTTTCTCCCCCCCCCTCCCACTGCTGGCTTAGGCATCCGGAGCGTGTCAGAACAGAAAGCGAGGCACCAACTCCTCGGTACTTTATGATCGTACCCTCGCCATCTTTTGGAAAAAAACATAATTACCACGATTTTCTATAAATAGGCTGGTCCACCTACCACATTTCTTTCTCTGATACGAAACCCTTGCCTCCTTTCTTGCCGCTCTCGCGCCTCTCTGCGACTTCGCTTGCTTTCGCAACTTTCTCTCGCTCTCGCCCTCTTCCCAATAGTTCTCGCCTTGAACCCCTTAATCACGATGTCGGGCGAGAGCAAAGGCCGTTCCAACTGCGCGCAAGCCTTCCTAAAGCACAAGTTCCTCCCTGTCTCTTGATCCTAGACGAATACCAACTGATAACCACCAACTTCATCCCCACCGGATTCACCGCGATAAACCTGGGCAATGACGACAGGGTCAATCTCGCGCGTGAGGGGGAGCTCGCCATCCCCCTAGAGCATTTTGAGGTGGGCTTCCGCTTCCCACTCTGGCCTGAGATGCGCCAAGCCCTCCGATACTACGGGGTGGTTACCACACAACTCAATCCAAACTCGGTCTCCATCCTGGTAGCGTTCATCTGCTACATGCCGGCCGAGCGGATAGAGTTCAGCCTACCCATCTTCCGGAAGCTCTTCATCTTCCGGGCCAAGAGCGGTGGGGTGGTCTTCTTCTCAGGACAGCTGCTCAAGACCTACGGCCTCGCCAACAAGAACCATCATTGGAGCGAGAAGTTTGTCTACGTCTCAGGCGACTTCGGCAACGTTCCTCTCGCGCTTGTCCAGTATGATGATGCTGCCTACAAGACACCCACTCTTGGGTCGCGCGAGAGCGCCATCCTTAAGTTCTTTGTGACTAAGGACTTCGATGTCCAGTTCCTCACGCGGGACATCGACTCCCTTCAGACCGTACTTGCCGACAAAGGTATGATCTCGCCTTTACCATGTGATTATATGCTTTAAGATGTAGAGTTAATTGATTTTTATCTCGCAGGTGAGTGAGAAATCCCTCTGCACCAGTCGTTCGACGTGACCAGGGCTACGACTGACCCCTTGGCCCTCGCGAAATCCGCATCTCTCGCCTGCCGAGATGAGCCGGCTCTTCCCTCCAAGTCCGGTGCCGGGAAGAGAAAGCCCAGCGCCTTCTCCTCCGCCCCTTTTAAAATATCCAAGCCAACCGCTGCGGACAAGGGTAAGTCCGTGATGGCATCTCCCGCTCGAGTTGTTGCCGAGAGCGGGGCGACTACTACTGCTAAGGCTACCGCTAGGGTTCCTGCCAAGAACCCGTCGGTCGTAGGTGGAGCTGGAGACGAGAGGGCGACCGCCGAGACTTCTGCCCAAGTTCTCCCCAAGCAAATATCGAGAGGGCATCGGAACTTCGGCTGCGGCGACAAGTTCTTGGATGCAAAGGGGAGCCCTTGATCTAGTGGGATCCGGAAACCAATCGAGCCTCGATCTCCACCCTCCTTCCAAGCTGGATGGAGAAATACGAGGTCACCGACGATGCTTTTGCGCTAGCCTATGGCCTTTATAGCCGCGAGGACGCCGACCACTTTGATCCGTCGCCCACCCGGCTCTTAGCCTTCGACTCCATTCGGGCCTTGATGCGCGGGATCAAGCTCGTGCATATGTGTGTGAGCCAAAGCATTACCATCGACTGTAACTTCATCAACATGCATAAGGCGAGAGACAAGGCGGTGGCTAACACGGCTGCCCTAAAGTTCGAGCTGGCAGATGCCCAGCGGCTTCTATCTCTGCGCCTAGTGGATGAGGTAAGCAAGATCCTCCAAGGCTTCTCAATCCCCCTTAGTTCATAATCAACTTTCCCTTTCCTTCTTATGTGCTGATGAGCTTTCTTTTGCGCATAGGACTCCGCCCAGAGCATGCTGCTTCGTTCAAAGTGGCCGGCCTAGAATGTGAGAACGTCCTGCTGAAGGCCCAGCTCCAGCGCACGGAAGCTGCTGTGGCTACGATCCCACTCCCTCCCACATTATACGAGAGGCTGAGGTGCCACCACTACTCCGAGTTCAACATTGACAAGCTGCTGCAGGTCAACGCCCAGGCAACGGCCAAGCTGACGATAGAGACTCTGCGAGATGTGGGGTGTCAAATGAGGGCGGCGAGACCATTGTTGCCCGCAGGCTTCTCCCGTGGATTTTCGAGCCAGTCCCCAAGCCCCTAGGAGCACCCGATTCCCCACCTTCGGATGTCCCAAAATCTCCCGTTGTAGCTGGTGAGACATCCGGCGAGAGCTTTGGCGAGAGCTTGAGCGGGGAATCTGGCAGAACCCCCTGAAGATTTTTGTCGCCCCTCTCTTTTTTCTTCTTTTTGAATGCGCGAGATGTTCTTGCATGTAATCATTTTTTGTGAACACATTCGTATATTTATATATATGATCGGTTTTCTACTTCTCGTCTTCTTATAAAAGCATTTTATATTATCTAATGCTTCTTAAGTGCGTTCTCGCCAAGGCCCTCGGTCTCCTTAGGAGAGTCGCATCCCTTAGCGATAGATTAATAGGTGGAACCCTGCTGAGAATTCAAGGCCCTGCGTGTTTTTGTCGAGTGCCATCTGCCGAGAACCTTTTGCCGAAAGCAACGACCGTAGGTTCTTAAGAGATTCGTCATCCCTTTGCGAACAAATGAGGTTTCGCCGAGAACTTCCTGCTGTTTGTCCAAGAGCTTCCCGCCAAAGGCCCCCTGCCGAGAACTCCCTTTGCCGAGAACCTCTTGTCGAGACCCTCCCGTTAAAAGAGGTTCTCAAACTCTTTCCCATGCCTCCCAGGTGTGTCTCCTACCCTGCCTAGTTGAATGAGAGTCCGGACAGCGAGTCTACTTGGAGCAGAGCCTCGCTCGGGATGGTGCAAAAGTTTCCAAGCTGAAGTATCTCCAAGAACATTTCCGAGACCAAGTCCTTTTCCCCACAGTATGTCTACCTCCCTTCTCAGCTAATGAGAGCCTGATCTGCGAGTCTCCCGGGGTCGAGCAGCACTTGGGGTATCCCTTACCCCCACAAGCGAGCCTTCAGACCTGCTAGCTAGTGAGAGCCTGCGCAGTAGGTCTACCTGGGGCCGAGCCAGGCTCGGGGTAGTGCAAAAGTTTCCAAGCTGAAGTATCTCCAAGAACATTTCCAAGACCAATTCCATTCCCCCCAGGTGAGCCTACTGCCCTACTCAGCTAATGAGAGCCTGAGCAGCGAGTCGACCAAGGGCCGAGCAGCACTCGGGGTATCCCTTACCCCCACAGGCGAGCCTTCAGACCTGCCAGCTAGTGAGAGCCTATGTAGCGGGTCTACCTGGGGCTGAGCCAGGCACGGGGTAGTGGAAAAGTTTCCAAGCTGAAGTATCTCCAAGAACATTTCCAAGACCAAATCCTTTCGCCCCAGGTATGCCTACCGCCCTACTCAGCTAATGAGAGCCTGAATAGCGAGTCTACCTTGGGCCGAGCAGCACTTGGTGTATCCCTTACCCCCACAGGCGAGCCTTCGGACCTGCCAGCTAGTGAGAGCCTGCGTAGCGTGTCTACCTGGGGCCGAGCCAGGCTCGGGTTATTGCAAAAGTTTCCAAGCTGAAGTATTTCCAAGAACATTTCCAAGACCAAATCCTTTCCCCCTAGGTGTGCCTACTGCCCTGCTCAGCTAATGAGAACTTAAGAAGTGAGTCTACCCGGGGCCGAGCAGCACTCGGCGTATCCCTTACCCCCACAGGCGAGCCTTCAGACCTACCAGCTAGTGAGATCCTAGGCAGCGGGTCTACCTGGGGCCGAGCCAGGCTTGGGGTAGTGCAAAAGTTTCCAAGCTGAAGTATCTCCAAGAACATTTCTAAGACCAAGTCCTTTCCCCCCAGGTGTGCCTACCATCCTACTCAGCTAATGATATCCTGAGCAGTGGGTCTACCTGGGATCGAGCAGCACTCGGGGTATCCCTTAACCCCACAGGAGAGCCTTCGAACCTACCAGCTAGTGAGAGCCTGCACAGCAGGTCTACCTGGGGTCGAGCCAGGCTCGGGGTAATGCAAAAGTTTCCAAGCTGAAGTATCTCCAAGAACATTTCCAAGACCAAGTCCTTTCCCCCCAGTTGTGCCTACCGCCCTGCTGAGCTAATGAGAGCTTGAGTAGCGAGTCTACCCGGGGCCGAGCAGCACTTTGGGTATCCCTTACCCCCATAAGCGAGCCTTCGGACCTGCTAGCTAGTGAGAGCCTGTGCAGCGGGTCTACCTGGGGCCGAGCCAGGCTCGGGGTAGTACAAACATCTAATCTCCTCACCATCAGAATTTCACAATAGGTAAATCCAAAGCAAAAATAAGTTAGTGAATGTAATATAATAACTTGACTTTGAATATACAATTTCACCTCCCCCCCCCTCATGGGTAGAAGCATTTTAATTCGTCGCTGCTCCAGGTGTGGCTCATGGACCTCCCCTCCACCTCCTGAAGGTAGTAACCTCCCATTCTCAGGACCCTTTCAACAATGTAAGGCTCTTCCCAGTTTGGGTTGAGCTTGCCCACAGGGGCAGATGTCCCCATAGCATCAACTTTCTTTAGCACCAGATCTCCTTCCGCGAATAGTTTAATCATGATATGCTTGTCAAAGTATTTTGCCATTCTCCGTTTAATCTCTTTTTGCTTGATAGATACGACATCGCGCAGCTCCTCCATCATATCCAATGAGAGACACAACTCCTCCTCATTCTCCAACCTCCAAACCTCATCTCCTTCGCACGCAGCTGTAACCTGCAAGGCCCACACAACTGAGGGGAGTTGCTCCACTCAATTCCCCGTCAAGTTATCCACCTTCTTCTTGAGCAAGCTTACAATGATCTTGTTTGCCGCCTCCACCTGGACATTACTCCTGGGGTGATGGACGGAGGAAAACCTAAGATTTATCCCCAGTTGGGTGCAGAAGCTGATGAACTGCTCATTGGCAAACTGAGGGTCGTTGTCTGTCACTATCGCCTGGGGCAACCCATTTCTACATATGATCTCCCCCCAAACGAAGTTCCTGATGACTTGGGAAGTGACCTTGGCCAGCGCCTTGACCTCCAGCCACTTTGAAAAGTAGTCAATCATGACTAGAAGAAACCTTATCTGCCCACTAGCCGGAGGGAAAGGCCCAACTAGGTCCATCCCCCAGATGGCGAAATGTCAGGGCGCCGTGATGCTTTGGAGCCTTTGAGCGGGCAAGAGCTGGAGGTGGGCATTCAGTTGACACTTTTAACACCTCCTCGTAAACTAGGCTGCATCCTTCCTCAGGGTCCGCTAGAATTACCCTTGCCTGACCACCCTTGCTTCCAACGTCCTACACCCGAATGACTGCCGCATTTGCTGGAGTGTACTTCCTCTAGGATCCTTATGATCTCTTCCACTATCACGCACCTTACCAGGAGCCCTGACAATATCTTCCGATGCAACCCCCCTTCAAGCATTAGGTAATGAGCCGCTTTGTTCCTGAAGCTCTTCGCATCCTTTGTCCCTTCCGGGAGCTCACCAGTGGTCAGAAATGTCACGAATGGATCCACCCACGAGGGTCGCCGATCCACTTCCATCAACTCCACTTCCTCGATTGCTGGTCGAAATAGCTCAGTCAGGGTTCCTCCCCCCCCCCCCCCCGAGGTCCAAACTTAGCCAGCTGATCGGATGCTACACTCTCTTCCCTGGGAACGTGTTGGATTGAGAACGTCTGGAACCCTCTTATAATCACCCTTACCTTAGATAAGTATTTCACCAGGGTGGGCTCCCGGGCTTTGAACTCTCCTCGGATCTGTGATTCCACCACCAACGAGTCTGTAAAATCCTCCACATCCTGGATCCCA
This sequence comes from Platanthera zijinensis, assembly GCA_039513925.1. Taxonomy (NCBI): domain Eukaryota; kingdom Viridiplantae; phylum Streptophyta; class Magnoliopsida; order Asparagales; family Orchidaceae; genus Platanthera; species Platanthera zijinensis. The sequence continues at coordinate 179,729,371 of CM077085.1, read as the reverse complement.
AGCTCCTTTGCCAGATGAAGGCCAGCTATCACGGCCTTGTACTCCGCTTGGTAATTAGTAACCGGGAAGTGCAAGAACACAACTTGTTCTATAGTGACCCCCTAAGGACTTATCAACACTACTCCTCCCCCAAGGGAATGTTTTCACAAAGCCCCGTAAACCATCATCTTCCATACCCCTTGTGGCTGCGGCTCCTCGACCCCAACTTCAACAGCGTAGTCAGCTAAGAATTCCTCCACTACTTGTTCCTTAATGGAGAGCCTCAGTACAAATGAGATGTCAACCTCACTTAGTTCAATAGACCACTTATCCAATCGTCCCAAGTGTTCCACTCCTTCAAAAATCTTGCGGAGGGGATGGTCCGTCACCACCCTGATTGAATGGGCTTTGAAGTAGGGTCGGAACTTCCTGGCCGAAATGATTAAACCATACACCAGCTTTTCTAAGATGGGGTAGCGGAGTTCCGCCTTCTTCAGGATCATACTGATGTAGTAGATAGGCAATTGTTTATTCCCCTCTTCCCTGACCAGAACGGAGCCTACGACCTCTGTTCCTACCCCAAGATACAAGGCTAGATCCTCCCCCCTCCTTTGGGCTTTGAAGTAGCGGCGCCTGGGAGAGTTGGTTCTTCAGCATTTGGAAAGCCTCTTCACACTCGGTGGTCCATTCAAATTTTTGATTACCCCACAGCACCTTGAAGAACGATGAGCATTTCTCTCCCGACCTGGAGAGGAACCTACATAGCCCGGCCAGCTTGCCTGTCAAGCTCCGGACCTCCTTAGCATTGTGTGGTGAATCCAACTCTAGGATAGCCTTCACCTTATTTGGGTTAGGCTCCACTCTGGCCGGGGTCATAAGATGCCCAAGTAACTTCCCTCGACTTGCTCCGAAGACACACTTCAGGGGGTTCAGCCTCATCTTGATCTTCCACAAGGTAGCAAATGTCTCCTCCAGGTCAGGTAGGTGCGAGTCCATACCCTTGCTTTTGACCATAAGATCGTCAACATAGACTTCCAGGTTCCTCCCCCTTTGGCCCTAAAAGACTCGATCCATCATGCGCTGGTATATAGCCCCTGCGTTCTTCAGCCCAAAGGACATCATTTTATAGCTGAAGCATCCCTCCCTCGTGATGAAGGAGACATCCTTGACATCAGGAGGATGCATTGGGATCTGGTGGTAACCTGAAAAAGCATCTAAAAAACTCATAATAGAAAAAACCAACGGCTAAATCAACCAGCGCGTCGATCCGAGGCAGGGGGTAGCAATCCTTGGGGCATGATTTATTTAATAAGGAAAAGTCTATACACATGCTCCATTTTCCACTCCTTTTTTTATCATTACCACATTGGGGATCCAGCCCAAATACTGGATCTCTGAGATGAAGCCGGCCTCTAGAAGCTTCTTGACCTCCTCGCGGATGGTCTCCTCCAGCTTGGTAGCGATGGTCCTAATCTTCTGGTGAATGGGGCACGTCCGTGGGTCCAGGTTCAGGCGGTGGCATGCTACATACGCATCGATGCCCGGCATGTCCGCCGCGCTCCAAGAAAAGATGTCGATGTTGCTCTGGATGCAAGCCCGCATCTGCTCCTGGTCCTCGACACCTAAGCCCCCGCTGATCCGTACCCTTTGTACATGGTCGGTGCTGGTGAAGACTTCCATCTCCACCACTTCCTCATCCAGCTCCAGTCGCGACTGCTCCAAGCCGTCCCTTTCCTCCTCTTCCTTCCCAAACTCTTCCTCCCCTACTGCTTCCTATACTTCCATCGCCTCCCCCAGTCTCTCATGCTGCTGAACCTCTACGCCCCTTAGGGCCTCCATCTCAACTCCATCTCCTCCTCGCCCTTCCTCTACTCCTTCCTCTTGCCAACCCTCTTGCGGCTCCGAACCTTCGTCCCTCTTGACCTTGTGCACAACTCTTCTCTACTCCTCCGCCATCTCCTAGCTCGCCTCCTCCAGGCTCACCTCCTCTCCCCCGACAACCTCTTCTTACACCGCCATCTCCCTTCCTAATTCCTCCGCCTCTGCCATCCAGGATATAGTGTTGACCGTCGTCACGTAGCATTGCCTTACCACCTTCAGGTCCTCCCTGATCCTAACATGTACCCCTTCGTTATTGAACTTGAGGCATTGGTGGAATGAGGAGTGGATACAGCGAAAGGCGCTGATGAGGGGGCACCTAAAGATGGCGTTATAACTGCTTAGGGCGTCCACTATAACTAATCTACAGTTCCGTGACACGCCCCCAACTTCACATTCAGCCCTACTCCTCCTTCTACCTCCATCCTCTCTCCTGAAAACCCAAATAATGGTCCGTCCGAGGCTAAGACCCGCTTGGCCTTGACCTTCATCTCGTCAAAGGACTTCTTGAAGATCACGTTCACGGAGCCCCCGTTATCGACCAGGATCCTGGAGACCGTGAAGTTCTCTACCATCGTCTAGATCACCAAGGCGTCATAGAACAGGTCCTCGAAGTCGGGCATGTCCGCCGATGAGAAAGTAATTTTCTCCTCTAGAGGGGGAGCCTGGGAGGTCGAGGCGACCCCCCTTCATAACATGGTCTGAAGTCTCCCCATACGGGTTGCCTCAATCCCAACTCTGCCATTGATCACCCTTATCCCTCCCCAGGTTCCTACATCCGCCCGGTCCTCATATCTATCTTCCCCTTCTCCCTGTTGTACCTCCATGATCCTTATCGGTGGATCCTTCCTCCCCAGCCCCCTGTCCTCTCTCATCTCTAAGAACTCTGTGCAGGTGGCCGTCGCGTGACCCTCCTCCTGGTGGAAGTCACAGAAAGGCAACACCACCATGCCCCCTCTTCCTTCTCCGCCTCCTCTTCTTCCAGCTCCCCCTGAACTCCTCTCCTTCCTCCTCTACCTCAGTCGACCTCCATCGCTTCTTGCTACGGCGGGAAGTGACCCCTTTGTCCCTGCCTCCATGCCATCTGATTAAACATCCTTGGCTCACGGAAGTTATCCCTTCCTTGGAAGCCTCCGCCCTGCCCTTGGGGGCAACCCTCTTGGGGCCTCCAACCCAACCGGTTGTTTGGCTCCCGAGCCCCCCAGCCTTGATGCTGACCCTGTTTCCCTCGGGGCTCTTCTCTCCTTCTCTCTTCCCTCTGCTCTCTCTGTCTTCCTGCTCCTGGCTCCTTCACATCATCCTCTGCCAACCTGGCCAGCTTCCTGGCAAAAGCCGGGTTGGCTCTTTCGAAGTCTATCTCCTTCTCTACCCTCTTCATAAGCTCCTCAAAAGATAGGGGGCATTCTCTTCAGCTCCATGCTAAAGGACCCTGGACTCAGCCCCAGGGTGAAGGCGAGCATCAGCGCATACCCTGGGACCTCCTTGATAAGGAGGATCTCCTCCTAAAACTGGTCAACATAGTGACCCAGCGTCTCGTCTTGCTTCTGCCTCACCGCAAACAGGCACTCAGCCTCCTTCTTCCGCTTCTACGATGTCAAGAATCTCAACAGGAACCCTCGACGTAGATCCTCAAAGCTGAAGATCGAGCTTGCCGGCAACTGGTGGAACTAGTCCCGGGCCTTCTCCTTCAACGTGATAGCAAAGAGCCAACACTTGAAGGCGTCTGTCATCTGTCTAATCGAAACAACATCCTCAAACCACTGCACATGCTGCACAGGGTCATCTTTCCCCGAGTAGTAGGACATGTCAGGCTCCCGAAACACCTCCTGAACCGGAGCCGAGATGATGAGCTCAATAAAAGGGCTCACGCCCCCTGCCTACCGAGAAAGCACATCTCGCGGTCTTGGCTGGCTGGCTCGGTCTGCGCTTCCTTGCCCGGGGAAGAGATCTCGCGCAGCTACATTCCTTTCACCGGCCTCTATCGGCACCTCCTTCCCGGGGAGCTGCTCGGGAGTGTTCTCTCCCAAGAGGGGGACCGCCATAATTGGAGCCTGAGGCGTAGCCCACTCACTCCTTGCCAAGAAGGCCAGGTTGATGGTCTGTAAGACCTCTCACCTGAAGTCCTCCAGCATCTTCCTTTTCGCCTTCTGATGGCAATGACGGCCCTCAACAGGATGATAGTACCGGCACGCTTACGAATGAATGTGCCCCTCCAACCAAAGACGCGCGTCGCCGTAACAAAAATTTTGATAAGCGCCATCGCCATTACAATCTCCGCCCGTGGAATTTAAATGATTAATTAATACATATAATTATGCTATTATAAGTATTAATTAATTATTATGTTATTTCCTTATTTATTAATTGTTTGTTTATTTGGACTTTTCTTATTTTCATAATTATGGGCTGCATGTAGCCAAATTTTGGACTCTTATTATTTTTCATAATGGTGGGCTGCATGTAGCCAAAGATGTATGGAAAGCCTATATATTGGCCATGGTTGTAGTATTGGAATAGTTTTTGGATGAAAAAAAAATGGTGATCTCTTATTTTAAGAAACCTCCTCCCTCCTAATTTGCTCTTTAATTCCCCCCTCTTCTTTAGGTTCGGCCAAGCAAGGGCCGCCTCCCCTCCTTTCCCTCTCCCTTTTGGTCGCCGGCCCACCACCCCTTCTCCTCTCCCAATACTTCAGTTACCCACCTCCCCTCCAACACCATCAAGTTTAGCCGCCCCCTCTCACAAACAAGGATATCCCCTTCATATTTTCGGCCACCCCCAAACTCCACCACCTTTCCTATCTCTACCTTGTGGCCGACCATTTACAAGAAGGTTGGGATCAAGGATCTTGGTTCCGACGTGACGTGAAGAAGACGGAAAGCTTCTCTCCAACCGGCGTGCTTTTGGTGGAACCGTTGAAGGGCGATCAACCTTTGGCACAGATCAACGTCTAGATCTATCTCTGAGCGGGGTAACGAAACCTTCTACTTTTCTTGAGAATATTTCCCTCTTGATAATTTTTGTGATGGAAAAACGTTGGCGTGCAATCTTGATAGCTTTGAATTAATCGTGGTTTTCTCGAACGAATTTTGTGTCTATCTTGATTTATTTAAATTCGAGAAGGCTTGGCGGGCCTCGTTTCTTTTTGTTGGGAGAGATCTACCTTTTCTTGCGAATCATATTTTTTTGGTAGATCTCTTTTGGTACAACTCCGCTCGTTCGGACGCACTATTCATCCTTTTAGCTTGATCGGATCTTGGCCTATAGCCGTTGCTCGGTCTCTAATGGATTTGCTACCCGTACAATAGCATTGGAATAAAAAATTGCAAATGTGTGGTTTGAATAATCTTCTGTGCGAGTCGCGAATTTAGTGGAACACCGAGAGAGACCCGTAACTGCGCTAATATTCGTGTTGTGCGTTTAACGCTACATCAATTTGGTATCAGAGGGAGGTTGTGTCGATTTCTTAATTGGAACCATCCTAATTAATTTTAGAACGCCGACATGCACGTGCACAAAATTTTTTTCAAGCAAAATATTAATAATAATAAAAATTGTGGTCTTCTAATAGCGGCCTAAAATCTTATTTTTTCTGCAAAAAAATTCCAAAAAAACTATATTTTATCCTAGTTATTAGGCGAGAACAATTCCTACTTTCATAAATTCTATTGTCAAAATCAGTGTTTTGCATGCGCACTAGGCTAGGCACGGAGTATACCCCATCCACCTCCCAAATGGCAAATGAGGGGGATGTGGGGCACAGTTCCACAATGATCGCTGATCTCCGTCAGGAGTTCAATGACCAGATGACAGAGATGAGGGAGATGTTTCACCAAGTGAACTTAAACATAGCTGCTCTCCGCAATTAAGCCATTCCCCCACGTGACAATAGAAATACTAATGGTCATAATGATCATGTCCCACATGCACCTTTTCAAACCAACTGTGAACCCTTTGAGTTTGATCTTACTAGGGCAGTACGAGTCAAACCCTCATCGTACGATGGATTGGGAGAGCCCCAAGTCTTCTTAGACTGGGTCATGGAGATGGAATGTTTTTTTGAGTGGTATAGTCTGACTGATGAGAATAAGGTGAGAGTTTCGCGAATGAAGCTTCTGGTTAAAGCTAAGGTTTTCTGGCTGAAAGAGGAGTGTTGTTTAGGTGCGGTGAATGGTGGCTTACCACCAATTGGTTGGGTAGCCATGAAAGCCATGTTGACGGATCAGTATGTCCCCGCCTATCATCAGACATAGATGTTTGATGAGTTAGCGACCCTTAAGTAAGTGAATAGAACGGTCTCTGAATACATGAGTCTTCTCAAGGACATGATGGTTAGGTGCGACGTTAGGGAGATGCTGGAGTTCACCCTATCTAGATTTCGTAAGGGGCTCAATCCTGTCATCCAGGGAAAACTTCTGCGTTATGGTCACACTGATTTGAGCACCACGTATAACGCCGCATTGGATATTGAAAAGCACAATACTTTCAAGTCCAAGAGTCGATCTTATCAGAAGGATAAGGGCAAGTCCATCTTAGGGCAACCCCCTCCATTCACACTTAAGGATAAGGGCAAATTTCGTACTGTCGATTCGAACTCTGTGGTCATCACCACTAGGAATATTAGGAATCCCACGGGTGAGAGAGTGCCTGTAGGAAAGATTAGTAAGACAAATGCTACTTGTTATGCTTGCGGTGTTCAGGGTCATTACGCTAGTGAGTGTCCAACCAAACCCAAACCCGTAGCACTTTTAGACGTTGCATCTGAGCCCGCTAAGTTTGTGTATGAGGCCGAGGAAGATTCTGAGTTAGAAGGAGTGCCGAGTGATTTAGATGACGATGCCAATATGATGGTGATGAGGTGTATTCTCGCTACTCCTCGTGCGGTAGATGTTTGGAACCGGACAAATATATTTTCGGTGAACTTTAAGAGTGGGGAAAAATGGTGTAAACTGATAATCGATAGTGGAAGCTGTATGAACGTAGTGTCCGAGAGTGCGGTGTCACGGATGTTATTGACCACCGAGCTGCACCCTCATCCTTATAAGGTTGCTTGGGTAAATAAGACCTCCCTTCTGGTCTCAAAGAGTTGCTTGGTAACACTTACCATCAAGGATTATTCTGAAAAGATCTGGTGCGATGTTATTCCTATGGATGTAGGTTACGTGTTATTGGGTCGCCCATGGTTATATGATCATGATGTTACCCACTTTGGGCGAGCTAACACATATGAGTTCAAATTTAATGGTAATACCTTTACTTTAAAACCCACTCTGCCTAAGGATCCATCGGTTCCCCCTAAGTACACGATTGTCCCGGACGATAAGAAGGCGTTAAGTTTATTAGGTAAGAAGGAATTTGAGCGTAACACATTTATAGATGGTATCATGTATGCTTTAGTTTGTCTTCAAGTTAAGGAAGATGCCTCGTCATTCGATAGTTTACCACCGTCGTTGTGGAAACTCCTAGAAGTTTAAGGATGTGTATCCGGACGAGCTACCGTCCGAGTTACCCCCCCCCCCCCCCATACGGGACATCCAACATGCCATAGACTTCATCCCGGGGTCCTCATTTCCTAACCTTCCCCATTATCGGTTAAATCCTGTTGCACACTTAGAGTTGCAATCCCAAATTTCCTATTTATTACAAAAGTGGTTTATCCGTCATAGCACGAGTCCGTGTGTCGTACCCGCTTTACTTGCTCCCAAGAAAGACGGCTCTTGGAGGATGTATGTGGATAGTCTAGCCATTAATAAAATTACTATTAAATATCGGTTTCCCATCCCTCGCTTGGATGATTTGTTAGACATGTTAGCTGGAGCCACAATTTTTTCGAAACTGGATCTTAGGAGTGGCTACCATCAGATCCGAATTAGGGAGGGTGACGAATGAAAGATCACTTTTAAATCTAAGGATGGGCTTTACGAGTGGTTAGTAATGCCATTTGGACTTTCCAAAACCCCAAGTACATTTTCTAGAATGATGACTCATGTTTTCCAACCGTATATGGGAAAATTCATTGTGGTATACTTTGATTATATTCTAGTTTTTAGTAAATCTACAATCGATCACGAATCACATTTGAAGATTATCCTTTCCACATTGCGATCGGAAAAATTATTCGTTAATATTAAAAAAGTGTACTTTTCATGTACCGTCGGTAGAGTTCCTCGGTTATATCGTTAGTTCGAAAGGTATCCACGTTGATCCAAAGAAGGTCCAAGCCATTAAGGATTGGTCGGAGCCCGCCAGCATTCGAGATGTGTGGAGTTTTCACGGCCTAGCCACTTTTTATTGTCGTTTTATTAGATATTTTAGTAGTATCACGGCCCCCATTACGGAGTGTGATGAAGATTTTCTATAGTTTTAAATATATTCCAATTTAATATCCCAAATAGGCAAGTGTACCTATCGAAATATAGTATAGAAATGTCATATTAGACTCGGGGCCTGTTGAGTACTTGTACTCACAAGAAAAGCTATTATCTTATCGGACAGAAAAGTTGGTTTTTGTTTTTAAATGGAAAAAGAAGCGTTATACTAAGGAAATAGAAATACGATTTTGAGGAAGCTAGCACTTGATCTTGAATTCCCTTGAGATAAAATAAACCTTCTTGTAAAATAAAGCAATGCGAGCTTTTATCTACCCACTCGACCGTGGAGGTTCCTAAAGTATAGTAGCGTCTCTCTCGAGCTCATGCTTCTAACTAACCTTAGGTTGATCGATTAAGACCACTCGGCCAGTCGAAACCCCTAAGCTTGATTTAGGCGGTGAACCCCACTATTAGATTTGACTCCAATCCGGAAGATTTATGTCATCCTCTCTCGAGGAGTGCATTCAACTCCTTTTATCTTTGAGTGATCTCCTCGTATCCGCAACCTCTCGGTCATTTAGGATACGGATCTTAGATCGAAGATCATATACGCGTAATATGAATTCGATGAAATGAAAATCAAAGATAAATCGTAGCGAGAAAGATGAAGAACAAGACTTTTGATAAAAAGGAAGAGATTATTTTATTGCAAGCTTCATCAAAATCAAGTGCCAAATGAAATCTAGCTACTCATCATAATTAGAGAATTACAAGATAAGGTAGGGACAAACATGATTAAATTGAAAAGCAAACTAGAATTGAAACTTACACAAAGTAAAACTAAGCTAAGAAATGGAAAATACGATAAAATAAAACAGCAACTAAAAGACTACAACTCCCCAAAAATTCCTCTCTTGACATCAGAAGCTGTCTGGAATTTATAGAAAAAGTTTCTGTTTGGTCACGCCCGTGACCTAGGGCGTGTCAGGCTCGGAACCGTCGTCTTGAAACCCCGGGAACGTTGGAGGAGAAACCGCCAAAATCTGTTAACTGACGGGTCACGCCCCTAGGTCACGCCCGTGACCTAGGGCGTGTCAAGGCGGTTTCTGGAAAACGGCGGGAAGCTGAAATGGCGGGAAGTAATTCTGGCGTTTCTGAAGTGATCACGCCCTTGGTCACGCCCGTGACCAAGGGCGTGTCGGACTGGGTCAGCAAAATGGTTGGAAACAGCGCAATCTGGGATTAATTTGGCAGTTTCGGGTAGGTCACGCCCTAGGTCACGCCCGTGACAGGGGGGTGTGTACTTGAGAAATGTTATAGAATTGTCCCGGGAAGATTTCTGGAGAAAATTATTTTTTTGAACTAGACACGCCCGTGTTCACGCCCTAGACACGCCCGTGTCTTAGGGGCGTGTATTTTTGAAACTCTCTAGATTTGTAGAGGACGTCGTCCTCTTTCCGTTGACTGGTTGCACGTCCCATAACTCTTCCTGGTTTGAAAGTTATGACCATTTGAAGTTCAGCTATCCATGACCAAAAATGGTCATTTTCTCCGTTTTAACTCCTTATCAGTCCAGCAAGCTCCAAATTGCTATTCGCAGCTCATATTGACCTGAAATATGAAAATAAAACAATTAGAACCATAATTACTAAAATATAATTATAATCTTATTATTAATTAAATAAAAACTATATAAAAAGATATATAATTAGTGACTTATCAAATACCCCCATACTTATCCGTTTGCTAGTCCCGAGCAAACAACTTCCTATAGGGAGTAGAAAAATTTTAAATGCTAGAAAAGAAAATTGAACCTAAGGAGTAAAATGCGAAGTCTTATGCCTATGCTTGTAGATATTTTTGTAGAAATACTTACTCAGCATACAAATTAGGTTTTTATTTTTCTTAAAATGTGTTTTCACTATTATTTTTACTTTTAAAAATGAAAATCCGGTAAATCCTAAAATTATCTTTAGGGAGAGTGTAGCGTGCGTACTAATATAACATTGCACAAACGAAGATTAAGATACCCTCCAAAGAAATCCATCAATGTCGATGGCCATAGGCTTGCCCTTTCACACTCTCGCCACGGCACTAGTCTAACTCATAAGTGCAAATCAATAGGACTTAACTAGGTTGAAATGTAGGCTTAGGTTTTTGGTGAGGATGGTCAAAGATAAAAAACGGTGGCTAGGCACACCAAAACCTAGAGAGAGCTTGCACAAAAATAAATTGTCATGGCTTTAAAGAACATAGCCAATTCCTAAATTCCTTTGTTTCTTTTCTTATTTTTTAACTCTCTCATCATATTGAATTTTTTTTTCTACCTCTTCATTTTTTTAATGATAATTTTTTTCTTTATTTTGAAGAGGAGAGAAAATAAATCAACTCTTTTTAAATTTTTAATTAACCACCGAAATAAAGTGGCTCCTAATCACTCCCAAAATATTTCTACATTTGTTCTTTCAAGCTCGGGTTTAGGTGTGTAATTAGGATGCTTTTTAGGCTTTGGTAAAGTTCTTGGTGGAGCTAAAACAAAGGAATAGGGAAATAGGCTCAAAATGGTTTAACAAAGATAAAAATTTTAGGTACAGGTACAAAAGCTCAAACTGGCCAAAAGAATTGCCTAAATCATATTTATGCTAATGAGTTTAACCTACGCAAAGTCTTGAGAATAGTTAGAGGGCAAGTTCTAGACATCGAGAAAGAATACCTCTTTCTTGATCCGCGAAATATCTCTCTAGTAAACTTCTACTTACTCACCTAAATTATTTTAAAGTTTTACCGGTTTTCAAAATTAAAGTAAAATAAAACATTTCCACGCATTTAGAAAAATGAAAATCTAAATATATGCAGAATATTTAAATCTACATAAAATTCTACTTACACGTGCACTTAACTAGAAACACAACATGGCCAACAGTTTTACTCCAAAATTCAACATTCAATTAAAACATTAAAATTCTCTAAACACTATAAAGAAATTGAATTATGAGGAATTTTGCATGTGAACAAATATAGAACTAATGATTTCTCTAATAAAAAATTTAATTTTTGTTTGTTTAAATTTTTTTTTTGTATTTTTGATAATAAAAGAAAACAAAATTTTTTTTTTAAATTTATAAAGATTTATATATATATATATATATATTTATAAAGATTTTTATAATAAATTTGTAAAGATTTATATATATTTTTTTTATTTTAAATAAAAACAATAATTAAGAATCCACCCCCATACTTAAAAATAAACATTGTCCCCAATGTTTATAAGTCAAGTACGAGGGGGGAAAGAAAAAAACAAATTGAAAAATTTTTAGAAGAAAAGAAAATAAATGCATAAAAATTAAAGATAAGCAAGGGGTGTCTCCCAACAGCGCTTTTCTTTTTCCCGTCTTTAAGCTAGACGGTATTGGTTAGGAAAAAGGGAAATAAAAATTGAAATGTAAGGGCAACTCCCTTAATTCCTGCTTGGGTGAATATGCCGAAGACGCTCGCCAAGCTACTCCTCTGCTTGCTTCTTGATTTTTCTTCTTGGAATGGTGGTCTTGAGGATGTAAATTCAAATCACCAATACATACCTGAGGTGATGTGAATTTTTGCAGATGAGCGGAAAAGGGATCGTTGATGACATTGGATTGCAACGGCTCATCGTCTACAGGAAAATCGTTAGAATAAGAAAAATCAAAAATAAACGTGTTAGAAACAATTTCACACGGAGGAGGGTCGTGTGAAAGAAATTGATTAAACTCCGGTTGTTTATTTTTTAAAATTAATTTTTCATCCGTACTTTGAGTGAAAATTAAATCATCGGAAGCATCAGGTTCATAAATTTTTGCTCCTATATAATCATAGATTGTGTTTGAAAATTCATTAATAGGAGAACAATTGGGAGTAGTAGGAGGAGAAATATATTCTTCTTCTACTCCCCCCAGTGCGTACTTAAACAAATTCTTGAAATAAAAGTTTTTCTTCTTCTTCGGTATAAGAAACTAAAGGAGAACATGAAGAGTCATGTTCCGCATTAGCAACATTATCCGAAGGAGAAAAATCACTAAAATTAATAAAATTCTCATTCAAATTTTGGGGAGAAGAATCACATGAAATTTGAGAGAAATCCCCAAAATTAGGAGAGAAAGTTTGCGGTGTACAAAAAGAAGAACAAGAAGTCGAATCTAAATAAAAATCCTCATTACTCGGAAATCTTTCCGGGTGATCATGCCGGAAAGCAACATTCGAGGAAGAAGAAGAACTATTAAAATCAGAAAAGTTGTTCTCATTGAATCTTGAAAAAGTATTTTCATGAAAATAATATTCACCAAAATTTGAAGAATTGAATTCATGAAAATTGGAAAAATTATTAGAAAAGTTATTTTCATGAAAATTCGATAAAGGATTCTCATTAAAGGAGGAATAATTATTTTCATAATTATAGTGAAAATTATAAGAAAAATTTTGATGATAAAAGTAATAACATTCCTCACTTCGATGAGGAGCACCGCAAAAATTACACAAAACTTGGCGCTGTCTTGCGGCTTGCAAAAGATTAATTTTGTGTTGAAGCTCGGCAATTTGAGCGACCAATTGTGATAACATATTTTTTTTAAGAAGAAAAGAAAACAACCGGTGCTTAATAGAATGGAATGAGAAATAAAACAAATGAATAGGGGTCAAGAAAGAGAATGATAAAATAAAAATTTTAAAATAAAATTTCCCGGACTTCCCAAGGGCTACCCAATGACGGGTTCGCAAGGTACTAGGCGGTATTGCGGGATGAAAACCCGGCACAGCCCTTTCGCAAGAAATTTTAATTATAAAAAATTAAAGTTAAAACTTTTAAAGAAAAACAAACAAATAAAAAAAATGATAAGATTAATGTATTCTTGCTTTCAAAATATCGACAAAGAAAGTTCTGTAACACCCCAATTTGTCGTAGGAGCGACGGGGATTGATTTTGGCCAAGTCGGGTTTTTGGTGCAGGTGACACGGGCCCCGACACGGGCGTGTCAGAGGCCGTGTCGGGCGTGTCGAGCTCGGGCCGTGTCGTCGACCAGCGCAGGTCGACGATGGTCGTGTGGTGGAACACGGCCTAGGACACGGGCGTGTCCCAGGCCGTGTCACACCTATGCTGTGCGGTTGGCTGCACGGGTAGTGACACGGGCACGAACACGGGCGTGTCTAGTTTGACACGGGCGTGTCCCATGCCGTATCACCAAGCCGTGTACCCCTCTGACTGCAAAGTGTTGATTTATTGCACACGAGGGGCGTAACACGGGTCCCGACACGAGCGTGTCGCAGGCGGCACGGGCGTGTCGGAGGCCGTGTTACATGCCGTGTACTGGTTTTCAATTTGGGTCGAGTCGCCGAATGAGCTACACGGCCAGGCACACGGCTGTGTGCCAACCCGTGTTCGGCCCAGATTTTATGATTTTGGATTTAATCCGGGCCGTTCGTTTCCTTTGCTTTGGATCCGATGGTGGGGGCTGCTCCTGGGTGGTTATGGCCGGGAAATAGGGTTTAGAAACCCATTTTTCTTTGGCCCATCTCTCTCTAAAAGTTAGAGAGAAGGGAGAGGAAGGAGGAAGGAGGAGTCCAAGATCCGGCCGCCGGAGGAGCTTCGGAGTTCCGAATCGCGATCCGAGTCCAGATCCACGGAGGCGACGCCATTGCAGTGCTTTCCAGCCGTATAGTTTTCGATGGCGCCACGGAAGAATGCAAGGGTAACGATTTCTCATCCTTGGGCATGTGAAGCCCTCTTTTCCTTTGCATAGGAAGCCCGTTCTCGCGAGTGAGCGAAGGGTTGGAGCGTTCCTTGGGGTAGATATGTGAAGTCCCCCTTGTGTAGAGTCCGTATGCGTAAATGGACATAGGCATTGTGTGTGAAGCCTATTCGGACATGTTGGTCCGGATCGGTGATGTTGCATTGCATATGAACCGGGGAAAACTCCGGGTGTTTGGGTGTTTTTCGGGTTTTCTACGTGGTAGATTGCATCAGGGAGCCTTGGAGATTAACTCCAAGGTGCACCCGGAAAACTGGGCAAAAGCGAGTTTTGCCAACACGATGGTCGGGGAGCCAACGTGAACATAACCGGGTTATGTGATTGCTGTGGCGGAAACGGGACTCGGTGAGTCTTGACCTGCGCATATGGCTTAAATTGCCGTTGTGATATGAGCACGGGTCAGGCGGAACTGTACCCGGTCTATGTCGTTCGGTAGGACCGTTGGCATGGATGAGGGTCTTCGGCGGTCTATGGCTTAAATTGCCGTGACCAAGGCCAGGAAGGCAAAATGCTCATATGGACGACCGTCCAAGAGGCGGTGGTGGATTGGGAACGTCTATGGCTTGAATTGACGTGACATTAGCCGGTTCGCCGAGAATGTGCCCTGAGTGCATGGGGTGTGTTGCCATGCGAGCCTACGCCTGTGTTGATGTGTGTTCATAATAATATATTGCCTATACTAATAAAGTGCAGGGAAAGAGCATCGCCGCCCCGATTTTGGGGGCGGGATCGTTATAATTTGGTCAGCATAGCTGACCATTGCTTTTGTTTGCCACCGGGCGGTGGTTTGTGGCTTGCAGGTGCTGCGGAGCAGAGCGGGAAATAGCGGGCTAAAGCCCTTGTAGCTGTGCCGGCCCTCGAAGGCCTTATTGCTTATGTTTCTTTCCCGTTTTTCATGTATGGCCGGCCTGCGAGCCGAAGTATGAAAGCACTATTTTGTTAAGTGAACAATGTAAGGCCTTAAGGCCAGTTCTCTTTTGTGTATGATTACATTCCTGAGTCGGTAGTGGACATTCATGCTTTGTAGCAGGGTTCTTATTTCTCTTGCAACTTAATAATTTGCTTCCGCTAGGTGTTGTGTAGGACGACATGATTGGTTGAATGGTTTCAACGCGTAACCAACCGGTCTGTCCGTAGTATATGGCGTCGGGCCCCGGCCGGACCTACTGCTATATACTATGCGACGGATAGGGGTGTTACAAATTGGTATCAGACTTCTGGTTTCGGTCAAGCTTAAATGAATTCGTGGACGAATTCACTTTAAGGGGTGGTGAGCACATGTGTGCGTCATCGTTATAACATGAAAAGAACCCATGAATGTCCACTTAGGAATGAAAATATACATGTTTGAGGAACCTGCGTGTTCCTATAATTGCTGTTTGCAGTAATTTTTGGGTCTCTTATCGGTGTTTTGCACGATTATAGGTGACCAGAAGTGGTGATGAGCCGTCTGAACGGCCAGGTTCTGAGGCGAGCAGTGCGCCAAGCGATGCGCCTGCAACACCTCCGTCTGCCGAGACCATTAGGTTGGTGGCAGAAGCAGTCATGGCAATGATCAATGCGCAGCCTGCAAGGCAGGTGCAGCAGCCCGCTCCTGGTATGGAGCAAGTACCGCTTCAGACGGCAGAGCAAAGGGGGGTTGAGCAAGTAGTGTTGGAGCCAGAGTTGCCTCGGAGAGCAATGGAAAGACAACTGAAGCACGTGATGGGCTTTCACCCACCGGTATTCACGGGGGCAGAAACCCCGACCCAAGCAGAGGATTGGCTCTCAATGGTCAACAGGGTGATGACTACGACGGAAATGGAAGAGTGGCAGAAGACCACTATAGCGACGTTCCTTTTGGATGGGGATGCAAGGTTATTGTGGGAAGGCCTAGAGCTACATTAGTTGCGGGGAAGGCCGTTGGCCGAAGTTTCGATGGAGGAGTTTGCGAGACTATTCATGGCTCGATACCTCCCCTCGGCGCAGAGGATTGCGCTAGAAAGCGAATTTCAGAAGTTGGTGCAAGGGGATTGCACCGTTGATGAGTACCTCCACGAGTTTACTCGGTTGGGGAGATATGCCGGCGCTACCTTCGCAGACGAGGAGCGCAAGACGAGCCGCTTCTACGAAGGGCTAAGAGATGATTTAAGGTTGCTACTGTCGGGGCCCAAGGCGCAGGGTTTCATGACCCTGGTCAATTCGGCCCGGTCCTTGGAGAAGGACATGAAGAATGTCCAAGCGAAGAAGGAATCCGGTAGCAAGAAAGCGGAGTTCAAGGCACCGACTACGTCAAAGTCGGGCTACCGCAGATTCTATAAGAAAGCTAAGACGTCGGGTCCAGCTGCTTCAGGTGCCTCGGGGGCAACTACCAATCGAACCCCGGGCGCTTGTTTCACGTGTGGAAAGCCGGGGCACTTTGCCCGTGATTGCTGGAGTGGACGCTCAAAGTCCGAAAGGAAACAAGGAGCTACCTACGAGGAGAAGGGCAAAGCGGTGGAGTCGACCGCGTCCCACTATGCTCCGACTCAGCCTAGAGTCTATAACTTGGGCCAGTAGGAGGCCATCAAGCAAGCGGATGTGGTGACAGGTATGAGTTAATTTATAGCAAGTTAGCTTTAATACCGTTAGCTATTGCTTGTTAGCCTAATATTGTTTGTATAGGCATTGTTGTGATTAGTGATAGTCCGGCACGGGCACTGTTCGATACGGGAGCTTCACACTCCTTCTTGTCCGAAAGCTTTATATCGCGCATCGGAGTCCCTTCTTCGATGGCAAAGGACAAGTTGGATGTGCTGCTACCGAATGGGTGTTCGATGCGTGCGGACAGGGTGTGCGCCGTAAAGGTTCACATTGGGAGCCAAGAGTTCGACTTGCTAGCGTCATTGTTGCCGCTAGTAGAGTTCGACGTGATCTTTGGAATGGATTGGCTGTCAGAGCAGAAAGCTTGGATTGACTATGACCGAAAGGAGGTCAAGCTGGGTGTAGAGAGGGAGACTATATTCGAGGGGCAAAAGGGGTCGAGCAAGACACTGATGTCTGCTCTTCAGGTGGTGAAGGCGGTTCGTGCGGGTGCAGAGCTGTTATTCGCAATAGTGGGGGTTGTGGAGCCAAAGTCTCCGTTGGATAGCATCCCCGTGGTTTGCGAATACCCCGATGTGTTCCCGGAGAGTCTTCCCGGAGCCCCACCGCAGCGGGAGATTGATTTCACCATCGAGCTCGTACCGGGGGCCAAAACGGTGTCACGTGCTCCGTATAGGTTGGCGCCTAAGGAGATGGCAGAGTTGAAAGTTCAGCTAGAGGAGCTGATGGAGCAAGGGTATGTGCGTCCAAGCTCGTCGCCTTGGAGCGCACCGGTCCTCTTCGTTAAGAAGAAGGACGGGAGTATGCGGCTGTGTATCGACTACAGAGAGTTGAACAAGCTAACGGAGAAGAATAAGTACCCGATCCCGAGGATTGATGATCTCTTTGATCAGTTAGTCGGATCATCGGTATACTCCAAGTTGGACTTGAAGTCGGGGTACTATCAGCTGAGGATCAGGGAGTGTGATATCCCGAAGACGGCGTTCAGTATAAGGTATGGGCATTTCGAGTTCACGGTCATGCCGTTTGGACTGACGAATGCGCCATCAGTATTTATGGATCTGATGAACAGGACATTCAGAGATTTCCTGGATCGCTTTGTGATCGTCTTTATTGACGATATATTGGTGTACTCGTAGTGCGAAGAAGACCACTTCAAGCACTTGCATTTGGTATTGGAGACTTTGAGGAGGAATGAGCTTTACGCAAAGTTCTCCAAGTGCGAGTTCTGGCTACCCTCGGTAGGGTTCCTTGGTCATATAGTGAGTGGGGAAGGTATATCGGTGGATCCGACGAAGATTGTTGCGATACGGGAGTGGCCTGCATTATCTTCTGTCGCGGAAGTCCGTAGTTTTCTCGGGCTTGCCGGATATTACAGGCGCTTCGTAGAGAACTTCTCGCGGTTAGCATTACCTCTCACGAAGTTGACAAGGAAGGATCAGAAATTCTTGTGGACGCAAGAGTGCGTGCAAGTTTTTGAGGAGCTGAAGAGACGGTTGACCACGGCGCCAGTGCTTAGTTCGCCGAGTGGGACCGATGGCTTTGAGGTGTATAGCGACGCTTTGGGTAGTGGCTTGGGTTGCGTGCTGTTGCAGCATGGGAGCGTGATAGCGTATGGATCGCGTCAGCTGAAGGTGCATGAAAGAAATTATCTGGTGCACGACTTGGAGTTGGCGGCCATGATATTTGCACTCAAGTTGTGGAGGCACTACCAATACGGCGTAAGGGTCGATATATACACCGATCACAAGAGCCTAAAATATTTGTTGGATCAAAAGGACCTTAATATGAGGCAGAGGAGGTGGATGGAGTTCCTAGGGGACTACACCTTCAAAATACATTATGTACTTGGGAAGGGCAACGCAGTTGCGGATGCGCTGAGCCGCAGGGCTCCCTCCCAAGCCAACTGGTTGTCGGTGCATGATGAGTGGCTAGTACGGGAGTTGGAGGAGCTTGAGATCTGTTGCGTTGACAGGCAGACGAGCGCCAAAGTAATGTTAAACTGGACGGAAGTGCAGTATGACCTGGCTGACCGGGTTCGGCAGGCATTGGAGTTAGATGACTCCATGAAGGAGCTATTGGAGGCCGCTCTGGATGGGTCAAATTCCCAGTTCTCGGTAGATGATGGTTTGTTAAGGAAGGATCATCGGTTGTGCGTCCCGAGTGGGGGTAACCTCCGGGCGGAGTTGATGTACGAGGCTCATCATACCAAGTACTCAATCCACCCAGGGAGCACGAAGATGTATCGTGATCTCAAAAAGTTGTTTTGGTGGCCGGGGCTCAAGAAAGATGTGGCGTTGTACGTGTCTAAGTGCCAAACGTGCGCCTTGGTGAAGGCGGAGTGCCAAAAGCCGGGAGGATTTCTGAAGTCCTTGCCTATACCGGAGTGGAAATTCGACGATATATCTATGGACTTTGTGCACGGGTTGCCAAGGTCGCAGAAGGGGAACGACGCCATTTGGGTGATCGTAGATCGGCTAACCAAGGTGTCGCATTTCATTCCGCATAGGAAGGATGATCCAGTGGAGAAGTTGGCAAAGTTGTATGTTGACAATATTGTTAGGCTGCATGGTGTGCCTCGTAGCATTGTGAGTGATCGCGATGGGCGGTTCACGTCAAATGATTGGAGGTTGGTGCAGCAGATGCTGCGAACGAAGTTAAAGTTTAGCACAGCTTTCCATCCGCAGAATGATGGGCAGACCGAGAGGGTCAATAGAATGATGGAAGACATGCTACGCATGTGTGTTCTGGATTTCGGTAAGCATTGGGAAGACCACCTTTATTTGGTGGAGTTCGCGTACAACAACAGCTACCAAGCGAGTATACAAATGGCTCCCTTCGAGGCCCTGTATGGTAGGAAGTGTCGCACGCCGTTATCGTGGCTTGAAGCGGGTGAGGCAAGGTTGTACAAGAAACAGGAGGTGGAGAGTGCTACCTCGTTAGTGCGGATCATTCGGGAGCGCTTGTTGATCGCTCAGGACCGGCAGGCGAAGTATTACAATGCCAAGCACCGGAACGTGGAGTTCGCGGTAGGCGATTGGGTATACCTGAAAGTGAAGCCGTTCAAGGGGGTTTCGCGGGTGAGACGCTTGAAGAAGCTGAGCCCAAGATACCTTGGACCTTTTGAGGTTCTGGAGCGAGTCGGCGAAGCTGCGTACCGTTTGAATCTATCGGTGGAGTTGAGTGGATTACATGATGTGTTCCACATTTCTGTGTTGCGGAAGGCGGTGCAAGAGCCTTCGCAGGTGATCGCAGTTGACCAAGTGCCGGTGGACGAAGGGTTGACGACTAGGGTCAAGCCCATTCGCATCGAAGATGTTGAGGTCAAGAGGCTTCGTAACAAGGAGATCCGGATGGTTAAGGTCCGGTGGGATAACTGCGGGCGTGAGGAGCTCTCTTGGGAACGGGAGCAGACTATGCTCGAGGAGTACCCGGAATTATTCCGCTCAGGTACTGTTTTACGTTAAGTCCTGTTTTTCCTTTATTAATTTCGTGGACGAAATTCTTTAAGGGGGGTAGAATTGTAACACCCCAATTTGTCGTAGGAGCGACGGGGATTGATTTTGGCCAAGTCGGGTTTTTGGTGCAGGTGACACGGGCGTGTCAGAGGCCGTGTCGGGCGTGTCGAGCTCGGGACATGTCGTCGACCAGCGCAGGTCAACGATGGTCGTGTGGTGGAACACGGCCTAGGACACGGGCGTGTCCCAGGCCGTGTCACACCTGTGCTGTGCGGTTGGGTGCACGGGTAGTGACACGGGCATGAACACGGGCGTGTCTAGTTTGACACGGGCGTGTCCCATGCCGTGTCACCAAGCCGTGTACCCCTCTGACTGCAAAGTGTTGATTTATTGCACACGGGGGGCGTGGCACGGGTCCCGACACGGGCGTGTCGCAGGCGACACGGGCGTGTCGGAAGCCGTGTCATATGCCGTGTGCTAGTTTTCAATTTGGGTCGAGACGGCGAATGAGCTACACGGCCGTGTGCCGACCCGTGTTCGGCCCAGATTTTATGATTTTGGATTTAATCCGGGCCGTTCGTTTCCTTGGCTTCGGATCCGACGGTGGGGGGCTGCTCCTGGGTGGTTATGGCCGGGAAATAGGGTTTAGAAACCCATTTTTCTTTGGCCCATCTCTCTCTAAAAGTTAGAGAGAAGGGAGAGCAAGGAGGAAGGAGGAGTCCAAGATCCGGCCGCCGGAGGAGCTTCGGAGTTCCGAATCGCGATCCGAGTCCAGATCCGCGGAGGCGACGCTGTTGCGGTGCTTTCCAGCCATATAGTTTTCGATGGCGCCGCGGAAGAATGCAAGGGTAACGATTTCTCATCCTTGGGCATGTGAAGCCCTCTTTTCCTTTGCATAGGAAGCCCGCTCTCGCGAGTGAGCGAAGGGTTGGAGCGTTCCTTGGGGTAGATATGTGAAGTCCCCCTTGTGTAGAGTCCGTATGCGTTAACGGACATAGGCATTGTGTGTGAAGCCTATTCGGACATGTTGGTCCGGATCGGTGATGTTGCATTGCATATGAACCGGGGAAAACTCCGGGTGTTTGGGTGTTTTTCGGGTTTTCTACGTGGTAGATTGCATCAGGGAGCCTTGGAGATTAACTCCAAGGTGCACCCGGAAAACTGGGCAAAAGCGAGTTTTGCCAACACGATGGCCGGGGAGCCAACGTGAACATAACCGGGTTATGTGATTGTTGTGGCGGAAACAGGACTCGGTGAGTCTTGACCTACGCATATGGCTTAAATTGCCGTTGCGATATGAGCACGGGTCAGGAGGAACCGTACCCGGTCTATGTCGTTCGGTAGGACCGTTGGCATGGATGAGGGTCTTCGGCGGTCTATGGCTTAAATTGCCGTGACCAAGGCCAGGAAGGCAAAATGCTCATATGGACGACCGTCCAAGAGGCGGTGGTGGATTGGGAACGTCTATGGCTTGAATTGACGTGACGTTGGCCGGTTCGCCGAGAATTTGCCCTGAGTGCACGGGGTGTGTGGCCGTGCGAGCCTACGCCTGTGTTGATGTGTGTTCACATTAATATATTGCCTATACTAATAAAGTGCAGGGAAAGAGCATCGCCGCCCCGATTTTGGGGGCGGGATCGTTATAATTTGGTCAGCATAGCTGACCGTTGCTTTTGTTTGCCACCGGGCGGTGGTTTGTGGCTTGCAGGTACTGCGGAGCAGAGCGGGAAATAGCGGGCTAAAGCCCTTGTAGCTGTGCCGGCCCTCGAAGGCCTTATTGCTTATGTTTCTTTCCCGTTTTTCATGTATGGCCGGCCTGTGAGCCGAAGTATGAAAGCACTATTTTGTTAAGTGAACAATGTAAGGCCTTAAGGCCAGTTCTCTTTTGTGTATGATTACATTCCTGAGTCGGTAGTGGACATTCATGCTTTGTAGCAGGGTTCTTATTTCTTTTGCAACTTAATAATTTGCTTCCGCTAGGTGTTGTGTAGGACGACATGATTGGTTGAATGGTTTCAACGCGTAACCAACCGGTCTGTCCGTAGTATATGGCGTCGGGCCCCGGCCGGACCTACTGCTATATGCTATGTGACGGATAGGGGTGTTACAAGTTCCCCGGCAACGGCGCCAAAAACTTGATGAAGATTTTCTATAGTTTTAAATATATTCCAAACTAATATCCCAAATAGGCAAGTGTACCTATCGAAATATAGTATAGAAATGTCGTATTAGACTCGGGGCCTGTTGAGTACTTGTACTCACAAGAAAAGCTATTATCTTATTGGACAGAAAAGTTGGTTTTGTTTTTAAATGGAAAAATAAGCGTTATACTAAGGAAATAGAAATACGATTTTGAGGAAGCTAGCACTTGATCTAGAATTCCCTTGAGATAAAATAAACCTTCTTGTAAAATAAAGCAATGCGAGCTCTTATCTACCCACTCGACCGTGGAGGTTCCTAAAGTATAGAAGCATCTCTCTCGAGCTCATGCTTCTAACTAACCTTAGGTTGATCGATTAAGACCACTCGGCCAGTCGAAACCCCTAAGCTTGCTTTAGGCGGTGAACCCCACTATTGGATTTGACTCCAATCCGGAAGATTTACGTCATCCTCTCTCGAGGAGTGCATTCAACTCCTTTTATCTTTGAGTGATCTCCTCGTATCCGCAACCTCTCGGTCATTTAGGATACGGATCTTAGATCGAAGATCATATACGCATAATATGAATTCGATGAAATGAAAATCAAAGATAAATCGTAGCGAGAAAGATGAAGAACAAGACTTTTGATAAAAAGGAAGAGATTATTTTATTGCAAGCTTCATCAAAATCAAGTGCCAAATGAAATCTAGCTACTCATCATAATTAGAGAATTACAAGATAAGGTAGGGACAAACATGATTAAATTGAAAAGTAAACTAGAATTGAAACTTACACAAAGTAAAACTAAGCTAAGAAATGGAAAATACGATAAAATAAAACAGCAACTAAAAGACTACAACTCCCCAAAAATTCCTCTCTTCACATCAGAAGCTGTCTGGAATTTATAGAAAAAGTTTCTGTTTGGTCACGCCCTAGGTCACGCCCGTGACCTAGGGCGTGTCAGGCTCGGAACCATCGTCTTGAAACCCCGGGAACGTTGGAGGAGAAACCGCCAAAATCTGTTAACTGACGGTCACGCCCCTAGGTCACGCCCGTGACCTAGGGCGTGTCAAGGCTGTTTCTGGAAAACGGTGGGAAGCTGAAACGGCGGGAAGTAATTCTGGCATTTCTGAAGTGGTCACGCCCTTGGTCACGCCCGTGACCAAGGGCGTGTCGGACTGGGTCAGCAAAACGGTTGGAAACGGCGCAATCTGGGATTAATTTGGCAGTTTCGGGTAGGTCACACCCTAGGTCACGCCCGTGACAGGGGGGCGTGTACTTGAGAAATGTTACAGAATTGTCCCGGGAAGATTTCTGGAGAAAATTATTTTTTTGAAATAGACACGCCCGTGTTCACGCCCTAGACACGCTCGTGTCTTAGGGGCATGTGTAACGCCCCGCCTTTTCAGCGATTATTTTTATTCTCGTTTGGCGTTACGATGACGCGTTTCCGTGGCTTGTGCCATGTGTGGAGTATGGTTTAGCTCCTTAGAACTGAGTGCCCTGTTTGGTAGCCTGTTGGCAAGATCTCCCTAGCAAAACCGAGTCGTTTTGGTGACCCGGTGTGGCCTCTCGGGGGGATGTTTGTGTTTGGCTTTGTTTGGGCATAACTCGAGTTCTGTTCGTCGAAAGTTAATTTCGACTTCGCCGTTGTGTTCGTAGCATGGGTATTTAGCTACGGTGCGAATTTCGTCGAATTGCGAGGTGAATCGGTTTTCGCGTCAATTTGGTGCTTTATGTAATTTTGTAATTAATAATATAATTATATAATTATATATATATATATTTAGAATGAAAAGCCCCCATCGATCATTCTTCTTCCCCGATAGAAAACCGCCGCCCCTTGTACGAGAGAAACGAGTAACCGCCGAGCCTTCCCTTCGGACGCCGATTCCCGGAGCGTTTGTGGACGGAATTCGATTCCGAGAGTGGATTCGGATTGCTCTCGTCGAGACCTTCATTCCTGCGGTAAGAAATTCGATTTTCGTGGAGTTTTGGAAGGATTGGAATTTTCAGTTTTGGAAGTTTTCCGCCATTAATGGCCGAGTCTTTGTTCTAGGTGTTGCGGCCGTCTTGATCCATGCGAAGAGGAGGAAAGCAGTCCAAAGCTTCGTTGAGATTTGAGGCAAGTGGTATTCTTGCCCTTGCCAAGTGTTTTCTTTGATTTTATTTGCTGAAATTGAAATCCCGGTTAGCCCAGGTTAGAGGCCTTGTTGTTCTCGTTTTCTTGCTAACTATAGGGCTTAGTTCTTCCTACTGAAACCCCCCCTATGTTGTGATGTTTGGAATCCAAATTGTCGGCGCGAAGCCGTTGTTTTCCTTTAATTTGGATTGATGCTCTGGTTCGGGCGTAGCCGAGAGGGAGAGTTAGGAGGGGGTGTGGTTGCCAATTTCCTTCGTTATGGTATTATTCGAATGGTTAGGCATAGTTTATATGGTAGTAGCGTGAGACGTGATAGTTGTCTACTGCTTCTGCAGTGGCGTGAGTCGTGTGCGCGTTCCGGTGTCGTTCGGAAAATTCCAAACGGTACAGGTTTGCCGCGCACGGTCATTAACCTTTAGGGCGCACGACCACTGGTCGTGTGCCTCTGTTTGTGCGCGTATAAATTTCAGTTTCCAAAGTTCTGTCTCGGGCAATCGCACGAGCGCTGACATCAGTGCGCACGACCACTGATCGTGCGACACTGATCGTGCGCAGTTGCTAGGTTTTCTGTCAGGTTTCCAGGTTCGTTTCGCACGATCATCAGCCGATGAGTGCGCACGACCACGGATCGTGCGTCACTGATCGTGCGCTTTGTATAATTCCTTTTGCCAGGCGAATTTAGATGGTTTCGAGTGCGGGAGTTTAGATACTCAAGTGGCAGGCAATTACTTGAGTTCTGGATCTTCTGCCTTGGTCGTTCGACTGTCGTCGAGCTCCGTTTTCTTTAGCGGGCTTGTGGGTAGTAACTTAATTTTGGCGGCGAGTGAGGCTAGCTCACTCAAGGCCAAAGTTTAGGTAGGCACTGAGTGGGTTTCACTCAACGCCTAGTCGTGTTGGTTTATTTCAACACTCTTCCTTTACCTTGTATTTCGTTTCCGAGTGGATTTTTTTTCCAGTTGTATTTCTGGGTTTTTCTTGTCGGCCGTTTTCTTTATTTTTCCTAAAGGCCGAATCGTGGGTCGTGGATAGTAGTGGTGGTTGTAGCTCTTTATGGGGGTGGAGTTGTGTGATATAGCCAAGGCCACCCATGGATTTCTTGCTCCAGGTACGGGCTGGGCATGTCGGGTGGAAGGTCCCTTGTGTTTTCACGTGTTGACCCTCGAGCTTTTGACTTGGACATGGTGGATTGGGGGACTGCGTTTGTCTTCGATCCGGTTCCTCGTTGTTGTTTTTGCTACTATCACTTCCCGCAGATTAGGGTGTTAGAAGTTTCTTCTTTGGTAGTTTTGCAGCATTTTGGCTCTTGGCAGCCTAGTAGACCCTGCAGGATGTGGTTCCTGGGCTGGATCGTTGCTGTTTCTTTGCACGTTGTGCATTTCTTGTGGTCCTGTTTGGACAGTTGTGACTCTTTCTACTGCATGTTTTCTGTTACCTTGTCCTTTGGTTGACTCTTTCATGCAGTTTTTCTTTGTTTAGCTTGCTGAGGTATTCCGTTTTCTTTTGGAATACCCCAGGTTCTGAGCTGTAGCCAGTCTGGTGGCTAGTTGGAGGTGGTGTTGTTGGTGGACTTCCGGACCTTTGGAGTTTTGTTTACCTTGTTTGTGAGGTTGTTTTCAGTACTTTCTTACAGACATATATGTGTGTTGGTGGGTTCGTGTCAGGTTGTTGGCGCCCACTAGTAGTTTTTACCTTGTACTAGATATATACTATTGCTGCTACCATTTATTTTCTGGAGATAGTCTACTTGCTTTGAGAAGGTTTTATGCTAGGTTGCTAGTTATTTTTAAACTATAATTACTATTATAAATGAAGCTCATGATCAGCATGTTTTGTAAACTTAATCACTACTTTCCAAATCACGTACGAAAACCGTTTTCTTATATATATTATATAAACTAAGTGTAGTGTCTTGCATAGTATGAGTGGTTCTCTTGGGACCCTTATGCGCTCTTTAGGGTGTAAAACCTAATCAAAGTATTTTTCCGCAGCGTTTAAATATAGTTTTCTTTTGTGGACTAGATGATCCACTGAGCCGAGGGATACGGACACTAAACATAACTGATTTTTTTCTATTCATTAAGCACATGATTTCCATGCATAAAGATTGTAGTTGGATTTGCCTGAGCGTCGGCAGTTATCCCCTGCTTGACGTGGCATCATGACGCGTGCTTTCTCTTACTCTGATAATTCTTAATTCGGAGAAAATGCGGGTTGTGACAGTTGGTATCAGAGGGAGGTTGCTTGACAAGTTAGTTGGGCAACCTTCCTTGGATGCTTTTAGTAGTTCAGCATCATGTCATTCACACACCGATATGTCATCAGCACGTCTTGGCAAAAGCACGAACACTACACTCATAGCATAACATGAAGTATACGGGGCATATTATGTAGTATGGGATGCATAATATGTGTTCGTATATGGATCCACCATAGGGGCTACATGTGAGGGTTATGTAGTATGGGATGCATAACCTCACCACATGACTGCGACTAGCGCGTTTCTTTTTCGTTGCATGGAAATGTTATGTAGTATGGGATGCATAACATTTTCATGTGTACGCCGCTCATATCATGCATTAGGGCCTTTTTAGAATGCATAGCACAATCATGCATATCATATCATTGCATAAGCACAACGCGCCGAGCTAAAGATTTGCAGGATGACATATGTACACACATGAGTTTTCAAATTAATATAAATTCATGCATCCGATCTAGGCACAAGAGTTAGTAGGGTGGTGGTTAACCATCCTAGGTTAGGGCATATCATCTAATTATTGTGAAGAAGATAAACTCTCAGAGCAAGTTTGGCAGCTTTAAGTCTATATCTACATATGTATTGTCTGTACTGGTAGTCGGTTCTCGTCGTGGGATTTGGGATCTGATTTGCGTTGTAACGATTTTTAGAATGGCTAGGCGTCCTGCGACTCGATCGACTCCCCTGTCTGAGGGTGAATCTTCTGGAGCTCTGAACGATGCGATGATCAGAGGGTGATGATAGCCGCCTATCAGCTTAAAGGTTTGGCTAAGAGTTGGTGGCTGAGAGAGAAGGAGAGCCTGGTAGCTGGATGCTCTTGGGAAGTGTTCAAGGAGATGCTGTTGAGGAAGTTCTTACCCTCGGTCGAGCGTGACCGCCTCATGAATGATTTCCTCTATCTGAAGCAAAGGCAGCTCACGGTGGGTGAGTATGAGATAGAGTTTAGTAAGTTGAGCCGTTTTGCCCCTGGATTGGTCAGCGTTGAGGCTGATCGAGTTAAGTGATTCCTCGGTGGTTTGAGGAATGAGGTGCAGCAGTTGGCCAGTGCTTATGGGTCAGTGACTTATGCTGGAGTGGTAGAGGCTGCTCTTAAGGTTGAGGCCATTGAGACGGCGAAGAGCAGAGGCCAGCAGTTGAGGAAGGATAAGAGGAAGTTGGTAGAGGAGAAGAAACCCCTGGTACCCGATGCTGTTCCGGGAAAGAGGAGCAGGGTGGTGTGCAGTTTTTGTGGCCGGTCAGGCCATCCTGTTGAGAGGTGTTTCAAGAAGGCGGCAGCTCAGAAGAAGGAGCAGGTTTATGCTATTCAGGGTGCTCCTGGGAGAGATGTCTCCTGTTCAGTTTGCAAGCGATCCGGGCATGATGCAGCCCAGTGTTGGTCCAGGGTTGGAGTCTGCTATCAGTGTGGGCAGAAGGGTCACGTTAAGTCGAGGTGTCCTCAAGTCCAGTCAGCTCTTCCTGCAGTTCCATTGCAGGCATTACCTCCACCTCAGCGTGTGGACAAGGGAAAAGGGAAGCTGAACGTGATTTCTTCCGAGGAGGCTCAGACTTCGGCCCAGGTGATCTCAGGGAAATTTAAGGTGAAGAACCGCTGGGCGCGTGTTCTGTTTGACTCCGGCGCTACCCACTCGTTCGTGGCTAGAGCCTTTGTGGAGCGTCATCGGTTGTCTCTAGATCATGTTCGGGATTCCTTCCGTGTCAAGTTTTGTTGGGTCCGGCGTTCCTTCACTTGACCCGTGGCGCTCTGCTACTTATATAAAAAATTTTGTAGCGCCCTCTCCAACAGTCCGGGCTTTTGGTGCAGTTGGGTATGCGCTTGATCCTTCAATTGGTATCAGAGGAGGTCACGGGTTCAAGACCGGGGGGGCGCTATTAAATCCTGATTTTTCCCTTCTACCTGTGTGGGTCCGGTGGGTCAGGCAACCGTGGACATGTGGTAACCCCACCTCTGAGCCGTGTGGGCCATGTGGTAACCCCACCTCTGAGCCGACGGGTTGTGCTGGACGCCGGGGGGGGGGGGATTGTTGGGTCCGGCGTTCCTTCACTTGACCCGTGGCGCTCTGCTACTTATATAAAAAATTAAGTAGCGCCCTCTCCAACAGTCCGGGCTTTTGGTGCAGTTGGGTATGCGCTTGATCCTTCAAGTTTCCCTCTGGTGAATCTGTGTTGTCAGATTTGGGTATTTTGGATTGCCCGATTTTGTTGGGGGATTTTCTTGCGAAGGCGGATCTGAAGATGATTGATCTAGAGGACTTCGATGTCATTTTGGGCATGGACTGGCTCTCTCGGTATGATGCGGTCATTCAGTGCAAAGGAAAGCGCTTGGACTTCATCAGGGACGACGGTCAGCCCGGCAGCGTGTATGCTGATCCGTGTCAGGATTCTCCTGTTCTCTCTGCGGTATGTGTTCAGAGATTGTTTCTTTCTGATTGTTGTGTTTGTTTAGTCTCGGTGGTTGGAACCGTTGATAGCGTGCCACGCTTGGAGGAGATTCCTATTGTTCGTGGTTTCGCCGATGTTTTTTCTGATGATCTTCCTGGTATCCCTCCTGAGCGGGATGTGGAGTTTGTTATTGATTTGGAGCCGGGTACGCGTCCTATTGCCAAGGCGCCGTACCGGATGGCCCCTCGTGAGTTAGAGGAGTTGCGAATTCAGTTAGATGAGTTGTTGGCTAAAGGTTTTATCAGGCAGAGTTCGTCGCCTTGGGGTGCTCCTGTTTTGTTCGTAAAGAAGAAAGATGGGTCGATGCGGCTTTGCATCGACTATAGAGAGTTGAACAAGGTCACTATCAAGAACAGGTACCCTCTGCCGAGGATCGATGATTTATTTGACCAGTTGCGTGGTAGCACGGTGTTCTCCAAGATCGATCTTTGTTCGGGCTATCATCAGCTCAGGATCCGTGAGGCAGATATTCCACGGACTGCGTTTAGGTCGAGGCATGGGCACTTTGAGTTTTTGGTGATGTCGTTTGGTTTAACCAACGCACCATCAGCCTTCATGGATATGATGAATAGGGTGTTCAAGGATTTCCTCGACAAGTTCGTTGTGGTCTTCATTGATGACGTGTTGGTTTATTCACGTAGTGCCGAGGAGCATGAACAGCATTTGCGTTTGGTCCTATCAGAATTGAGGAACCACAAGTTATTCGCCAAGTTGAGCAAGTGCGAATTTTGGTTGCCTCAGGTTTCTTTTCTAGGCCACGTGGTGAGCAAGGATGGGATTTCGGTTGACCCAGAAAAGATTGCAGCAGTGACGGATTGGAGTAGGCCGAATACTCCTAAGGAGATCAGAAGTTTCTTAGGGTTGGCTGGCTATTACAGGAGATTCGTGGAGGGTTTCTCTTCTCTAGCCGCACCGTTGACCAAGCTGACTCAGAAGAATGTGGCATTTGTTTGGAGCAAGAAGTGCGAAGAAGCTTTTCAGGAGTTAAAGAGGAGATTGTGTACTGCTCCCGTTCTGACCCTTCCTACTGAGGGCGTGGATTATGATGTGTATGTGGATGCTTCGCATATAGGACTGGGATGCGTATTAATGCAGGATGGAAAAGTAATTGCTTATGGGTCAAGGCAGTTGAAAACTCATGAGCGGAATTATCCTACGCATGACCTTGAGTTTGCAGCGGTTATCTATGCGTTGACGTTGTGGAGGCACTTACTTTATGGGGCTCAGTGCAAGATTTTTACTGACCATAAGAGCCTGAAGTACGTGTTCACGCAGAAGGCGTTGAATCTGCGTCAGCGGCGGTGGCTTGAGTATGTGGCGGATTATGATGTGGAAATCCAGTATCATCCGGGCAAGGCCAATGTGGTGGCCGACGCCCTGAGCCGAAAGACGGGAAAGATCTTTAACCTCTCCGCCGATCGATTAATTGAGGAGTTCCTCCTTATGGATATTTCAGTGGGATGCTGTAGTTTACAGAGTAGCTTATCAGTGGAAGAGCCGTCCTGGATTTCTTTGACTAGATTGCATCAGAAGGACGATCCGGATCTGTTGCACCTTTTTACCAGGACAGAGAAGGGAGAGTTGCCAGATTTTTCTATTGATGATGCGGGTACTTTGAAGTACCGCGGCAGGTTTTGCGTTCCCGCTGTTGGGGACATTAAGAGTATGATTTGCAGTGAGGCTCATGGTTCCAGCGTTGCCTACCATCCAGGATCTACGAAGATGTACCGTGACTTAAAGCAAATTGCTTGGTGGTATGGTATGAAAGGAGATATAGCCCGATATGTTGTTGAGTGTCACACTTGCAAGCGTGTGAAGGCCGATCATGGAAGGCCTGGTGGTAAGTTGATTCCGCTAGAGATCCCGACTTGGAAGTGGGAGAGTATATCTATGGACTTCATTACGGGTTTGCCAAAATCCCCGAGAGGATTTGATTCTGTTTGGGTTATAGTGGATAGATTGACGAAGTGTGCTCACTTCGTGCCTTATAAGATTGATTACCCGATGAAGAAGATAGCGGAGTTGTACTTGTCTGAAGTCATCCGACTCCACGGTGTGCCGGTTAGCATCATTTCTGATCGAGACTCCCGGTTTACTTCTCGTTTTTGGCAGAGTCTGCAGGAGGGTTTGGGTACGGATCTGAGGTATTCTACTGCGTACCACCCTCAGACCAATGGGCAGACAGAGCGGGTCAATCAGATTGTTGAGGATATGATCTGGTGCTATATTTTAGACCACGGTGGAGCGTGGGATGAGCGTCTGCGACTCATGGAATTTGCTTACAATAACAGTTATCAGGAAAGCTTGCAGATGGCTCCATTCGAAGCCTTGTATGGGAGGCGCTGTAGGACTCCGTTGTTTTGGGCTGAGGCTGGTGAGAAGCCTTTGTTGGGTCCTGATGCTCTGGAAGAGATGGAAGTCGCCGTGAAGCTTATTCGGGAGAAGCTTCGTTTAGCCCAGGAGAGGTATGAAAAGAACGCCAATCGGCGTAGGTCTGCTTTGGAATTTTCAGTAGGGGATCATGTATACCTCAAGGTTTCTCCAATGGTTGGTGTGAAGAGATTTGGTAAAAATCGGAAATTGGACCCAAGGTATGTGGGCCCGTTTGAGGTCTTGGAGCGGATTGGTGTGTCTGCATATAGATTGGATTTGCCAGCGAACTTCCCTGGTGTTCATAATGTTTTTCATGTTATCCAATTGCGGAAGTGTGTGCGCAGCAGTGGGCAACTCTTGGATGTTGTGCCCCAGTTAGAGCCCAACCTCTCTTTCGTTGAGGTGCCAGTTCGTATTTTGGATTCTCAGGAGCGTGTGCTGCGAAAGAAGTCCATACCGATGGTGAAAATTCTATAGAAAAATCAGGATTTGGAGAGCGCGACTTGGGAGCTAGAGTCGGCCATGAGGGGGGCGTACCCTCACCTGTTTCTCTGATTTGATCGGTATGTTTCCCTTTGTAACTTCTGTTTGTTACTTTTTCCTTCTTTTGTAGGAGGGTTGTGCGTAAAGTTTCGGGACGAAACTTTCTTTTAGGGGGAGTGACTGTAACGCCCCGCCTTTTCAGCGATTATTTTTATTCTCGTTTGGCGTTACGATGACGCGTTTCCGTGGCTTGTGCCATGTGTGGAGTATGGTTTAGCTCCTTAGAACTGAGTGCCCTGTTTGGTAGCCTGTTGGCAAGATCTCCCTAGCAAAACCGAGTCGTTTTGGTGACCCGGTGTGGCCTCTCGGGGGGATGTTTGTGTTTGGCTTTGTTTGGGCATAACTCGAGTTCTGTTCGTCGAAAGTTAATTTCGACTTCGCCGTTGTGTTCGTAGCATGGGTATTTAGCTACGGTGCGAATTTCGTCGAATTCCGAGGTGAATCGGTTTTCGCGTCAATTTGGTGCTTTATGTAATTTTGTAATTAATAATATAATTATATAATTATATATATATATATATTTAGAATGAAAAGCCCCCATCGATCATTCTTCTTCCCCGATAGAAAACCGCCGCCCCTTGTACGAGAGAAACGAGTAACCGCCGAGCCTTCCCTTCGGACGCCGATTCCCGGAGCGTTTGTGGACGGAATTCGATTCCGAGAGTGGATTCGGATTGCTCTCGTCGAGACCTTCATTCCTGCGGTAAGAAATTCGATTTTCGTGGAGTTTTGGAAGGATTGGAATTTTCAGTTTTGGAAGTTTTCCGCCATTAATGGCCGAGTCTTTGTTCTAGGTGTTGCGGCCGTCTTGATCCGTGCGAAGAGGAGGAAAGCAGTCCAAAGCTTCGCTGAGATTTGAGGCAAGTGGTATTCTTGCCCTTGCCAAGTGTTTTCTTTGATTTTATTTGCTGAAATTGAAATCCCGGTTAGCCCAGGTTAGAGGCCTTGTTGTTCTCGTTTTCTTGCTAACTATAGGGCTTAGTTCTTCCTACTGAAACCCCCCCTATGTTGTGATGTTTGGAATCCAAATTGTCGGCGCGAAGCCGTTGTTTTCCTTTAATTTGGATTGATGCTCTGGTTCGGGCGTAGCCGAGAGGGAGAGTTAGGAGGGGGGTGTGGTTGCCAATTTCCTTCGTTATGGTATTATTCGAATGGTTAGGCATAGTTTATATGGTAGTAGCGTGAGACGTGATAGTTGTCTACTGCTTCTGCAGTGGCGTGAGTCGTGTGCGCGTTCCGGTGTCGTTCGGAAAATTCCAAACGGTACAGGTTTGCCGCGCACGGTCATTAACCTTTAGGGCGCACGACCACTGGTCGTGTGCCTCTGTTCGTGCGCGTATAAATTTCAGTTTCCAAAGTTCTGTCTCGGGCAATCGCACGAGCGCTGACATCAGTGCGCACGACCACTGATCGTGCGACACTGATCGTGCGCAGTTGCTAGGTTTTCTGTCAGGTTTTCAGGTTCGTTTCGCACGATCATCAGCCAATGAGTGCGCACGACCACGGATCGTGCGTCACTGATCGTGCGCTTTGTATAATTCCTTTTGCCAGGCGAATTTAGATGGTTTCGAGTGCGGGAGTTTAGATACTCAAGTGGCTGGCAATTACTTGAGTTCTGGATCTTCTGCCTTGGTCGTTCGACTGTCGTTGAGCTCCGTTTTCTTTAGCGGGCTTGTGGGTAGTAACTTAATTTTGGCGGCGAGTGAGGCTAGCTCACTCAAGGCCAAAGTTTAGGTAGGCACTGAGTGGGTTTCACTCAACGCCTAGTCGTGTTGGTTTATTTCAACACTCTTCCTTTACCTTGTATTTCGTTTCCGAGTGGATTTTTTTCCAGTTGTATTTCTGGGTTTTTCTTGTCGGCCGTTTTCTTTATTTTTCCTAAAGGCCGAATCGTGGGTCGTGGATAGTAGTGGTGGTTGTAGCTCTTTATGGGGGTGGAGTTGTGTGATATAGCCAAGGCCACCCATGGATTTCTTGCTCCAGGTACGGGCTGGGCATGTCGGGTGGAAGGTCCCTTGTGTTTTCACGTGTTGACCCTCGAGCTTTTGACTTGGACATGGTGGATTGGGGGACTGCGTTTGTCTTCGATCCGGTTCCTCGTTGTTGTTTTTGCTACTATCACTTCCCGCAGATTAGGGTGTTAGAAGTTTCTTCTTTGGTAGTTTTGCAGCATTTTGGCTCTTGGCAGCCTAGTAGACCCTGCAGGATGTGGTTCCTGGGCTGGATCGTTGCTGTTTCTTTGCACGTTGTGCATTTCTTG
This sequence comes from Platanthera zijinensis, assembly GCA_039513925.1. Taxonomy (NCBI): domain Eukaryota; kingdom Viridiplantae; phylum Streptophyta; class Magnoliopsida; order Asparagales; family Orchidaceae; genus Platanthera; species Platanthera zijinensis. The sequence continues at coordinate 179,695,251 of CM077085.1, read as the reverse complement.
TGGTCCTGTTTGGACAGTTGTGACTCTTTCTACTGCATGTTTTCTGTTACCTTGTCCTTTGGTTGACTCTTTCATGCAGTTTTTCTTTGTTTAGCTTGCTGAGGTATTCCGTTTTCTTTTGGAATACCCCAGGTTCTGAGCTGTAGCCAGTCTGGTGGCTAGTTGGAGGTGGTGTTGTTGGTGGACTTCCGGACCTTTGGAGTTTTGTTTACCTTGTTTGTGAGGTTGTTTTCAGTACTTTCTTACAGACATATATGTGTGTTGGTGGGTTCGTGTCAGGTTGTTGGCGCCCACTAGTAGTTTTTACCTTGTACTAGATATATACTATTGCTGCTACCATTTATTTTCTGGAGATAGTCTACTTGCTTTGAGAAGGTTTTATGCTAGGTTGCTAGTTATTTTTAAACTATAATTACTATTATAAATGAAGCTCATGATCAGCATGTTTTGTAAACTTAATCACTACTTTCCAAATCACGTACGAAAACCGTTTTCTTATATATATTATATAAACTAAGTGTAGTGTCTTGCATAGTATGAGTGGTTCTCTTGGGACCCTTATGCGCTCTTTAGGGTGTAAAACCTAATCAAAGTATTTTTCCGCAGCGTTTAAATATAGTTTTCTTTTGTGGACTAGATGATCCACTGAGCCGAGGGATACGGACACTAAACATAACTGATTTTTTTCTATTCATTAAGCACATGATTTCCATGCATAAAGATTGTAGTTGGATTTGCCTGAGCGTCGGCAGTTATCCCCTGCTTGACGTGGCATCATGACGCGTGCTTTCTCTTACTCTGATAATTCTTAATTCGGAGAAAATGCGGGTTGTGACAGTTGGTATCAGAGGGAGGTTGCTTGACAAGTTAGTTGGGCAACCTTCCTTGGATGCTTTTAGTAGTTCAGCATCATGTCATTCACACACCGATATGTCATCAGCACGTCTTGGCAAAAGCACGAACACTACACTCATAGCATAACATGAAGTATACGGGGCATATTATGTAGTATGGGATGCATAATATGTGTTCGTATATGGATCCACCATAGGGGCTACATGTGAGGGTTATGTAGTATGGGATGCATAACCTCACCACATGACTGCGACTAGCGCGTTTCTTTTTCGTTGCATGGAAATGTTATGTAGTATGGGATGCATAACATTTTCATGTGTACGCCGCTCATATCATGCATTAGGGCCTTTTTAGAATGCATAGCACAATCATGCATATCATATCATTGCATAAGCACAACGCGCCGAGCTAAAGATTTGCAGGATGACATATGTACACACATGAGTTTTCAAATTAATATAAATTCATGCATCCGATCTAGGCACAAGAGTTAGTAGGGTGGTGGTTAACCATCCTAGGTTAGGGCATATCATCTAATTATTGTGAAGAAGATAAACTCTCAGAGCAAGTTTGGCAGCTTTAAGTCTATATCTACATATGTATTGTCTGTACTGGTAGTCGGTTCTCGTCGTGGGATTTGGGATCTGATTTGCGTTGTAACGATTTTTAGAATGGCTAGGCGTCCTGCGACTCGATCGACTCCCCTGTCTGAGGGTGAATCTTCTGGAGCTCTGAACGATGCGATGATCAGAGGGTGATGATAGCCGCCTATCAGCTTAAAGGTTTGGCTAAGAGTTGGTGGCTGAGAGAGAAGGAGAGCCTGGTAGCTGGATGCTCTTGGGAAGTGTTCAAGGAGATGCTGTTGAGGAAGTTCTTACCCTCGGTCGAGCGTGACCGCCTCATGAATGATTTCCTCTATCTGAAGCAAAGGCAGCTCACGGTGGGTGAGTATGAGATAGAGTTTAGTAAGTTGAGCCGTTTTGCCCCTGGATTGGTCAGCGTTGAGGCTGATCGAGTTAAGTGATTCCTCGGTGGTTTGAGGAATGAGGTGCAGCAGTTGGCCAGTGCTTATGGGTCAGTGACTTATGCTGGAGTGGTAGAGGCTGCTCTTAAGGTTGAGGCCATTGAGACGGCGAAGAGCAGAGGCCAGCAGTTGAGGAAGGATAAGAGGAAGTTGGTAGAGGAGAAGAAACCCCTGGTACCCGATGCTGTTCCGGGAAAGAGGAGCAGGGTGGTGTGCAGTTTTTGTGGCCGGTCAGGCCATCCTGTTGAGAGGTGTTTCAAGAAGGCGGCAGCTCAGAAGAAGGAGCAGGTTTATGCTATTCAGGGTGCTCCTGGGAGAGATGTCTCCTGTTCAGTTTGCAAGCGATCCGGGCATGATGCAGCCCAGTGTTGGTCCAGGGTTGGAGTCTGCTATCAGTGTGGGCAGAAGGGTCACGTTAAGTCGAGGTGTCCTCAAGTCCAGTCAGCTCTTCCTGCAGTTCCATTGCAGGCATTACCTCCACCTCAGCGTGTGGACAAGGGAAAAGGGAAGCTGAACGTGATTTCTTCCGAGGAGGCTCAGACTTCGGCCCAGGTGATCTCAGGGAAATTTAAGGTGAAGAACCGCTGGGCGCGTGTTCTGTTTGACTCCGGCGCTACCCACTCGTTCGTGGCTAGAGCCTTTGTGGAGCGTCATCGGTTGTCTCTAGATCATGTTCGGGATTCCTTCCGTGTCAAGTTTTGTTGGGTCCGGCGTTCCTTCACTTGACCCGTGGCGCTCTGCTACTTATATAAAAAATTTTGTAGCGCCCTCTCCAACAGTCCGGGCTTTTGGTGCAGTTGGGTATGCGCTTGATCCTTCAATTGGTATCAGAGGAGGTCACGGGTTCAAGACCGGGGGGGGCGCTATTAAATCCTGATTTTTCCCTTCTACCTGTGTGGGTCCGGTGGGTCAGGCAACCGTGGACATGTGGTAACCCCACCTCTGAGCCGTGTGGGCCATGTGGTAACCCCACCTCTGAGCCGACGGGTTGTGCTGGACGCCGGGGGGGGGGGATTGTTGGGTCCGGCGTTCCTTCACTTGACCCGTGGCGCTCTGCTACTTATATAAAAAATTAAGTAGCGCCCTCTCCAACAGTCCGGGCTTTTGGTGCAGTTGGGTATGCGCTTGATCCTTCAAGTTTCCCTCTGGTGAATCTGTGTTGTCAGATTTGGGTATTTTGGATTGCCCGATTTTGTTGGGGGATTTTCTTGCGAAGGCGGATCTGAAGATGATTGATCTAGAGGACTTCGATGTCATTTTGGGCATGGACTGGCTCTCTCGGTATGATGCGGTCATTCAGTGCAAAGGAAAGCGCTTGGACTTCATCAGGGACGACGGTCAGCCCGGCAGCGTGTATGCTGATCCGTGTCAGGATTCTCCTGTTCTCTCTGCGGTATGTGTTCAGAGATTGTTTCTTTCTGATTGTTGTGTTTGTTTAGTCTCGGTGGTTGGAACCGTTGATAGCGTGCCACGCTTGGAGGAGATTCCTATTGTTCGTGGTTTCGCCGATGTTTTTTCTGATGATCTTCCTGGTATCCCTCCTGAGCGGGATGTGGAGTTTGTTATTGATTTGGAGCCGGGTACGCGTCCTATTGCCAAGGCGCCGTACCGGATGGCCCCTCGTGAGTTAGAGGAGTTGCGAATTCAGTTAGATGAGTTGTTGGCTAAAGGTTTTATCAGGCAGAGTTCGTCGCCTTGGGGTGCTCCTGTTTTGTTCGTAAAGAAGAAAGATGGGTCGATGCGGCTTTGCATCGACTATAGAGAGTTGAACAAGGTCACTATCAAGAACAGGTACCCTCTGCCGAGGATCGATGATTTATTTGACCAGTTGCGTGGTAGCACGGTGTTCTCCAAGATCGATCTTTGTTCGGGCTATCATCAGCTCAGGATCCGTGAGGCAGATATTCCACGGACTGCGTTTAGGTCGAGGCATGGGCACTTTGAGTTTTTGGTGATGTCGTTTGGTTTAACCAACGCACCATCAGCCTTCATGGATATGATGAATAGGGTGTTCAAGGATTTCCTCGACAAGTTCGTTGTGGTCTTCATTGATGACGTGTTGGTTTATTCACGTAGTGCCGAGGAGCATGAACAGCATTTGCGTTTGGTCCTATCAGAATTGAGGAACCACAAGTTATTCGCCAAGTTGAGCAAGTGCGAATTTTGGTTGCCTCAGGTTTCTTTTCTAGGCCACGTGGTGAGCAAGGATGGGATTTCGGTTGACCCAGAAAAGATTGCAGCAGTGACGGATTGGAGTAGGCCGAATACTCCTAAGGAGATCAGAAGTTTCTTAGGGTTGGCTGGCTATTACAGGAGATTCGTGGAGGGTTTCTCTTCTCTAGCCGCACCGTTGACCAAGCTGACTCAGAAGAATGTGGCATTTGTTTGGAGCAAGAAGTGCGAAGAAGCTTTTCAGGAGTTAAAGAGGAGATTGTGTACTGCTCCCGTTCTGACCCTTCCTACTGAGGGCGTGGATTATGATGTGTATGTGGATGCTTCGCATATAGGACTGGGATGCGTATTAATGCAGGATGGAAAAGTAATTGCTTATGGGTCAAGGCAGTTGAAAACTCATGAGCGGAATTATCCTACGCATGACCTTGAGTTTGCAGCGGTTATCTATGCGTTGACGTTGTGGAGGCACTTACTTTATGGGGCTCAGTGCAAGATTTTTACTGACCATAAGAGCCTGAAGTACGTGTTCACGCAGAAGGCGTTGAATCTGCGTCAGCGGCGGTGGCTTGAGTATGTGGCGGATTATGATGTGGAAATCCAGTATCATCCGGGCAAGGCCAATGTGGTGGCCGACGCCCTGAGCCGAAAGACGGGAAAGATCTTTAACCTCTCCGCCGATCGATTAATTGAGGAGTTCCTCCTTATGGATATTTCAGTGGGATGCTGTAGTTTACAGAGTAGCTTATCAGTGGAAGAGCCGTCCTGGATTTCTTTGACTAGATTGCATCAGAAGGACGATCCGGATCTGTTGCACCTTTTTACCAGGACAGAGAAGGGAGAGTTGCCAGATTTTTCTATTGATGATGCGGGTACTTTGAAGTACCGCGGCAGGTTTTGCGTTCCCGCTGTTGGGGACATTAAGAGTATGATTTGCAGTGAGGCTCATGGTTCCAGCGTTGCCTACCATCCAGGATCTACGAAGATGTACCGTGACTTAAAGCAAATTGCTTGGTGGTATGGTATGAAAGGAGATATAGCCCGATATGTTGTTGAGTGTCACACTTGCAAGCGTGTGAAGGCCGATCATGGAAGGCCTGGTGGTAAGTTGATTCCGCTAGAGATCCCGACTTGGAAGTGGGAGAGTATATCTATGGACTTCATTACGGGTTTGCCAAAATCCCCGAGAGGATTTGATTCTGTTTGGGTTATAGTGGATAGATTGACGAAGTGTGCTCACTTCGTGCCTTATAAGATTGATTACCCGATGAAGAAGATAGCGGAGTTGTACTTGTCTGAAGTCATCCGACTCCACGGTGTGCCGGTTAGCATCATTTCTGATCGAGACTCCCGGTTTACTTCTCGTTTTTGGCAGAGTCTGCAGGAGGGTTTGGGTACGGATCTGAGGTATTCTACTGCGTACCACCCTCAGACCAATGGGCAGACAGAGCGGGTCAATCAGATTGTTGAGGATATGATCTGGTGCTATATTTTAGACCACGGTGGAGCGTGGGATGAGCGTCTGCGACTCATGGAATTTGCTTACAATAACAGTTATCAGGAAAGCTTGCAGATGGCTCCATTCGAAGCCTTGTATGGGAGGCGCTGTAGGACTCCGTTGTTTTGGGCTGAGGCTGGTGAGAAGCCTTTGTTGGGTCCTGATGCTCTGGAAGAGATGGAAGTCGCCGTGAAGCTTATTCGGGAGAAGCTTCGTTTAGCCCAGGAGAGGTATGAAAAGAACGCCAATCGGCGTAGGTCTGCTTTGGAATTTTCAGTAGGGGATCATGTATACCTCAAGGTTTCTCCAATGGTTGGTGTGAAGAGATTTGGTAAAAATCGGAAATTGGACCCAAGGTATGTGGGCCCGTTTGAGGTCTTGGAGCGGATTGGTGTGTCTGCATATAGATTGGATTTGCCAGCGAACTTCCCTGGTGTTCATAATGTTTTTCATGTTATCCAATTGCGGAAGTGTGTGCGCAGCAGTGGGCAACTCTTGGATGTTGTGCCCCAGTTAGAGCCCAACCTCTCTTTCGTTGAGGTGCCAGTTCGTATTTTGGATTCTCAGGAGCGTGTGCTGCGAAAGAAGTCCATACCGATGGTGAAAATTCTATAGAAAAATCAGGATTTGGAGAGCGCGACTTGGGAGCTAGAGTCGGCCATGAGGGGGGCGTACCCTCACCTGTTTCTCTGATTTGATCGGTATGTTTCCCTTTGTAACTTCTGTTTGTTACTTTTTCCTTCTTTTGTAGGAGGGTTGTGCGTAAAGTTTCGGGACGAAACTTTCTTTTAGGGGGAGTGACTGTAACGCCCCGCCTTTTCAGCGATTATTTTTATTCTCGTTTGGCGTTACGATGACGCGTTTCCGTGGCTTGTGCCATGTGTGGAGTATGGTTTAGCTCCTTAGAACTGAGTGCCCTGTTTGGTAGCCTGTTGGCAAGATCTCCCTAGCAAAACCGAGTCGTTTTGGTGACCCGGTGTGGCCTCTCGGGGGGATGTTTGTGTTTGGCTTTGTTTGGGCATAACTCGAGTTCTGTTCGTCGAAAGTTAATTTCGACTTCGCCGTTGTGTTCGTAGCATGGGTATTTAGCTACGGTGCGAATTTCGTCGAATTCCGAGGTGAATCGGTTTTCGCGTCAATTTGGTGCTTTATGTAATTTTGTAATTAATAATATAATTATATAATTATATATATATATATATTTAGAATGAAAAGCCCCCATCGATCATTCTTCTTCCCCGATAGAAAACCGCCGCCCCTTGTACGAGAGAAACGAGTAACCGCCGAGCCTTCCCTTCGGACGCCGATTCCCGGAGCGTTTGTGGACGGAATTCGATTCCGAGAGTGGATTCGGATTGCTCTCGTCGAGACCTTCATTCCTGCGGTAAGAAATTCGATTTTCGTGGAGTTTTGGAAGGATTGGAATTTTCAGTTTTGGAAGTTTTCCGCCATTAATGGCCGAGTCTTTGTTCTAGGTGTTGCGGCCGTCTTGATCCGTGCGAAGAGGAGGAAAGCAGTCCAAAGCTTCGCTGAGATTTGAGGCAAGTGGTATTCTTGCCCTTGCCAAGTGTTTTCTTTGATTTTATTTGCTGAAATTGAAATCCCGGTTAGCCCAGGTTAGAGGCCTTGTTGTTCTCGTTTTCTTGCTAACTATAGGGCTTAGTTCTTCCTACTGAAACCCCCCCTATGTTGTGATGTTTGGAATCCAAATTGTCGGCGCGAAGCCGTTGTTTTCCTTTAATTTGGATTGATGCTCTGGTTCGGGCGTAGCCGAGAGGGAGAGTTAGGAGGGGGGTGTGGTTGCCAATTTCCTTCGTTATGGTATTATTCGAATGGTTAGGCATAGTTTATATGGTAGTAGCGTGAGACGTGATAGTTGTCTACTGCTTCTGCAGTGGCGTGAGTCGTGTGCGCGTTCCGGTGTCGTTCGGAAAATTCCAAACGGTACAGGTTTGCCGCGCACGGTCATTAACCTTTAGGGCGCACGACCACTGGTCGTGTGCCTCTGTTCGTGCGCGTATAAATTTCAGTTTCCAAAGTTCTGTCTCGGGCAATCGCACGAGCGCTGACATCAGTGCGCACGACCACTGATCGTGCGACACTGATCGTGCGCAGTTGCTAGGTTTTCTGTCAGGTTTTCAGGTTCGTTTCGCACGATCATCAGCCAATGAGTGCGCACGACCACGGATCGTGCGTCACTGATCGTGCGCTTTGTATAATTCCTTTTGCCAGGCGAATTTAGATGGTTTCGAGTGCGGGAGTTTAGATACTCAAGTGGCTGGCAATTACTTGAGTTCTGGATCTTCTGCCTTGGTCGTTCGACTGTCGTTGAGCTCCGTTTTCTTTAGCGGGCTTGTGGGTAGTAACTTAATTTTGGCGGCGAGTGAGGCTAGCTCACTCAAGGCCAAAGTTTAGGTAGGCACTGAGTGGGTTTCACTCAACGCCTAGTCGTGTTGGTTTATTTCAACACTCTTCCTTTACCTTGTATTTCGTTTCCGAGTGGATTTTTTTCCAGTTGTATTTCTGGGTTTTTCTTGTCGGCCGTTTTCTTTATTTTTCCTAAAGGCCGAATCGTGGGTCGTGGATAGTAGTGGTGGTTGTAGCTCTTTATGGGGGTGGAGTTGTGTGATATAGCCAAGGCCACCCATGGATTTCTTGCTCCAGGTACGGGCTGGGCATGTCGGGTGGAAGGTCCCTTGTGTTTTCACGTGTTGACCCTCGAGCTTTTGACTTGGACATGGTGGATTGGGGGACTGCGTTTGTCTTCGATCCGGTTCCTCGTTGTTGTTTTTGCTACTATCACTTCCCGCAGATTAGGGTGTTAGAAGTTTCTTCTTTGGTAGTTTTGCAGCATTTTGGCTCTTGGCAGCCTAGTAGACCCTGCAGGATGTGGTTCCTGGGCTGGATCGTTGCTGTTTCTTTGCACGTTGTGCATTTCTTGTGGTCCTGTTTGGACAGTTGTGACTCTTTCTACTGCATGTTTTCTGTTACCTTGTCCTTTGGTTGACTCTTTCATGCAGTTTTTCTTTGTTTAGCTTGCTGAGGTATTCCGTTTTCTTTTGGAATACCCCAGGTTCTGAGCTGTAGCCAGTCTGGTGGCTAGTTGGAGGTGGTGTTGTTGGTGGACTTCCGGACCTTTGGAGTTTTGTTTACCTTGTTTGTGAGGTTGTTTTCAGTACTTTCTTACAGACATATATGTGTGATGGTGGGTTCGTGTCAGGTTGTTGGCGCCCACTAGTAGTTTTTACCTTGTACTAGATATATACTATTGCTGCTACCATTTATTTTCTGGAGATAGTCTACTTGCTTTGAGAAGGTTTTATGCTAGGTTGCTAGTTATTTTTAAACTATAATTACTATTATAAATGAAGCTCATGATCAGCATGTTTTGTAAACTTAATCACTACTTTCCAAATCACGTACGAAAACCGTTTTCTTATATATATTATATAAACTAAGTGTAGTGTCTTGCATAGTATGAGTGGTTCTCTTGGGACCCTTATGCGCTCTTTAGGGTGTAAAACCTAATCAAAGTATTTTTCCGCAGCGTTTAAATATAGTTTTCTTTTGTGGACTAGATGATCCACTGAGCCGAGGGATACGGACACTAAACATAACTGATTTTTTTCTATTCATTAAGCACATGATTTCCTTGCATAAAGATTGTAGTTGGATTTGCCTGAGCGTCGGCAGTTATCCCCTGCTTGACATGGCATCATGACGCGTGCTTTCTCTTACTCTGATAATTCTTAATTCGGAGAAAATGCGGGTTGTGACAGTATGTACTTTTGAAACTCTCCAGATTTGTAGAGGACGTCGTCCTCTTTCCGTTGACTAGTTGCACGTCCCGTAACTCTTCCTGGTTTGAAAGTTATGACCATTTGAAGTTCAGCTATCCGTGACCAAAAATGGTCATTTTCTCCGTTTCAACTCCTTATCAGTCCAGCAAGCTCCAAATTGCTATTCGCAGCTCATATTGACCTGAAATATGAAAATAAAATAATTAGAACCATAATTACTAAAATATAATTATAATCTTATTATTAATTAAATAAAAACTATATAAAAAGATCTATAATTAGTGACTTATCAGAGTGCATGAAAAAGGGTGAATTCACTTGGACTAAATCGGCCGCTAGAGCATTTCAAATAATTAAATCACGAATGTTGGAAGCTCCACTCTTGCGATTGCCGGATATTAATAAGGTTTTTGAGTTATCATGTGATGCGTCGGGAGTTGGTATTGGTGGTGTGTTGAGTCAAGAAGGTCACCCCATTGGATACTTTAGTGAGAAGCTCGCGGGGCCGAAATTGAATTATTCTAATTATGATAGAGAATTTTATGCGGTCATTGGATGCCTCCAACATTGGCGACATTATTTACTTCCTAAGGAATTTTTTATTTTGTCTGATCATGAGGCTTTGAGATTCATTAACTCCTAGACTAAGGTTAGTCCTAGGCATGCCAAATGGGTCTCCTATCTTCAGGAATACACATTCATTATCAAACATCTTAAGGGGACTCTCAACCGCATAGTCGACGCTCTTAGTCGTATATCTTTATTACTATCTACGCTAGAAGTTAAGGTGATTGGGTTCGATCGAATTAAGGATGAGTATGTCAATTGCCCGGATTTCAAGGAAATCTATTTTTCCGCTCAAAACGACTCACCCACGACAATCTCGTCCTATTATATTCGAGACGGTTATTTATTTAATCATGCGAAATTATGCATTCCACGCTCCTCCCTACGCCACTTCATCGTTTGGGAATTGCATAGCGGCGGGTTGGGTGGACATTTTGGTCGTGATAAGACCATTGCTCTTGTAGAAGACAAGTTTTTTTGGCCTGGTCTTAAATCAACGGTGAATAAAATCGTAAGTAGTTGTCGAGCATGTCAACTGTCTAAGGGTAATAAAACTAACGCAGGACTTTATACCCCTCTTCCGATTCCTTCCATTCCCTGGGAAGACATTAGTATGGATTTTATTATAGGCATGCCCGTCACGTTTCGACATCATGATTCTATTCTGGTAGTGGTAGATCGTTTTTCCAAAATGGCCTATTTTATTGCGTGTAATAAAACCAACGATGCGTCACATGTTGCTAAATTATTTTATAAGGAGGTAGTTGGTCATCGGGGCGTTCCTAAGACAATAGTGACTGATAGGGACGTAAAATTAACTAGCTATTTTTGGAAGACCCTTTGGAAATTTATGGGCACCAAACTTTTATTTTCTTCGGCCTACCATCCCCAGACGGATGGACAAACGGAAGTGGTAAATAGAAGTTTGGTTAGTTTGCTTCATTGTCTTGTGGGCGACCATAAGGGTACGTGGGACCTCATTCTTCCCCATTCTCAGCTAGCTTATAACAATTCGAAAAATAGGTCCACGGGTCTTTCACCAAATGAAATCATGCATGGATATAAAGGGCCAGTGCCACTTGACTTGATTCCTTTACCCCTATCTTAAAAATCAAGTCAATTCGCACAAGAGTTTGCCTCGCATGTCCACCATTTGCATAAGCACATTAAAGACACGCTAGCCACATAATATGCGACTTATCAATCTAATGCTAATGTACATAAGAGGGTGTCTCCCTTAAAAGTTGGTGATTTGGTTATGGTGCATCTTAGACCTGAACGGTTGCCTTCGGGCACCATAAAAAGTTAGCGAATCGGCGAGCCAGTCCATTTCGAATCTTAAAGAAGTTAGGAGAAAATGCATTTTTATTAGAGTTACCCAATGATTGGGGAATTTCCCCTATTTTCAATGTTTTGGATTTAACACCTTATGTTTCTCCACCACTGGAATTGTCTGTCTGCCCGTTTGGGTCCACTACAATTTCTAATGGGTTTGGGGGTGAGTTTGTTCCTGGATCGCTCTCTACATCGGTCTCCACTGGAGGTACGTTGGATTTTGATGCAAAAAAATTTTCTTCTTCTTTGATTAACGCTTTTCCAAGGTTCCCCAGGACCACCTTTTTGCCTGACAGGATAATTCCAGATGAAGTGCTCTCCTCGCCTAGTGGTGACATTCACCTCTACTTGGTTCGTTGGCGTGATCGTCCAGCTTCTGATGATTCATCGCTCCCGGAAGCGGACGTGGCTCTTTTGTATGAAGACCTTCTCCGCCAGTACATTCAGGGCAACTCATCAGAGATGAGTACTCTCGAGCGGGGGAGGATTGATAGCTACGACGACCCTCAACAAGATGATCATACCGGCACGCTTACGGATGAATGTGCCCCTCCAACTAAAGACGCGTGTCGCGTGACAAATATTTTGATAAGTGCCATCGCCGTTACAATCTCTGCCCGCGGCATTTAAATGATTAATTAATACATATAATTATGCTATTATAAGTATTAATTAATTATTATGTTATTTCCTTATTTATTAATTGTTTGTTTATTTGGACTTTTCTTATTTTCATAATTATGGGCTGCATGTAGCCAAATTTTGGACTCTTATTATTTTTCATAATGGTGGGATGCATGTAGCCAAAGATGTATGGAAAGCCTATATATAGGCCATGGTTGTAGTATTGGAATAGTTTTTGGATGAAATAAAATTGGTGATCTCTTATTTTAAGAAACCTCCTCCCTCCTAATTTGCTCTTTAATCCCCCCCCCTCTCTTCTTAGGGTTCGGCCAAGCAAGGGCTGCCGCCCCTCCTCTCCCTCTCCCTCTTGGTAACCGGCCAACCACCCCCTCTCCACTCCCAATACTTCAGCTACCCACCTCCCCTCCAACACCATCAAGTTCAGCCGCCCCCTCTCACAAATAAGGACATCCCCTTCATATTTTCGCCCACCCCCAAACTCCACCACCTTTCCTCTCTCTACCTTGTGTCCGACCATTTACAAGAAGGTTGGGATCAAGGATCTTGGTTCTGGCGTGACACGAAGAAGACGGAAAGCTTCTCTCCAACCGCCGTGCTTCCGGTGGAACCATTGAAGGGAGATCAACCTTTGGCATAGATCAATGTCTAGATCTATCTCCGAGCGGGGTAACGAAACCTTCTAATTTTCTTGAGAATATTTCCCTCTTGATAATTTTTGTGGTGGAAAAACGTTGGCGTGCAATCTTAATAGCTTTTAATTAATCGTGGTTTTCTCGAACGAATTTTGCATCTATCTTGATTTATTTAAATTCGAGAAGGCTTGGCAGGCCTCGTTTCTTTTTGTTGGGAGAGATCTACCATTTCTTGCGAATCGTATTTTTTTGGGTAGATCTCTTTTGGTACAACTCCGCTCGTTCGGACGCACTATTCGTCCTTTTAGCTTGATCGGATCTCGGTCTATAGCCATTGCTCGGTCTCTATTGGATTTGCTACCCGTACGATAGCATTGGAATGAAAAATTGCAAACGTGTGGTTGGAATAATCTTATGTGCGAGTCGTGAATTTAGTGGAACACCGAGAGAGACCCGTAACTGCGCTAATATTCATGTCGCGCGTTTAACGCTACATCACCTCCTCTCCCCGAGAAGGGGAACCTCCTGAGCCTGATCCTTCGCCTTCACCTCCGGCCATGGGACTCAACTCAAGATTTTCTTGTATTGACTACCTTCCACGCTCACCGCACCCGAACTGTTGAAGCCAAAATTTGACCTCAACGAATGTTCGAAATCAGGGGTGTTGCCAACACCTACTTCTCCCAAGCTCCGACCTCTGACTAGCAATAAAGGACAAGAAACCGACCCAAATCCTCTGCTGGGAGGTCCCACCTCTAACCCGGAAGATCTCTGAGTGCTTCCCCTCCAAAGCCAAATGCTGGGCTAGGAGCTCCTCAGCAAGCACTAGAAGATCTGAGGAAACTATGAAAGCTTGCTTTCTGAGGAGCCCTTGTGGGTCTATTTATAGCCTTTGCTGACCTAAAATTACCAAATTACCCCTGGCTGGCCTGCCAATAGCCAAACTCTGCTGTTCTGAGGAGCTAAATGCAGACCCTAGGGGTATAAAAGTAATTTTACCTTAGGGCATCCAGGTAATTTCACCCTGGGCCCTACTTGACGGGAACCTTTCTACCAAGAACTGAAGGCTCTTGCGCTTATGCCTTGCCGAGAACTCTCCCGCCCTCACTAGGCGGGAGCTAAAAGGATATTCAAGAATACTACAGACTGTGCCTACTCCCGCCCTCGCGAGGCACGGGCCTTCTCCCCCGCCCCTGGGCAGGAGTATGTCTCGGTCGAAGCCCATCCTGTCTTGGCGAGTGTCGAGCTCTGCTCGATGAACCGCTTAACTGGGCACGAACGCTCTCGCCTGCTCTTCTGCGAGATCTCTCCTTCTCTGAACCTGCTCAACGAATGTAGAGCCCAGCTCGACGAGACCTGAGCTGAGCTCGACGAAAGTCGAGGGGTTGAGTAGAGCTTATCCCTGACCTGGCCGAGAGTAGTCTTTCTTCACCCGAGGCTAGCCCAAAGCTAGCCCAAACCTGGCCTTCGGTGTTTCTGGGTCCCACTCAGCAAATATGGGGTTGTACAACATGCATCATAATATAGTATAAGAAATGATAATGCAGATAGCATATCATTTAAATGATCAACTAATCATGAAAGCATTATAGATTTAGATATATAAACATATCATTTTAAACAAGAACCATAATATTAATTCAGTTTGATTTGCAATCAATGGAATTTCAGAATATATAGAGTGATAGCCCATTGGCTAGCTTTCAGTATCAGTTCTCATCTTTTTGGAAGCATAGCCTGAGCCTTCTCCTTGAACAGTAGCAAACCTTTCAACTTGTTTATCTTTGTTATTTAGTCTTTTGAAGTAATTGAATGGCTTGGGAATGTATTTGGAGTGCATTCTCCTTGGATTGTTCTTCCACACAAGATTTTCTTTGAGAATTCATTCCCTTAAGGAGTTTCTCTTAAGATGCTTGATCCATTCTTCACTTGGGTAGATGTTGTCAATATTCTTCAGAATTTGGCCATGATGGATCCATGCATTCATTATGATATCTCTTGAATCATCGCTCCAGTACTCATAATCTGGATCATCAACTTGATCTGCTCTTCTCTTGGCCATGAATTCTTCATGATGTATGAGACCATCTCTTTTCTTAACAGCCATCTGAGCATCTTGAGCAACTCTTTCTCGTGCTTGGAAAGGTTCAGGCATGTTTTTGTCCAACATGAGTGGATTTAGAGCAATTCTTATGCCTTAATTTAAGGCTTGCTGAGCATTGAAATTCTACCCCTGTCTGGCTTCTTATTAAATCTATAAGTTAGGTGGAGGGTGTTGGCTTCAACCCTACTAGATATTATCTGGAATACATTTTCAATTTCATCCTGAATGGCCTCTCCGTTCTGAATTTTTCTTCCTATAGCATGTCCTTGAGTAGAGTATATGTACAGTTGAATATGATCAACTCCATCCCCGATTACATCATCAAAAAGACTAACCCTATTCTTCACACTAGTAATATCCTTAGGAGCATCGTTGAGGCTGTCATCCATTGATTTCATAATGTTGACTTTTTGTTTGACTATGCTTGCATCCAAGTCAAACCATCTAGTGATCTCTTTGTTGATGTGTGCAGTATCATCCTTTAGAACCTTAAGATCACCCATCATCTTTATTTTGACTTTGTGTACTTCTAACATGACCTTAGCTTTCAATCCTTTGACATACTCATTGAAAGTCACTCTAGTGTCAACTACCTTCACCTATGGGGGGGATAGGTGATTTGTAGTCGTTTTGCGAAATTAAAAATTTACCTGCACAATAAAACAAAACAAGCACAACACAGAAACACACAGGCAGTTATAGTGGTTCCCCGATTTGGGTACGTCCACTTTCCCCCCTTCGACCTATCTCCCAACAAGGGACGACTCGGTCACTTCACCAACAGGATTGAAATCCAATCCTCTCACTATGGAAGAAACCCTTCCACCCGAAGGAGTAACTACTCCTCCACCACGGTTTGCACCCAACCCTTACAATGAGGAACCAAAGTTCCTTTACAACAAAAGTAAAAATAGAATGTACAAAATACAAACTACGTTTGGAGCACTTGGTGTCCCTCTTCGTTCGATGAAGCGTTCTTGAAGAAGACGAAGAGTCCACGACCTAAGCACTCTCTTAGAGAGGATCTCCCCGAGATCGGCGGCAGCAAGGATTGTGGCGGCGATGCTTTCGAGATCCAAACTTCGTAACAAAGCTAGCAAGGTCTACCAACGATCCTATTTGGATCGATCGTCTCAATCGATTCGGAAGGGGAAGGTATTCCCGTTCAACAAACCAAGAGAAAAAGGATCTCAAGAAAGAAACGTGAGACACATTGCTTGGCTAAGTTTCTGTCGCCGGGAGATCAATAAGAATCCAAGACCAACGACGGAGACAACCTCTCGAGCGACGACGGCGGTGGAAGAGATTTCACGATTAGCTAGGTCACGCGAGGCGGCCAACTTGTTCGTTTTCTTCGCTCCTTCTTACGTTCAAAATAAGAGAGTATTTATACTGTAGAATACTCCTTTATGACCGTTTTAGGCCCCACAAGACAAAACCCTAATTCCGGTTCAAATAGTGCCTGAGTATATGGTCCGGTCCAGCGAGTCGACGGAAAATTCCTAAGGCAAATTCGGCGGGAATCATTGGTGATTCTCGATGAATCGGCAAGAATCACTTATGATTCCCGTCGAATTCTCCTTAGAAGAATTCTAGCTGAAAAGCAAGCCATCCAGAGAGAATCGGCTAGAATCACAATCCATTCTCGACGAATCGACGAGAATGCAAAGTCATTCTTGACGATTCGGCGAGAATCACTTAGTGATTCTCGTCGATTCTGCCTTAGCTGAATTCTATATGGCGTTGAGATAGCCGGATGCATTCGGCGAGAGTAGGCTAGTTATTCTCGACGATTCGATGAGAATCACTAGTGATTCCCGTCGAATCGGCGAGAATCACTTAGTGATTCTCGTCGAATTTTCCTTAGACGATTTTTCGTCTATCTTCCCATGACCTTGTCTTTGAACCATCCTTGCTCCTTGTCTGCTCTTGATCTATCTTAGCCCTGTACTTGAGCATAAGTACACTCCAATAGAGAGAGTGCACGTAAGCCAACAAACTGATCTGCTCAACGAGGGATTACGTTGCACAGACCCGTGTATATTGACCTACTGTACCCTGACATTGGTGTGTACTTAGCGTGGAATAACTGCAAGCACAACTTGAAGACAAATGATCAAATACATTGTGAATTAATCTTAGCTTGACAGGGGCTTCCTCAAATCAGGGTAATTGTGGATATAATACCCAACACTCATCAATACAGGTTTTCAGTGTTTTTGCTTGCTCATCTAGTATATATTTGACTGAAGTTATGATGGAGCTTACAGTACTGCTTGTAGTGGATAGATTTTGGGGCATCTGTGGTAGTAGAATCTCAGCAGGATTTACCCTTGTTCTTTGGTCCTCTTGACCATCCAATTCAATTTGAATAGAAGTCTCAACCACTTGGGGGAAGGTAAAACATTTACCTGACCAAGGATCTTAGTGTGAGTGTCCCCCCCTTAACCTGATAATTAATCTTAAGAAACTTATTGAGATCAAAATCTAGAGTACCTTCATTCAATAGCTTATGCTCCCCCTAAATAAGAGCATCAGACTGATCTAGAGCCATTAGCTCTGCCTCACTTGTCTCCTGAGAAACATTTGGAATTGATGCTATTCTATCCTACAGATTTTCTAGAAAATGTTTAATCTCTCCTTGTATATTAACAGTTGACTGCACCAGCTCCCCCTCAGATGGGACTTCAATCATGTCTATACCATTTGGATCTAACTCAACATCAATTTCCGATGCATCTTTCTCTCTTTCTCTAGGAACTTGAGCTAAATCTCCATCTACTTGAATACTTAGGTCTCGATCAGTAGTTGCTTCTTCACTAGATAAGGAAAGGTTGGGATTATGAATTGGTGTGCTTTGACCCTCATTCTATCTATCTATGTCTGATTGAGAGGAGTCAACACCAATCTTCTTCTTTCCCTTGACCTTTGGGATGTTCTTAGACCTAATTGCTTGGCTGGAGGGCAACACCCTATTGAATCTTTCCAACATCTTGATATCCATTCTTTTTATGTAATGGATCTGAACCCCTTTTCTCTTGGAGAAATACTCAGGGAAAGCATTAATCAGATATAGGGACATATCCTGCCTAGGTTTGGAGCCTTTAGGCACTCTATGATCTTCTAATAAATTACAACTACCCAGTTGGTTTTATTATATAGAATCACTCTTTTACCATCTAAAACATGGGTTTTGATATGTTATCATGGGAGCCTATTTTACATAGGATGGCCTACCCAATGATATCAGCAAGCAATTTTCCTTTTGGTTAAATATTTTCTTTTTTTAGGAAACCATACCTTTCACCACTATGATGGAACCATTACAAGGATTAGTCAATTTCATTAGTGCATATATCTTGGTCCTCTTCAATGTCTGTAGAGGGAAGTTTCAGGGCTTTGGCAAGCCTTCTTGGGGTTATTTTTATCTTAACTCCCTCTACTTTGCTCTTAATGGATTGACCGGATGAAGAGGACCTCACATTAGAATACAACTCCAAAACTTCATTTGTTAGAATTAGAGTTTGATCTGACAGAATGAACTCAAGCCCGACGGCTTCTAACATACTAATAACTTCTCTAATCTCTATTGAGGCAAATTGAAATCCATCTCTAACTACTTCATATCCTTCGAGAAGAGTGCTTGCTAATTTTGGCACCATTATAGTTGAAATCCTTATTGTTGAGTCGTTGAGAAAGACAGAGGGGTTTTGACAGTTTTCTAGGATTTAGAGTTTAAGTCCTTAGTTTACTTCGAGTTATATAGACTGTTAATTTTATATTTATTTAATTGAAATAAATGGGTTTTGAAGCATCGTGCTATTGGGTGATCAAAAAATTGAACCAATGGCTGAGATAGATTATTATAACCATAGTAACCCGTATCAGCAGTATCATTGAGACTGGGATTTATACCACTAAGCATTGTATCAGTGGGTTTTGATGTGAATAATGACATCTGAATACCGTTGAGTGTTTTCTCAGTAATTTTCACCAAAGAATTGAGCTTGCTTAGTTAGATTTCTCTTATGGATTTCCTTTGTTATATTTCTTAGCTACATAGTGTCATCTAGTTAGATAAAGGTAAATAATATCATAGAAATTTATAGCTGAGAGCAGAAATGATGAGGGATAAGTTATTCCATATGTAACATACCTAGCTCAATTTTAAATGAAGTAAACTTTGCCTCATCTAGTGGATTTGTAAAGATATCTGCTACTTGCTTGTTAGTGGGGACAAATTCAAGACAGATATCTTCGCACTCAACAAGTTCTCTAATCAAATTATACTTTATTTCTATGTGCTTTGTCCTGCTATGTTAGATAAGATTCTTAGCAATGGAAATAGAACTGGATGAGTCACACAGTAAATGGGTTTTACTCACCTTGAGGTTATAGTCCTCCAATTGATGTTGAATCCACAGTAATTGTGCATAACAGCTGCTTACAGAAATGTATTCAGACTCAATAGTGGATATTCAAAGTCTTTTGTTTCAAGGGAAGCTAAACAACTAGAGGGGTTGAATAGGTTTTCTAGTCTTCTATGACTATCTTTTTGTTTTCCTTCTTTAAGTGCTTTGTGAGTTAGTAGTTTTCTGCTTTCAAGACACACCACAAAGAGCACATACCAAATTTATAAGGGTTCCCCATATTATGGGTATGTCCACTGTCCCTCCCACCTTTCTAACAGCTTATTAGACAAGGCACTTCTCCAAATCTCGGCTCCTAAAATCTTACAACACAGATCCCGCAGGATCTCTCAGTCTCCTCCAAGACTTACCTCAGACATAAAGCCCTACCTCAGAACCAAGACTGGATCCTACAACTCAGTGATCAAAAGATCACCTACCTCAGACATGAGCACAAGTCCTACACTCATTCTATGGAGGATAGCTCTACCTAAAAGGGAATGACCCTCATATATCTCAGGCACAAAGGCTCCACCTCAAATCCAAAAGATCCTACAACTCAGGCATAAGTTCCTGACAACTCAAAGAGAATGACTCTCCTACCCAGGCTCAAAATCCCTACCTCAGATCCAAACTGGATCCTACTCTCAGGCCAAAGCCGTACCTCATGCACATAGGACCTACACTCAGATCTGTAACCAGATCCTACCTAAATCT
Source organism: Platanthera zijinensis (assembly GCA_039513925.1). Classification (NCBI taxonomy): domain Eukaryota; kingdom Viridiplantae; phylum Streptophyta; class Magnoliopsida; order Asparagales; family Orchidaceae; genus Platanthera; species Platanthera zijinensis. The sequence continues at coordinate 179,675,493 of CM077085.1, read as the reverse complement.
TTATGAATCAGGCCAATAAGTCAGATCCAAAAAGGATCCTATAAGATGAAAGTGGGTTTGTGTAGATTTGACTCTAGAGAAAATTTATCTGAACCTGCCTTCCTGAGCTGAGATAAACTCAGCCCTACCTTCTTCATAGCAACAAGAAACTGATCTTTAGGTTGACTTGGCTTGTGCTGAGAAGTATCTTGCAGACCAGCAGCTTTGAACTTTCTCTACTTCTTCTTCCCTTCCTGGACTAAGTAGATTCAATCTAGTCTTCTTCTTCTTCACAGCTTCCATACAATGTTCTTCAGAAATGTTCAGCTGGAACTGTGAAGTGGTTGCAGCTAGGGTTATCCCTTGCTACACCTTCTTTCTCAGAGATTCACTCTAAACTTGTTGTTGACTGTGAAGATGATAACAGCTATCTTTGATTAACTGATCTGCTACAGCTAGGGTTAGACTTGTCAGCTTCTTCTTCAGAGATTTCCTCTGAACTTGCTGGTGCAGGTAAGAATGGCACCAACTCTCTTCTTTCAGTTTCCAGATGTTGCAGCAAGGTTAAAACCTTGCTGCTTCTTCTATTACCTCAGAAATTTCTTCTGAACTTACTGTATCAGGTAAAGATAGCTACAGCTAACTTGTATTGGCTTTCAGATTAGCCGATGCTAGGATTTTGCCTTGGACGATTCTTCTACCTCAGAGAAATCCCTAATCTTATTGTAGTAGATGGATATCACTACAGCTAACTTTTTGAACTCTCAGATCTGATGTTAGACCTTCTTCTCCAGGCTCTGCAATAATGGCGAGGAAGAAGATGAAGTTTAGCAATCTTTCCAAAAGCTAATTTCTTCGATCTGATCTCCGCCTTTTATCTTCCGCCGATTAACGGCTCTTAGAGCAGTGGGACTCACAATAGTTGATAGTTGTAGCCTTACTTTAACAGCAAAAGTCGTATAATAGGCATGCAATATCGTTTGTCGCATACTGTATCCATCCCAAAACATTTGAATTTTACTGATGTCAGCATCTGTGGACTTACTCAAATTCAAACACTTTAGTATAGATATTGAGTGAAAAAGCTTCACTCAATGCCAAAACACTTGGACAGATTTCTGTCTTACTCAGGCGCTGAGAGCGTTGAGTGAACAAGCTTCACTCAACGCTTTTTGCCTTAGCCAATCTTTTTGCATCTTAGGCGTAGAGTGATATTAGGGAGCTTTCATCACTGAACACTTTTTGCCTTAGCTAATCTTTTTGTACTAATAGGCGTTGAGTGAGCCTTCATCACTCAGTGCCAAAGTACTCACATCATTTTCTGTCACTAGGCGTTGAGTGAGCCTTCATCACTCAACGCCAAAACCCTTAGTCGCATTCCTGAATGAAAACATTGAGTGTAGCTTCTTCACTCAATGCTTTCTGCTTTAGCCTATTATTTTGATGAGGCGTTGAGTAAATAGCCTTCACTCAATGCTTCTGTACTTAGACAGATTTTCTGTCATCTTAGGCATTGAGTTTGTTGAGTGAGTCTTCATCAATCAATGCCATTTAAACTTTTTAGTCTTAACTGCTTAGGCTTCGAGTGAGCCTTCATCACTCAACGCTTCTGGACTTAGCCAGATTTTTTTACTGTCAAAGATAAAGCTTTGACTATCTAAGCATTACTCAATGCTTTTTGCAATATGGCGTTGAGTGAACTATCTACACTCAATGCATGTGGACTTAGCCACTTTTCTTCCTTACAAATAGTCAGGCTTTGACAGACTTGTCTTCTCTCAACGCTTTTTGGAATCTGGAGTTGAGTTAGCTTACTTCACTCAATGCTTGTGGACTTAACCACATTTCTTTACATATGGCATTGAGTGAGCTGTCCTCACTCAACACTTGTGAATTTAAACAGATTTTTTTGTCTCTCCACCTACCTACCTTATGACCATCTATCACTATTACTTAGAAAACCTGTCTAAACTTGTTCCAAGGAACATCCTATACATGATGAACTTAACCAATATCAAATACAATTATGCTCTTAGTGTTGATGGTAATGCCTCTTCAAATCAAATCTTGGGAACATTGAGGGCAATATTCCCAATAATCTCCCCCTATTTGAAGAAGGCAGAACACCCAGCAATATTAAGAAGCATTTACACATAAGGCATATAAATTTAGAAGCAGTTTTAAGCTTTCTCATACCACTTGAAAATTTTAAAGCAGCTTATAACTCTCCTCATAACTTAACATTTAAGTGGAGGACATTCCTCAAGCCACTTGAGGGTGGAAACATACCATGCAATGACTAAATATTGCTCTCTTCAAATTACTTGAATGTTTCCAAGTAATATGCACTTTTCAGTATTCTACATCTCCCCCTGGGCATGTAATGTCCACCATCTCCCCTTTTTTGGCAAGTACTGCTCTACTCAGTATTCTACTCAGTATGCTCTACTCCTCCCCCTTTAGGATTTTGGTTATTATGTACCTCTCCCTGTAGGATCTCAACAGATCATCTATACCTCCCCCTTTAGGGTTTAAGGTATTGCCTACCTATCCCCCTTTCTGGCTTCTTCAAAAAAAAATTTCCTAATGAGGGAGGTGAGGGGATCATGGGAGAAATTAACTCTTGATGTTATACCACTTGATAAAATCCAGTGTTGATACCACTTGAGAAATTATCCTAGTGATAAATCTACTTGACTAAGATTCATACCTTTTGTTTTGATATATTAATACAACACATCATTGCAGCCACTTGAGCTTGCTGCTAACAATGTTCCACTTGAGCTAATGCCACTCTTATACCACTTAAGGCTTCATGCAGTTGTAGTAAGGGTGATGCTGGCTATTCCTCTTGTCCTGTAGCAACATGTCTTTACAGTAGCAGCAGTGACTGTATGGTTGCATCCATCCACTAGGGTTGATCTCCCCCCTCAAACTGCGCATAGTCCTGAGAACCTGCTGATCAGCTATGATGATCTTTGATCCACTGCAGCTGTTGGCCGCTACTTAACAGGAAGCTGAACTAGTTCCTGCATCTTTTGAATTTGCTCCCCCTCAACAGGAGCATCTTGGCTTGCTTCCCCTCAACTGGAGCATCTGATGTCATTCCCTTTACTGGACACTTGAGTCCATCTTAGTATTGATACCACTTGATATCACTTGAGAGTCTTGATATCAAATATAAGACTTATATACCTGCAAGAGAGGTGAGTTCTGCAATAGAAATATAACATGGAGCAACTGAAGCTATATCAAGTTCAACATACCCAACTCAAACTTGAGGGTGTTAAACTTGACTTCATCTAGTGGCTTAGTAAAGATGTCAACCACTTGCTTGTCTGTGGGAACAAACTCAAGATAGAAGTCTTCCTTTTCTACATGCTTCTTAATAGAATGATACCTAATCCTTATGCACAGTCCTGCTATGAGAGACAGGATTCCTAGCAATGGGGATTTAACTAGTTGACTTACAGTACATGAGAATGTTACTTATCTCAATATTATAGACCTGGAGCTGATGCTGGATTCATAGCAACTGTGCATAGCAACTGTGCATAGCAACTCCCTGTAGAGATATACTCTGACTCAGTAGTGGATATAGACGCACTGGTCTGCTTCTGCTGCTCCAATGAAATCAACCTTCTCTCTTGGAATAGACAAGTTCCATTCTTGCTTTTCCTATATTTATTGCACCCTATGGTGGAGGTGCTTCTTCTCACCTGTCTCTTTTCTTTTGACTGGGTAGTCAACACTGACATGCCCAGCCTTGCGACAATAATAACATATTATGTTAGAATAAATATGTTTTCTGGGTTTAGGATCATACATATCTCCTTTGGAGAGCATCTTCCCAAATTCGTTGTGATCCTTCTTGTAATGTGAGGAGGAGGAAGATTTGTTCTTCCACTTCTTCCTCTTCATCATTTTCTAGAACTGCTTAAAGAATAGTGAATGTTCACCATCTATATACTGTTCAAGCCACAATGAACTTCTGATTACATTGGTGACCCAAATAATATTCTCTCCTTGATACATACACACAATCCTGATTAGGAAAATAGGTAGTGTGCACTGTATACCACTGGTGGCGCATGTCTCTTCTGTATACCACCTGGACTTGCACTGCATATTCCCTCTTGATAATGGTCATTGCCTTTGATCATTTCCATCTCCCATTGACTAGGACAGGGAGGCTTTGTCCTTATCTGTCTCTTCATCCAGATAGATCACTATCTTTTAAATCATCTTTAGTCATTTCAATGACACTCTTATTATCTTGAGCAGGGAGTTCAGTTAGAATCTCCCCCTCAATTTCCCATAGGAAGTTGCTAACTTGTATATACTATGGCCGGAGCAATCCGGCTGTTCTTGAATTGATTGTACTTGCTTTCCCACAATAGGTTCAACCATCTGGGTATTCTTCCTCTCAACCCCAGTAATGTCCATAGGGACAAGCTGATATTAAGCAGTTTTGATGACCTACTCTATGCTGGAGGTACACAAGGTAAGACTCAAGTTTATCCAGCTACCTCGTCAGAACTTGCTCCCCATCAGTAGTAGCATATTAGCTTGACAGTATCCCTCTCAACATTTGCACAGATTTTGTCCTCATGACATTCAGTCATCATTTCAGCTGATGATACCACTTGACATGAAAGTATTTTCTGTATATGACTTGACAGTTTGTCTCTTCTATATAGTGAGTCTTTTCAGTTGAGGATCATGTGCCTCTTTATGGATGATCTTAGAAGAGCTACTTCATGTGCTTTACTCAGTGATGAGTACAGCCAGCTTGATCTCCTCCTCACTATCCTGCTGAAGTGGGAGCAGTACTAAGTCCCACCATTCAGACATCTTAGGGCTTCAATGGATGGATTCTGCTGGTCTGATTATCCAGTCAGATGCCACTTGAAGGACTTTAACCAAGACATGTGTACTTTATCCTCCTTTAGTAATACACACAACATCACACCATCTTATTCCTCTTGGGCAGTAGGAGGAGTAATCTTGATGGCCTGTTTATCGATCTACAACTTCATACCTGCTGGTCATAGCCTTTGGTGACTCCTCTGTCTGACCCACCAAAGCTTACTTTGGATCCATCTTTTATTGGAATATGATCCTTCAGTTGGCTCTTTGTTCTTGTCTTATTCTTGGAACAACCTCAGTCCAAGTACCATATAGGGGTATAGACACTTGTACTATCCTGCAAAATAGAGTTTTACCTTACCTTAGGACCCCGATACTTATTGGGCCCTAGGTTCTGATTAGCCTGAAAATGATCATGCCTTCCTATAGATTTTCTGACAGGAAGACTAACACTAGCTCTATCAGGAAGACTTACCCTTTCCCTTGGCACACTAGGGTTGTGCCAACAATCTATGGCAAAGTGGCCCACTTTGCCATAACACCAACACTCATGGATGTTATATCTCCTCTTCTGAATAGTCTTTGAAGAGTGCAAGCCATCACTAGTTGCCTGTTCAGAGGGGAGTGTTGTAGCATTTTTTTTGTTTCTCTTAGTAAGAATCTGACTTAAGGTGAGTCTGCTAGTAGAAGTACTTGACTTACTCTGAGTTTCATTAACAACAGTCTTCGTTGTAGTTGACATGCTATTAATGGCCTTAGAGCTAGCCAAGTAAGCCTTACTGACTGACTTACCCTTGGTCTGGGTTTTTGCTTGAAGAGCCTGAGAATAGGCCACTGCCTTCTCCTTGAGTGTAGGGGCTGGAGTACCAAATACAGATGGTCCATGATGGGCCATTTGGACTTTTTCATGGGGAGACTTATGTGCACTCAAACCCATGCCCTTCTTGAAGGATGCTTTGGTCTGTTTACCCTTTTGACATGCAGAGCAAATGCCCTCCTTGGTGCATATTATGGTGGGACCATTCCTGACTAGCTCTTCACTGAAGAGCTTACTTATGGTCTTGAAGTTCAAGTGAGCTATTAACAACAGTCTTCGTTGTAGTTGACATGCTATTAATGGCCTTAGAGCTAGCCAAGTAAGCCTTACTGACTAACTTACTCTTGGTCTGGGTTTTTGCTTGAAGAGCCTGAGAATAGGCCACTGCCTTCTCCTTGAGTATAGGGGCTGGAGTACCAAATACAGATGGTCCATGATGGGCCATTTGGACTTTTTCATGGGGAGACTTCTGTGCACTCAAACCCATGCCCTTCTTGAAGGATGCTTTGGTCTGTTTTCCCTTTTGACATGCAGAGCAAATGCCCTCCTTGGTGCATCTTATGGTGGGACCATTCCTGACTAGCTCTTCACTGAAGAGCTTACTTATGGTCTTGAAGTTCAAGTGAGCTAGTATCTTGTGCCTTTACACATAATATGAGACTTTCTCATTAGAAAATAGACATACAGAGATGTTAGAATGTAAACATAAAAAAGTTTAAACAATAAATATTCCCACTCCTAGTGTCTGTCAAAATGACCTCTTGGTCACTTGACCTTTTGATTAGACACTCATCCTTGTGGAATACAATTACATGGCTAGGATCAAATAGTTGGGTTATGATAATCAGGTTGTGTTGCAACCCTTCCACATAACCCACTTTTGTGATTGTGACTATGTCATTGGTGATCATACTATAGCCCTTGGTGACTCCTTTATTTGAGCGACCAAAGATCACTTTTGGTCCATTCTTTACTAGACTGTATTCCTTTAGAAGACTTCTTGTACCAGTCATGTGCCTGGAACACCCACTGTCCAAGTATCGTATTGGATGAGTACTTAGACTAACCTGCAACCACAATTCAGTTTACCTTAGGACCCCAAAAGAGTTTGGGTCCTAGGTTCTTGTTAGTCTAAAAATTAGCATGTCTGCCTGTAGTATTTCTGACAGGTAGATTTGACCTTGCACTAGGAACATTGGGGTTGTGCCAACAATCTATGGCAAAATGTCCCACTTTTCCACAGCACCAACACTCACAAATATTATATCTCCTTTTCAAAACAGCTCTTATAGACAAGCTGATAGCAACTGACTATTTAGAAGGGAGAGCAGCAGCCCTCTTCATGTTTCTTTCAACAAGGATTTGAATGAAAGTGAGTCTTCCAATAGAAGTACTTGGATTACTGTGAATGCCACTAACAACAGTCTTCTTTGTAGAAGATAAGTTGTTGATTGCATCAGAGATAGCCAAGTCAGGCTTGCTAGATGACTTACTTTTAGTCTGTGTTTTTGTTGGAGGAGCTTGACTATTGGTCACTGACATATTCTTGAGAGTGGGGGCTAGTGCACCAAAAACAAATGGTCTATGATGGACCATCTGAATTTCCTCGTGGTGATCCTTAAAGTCACTGAGACCCATGCCCTTCCTTCCACTATAGTTGTGGACATTTTTGTTCACACTAGTGGATCTACCATTCAATTTGTGACCATATATCCTTTCTTGGTCATACATGTTGGATGGCAGCACAACTTTCTCAAAGGTGATAGCAGGTTGAATAGGGGCCTTACCCTTCCTCCTATTACTTCTTCTAGTGCTTCTCTCAATGTACAACAATCCCTTCTTATTTTTTTGGGAGGTGAAGTTATCAATGAGTGGCAACATTTATTTAGGCTTGGAGTACTGAGACACTAGCTTCCTCTCTTTGAGGAGCTTTTCTTCAAGTTCCATAATGATCATATTCTTATGGTTGATGGTTCCAATCTGGATGATTGAGATGGTTTTCAGTTGTCTGATTTTCTTCCTCATCTGATCCAACAAGGATGCTGACTCAGACTGCAGGGAAGCAGCTAGTTGTAGGGTGACAATCTCCTCGGCTTGTTTCTTGGCCAACCTCTTGCTCTTTTTCAAAGCATCCAGAAGAGCACCATACTTGTCAATCAATTGATTGACATCTTCCTCAGATTCTGACCCATCTTCATCACAGGAAAAAGATGCATCAGAATTTGGATAAGTCTCATAGTCAGATTCAGAGGAGGTGCTAGAAAGAGAATGTACCTTATCTGGACTAAGCTGATCCTGGCTGGATTCTTCATCTAACATGACCATTAGCCTATAACTGTTGTTTTCATCTTCATCCACCTCAGTGTTACTGTTTGAGTGTGATAGAGGGGCCCTGATACCTATCCTTACAGTAGGATAGTCTTCATCTTCATTAACAACAGCAGCAAACACCCCTATGTAGGCTTCTTCTTTAGAATCTGAAAAAGCTGAGTCACTTTCTCCAGCTCTTCTCATTCTTGGAAATGATGGTCTTTTCGTTCTTGCCCTATTGGTGGTGATGTTTCTTCTCACCAATCTCTTTTCTCTTGACTGGGTAGTCAGCTATGACATGCCTAGGTTTGCTACAACAATAACAAACGATTTTAGAAGAACTATGTTTGTTAGGTTTAGTTTCATAACTGTCTCCTTGGAAAACTTCTTCTTGGATCAGTTGTGATCCTTCTTATAATGAGAGCAAGAGGAAGGACTATTCTTCCACTGCCTCCTCTTCATCATCTTCTAGAACTGCCTAAAGAAGGCAGCAAATTCCCCTTCTGACATGTTGCTGTTAAAATAACATAACTCAGAGCTGTCTGAATCAATAGGCCTTCTTGGGGGAGAGACAATCCTCTCCTTGCTCTTCTTAGAGATCTCAGCCTTAAAGTCCACTGTCTTCTCCTTGGCTTGAGATCTAATGGTGGTCTCCTCCTCCTTCCTAGCAGATAGTTGCATCTCATAGGAGAGCAGCTTTCCAAACAATATGTGTGGAGGAGTTTCAGCCAGCTTGGCCACCTCTCTGATGCCATATATCTTGGTGTCCCAATCTCTGGTTAGAGATATGAGAAACTTATCATTCAGCTCATAATTTCTGAAGACCCTTCCATTGGTCCTCAGCACATTTACCACTATGAAGAACTTTCCATAGCACTCAAATATGTTGTCCTTCTTGCACTGGCTAAAGGCCTCATATTCCTGATTCAGTGGGGATTTCCTGTCATCCCTAACTTCTTCAGTGCCCTCCATGTAAAAAATCAATGTGTCCTACATTTCCTTGGCAGTTCTACGGTGGACAAGGTTCTAGAATGTTAAATCATCAATGGCACTTATAATAATATTATGTGCCCTCTTGTCCATTATAGCTAGGATGACCTCATCCTTGGTCATCTCAGAATACTTCTTAAGTGTCTTGATATTGGCATCCAGAGTTGAGACCTTTATAAGGATAAAAGGTCTTTCTTGCACTGTTATGAAGATCTTGGGGTCAGATGCTTTCATGAAAAACCTGACTCTTTCCTTCTGAATCCCAGAGCTCACATTCCTGCAGATTAGAAGCTTCATTGAGCCCAACTCTTTATGGTTCTCTCCTGAACCCATAAAGAATATACTCAAGCTACTCCTGGAGATTAGCTAAGAGTGTTAAGTCCTTTTTGAGTAACCTCCCTCTGATACCACTTGAAAGTTTTTAGTTTCAAGAGTAGCTAAACCCCTAGAGGGGGTGAATATGTTTTTTTGTCTTTTTGATACTTTCTTCTAATTTGGTGAGTTGTGTTTAATTTTGGTTAGCTTTCAAGATCACAATCAGCTCACAAGTTATTTATAGTGGTTCCCTAGAGTATGGGTACATCCATTATCCCCCACACCTTTCTAGCAGTTTGTTAGACAAGGTCAACTTCTCCAAACTCAGCTCCAAGAGCTTACAACACAAATCCCTCGAGATTTCTCAGACTACTCCAAGTCCTACACTCAGGCCCAAGGCCCTATACTTAGAGAAATATTCTCCTACAATTCAGGCACACATGCCCTACCTCAAACTTTAACTCAAAGTCGTACACTCAGGCTAGGAGGTTACCCTACACTCCAATCAACCACTGGATCCTACCTTAGAGAGAAACTCTCCCACTACTCGGGCACGCAGTCCCTACCTCAGATCCACAGGAGGATCCTACAACTCAGGCACTAATGCCCTACAGCTCATATCTACAGAAAGATCCTACATCAGCCTTTATAATTAGGCTTACACTCGGATAAATTAAGATCTTACAGAATGTAAGGTTGTTAGTTGATGTTGAATGACTTCAGAGAAGATATCTCTGAGTCTCCCTCTTCCTGAACTGAGATGACTCAGTCCTATTTTCTTCAAATCTCCAAAAACGGATCTTCAAGACTGTTCTGCTTGAGCTGTAAAGTCATTGCAGCTAGGGCTTGCTTTGTTCCTTCTTCTACCTCAGAGAGATTACTCTCTAAAATTGTTGTTGAAGATGAAAATGTCAACAGCCAACTTGCTTGAACTTCTAGATCACCAGAAGGAGCAAAATCTTCAAGCTCTGCAACTAGGCCGAGAGGAATAAGATGAAGCTCTGAATTTCGAAAGTTAATCGCCTAGAAAGTTGATTTCTTCTTCCTCGATCTTTTTTATTTCTATCCCACTATCCAACGGCTCTTTGAATAGTGGGACCACCTAGAGTTGGTAGCTACAACTTTTCTTTTGCATTAATTGTTGTACGATAGGAAAGCGACGTCATTTGTCGTCTACTATTCCATTCCCGCGACATTTAAATTCCTACAAACATCATCATGACACATCACATGTAGACTTAGACAAATTTAGACACTTTTGCATATGCATTGAGTGAAGACTTGTCACTCAACGCCAAAACACTTAGGCAGGATTCTGCACCACCAGGCGTTGAGTGATCATTCATCACTCAATGATTATCAATAATTATAGTCTAACTGATTAGGCGTTCAGTGAGCTTACATCACTCAACGCATCTGGACTTAGTCGATTTTCTTTGTATTAAGGCGTTGAGTGAGTTGTATTCACTCAACGCTTTCCGTCTTTTCCTGTTTTATTGAATAGGAGTTGAGTAAACTGTCTTCACTCAATGCTTTTATCCTTAGATAGAATTTCTATTTAATAGCATTAATTGAGTTGTCTTCACTCAATGCATCTGTCCTTAGACAGATTTCCAAATAAACAATACTACGGCTTTGAATGAACTGTGTTCTGTGAATGCTTTCTCTTCTGGTCATTGAGTAAACTGCATTCACTCAACGCGTCTAGACTTAGCCAGAATTCAAGTCAACCTTTCCCTAGCTTTGACTGTTTGAGCTTTACTCAACGCTTCTGGCTTCTAGGCATTGAGTGTGTTGGATCTAGTTGCCAACCTTAGAGGGGGTGAATAATGATTTGGACTTTTTTTGAAAATTTGAATTATTTTGATCCTGAAAAACTAGATCTGGAAGCTATCGTGGGGCGTTAGGTCGCTAACGCGCTGCGGTATGTCATAGACCTCGTTTTTTCTAGGGAATTTCCTCCCTGGAAATCTATACACCCTTCAGTGAATCACAGGCTAATAATCACAACATTATACGCATGAGAAGAAATAGAAAATGAATTTCATTTCAAACTAAATCAACAATTGTTTTTCAAGATTACAAAAACTAGATCTCTGTGACGTCGGAGATCGGAGGCAGTGAATGAAGAAAGACTTTTGTTTTTCTATACTGACCTGCTCCCCTAAATGGTTGGCTCTATCCCTTTCCCTCCAAGAAAGGTCTTCGAGTCAGCTCTTCACCTTCACGCAAGGAAGTGTCTTAGAGCCCCGCTAGATCACCCGATCTAGACGTCCCTTCCCCGGGAAGATTTCCCACAGAATCCGACGACCTTCGCCGGTCGATTTCCTCACAACAAGAATATAGAGAAAAGAAAAGTACAACAAGGGTATAAAAAAATTAAGGTTTGAAACTCCCTCAAGACTATTTCCCCATTGAGTGTTCTGTGACCGGTGCTTGAAATCTATGTGTGCTTGCAACCGATCAACTCTCTGTAGTCGTTGTTGACCTTGGCTTATCGGAGTTCTTCGTGCGCGAACAGGAGGGAAACAGTTTTCTTTTCCTTCGACAAAGACGGTGGAATGGAGCATAGAGGAGACTACCAAACCCTAGGAATCACAGATCTAATTCTCTTTTCTTCTTGGTAAGGAAAATTGAAAATAAGACGCCTTTTATACGTCTTTGTAAAAACAGACTACCGTCGGCGCTAAGACTAGCGCCTAGCGGTAGGTTCACGCGCTTAATGCGGACAGTTGCCCTGCAAATTTGGAAAAATATTCAAAACAAATATTTTCCTTTTTTTCCATGCTAGTGCGACACGGTAAGAAGGTATCTCCTGGCGGTAGTCCAGGAATCCCCTGTCGGTAGTCACGGCATCTCGATGAATCCATCACGACGATCATTGAGTGGGCTAGTGAGGCATGGTAGAAAGGTATCGCCTGGCGGTAGTCCAGGCATCTCAATGAATCTATCGCGATATTCGTTGAGTGGACTAGCGCGGCATGGAACAAAGTTAACGCCTGCACGGTAGCATCCCGAGAGCTTGTCTAAAATAAATCCCCGAGCTAGCACGAGCGGTAGTACTAGGGCAGCGCGCTAGAAACCCGAGCGCCATGTCAATAAAATTCATGATACCGCCCGACAGTAACTACTGCCGCTCGGCGGTAGTGCCAGAGGAGAGCTTCTTGCATCGCTTGGACCTATAAACCTGCACACTCTACAAAACACAAGATGTGATTAAATATAACATGGGAATTAATATTATCAAACTAAGGATATGTGAACCGTCAGCTCCAACAAACTCTCCCTTTTTATAATATCAAATCGCATTCATGAGATATAACAATAAGGTGCATGATACAACGTATATATAAGAGATAATCCTTATATCCCAGGTTTCAGGTTACATATAACTCCCCTACACACGTGCTTCCCCTATATATGTGTTCTACACGCTCCCCCTATCTACGTGCACACAGCGAAATAAGCTCCCCCTACATGTGATCTACCCTTACCCATGACTCATTAACCATCTATTCTCCCCAATTGATATTATCGAAAGGGGGTGGGCTAGACCAAAAGTAAACATGCGCATGCACGGGAGAAACAAAATGCAGTATATAATGAGCATGATAAAGAAAGCAAACAGTGCACGTTATAGAAAGTGAAATGAGAGGCGAAAGACAATATGGGTGACCAAAATGAAATCAGAGAGTATAAAACATCGAGTTCAAACCGATGAGTGCAGTACATAGAAATAGTTTAAAGAAGTTGTCATAGTTAAAAAGAATGGAACAACACAGGTAAACTAAGCACGTGACGATGTAGAGTACAATGCTAAAAGAATTATAGAATTAATATAGAGGAACATTATACACGTCACGAATAGAAATCGTGTACTAGAACTTACGTGCTATAGACATATAGTGTCGTTTCAGTCAAATTCTTATGCATGGAAGTGTTAGATAGAGCAATGACATATGTACGTGTATCATCAGAAGACAAACATCAAGTAGAGTTAACATTCGTTACATGTTTTATCTCAATAATTTACAATGCTTTCACGAGACGAATAAAGTGAACGATCACGTCATGTTTCTAGCTACGTTATACCAAGACAAGAACTAGGGGCACTAAGCATAATGGTGTAGTTTGTGCACAAGATCGAAATGATTTTTTTGGCCAAGGTGCTCATCCCCACAATGCTCATAAAGACTTATCAGGAGGAGTGAGTAGTACTTGTGGGTATCCTTGACACAGGGCTTGATAGCATGCAAATGTTTTTTATTCAGACGCGTTGTGCTTTCAATTTTATAGTTTGGATTTCAAGTACCCCAAATATATCGAAATCTACCTACATAGATAGATATACTTTAACTTGTATACACAAGACTTGATCACTAGAGATTTTGCCTAAATTTCTACCTTTTATAGAACCGCATATGTATTGTGGCAGTGATTATTCAAGTTATTTCTAACGTGGTAGACACAATATCACGAGACATAGTATGTAAGCAAATAATTTCTACAAGAGTGCTCCGTCTAGGGATGTGTGAACAGTGTAAATTCATTCCGCTACCTAAATCCTCACACATATCTAGAGGTATATTCAACGAACACTAACATGTCTAGTCGCACTCAGTAGCTAAGCACCTTTAGATTCGACACATCATGACATAGGTAGACAATGTTCATAGGGATTAACACGCCTAAATCCAACATTGTACATAATCATTATGCTCTATGTTCTAGCCAAGTGTTTCCTAAGAGGTATCAATCCATAAATTTTTTTATTTTTGGATTTATATATATTTTTTATTTTCTAATTTAACAAATAAAGAACAAAGAGAACAACATAAGAGAAAACAAGACTAAAGACAGGTTTTTTTTGGATTTAATATAATTGTTTTATATTTTTCTTTGAAAAAACAACTAATGAAGGAACAAAAACAAAAAAAAATATAAGTGGAAGAAAAAAACACGAAACTTAAAATAGTAAAAAAAACAAAATGCCCTTGTGACACCAGGTGATGCAGCATGACTAGATAGAGAGATCCAAAATGCCCAGCTCGAGTTGAAGTAACAAGAAACGAGAATCTGGGAGGGGTTTTGTGAATATATCAGGTAGTTGGTCGTCGGTTCCAATGAAGCTTACTCACATGTTCTCTTTCTTAATGTGATCCTGAATGAAATGATGAAGAACGTCAATATGTTTGGAACGAGAGTGATGTACTGGATTATTTGTCAAATTTATGGCACTCTTGTTGTCCCACCTAAGAGTAATGTTCCTATAAATTATGCCAAAGTCTTCTAATATTTGTGGCATCCAAAGTGCTTGTGCGCAATAACTTCCTAAGGTAATATACTCAGCTTCAACAGTGGAGAGGGCAACAAAGTTTTGTTTCCTACTTGACCATGAGACTAGTGCCAAACCGAGGAAGTGACAGGAACCACTTCTGCTCTTGCGATCAAGTGAGAATCTAGCATAATCAGAGTCATAGTACCCATGGAGTGTGAATTCAGTGGTGTGGGGGTACCAAAGACCAAGATTTTGGGTGCCTATTAGATACCTAAAGATATGTTTAACCGCTTTCATGTGTGATTCTTTAGAATTGGCCTAATACCTAGCACATAGACACGCCGCAAATGTAATATCGGGCCTAGATGCACTTAAGTAGAGTAGTGTTTCGATCATTCCTCTAAAAACTATTTGATCCACCAAAATATCACTATCATCCTTTCCTAATTTTAGAGAGGCACTCATTGGAGTTTTGACTTATTTTAGATTTTCAAAGCGGAGTCACACAAGAATATATTTTATGTATTTTGATTGACTTATAAAAATTCCATCATTACGTTGAGAAATCTGAAATCCTAAGAAATAAGTTAACTCTCCAACTAGACTCATTTCAAATTCAAACTGCATTAGAGTGACAAATTCTTTGCATAATTTATCATTTGTAGCCCCAAAAATAATATCATACTCATAAATTTGTAAGAGAATTAAATCAAGATTCTTGTGCTTCACAAATAGAGTGGTTTTCGCCCTACCCATCCAAAAGCCATGTCCTAGGATAAAAGTCGTGAGCCTATCATACTAAGCACGGGGTGCCTGCTTCAGTTCGTACAAGGCTTTCACCAACTTGTATACATGATTTGGGTAGTAAGCGTTCTTGAATCCTGGTGGTTGCTCGACATACACCTCTTCCTTAATATATCTGTTCAAGAATACACTCTTAACATCCATTTGATATAATGTAATTTGTTTGTAACTCGCAAATGCCAAAAACATACGAATAGATTCAAGACGTGCAACCAGTGCAAATGATTCCTCAAAATCAACACCAAATATTTGTGAGTTACCTTGTTCCACAAACCTAGCTTTGTTTCTAGTTATCCTAGAGTCACCTTCAAGTTTATTTTTGTATACCCATTTCAAACCTATAACTGGATGGCTATCAGGACGCTCCACTAACACCCAGACCTTACTTCTCTCAAATTGATTTAGCTCTTCAATCATAGCCAAGAACCAAGATTCATCCATTAAGGCTTCTGAGATGTTCTTGGGTTAAATTTCATATAAGAAGCATAGGTTCGAAAAAGATTCATGTAAGGTCGGCTGAGTTCTAACTCCATGTGAGGACTCTCCTATTACTAGTTCTCGTGGATGTTGCTTTAAGAAATTTAAAGTGCTTGAAGGCCTATATTCGTCTACGCGAGTTAGAACATCAACCGACACTTCTTTTTCCTCGCCCTTAGCTTCTAACTGCGCATCATCATCATTTTCTTCTTCGTTTGGCCCAGGTTTTTCGGTTGGTGTATTTTCGTTAAAGTGTACGTGAGCTGATTCTTCAACAACTAAGGTTCATTTCTTATAGACCCTATAGGCATGACTTGTACTAGAGTATCCTAACAGGATGCCATGGTTTGATTTTTTGTCAAGTTTTCCTAAGTGATCCTTAGTGTTTAGAATAAAGCACGGGCAACCGAAGACTATAAACTAGGATAATGATGGCTTCTTATTGAAGTAGAGCTCATACAGAGTTAGCTTAAGAATGGGGAAAAGCATGACTTGATTCATCACATAACATGATATGTTAACTACTTCAGCCCAAAAATATTGAGGCAAGCCGAACTCAGCAAGCATGGTGTGTGTTAACTCTTGAAGAGTGCAGTTCTTTCTCTCTACTATGTCGTTCTGTTGAGGAATGCGAGGGGTTGAGAATTTGTGCTTAATTCCTAAAATATTATAATAGTTCGTGAAGCTCTCATTTTCAAATTCCCCCCAAGATCTGAATCTTATGCATTTTATTTTTAGTTCCTTATCATTTTGAAGTCTAGTGCATAGATTAGAGAATTCGAGGAACGTGTCAGATTTATTCGTAAGGAAGATTGTCCAATAATAATAGGAGTAGTCATCAATAAGAATAAACGTGTATCGTTTTCCACCTAGTTATACATACTAAGTGGACCAAACAAATCCATGTGAATGAGTTCAAGTGGTCTAGATGTGGAAATGTCATTTTTGCTTTTGAATGAGGTTTTAACAAATTTCCCTTTTTGACACGGAGCGCATAAAGATTTTAAACTATCGCTTAATTTTGGAAGTCCACGAACAAGTTTATTTTTTGATTGTTTGATAATTAGTTTACTTCCTGAGTGTCCTAGTCTCCTATGCCAAAGATCTAATTCCTCATTCTTGGTAACTAAGTATTCCAAATCAGAGGAAGATATATCTTCAAAGCTAATAGTGTAAACATTATGAGTTCTATGAGCAGTAACTAAAACACTATTAGCTTTAGCATCTATAATCTTACAAGTGTTTGTAGAGGATTCAAATATAACATTTAGGCCTTTGTCACATAATTGACTAATTGAAATTAAATTATGCTTAAATCTATCTACAAACAGTACATTTGAAATAGAAAATGTTTTGTTACCTATGGTGTCGATTCCAAGAATGTGTCCTTTGTTGTTGTCCCCAAACGTCACCATACCTCCTTCTTCTTCAGGCTAAAGAACTTGTATTTATCTCTTGTCATGTGCTCGGAACACCTAGAGTCCAAGTACCACACATTCTCCTTGTCTTTAGCTTTCCAACACACCTAAAAAGAAGATGAGGGTAACGATTTGGTTACCCAAGTTGTTCCACCCATACAATAGGTAGAATACTTTGGTAGCCAGACTTGCATAGTTTTCTTATTACCTTTCCTCAGATATGACCCGGATATGTGACCAAACCTTTGACAGTTTGCACACAAAGTATAGGTAGTGGATGTTGCCTTTATTATGTTCTTAAAGCTCGTGCTTGAGGATGGGGATAACCTTTCAAAATTATTGATCTTATTGTGTGATTCCTTATAGTTTGTTTTAGTCTTAGCTTGACTATGATTACCACACGGTGATAGCATTGGACTTACATATCCTAGTCCAAAATTTCCAGATCCATGATACTGTGCACCCAATAATATATTTAGAGATTTTTACCCTATTCCAAATTTTTGGATAACACAGTTAAGATCATGGATCCTCGCCTTTAGGGCGGTGTTTCTAATGACTAGAATTACGCATCGATTGGTGAATTATTGTTTACCTTCTTCTATCTTGGTAAGACACATTTGAAGTCTTTTATCCAAGACATTCTTTTCATTTGTGAGATTGTTCGTTTTCAACAATGCCTTGGAGAGACTTGCTTTTAGCTCTTCTATCGTTGCCATCGAGTGAGGACACTCTAAGCACTCGATCTTCTCTTTGCCACATTTTATTAATTCACTTTTTAAATTTTCTAAGTCCTTTTTAATTCTCTTGTTTTCATTTCTAATGGACTTTTTCTCAAGTATAACACTATCTAACTTATCAAATAGGTGTTCGTAAATCTCAAGAAGTTCATTATAGGAGGGTGGAGTTACCTTAGTGTCACTTTGGACACTGGACTCATCTTCAGATTCATCTTGATTCCTCCTTATGAGTCACAAATTTGCCTCATCTTCACTACTAAGGTCTGAGTTACTTGACTCGTCAGATCCATCCTCGTCCCAAGTTAGCGCTTTGAGCACCTTCTTATTTCCTTTGTACTAGTTTTGCTTCTCCTTTTCCTCCTTTTAGAGTCTTGGACATTCCCTCTTAATGTTTCCAGGCTTGTGACAGTGATAGAACTCGGGTAGGGTCTTCTCATCATCCCTCTCTGTCTCCTTTGACGGTTTGTTCCACCTCCTGGTTTCTTCAGCTCCTTTCTTAAGGAATTTCTTAAATTTTCCATGCCTCTTGGGATTCTTCATGAACTTTTTGAACTCTCGAACATAAAGGCTTTCTTTATCATCTTCCTCGGATTCTTCAGCAACCTTTCTCTCCCTTACGGCCTTCAGTGCCAGCCCCTTCTTCTTTATCTCCCTGGGATACTCCTCAGCTTGAATCTTTAATTCAAGTTCATATGTATTTAGGTTTATAATGAGGCTCTCTATCTCCAGGGTGTTGATATCATGTGATTTAGTAATAGCAGACACCTTCGGGTTGAAGCGTGGAGGCAAAGATCGCAGGATCTTCCTCACCATATATCCATTTAAGTAGCTCTTCCTGAGGGATCTTGAGGCATTGAAAATCTTGGGGAAGCGTGTATACATGTTATCTACTTCCTCGTCGATCTCCATCCATAATTGTTCGTACTCAGATTCAAGTCAGAACAGCATCAACTCCTTCACCTACGAGGTACCTTCGTGAGTAAGCTCAAGTAGATGTCATATATAATATGTAGTTTCACAGTTGCAGATTCTTTTAAATTCAGTATTATCTAATGTGCAGAATAAAGAGTTCATAGCTTTGGCATTGTTCGTACATCTGAGCTAGTCAGCGTCATCCTATTTATCATGTGGTTTTACTAAGACGATATCACCTATAGTGGTGGTGGGTGCGGTGTATTTTGTCATGATCATGGCCCACACGTCCATGCTTTGTGTCATCAGAAATATTTTCATTCGTGTTCTCCAGTGACTGTAGTCACTCCCCATGAACAGTGGGGGTCTACTCATACCCTGTCCCTCAGGAAATGCGTGAACCACGTTGGACATCTTACTTTAGGTTTTTAAGTATTTTTCGAAGCAACCTCCCTCTAATACCACTTGTTAGATCTAATATCAAACGCTAGAGGGGGGTGAATAAGGTTTTGGACTTTTATTGAAAATTTGAATTATTTTGATGCTCAAAAACTAGATCTGAAAGCTACTGCGGGGCGTTAGGTCGCTAACGCATGGCGATATGTCACAGACCTCATTTTTTCTGGGGAAATTCCTCCCTGGAGATCTATGCACCCTTTAGTGAATCACAGGCTAATAATCACAATGTTATACAAAGGAGAAGAAATAGAAAATGAATTTCATTACAAACTAAATCAACAACTATTTTTCAAGTCTCTCCCTTTCCCTCCAAGAAATGTCTTCAAGACGGCTCTTGGCCTTCACGCAAGGAAGTGTCTTAGAGCCCCGCTAAATCACTTGATCTATACATCCCTTCCCCGGGATGATTTCCAATGGAATCCTCCCCGGAATCCGACGACCTTCACCGGTCGATTTCTTCACCACAAGAATATAAAGAAAAGAAAATGTACAATAAGGGTATAAACAGATTAAGGTTTAAAACTCCCTCAAGAAGATTTCTCTGTTGAGCGATCCATGGTCGGTGTTTGAAATCTTCGTGTGCTCGCAACTGATCAACTCTTCATAGACGTTGTTGACCTTGGCTTGCCGGAGTTCTTTGTGCGTGAATGGGAGGGAAACAGTTTTATTTTCCTTCAACAAAGATGGCAGAACGGAGCATAGAGGCGGCTACCAAACCCTAGGAATCGCAGATCTAAGTCTCTTTTCGTCTTGGTAAGGAATATAGAAAACAAGATGCCTTTTATACGTCTTTGTAAAAACAGGCTACCACTGGTGGTAAGACTAGCGCCCGGTGGTAGGTTCATGCGCTTGATGCTCACATATGCCCTACAAATTTGGAAAAATATTCAAAACGAATATTTTCTTTTTTTCATGCTAGCGCGGAGCGGTAGGAAGGTATCGCATATCGGTAGTCCAGGTATCCCCTAGCGGTATTCCAGGCATCTCGAAAAATCCATCACAATGATTGTTGAGTGGGCTAGCATAGTGCAGTAAAAAGGTATTGTCTGGTTGTAGTACAGGCATCTCGACGAATTCATCACGATGATCATTGAGTGGGCTAGCACGGGGCGGAACAAAGTTAACGTCTGCGCGGTAGCTTCCCAAGTGTCTGTCTGAAATAAATCCTCGAGCTAGCGCAGGCAGTAGTACTAGCATGGCGTGGTAGAAACCCGAGCTCCATGTCTATTAAATTTAGGATAACGCCCGACGGTAACTATTACCCCTTGGTGGTAGGTGCCAGAGGAGAGCTTCTTGCATTGCTTGGACCTGCAAACCTGCACACTCTACCAAACACAAGATGTGAACATATACAACATGGGAATTGATATTATCAAACTAAGGATATATGAACCGTCGGCTCTAATAGAGTGAACTGCCTTCACTCAGCGCTTCTGGACTTAACAAGATTTCTGCTTTGTCAGCATCCTATCTTGTGTCCACCTATCATTTGTGCTTAGACAACCTATTTGAACAGTGAACAAAGAGCAACCTGCATACATAGAACTTAAAGCATGTATCAAATACAATACTATGTATACCATTGTCTTATAGGCCTTCTTCAAATCTGGGACATTGTGATTAATGGACCCAATAGGTGTGAGTGCGCTGAAGGCTCCCCATGAGGAAATCCAGATGGCGCATCATGGACCATTTGTGTTTGGTTCTCCAACCCCCACACTCAAGGATAAGGTAGTTGCATATTCTCATGCTCTTTCAGCAATAGCTTAGACCAAAGGTAAGTCAGTCAGTAAGCATGACTCTGCCATCTCTAATATTATCAACAGCTTGTCTAATACAAAGAAGACTGTTGTTGGAGGAACTCAGAGTTAGCCAAGTACATCTACTGGCGGACTCATCCTTCAGTCAGATTCTTGCTGAAAGAAACAAGAAAAAGGCTACTGCTCTCCCTTCTAAATAGATAGTTGTTGGCTCCTTGCACTCCACAAGGTCTGTTTAGAAAAGGAAATACAATATTCATGAATGTTGGTGTTATGGTAAAGTGGGACACTTTGCCATATATTTTTGGCATAACCCTAGTGTGCCAAAGGTAAGGGTAAGTCTTCCTGTCAGGAGAGCTGTAGGTAGAATTGTTCAGTTTCAAGCTAATAAGAACCAAAGACCCAAACCCTTATGGGGTCCTAAGGTAAACTAAATTGTGTTTACAGGATATTCCAAGTACCCATGCACAAATATGGTACATGGACAGTGGATGTTCCAGGCATATGATTAGAACAAGGAGCCATCTAAAGGAATACACTCCAGGGAATAATGGACCTAAGGTGATCATTGGAGGTTCAGACAGAGGAGTTACCAAGGGCTATGGTATAATCACCAATGGCATAGTCTCAATCGCAAAAGTGGCATATATGGAAGGTTTGCAACACAACCTGATAAGCAAAAGCCAACTATGTGATCTTGGCTATGTCATTGTCTTCCACAAGGATGAATGTCTGATCAAAAGGTCAAGTGACCAAGAGGTCATATTGACATGCATTAGGAGTGGAAATATTTACTGTTTAAACTTTTTATGTTTAAGTTCTGACACTCAAGTATGTTAGGTAGCAAATGAGAAAGTCTCTTTCTATGTGAAATGGCACAAGAGGCTTGCTCACTTGAACTACAAGTCAATTAGCAAGCTCTTCAGTGAAGGGCTAGTCAGAAATGAACCCAATTTAAAATGCACCAAGGAGGGCATTTGCTCTACTTATCAAAAGGCAAGCAGACCAAAGCATCCTTAAAGAACATTGGGGCCAATGATTCAGTGAGGTGTTTGTACCTCCTGCATATGGACTTTTTTGGTTCTATGTCAGTTCATAGTCTAAGTAAGAAAGTCTATACACTTGTGATATTTGATGACTATTCCAAATATGCTTGGGTTTTCTTTCTAAAGAAAAAGTCTAAAACCTTAGACATCTTTATGGCCTTTGTTAGGAAAGTTCAAAATGAAAAAGATAGTTCGGTGGTCAAAATCAGAAGTGAGCATGGTACTAAATTTCAATCTGAAGGCATGACAAAGTTCTGTAAAGAACTAGGGATTTGTCAGGAGACTTCTTCTCCAAGAATACCCAGCATAATGGGATAGCTAAGAGGAAAAATAGAACTCTCAAAGAGGCTGGCAGGACACTACTCTATGACACTTCTCTCCCAAAATACTTCTAGGATGTGGCAGTGAACACTGCTTATCATGTCATGAATAGAGCCTCAATCAACAAGTATCACCAGAAGACTCCCTATGAGATTATGAAAGGCAAAAAACCAAATCTAGCCTATCTCAGGATATTTGGTAGTAAGTGTTTTGTGCTTAATAATGGGAAGTCTTACTTGACTAAGTTTGCTGCCAAATCCTATGAAGAGATATTTGTTTGGCACAATAATCATAGCAAAGCATATAGGGTATACAATTTGAAAAATCAAGTTGTAGAAGAATCTGTGAATGTAGTCTTTGATGAATCATCAATGATTAATAGTGAGCTATCTAGCTCCTCTAGATCTATAGGTGTAGAGTTGGAGATGGATAAACTAACCATCAAGGACACTTCTCCAACTACCCTAGAAGAAGATAATGGTGTGTGCATTCTTAAAGAAGGATAAAGTACACAGGATATGGGTGAAGACCAGCAAGATCCAACCACTGAAGTACATGATGTTGATGAAATAATGCCTCATGTTGTCATGCATTTAAGGGATCATCCCAAAAATATGATCATAGGATATGTTAGCCAAGGAGTTACAACAAGTAGCAAAAGCATCAACATTTCCATGTACTCCAGCTTTTTGTCTCAAGTTGAACCTAAGAGGTTTGAAGATGCCAATATAGATCCATTTTGGATTGTGTCTATGTAAGAAGAACTAAACAAGTTCAAGAGATGCAAGGTCTGGTTCTCAGACCACAAGGACATAACATCATTGGAACCATGTGGATCTACAGGAATAAACTTGATGAAAATGGTGTTATAATAAAGAATAAAGCTAGGTTGGTGGCCAAGGGATATAGACAAGAGGAAGGTATTGATTTTGATCAAACCTTTGCACTAGTAGTCAGATTGGAATCTATAAGACTATTCCTTGCATATGTTGTACAAAAAGGATTCACGGTCCACCAAATGGATGTGAAGTCAGCTTTCCTAAATGGTGACCTAAAATAAGAGGTCTATGTTGAGCAACCCCAGGTTTTGTTAATTCTAACTTTTCTGATTATGTTTTTAGGCTTAGAAAAACTTTATATGGGTTTAGCAAGCCCCTAGGGCATGGTATAAAACCTTGTCTAGCTTTCTCATTGAGAACAAATTCTCAAGGGGAATGATAAATAAGACATTATTCCTAAGGGAAGTCAAGGGTAAGATAATTCTAGTCCAAATTTATATAGATGACATAATATTTGGGTCTACTGATGATGGCCTCCACAAAAGTTTGTCAAACTTATACAAGAGCAGTTTGAGGTGAGCAGTATGGGTAAACTCAAGCATTTATTGGGCCTCCAAGTTAGACAATCAGAGGATGGACTATCCATCTCTCAGTCTAAGTTCACCAAGGAGTTAATTAAAAATTTTGGAATGGAGAGTGCCTTCATAATGAAAACTCCTATGGGGTCAGGTGTGTCAATAGACAAGGATAAAACTGGGAAACTTGTTGATAAAACCTTGTATAGAGGCATAATTGGCTTCCTCCTCTACCTTACTGCTAGTAGACCAGACAGTATGTATGCTACATGTGTTTGTGCTAGATACTAGGCAAGCCCTAAGGAATCTCACTATTCTGCAGTTAAAAGAATTTTGAGATATCTCAATGGCACACTTGATCTTGGTCTGTGGTACCCTAGGAATATTGACTTTAAACTAACTAGGTATTCAGATGTAGACTTTGTAGGTTGCAGATAAGACAGGAAAAGCACCTCTTCCACCAATTAGTTTTTAGGAGGAAGATTGGTCTATTAGAGCAGCAAGAAGAAAATAAGTGTTGTTATCTCAACAGCTAAATCAGAGTACATCTCAACTATAAGTTGTTGTGCACAGTTACTATGGATCCAACATCAACTCCAGCATTACAATCTCAAGCTAAGTAGAACTCTAATATTTTGTGATTCTACTAGTGCAATCTCTATTACTAGGAATCATGTTTCTCATAGCAGTACTAAGCACATAAAGATTAGGTATTATTTTATTAGAGAGCATGTGGAATGTGAGGACATTAGTCTTTAGTTTGTCTCTACAAATAAGAAAGTGGTTGATATCTTCACCAAGTCACTAGATGAAGCAAAGTTCAACACCTTCAAATTTTAATTGGGTATGATGAACTTAGTATAGCTTCAGTATCTCTTCATACATTTTTGTTGCATGGAGTATTAATCCTTGTAGGTTATCAAAGGAGTTATAGACTGAGAAGAGAGATGTTCCTATTGAGGGGGAGCAAGTTCAGTATGATATTTATGACAAGCTTGACTATTATCTAGAGACTCTCCAGCAAAGATTAGATCAGATTCCTGATGTGCCTCTATGGAAAATTCTCAATACTCCTATTGAGGATGAACAAGCTCCTACAACAGTGACATAAAAGGTTAAGAACATTTCTACAGAAGAATAAATTGTCTCTCTTGGAGCAGCAAGAAGCAAATAAGTGTTGTTATCTCAACAGCTGAATCATAGTACATCTCAGCTAGAAGTTGATATGCACAG
This sequence comes from Platanthera zijinensis, assembly GCA_039513925.1. Classification (NCBI taxonomy): domain Eukaryota; kingdom Viridiplantae; phylum Streptophyta; class Magnoliopsida; order Asparagales; family Orchidaceae; genus Platanthera; species Platanthera zijinensis. The sequence goes on along the minus strand of CM077085.1, from coordinate 179,650,411 downwards.
CTACTATGGATCCAACATCAACTCCAGGATTACAATCTCAAGCTAAGTAGAACTCCAATGTTTTATTATTCTACTAGTGCAATCTCTATTGATAGGAATCCTATTTCTCATAGCAGGACTAAGCACATAAAGATTAGGTATCATTTTATTAGAGAGCATGTGGAATGTGAGGACATCAGCCTTGAGTTTGTCTCTATAAACTAGCAAGTGGTAGATATCTTTACCAAGCCACTAAATGAAGCCAAGTTCAACACCTTCAAATTTTAATTGGGTATGATAAACTTAGTATAGCTTCAGTAGCTCTTTATGCATTTTTGTTGCAGGGAGTATTAATCCATGCAAGTTAACAAAGGAGTTATAGACTGAGAAGAGAGATGCTCCTATTGAGGGGGAGCATGTTTAGTCTGATATTTAGGATAAGCTTGACTCTTATCTAGAGACACTCCAGCAAAGATTAGATCAAATTCCTGATGTGCCACTATGGAAAATTCTCAATACTCTTGTTGAGGATGAACAAGCTCCTACAACAATGATAAAAAAGGTTTAGAACATTTCTACAGAAGAAAAGATTATCTCTAAGGACAATGCTGAGGTTGAGGGGGAGATTCACTCTAAACTCCCTGCTCAAGATATAGTGTATAACATTGACTCATCTGAGTATAACAAAGTCAATGTTGCTGCTGAATCACATTCATTAGTGTATATGATGGCTTACTCAAAGGAAAGAGTATCTACAAGTGACAGAAATGAAGATGTCTGTGATCCAGGAAACAATTGGAGGTGATGTGCACAACTTCTGTGGATACAACATCAGCTAGAGAACTACAATCACAAGGTAAGTCACTCACCCTTATAGTGTGACTCATCCAATGCAATCCTATTGCTAAGAATCATGTCTCATATAGTAGGACTAAGCTTATAAAAATTAGATATCATTTTATTAGAGAACATGTAGAAAGTGAAGACATTTGTCTTGAATTTGTCCCCACTGACAATCAAGTTGTTGATATGTTCACTAAGTCATTGGATGAGGCTAAGTTCAATTCTTTCAAAATTGAGTTAGGAATGCTTAATGTTGAATGGCCCATGTATATTAAGTGTTTCAGTTATAGATCTACATGTTTAAATTCTTGTTTTCAATTCATAATGTAGTTCATCTATCTTATTGTTAAAGTATATCTTTAACAAGGTTAGATGGATAGATAGCACTTAATAACTTTAACTTGCTAGGTTAAACTTCAGTGAGATCGGTTGAATCTATTGAGAAAGATGCAGTGTTGGACAAGAATGATGTTCCTCCAATAGTTGAGGGGGGCATTCACATGTTCCCACTTAGAATGAGGTCATTCCATCCAAAGGCGTAGCGAGGATTTTGCTTGAGTGGGGGCACTATCTTACGACAATAGTATATAAATATGTATAACATATTTTTCTATATATACCAACAAACCATTGTTCAACATTGATCACTCATTTTATTTCGGAGTCGATTCTTCACACAAGTCTTGGCTGAAAATAATCTTTCAACACTAGCAGTTGCAACATGTAAGATTAAAGCTAAAGTCAAGAGCAAATATACTAGTGGATAAGTTCTGTCTCTTCCAGTTTTCACCATCTTCTTAGCAAGATCGGAAATTCCATTCAGCATTGAAAACTCTTTATTCGATCTCATGTCAAAAATATATATATCAAGCTGGTCATGAAGTATTAAAGCCTCCATTGGTGAAAAATCTTCAGAATAAAACTCTGCCAGATGAATCACTGAGATAGATATTATTTTAGTTCTTAGACATGTCAATTATTTAGTGTTGATAAAAACAATTTTCTAGATTGATTTGGATAACAATTGTTAATACATAATTAAATACAAGCTTGGTGAACTTATTGTCTGATTTAAAAGTATTAGAAGTTCAGTACATGGGTTTTCTTTTTGGTGAAATGCAAGATTTAGAATTGAAGCTTCTTTCTATTAAATTGAATGAGCATGATTACTGGAAATATTTAGACAACAAAATAAGGTAAGTAGAATCCAAGAAGAAATCAAGCTATCAAGTATCAACTGACCAGTGACCATTACCTTGAGTTATTAGCCGGTGGAGGAAAAGTTGGAGGTTGGCGTGGCTATCGATCCAGATCTAAGTAGGAGACAGGAGGCAGAGCGAACTTAACAAATCCAAGAAGAAATCAGAATAAATCCACTAGAAGAAATCAATCTATCAAGTAGACAAGTATCCATGAAGAAATCGATCAAGGTATAGGGGGCAGAGCAATCTGAACAAATTAGAATGGCAGAAATCAGAGAAGGGTCAGAACTCAGAAGAAGAAGAAGCCGGGTGTGAACTCTGTGAAGAGGAAGAAGAAGAGTACCGTCGGGTCACGGGTGAAGGAGCAGGCGAGCATCGGCGGGAATGCGGGATAGGGAGCAGCGGCGGGCCGACGGCTAGGTTAGCGGAATAGCGGAAATGAAAATAGCGAAATCCATATTCCTATTCCCCGATAAATCAGGGGGGCCACGTGCCCCCCTGGACCTATACTAGCTACGCCCATGATTCCATCCACCCTATTGGCTAAGGAATAAACTCTTCCTGAGCAATGAGAGCAATGGCATATTGAAAAAGCCTATTGAAGGAACCAAAAAGGGGGAGGAGAGCAATGAGAGCAATGAGCTGAGAGCAATGACCTGAGAGCAATGAGAGCAATGACCTGATATGTCAATTCACTGCATTAACTTGACATGTTGAGCCAGAAAAGGGGGAGGGGAAATTTTAACAAGTTGTACGAGGAGAGAAATGACTTGAAATGTCAAGTCGTTGTATTAAATTGAGGAACTTTGAACAAGCTTATATTTGCTTAATTGATATGTTTTATGTATTAGTGCATCTTAGTATTGATGTGTGTTCTGTCTTCTTCAAATAGGGGGAGATTGTTAGGAATATTGCTCTTCAATGTTCCCTAAATTTGAAGAGGCATCACCATCAATGCTAATTGCATAAATGTATTTGATGCATCCCTAAGTTCAATGTATGCAGTTTGTCTATTATACCATGATTAGACAGGATGTTAGGTTCACAATACTAGTTGAACTCAAGATAATTTGCTGGCAAAGCAGAAATCTGGTTAAGTCTAAAAGCATCGAGTGAAGGCAGTTCACTCGACGCAAGAAGGGCACAAGTTGTCAAAATAGATGTTAAAAGAGGAGTAAATAGGATGAGATAAGAGGTGGAAACTTAGTTGTAGGGTGCTCTAGGTGTAACACTTCCATCTGTCACATGAAATATAATAGAGGGCCCGGTCGGGGGCCCACACCATATTCTACAGACAGGCAGCGGGATTACATGTTAATATCAAAAACTACTTGAATCCTAACTTAGAGCATTCTAGCAAAAGCATTAGGGTTGCATGAACTCATACCAATTGAATGTCCACTATATATAAACTACACCATTTATATATATAACAGGAATGTCAAATACAAATATCCAAAAGTTATGGACTTAAGTCCTTACAGTTATACTTCATAAGTGTGGTTTACAAGCATCGGCGCGCAGGTTGGCCACACATGAAAATAGTAAAACTTCTTCGCTCGGCCTTCGAGGGCCAGCATAACAGCAAGGGCTTCAGCCCGCTATTTCTCGCTCGGCTCTCCAGCACCTGCATAAGAACAATCAACCATAAGGGTGGCAAATAAGACAATGGTCAGCATTCAGCTGACCAATTTATAACGACCCTACCCCTTTCTTAGGGCAGAGGTATTCCTTCCCTGTAGGCATAGCATTATCATAAGCAGATATATCACAAGAATGTGCACTCACGCACAGTTCAATATATCACAAATGCTGACCTTAACTGTCGACGCTCCGTGAACTCAGGGCACATTTTCGGTGTGCTAGTTTCCCAAATTACACCACCGTTCAGAGGTCCCAGACATCACGGTTAACTTTGAGCATTAATAGTCTTTATGGCACGCAAGCCTAAGACTCTCATTATGCGCTCCAACGAGACCAATAACCTAGGTCTTCGAGTCAGTCGGACATAACACAGGTACAATTCATCCCTTTCCCATTGCTCAATTCGTTAGTTCTGAAGCAAAGACTAACTTAGGCTGGCTTCCCCTTGCCTTTTCGGAATGATGGCCTTAATAGCATGTAGCTCACACTAGCCACACTGTCTCTGAGAGACTAGATTTGCAATCAAGAGGGTATCTGGGAGCTATCGCTGGCGATACTCACTGTCGCCAGGCATTAACAACATAACTCACTTTCTGTACCCAGACCCAGCTAAAACCCTGCATTAACCTGCAGTGCTAAAAACACTAGACTTTCACAGCACACATCACAAATAGCTCACCAAGAGGTATTGCCATTGGTGATACTCACTGTCGCCCGGCGATATCCTATAGTTATTCAAACTGTAGTATTTCGTGGGTATTTTCCTGGAGTGTAACTCCAATACTTCCTGCTACTTTCAGTTCATAGGTACAACCCCGCAGACCCTGTAAAATACTCATTTATACTCGGAGTCTTCTCCGACATGCAAAATAAACATCACCAATCCAGACCAATCTATCCAGAAGAGCTTCACACAGCATGTCTATTCCATACTACACATTTCCAGATTTATATCCAAGACTAACTGGGGATTTCACGAATCAACCCAAAGGCCTTTGCTTTTCCACCTTTTGGTGGGGGATTCCATGCATCTGCTAAAAGAAGTACTTCACTTGTCCAAGCAGGAAGATTGTTACCCTTGTAATTTTCTTCGGAGCCATGACCGCTTTTCTGTTCGGTTGGAAAGGAGCACTGTGCTTTCCACTTCACGGACCAAGCCTTGGATCTTGCTTCTGACTACTAGATCTCTTTTACCAAGCTATTCAAGCTCAACTCTAGCCCTTAGCTCCAACCCTTAGCTTTTTCTCTCAAGAACTTGGATGAAAGAAGGAGAGAGAGTGAGAAAAAGAGAATGAATTCTCATTCCTCTACTCCTCTGTATAAGTGGCCTTAGGATTAATCCCATCCACAGGATCATTTCATTAAAGGGAGCAAAGGACATGATTTCAGTTGAAAAGTCAACATTAACGATATCGTCTGGCCATATCCGCTATCGCTTGGGCAATATTGTTGATAGCCTCTTTGACCCCATTAAGCACCGCTCTTCGGCCGCCGCCCGGCCATCTGACACATGTCCACACATATGTGACAGTATCGCCTAGCAATATCCACTATCGTCGTTCCGATAACTCACTCAATGCTTTACGATGTCGAGTGCGTTGAGTTCACTCAATGCTTTAAGGCATCGAGAGCTAATGTTATCGCCATCGACGATACCCACTATTGCCCGACGATAGCGATCAAAAGTTCTGCTGTCAAATTTGGGGTATTACAACCCTCCCCTCCTTACTTAAATTTCATCCAGAAATTTTATTCATTTATAAGGGAAAACAACAACTTATATATTACAACATATTTTACTTTCACAAAATAATGTTACAATATTATTTTATAAACAATTCGGGGTATTCCTCGATCTGAATGGGCCAAACTTTTGTCGTTAGCCGACTATCGACTGGTACTTGATCATCTGCAACCACTTGAGCTGGCTCTTTCATAGCTTTTCGCAGCACTGATATGTGAAACACATCGTGTAAGCCACTTAACTCCACTGAAAGAGCTAACCGATAGGCAGCTTCTCCAAATTGCCCAACCACTTCAAACGGACCAAGATACCTCAGACTCAACTTTTTCAAGTGTCGAATCCTAGACACCCCTTTAAATGGCTTAATCTTTAAGTACACCCACTCACTAACCGCAAACTCCACGTTTCAGTGCTTGGCATTGGAGTACTTTTCTTGCCTATCTTGGGCTACCAACAGCCCTCTCGTATAGTATGTATGGTTGAATTTACATCTTTGACCTTCTTATACTTATATAGCTTTGACTCACCTGCTTCCGCCCAAGCTAACGGTGCACGGCACTTCCTACCATATAAATCTTCAAAGGGCGTCATCTGTATGCTAGCTTGATAGTTATTGTTGTAGGCGAACTCAATTATATAGAGCTGATCTTCTCACCTCTTCCTGAAATCCAGGGTGCACATACAGAGCATATCCTCCATTGTTCTATTGGTCCTCTCAATCTGACCATCCGTTTGCGAATAGAAGGGTGTACTGAACTTTAACTTGGTACCCAACAGTTGGTGGATTAGCCTCCAATCACCTGAAGTAAAACTCCCATCTCGATCACTGACAATGCTACGGGGCATGCCGTGCAATTGTATGAAGTTATCCATGTACATCTTGGCCAATTTTTCCACTGAATCTCCCTTCCTGTTAGGTATGAAGTACGACACTTTTGTTTACCGATCAATGATCACCCACACAGCATCATTTTCGTTCGAAGATCTTAGCAGCCTATGCACGGAATCCATAAAAATGTCATTGAACTTCCATACCGGGATTGATAATGACTTCAGGAAACCTCCAGGTTTCTGGCATTCAGCTTTCACTACGGCACAATTTTGACATTTTGCCACGTAATGGGCTGTCTTTCTTCAAACCTGACCACCAGAATACCTTTTTCATGTCCTTGTGCATTTTTGTGCTCCCTAGGTGAATTGAGTAATTTGTAAAATGTGCTTCGTACATCAACTCCTCACGTATTTTACCCACATCTGGGATGCACAAATGACCATCTTTCCGCAAAAGGTCGTCATCAAAGTAGAATTGGGTATTTGACCCATACGCTGCATAGCATTGTAGACTCTCATCGAGTTCCATTGCTCGCTGATCCCTATCTGCGAGGTCATATTGGACCTCTGTCCAGTTCAGGCACGCATTTGTAGTGGCATTCTTGTCAACACAAGAAATGTCTAAGTTCTCCAACTCCTGGATCAGACGTTCATCATGCATCTGCAACCAATTATCTCTTGTCGGATTCCTACGACTCAAGGCATCTGCGAACACGTTCCCTTTTCTGGGAGTATAATGAATATTGAAGGTGTAGTCCCTGAGGAACTCCATCCATCTTCGCTTCCGCATATTTAGATCTTTTTTATCCAAGAGATACTTAAGGCTCTTATGGTCCATGAAGATGTCAACTTTCACGCCATATAAGTAATGATGCCATAGTTTAAGTGCAAAAAACACCACTGTCAACTCTAAGTCATGGACAGGATAGTTCCGCTCATACACTTTGAACTGGCGTGAGCCATATGCTATCACTTTACCAAACTGAAGAAGTACGCAACCTAATTCGCTCCCTGATGCATCACTGTACACTTCATAGCCATCTGAACCATATGGCGACGTCAAGATTGGCGTCGTGGTCAAGCGAATCTTCATCTCTTCAAAAACTCAAGCGCACTCTGGCATTCAAACAAACTTCTGATCCGTTTTTATCAGTTTGGTGAGAGGTAAGGCTATCCGTGAAAAGTTCTCCACGAAGTGCCTGTAATAGCCTAAAAGTCCAAGGAAACTCCGGACTTCAGCTATAGAAGGCAGAACAGACAACTCTTGTATCATAACTATCTTCACCGGATCCACCATTATACCTTCTCCACTAACCACATGGCCCAGAAAATCCACTGACGATATCCAGAGCTCACACTTTGAGAACTTGGCATAGAGCTTGTTTCTTCTCAAGGTATGCAACACCATCCACAAATGGTTCGCATGATCTTCTTCTGACTGAGAGTCCGCTAAAATGTCGTCAATAAAGACGATTACAAATAATTCCAAGTACTCTCGAAACATTCGGTGTATTAGGTCCATGAACACCGGTGGCACATTATATAGCCCAAACGGCATTACTGTGAACTGATAGAATTGATTTCAAGATAACCCAAACACCTAGAGGGGGGGTGAATAGGTTCTTTTCTTTTTTTACATAAGGTAGAATAATACTTCAGTTCTTAAAATATAATCTAACTTATACTACAGCAATCACAGCACAGAATTCAAGATCACACATACATCAAAGATTGCACACAGGTTTATAGTGGTTCCCCAAGGTCTGGGTACATCCACTTTCACCCTTCACCTATCCAGCAGTGTGCTAAATTCAGCTTAACTTCTTCCTTCTTCTCAGATCCACAGATCTTACAGCTCAGAACCCTGAAAGGTTCCTACAACTCAGAACCCTATAAGGTTCCTACAACTCAGATTGTAACCACACTCCTACAGCTTAGGCTAACAGCCCTACCTCAGCCTTCCCACAAGGCCTACAACTCAGAGAATAATTTCTCCTACACTCAGACTCAAAAGCCCTACCACTCAGAGATCTATATCTCCTACACTCAGCCTTTATAATATAGGCTTATAACTCAGATCTTTGAAAAGATCCTACAAAATTTGATAAGTGTTTTAGATGGACTCTTACCCTTGTTGAGAGAGAAGGGATAAAAGGTTTCTTGATCAGCTTCTTGATAAAACTGATGGCTGAAATCAACCTGTTCTTAGCTTTCTTCAAAGCTTCTTGAATCTGAACTCAGTAGGGTTGATCTCCTTTGAAGTTGACTGGCTGCCAGCTCTTTTCTTAGAATTCAGAAATAGATCTGAATCCTTCTTAGCATATTAGCTCAAGATCTGCCTCTTAAGAGACTTGTAAATGTCTCCTTCTTTACTTCAACAGTTGGAGATCTCTCTCACTCTCCAGAACTTCTGAAGTTTCTTCAGAATTCTTGCTTGAATTCTCCTTAGATCTTCTCACGAAAATCTTCTTCTGTGTGACGTGCACTTCCTTGATCAATGATTAATACTTCAATAGTTGTTCGTGTGGTTGTTATTATTCTTTTTTGATTTGACAGAATCCATCTATATATATAGTCTTCATCCATGGTAACTTGCTGATCCGGTTTCTAACCAACTTTTGACAGGTCTGATAGCTTCAACAAACTTGTTGGAATACACAGCTGTCAAGTCTCCAGTCAGTTCTTGAACCTTTGTCTTTTTCAACAAAGCGTCGAGACTGATTATCATTATGTGTCGACACAAGTAGATTAAGTGTCGACACAGGCTTTGGTGATGTCGACATAGCTCCTTGGGTGTCGACACTGCTTCTTGACATTGTATCTGTAGAATGTATCAGCACAGATTCTTTATGTCGACACAGACACTTCTTTACATCACAGTAATCAACATTGTTGAAACTCTGCTGAGTGTCGACACAAGTCCTGTGTGTCGACACAGTTGATATAGTCTGATAATTTGTTTGTCGACACTGCCTCTAGGTGTCGACACAGTTGATGTCGACTAATACTTTCTGTGTGTCGACGCTGCCTCCCGGTGTCGACACAGTTGATGTCGACTAATACTTCTGTGTGTCGACACTGCCTCCCGGTGTCGACACAGTTGATGTCGACTAATAAATTCGGAGTGTCGACACAGTTGCTTCTGGTGTCGATATATCTTTTCCAAGTGTCGACACAGGCTTCCTTAAGTGTCGACACATGAACTTAGAAACTTTTTCCTGCATATTAGCATATACTAAACCTGCACATATAAACTCAAAATAACATCAAATACACCTTGATGTATATCATTGAACTAAGTGAGGCTTCTTCAAATTAGGTACATATTTTCTCATGTACCCAACAATCTCCGCCTATTTGGAAAAGTCATAACCCTTTAGTCAATGATATACACCACTTATAATAAACAAACATTATGATGTATATAAGCATTATATGATAAGGCAACTTATAAACAAAACATATACCAATATGACAATACAGAAAAATAATATAAGCTTAATGAATTATGAAACATTGTTTTGTTTATACTTATAAAAAGGTTTCTAAACAACTGATTATATAGATTTCCTTAATACTAAATATTACATTGTTCTTGCAAAATCTAGTAAATCCATCCTAAGGCTGATCAGGCTCCTTGATGACTATGCCTTTTCCTGGCTTAATCTGAGCTTGCATAGAAGGTTCTACATCATCAATAGGCTTGTTTCCTTTCAACTCTGCCTTCTTCTGAACTTCAGCCTTAATCCTTTGCCTTTCAAAATAATGAAAAGGCTTAGGGAAGTATTTGCTAGGCTCCTGAGCATTAGGAGGTAGCTTCCCAATCTTAGCCTTTCTTCTATGTTGCACAATGGCTTCTTGTCTTGCCTCATATTTCTGCCATTCCTGTTCATTATACCACTTGCCCCTTTCATGAACTTGATCTTTCACAGCTTTCCAGGCAGTCAGAATGATATTCTTGGAAGTGGAACTCCATTGCTCAAAATCAGGCTTTAACTCAGCCTGTTCTCTGAATCTTTTCTTTGAAAGTTGAGCTTCCTGTTGAGCTTTCAAGGCAGCTTCTGGCATTTAAACTTTCTATAAAATAACATTATCAACTCCCTGTGGAGGACTGTACATTGTCTGAACCTGTTGTTGACTCATATCAAATTCTGCTGGAGGGTAGATGATCTGAGCAACTTCAGGTTGATCACCTTCAACAAAAGCAGGTTGCACACCAGACTCAGCAACATTATCATCATCACAAAGGGGTGGATATCCCAGAGTGGCTCTGATGCTATTGGATATCCAATTGGCATGATCTAAGCCTACATTGACTAACACTCTCTCCTCCTTTATGACTTCTCTTTTAATGTGGTCTCTTAAGTCATCTTTTTGAAATCTTACTTGACCATCAAGAAAATTTACACCATCTTTATAAAATGATTTTAACTTAAGAAGCTTATCAGTGATTGTTTTCTGAGAAGTAGAAATGGCTGTCTTAAATAAATCTAAGGCTTCCTATAGCTTCTTATCAAACTCCTCTTTCTCTTTAGCTCTTTCTTCAGTCATTGCAGTGACTATTTTCTTTATTTCAGTGACTATCTCATTGTGAGATTCAGTCAGATTGTCATTCATTCTAATCTGATTTTCAAGGACATAGCCTTATTTAACAGCAATATCATCCACTTGAGCCTTGACTTCTGCTTGCTGCTTAGCCAAAAATACTACAGCATTGCCCCCTTTGTGGAAGCAATCTATCATCTCTTTCTTAAGGAGATTTATTTCAAATCTGATGGATTTGATATCTTGATCTTGTTCACATTGAAGTGACTTGTGGCTTTCATCCACATACTTCTCTAGAGCCATTCTCTGCTCATCTAATTTAACCTGCAAAGCCACCAATAAGGAGTTGTAATCAGCCTCTGGGGCAGGCTGTGAAGCAGTAGTTTGCAATGCTTTCTTGTAGCTTTGGCTCCTTCTCTTGAAAACCATCAGTTTCCTTTTCTTGGCACTTGTAATTGCTTCATCTTCTGAAGCTGATGTACTGGCAATGTCTACTCTTTCCTTAGGACTAGGAGGGAGCTCCTTTTCAGTCCTATTCTGCTCCCCCTCAATGTCAGCCTACTCCCCCTCAATCCTTACTTGCTCCTCCATATCTGTTGCTCCCTCAATATCAGGAAACAATTCCTCAAGAGTAAACTCCTGTTGAGTATGGACTGGTGGTACTTTTTTCTTAGGAGCATCAGCAGCTCCAGATGTATCCTCTATGATAGCATTTTGGGCTGGAATATTGGCATGAGGTCTCTCAAGAATAGTTTGTGAATCCATTTCGCTTTCCAAGGGAGTTGTTTCTTCTTCAAGTATCTGTGTAGTATTTAGCTCCCCCTGTTCCTGTGTATTATCAGTATTGTCCTGTGTCTGTGTATTATCTGGCTCCCCCTGCATCTGTGCAGTTTCTGTAATGTCCTGTGTAGGAGATTTCTCAGCAGCTTCTTGTCTCTCTATATCAGGTATGTCCTTTGATAAGACCCTATCCCATCTGGAAATAATCCTAATATCCATTCTTCTCATATGATTGATTTTAGAACCAGGAATCTGGTTCATTACTTTTGGAATTTCTCCAGCCAAGTATAGACTCATTATTCTAGCTAAATTAGGCTTCTTTATGCCATCCTTAATCTTTTTAAACAGTGCTATAGACCAATCTGTGTTGAGCTTAAAAATTATCCTTGTCATGAGGTTGAACATCTAGGCAGAAATCATATCATGTCCCCCTGGCTTACACAAAATTACCTTTCCTACCACTTCTGAAAGGAATTTGCCTTGCTGATTCATCCCTTTTCTGTTTAGAGCTGATCCAATCTTCATGGTGGGATCCAATCCACACCATTGTAGCGCTTCCCTTGTTTTTGATGCTGGTACTTCTTCTTCATCCTGAGTTCTTTGAAGATGAAGAATTTTTATCAAACTTTTCAAGGTAACTTTGACTCTTGCTCCATGAACTGTTGATTTAATCTTAATTCCAGTTGAGTCTATTGTTGCTGCAGCAAAAACTCAAAAACCTCCTTCTTCCAAATCTTGGTTGGTTCGGATACTAGAAACTCCAAACCACTGTCAGCAAATAGGGTAATGACCCCTTTAATGTCTGACTCCGCATCATCAAAGGCATGGCGAACCAACTCATATCCTTCGTTAATGTTATCTTCAACCTTTGGCACCATTGGGATGGGGAGAAAACTTGGATTGAGAGAAGAAAGTTTGTCGACACAAGGTTTTAGTCTCGAAAACCTGGAGAGCGTGTCGACAGAATATGTTCTTGACCTATTTATACCCTTCTAAACAAAGAAGGTCAAAAGGCGGGCAAAACAGTCTAAAAGTGTTGACACTATTGAAAGGTGTCGACACATACTTCTAATGACTCGACAACGGCGTTGACTACTATGTGTCGACACCAATTGATGATATGTCGACACATGACATACTTAGAAGTTCATCAAAAATTCTGTGTTGACTCTTATTGTAAGTGTCGACACAAAATCTGGATGTGTCGACACCACTACTCTGGTTGTGTCGACACCACTTACTGAAGTGTCGACACCACTTCTCTGGATGTGTCGACATCACTTCTCTGAATGTGTCGACACTGATTTACTTAGACAAATTTGTTAAACTAATCTATGTCCAACATACCTAATTCAATTTTAAATTTATTGAATTTAGTTTCATCTAGAGGCTTAGTAAACACATCTGCAATCTGATAATCTGTTTTGACAAATACTAGTGAGATGTCCTCTTTCTCTACATGTTCTCTAAGAAAATGGTATCTAATTTCTATATGCTTAGTCCTACTATGTGAAACAGGATTATTAGCAATAAAAATAGCACTAGTAGAATCACAAAACAAAAGTATTCTATTTACCTGAATACCATAGTCTTCTAGCTGGTGCTGTATCCACAACAGCTGTGCACAGCAACTTCCTGCTGCCATATATTCAGACTCAGCTGTGGAAATTGCCACACTAGTCTGCTTTTTACTGCTCCAAGACACCAATTTTCCTCCTAGAAATTGACAGGTGTCTGTTGTGCTTTTTTTATCTTCTTTACAACCTGCAAAGTCGGTATCTGAATAGCCTGTCAGTAGAAAATCTCCATTCCTAAAATACCAAAGGCCTAGATTAGGTGTTCCCTTTAGATATCTCAAAATCCTTTTTACTGCAGTGTAATGAGATTCTTTAGGGCATGATTGGTACCTAGCACAGACACATGTTGCATACATAATGTCTGGTCTACTAGCAGTTAGATATAGAAGAGAGCCAATTATTCCTCTATACAAAGACTCATCTACAGGTTTACCTGCATCATATTTGCATATAGGCATACTTGTTCCCATAAGAGTTCTCATGGTGGAGGATGATTCCATACCATACTTCTTAATTAACTCCTTGGTGAACTTAGACTGGGATATGGACAAGCCATCATCAGTCTGTCTTACTTGAAGTCCCAAGAAGAACTTAAGTTCTCCCATGCTGCTCATCTCAAACTTCCCTTGCATAAGTTTAGCAAACTTCTTGCAAAGGTTGTTTTCTGTAGACCCAACTTTTATGTCATCTACATAAATCTGGACTAAGATTATCTTTCCTTTGGATTTCCTTAGGAATAGAGTTTTGTCTATTTTATCCCTTGAGAATTTGTTCTCAATAAGGAAAGTAGACAGGGTTTCATACCAAGCCCATGGGGCTTGCTTTAACCCATACAAAGCTTTCCTAAGTCTATAAACATAATCAGGTTTGAGAGAATCAACAAAACCTGAGGGCTGCTCTACATAGACTTCTTCTTTTAGATTTCCATTTAGGAATGCTGATTTTACATCCATTTGGAATACCTTGAAGCCTTGATATGCTGCATAGGCAAGTAACATCCTAATTGCTTCCAGTCTTGCTACTGGGGCAAAGGTTTGATCAAAGTCAATACCCTCTTCCTGCTTGTATCCTTTTGCAACAAGTCTTGCTTTGTTCTTCACAATGATCCCATTCTCATCCAGTTTATTCCTAAAGATCCACTTTGTTCCAATGATATTGTGGTCTTTTGGTTTAGGAACTAACTCCCAGACCTTGCACCTTCTGAACGGATTCATCTCCTCTTGCATGGCATCAATCCAATGTGGGTCTAGAATAGCTTCTTCAAATTTTTTTGGCTCCAGTTGATATAAGAAGCTTGAGCAAAGCACTGTGCTCAAGTTCCTGCTTCTGGTTTGCACTCCATGTCTTAGATCACCAATTATCTGATTTGCTGGATGATCCTTTAAGTGTCTAACAGTTGGAGGTAGATTATCTTCAGGTTGAACCTCTCCTGTCTCTTCAATATGCTGCACCTCTTGGTTTTCAACGGCATCTAGGGAGTCCTGTACTCCCCCTGGACAGTAGTCACCATTTTCCACTTCTTTCATTTCAGTTGATTCTTTTATAATGGTAAGCTTGACCATTTTCTCATTAATACCTGTAGGACTGCATGAGCTACAAGGCAACTCACTGTTAATCAGTCTTGTTTAATCAAAGACAACATGTACAGACTCTTCTACAACCTGAGTAATCAAGTTGTAAACTCTATAAGCCTTACTATTATTGTTGTACCCAACAAATATCCCATCTTGGGATTTGGCAGCAAACTTAGTTAGATAAGACTTGTCATTATTAAGGACGTAGCACTTGCAACCAAAGATCCTAAAATTGGATAAGTTTGGTTTTCTACCCTTTATGATCACATAGGGAGTCTTTTTGTGGCTTTTGGTGATAGATGCCCTATTGATCACATGACATGCAGTATTTATTACCTCAGCCCAGAAATATTCTGGGAGAGAAGTGTCACTCAATAGAGTTCTACCAGCCTCAATCAATGTTCTATTCTTCCTTTCAGCAATACCATTTTGTTGTGGTGTTCTAGGTGAGGAGAATTCTTGAAAAATCCCAAATTCTTTACACAGTTTTATCATACTCTCAGATTGAAATTCAATGCCATGGTCACTTCTGATTTTGACCACTGTACTGTCAAGTTCATTCTGAATTTGCTTGACAAAGTTGTATAAAACACTTGGGGTTTCTGATTTTTGTCTCAGAAAGAACACCCAGGAATATCTAGAATAGTCATCTACCACCACAAAAGTGTAGACCTTCCTACCTAGACTATGAACTGGCATAGGACCAAACAAGTCCATATGTAAGAGGTATAAACACCTCACTGAATCCTTGTTTTCAAGGCTATGAAAGGAGGATTTTGTCTGCTTGCCTTTTTGACAAGCTGAGCATATCTCATCCTTTATACACTTAAATTTTGGACCATTCCTTACTAACTCTTTGCTAAAGAGTTGGCCAATTGTTTTGTAGTTAAGATGGGCCAGCCTCTTATGCCATTTGACACAATGAGAGGCTCTCTCATCAGCTACAAGACAAATAGGAGAACCTTTGTTCTCACACTCAAAATTAAGACAGTACACATTCCTTTTTCTATAACCTGTCATAATGACCTTTTGATCACTTGATCTTTTGATATGACATCCATTCTTAACAAATGAAATGTCATATCCTAAATCACTCAGCTGACTTATGCTTATAAGGTTGTGTTTCAAACCCTTCACATAGGCCATTTGAGTGATAGTAATCTGGTTACTAGAAATGTTACCAAATCCTTTGATGATTCCTTCTTCAGAACAACCAAAGATTACTTTAGGCCCATTTATGATGGGTAAATACTCCTTCAGCAATCTCTTTATTACAGTCATGTGCCTGGAACATCCACTATCCAAGTACCATATAGGGGCATGGTAACTTAGACTCACCTGCAATAAAGAATTACCTCTCTTTAGAACCCATGTAAGTCTTGGGTCCTTGGTTCAAGTTAGCTCCATACTTACCAAATCTACCCACTGCTCTTCTAACAGGTAGACTGTTGTTCTTCATGACACTAATTTTGTGCCAGCAGTCTAAGGCATAATGGCCTGTCTTGCCACAGCACCAGCATTCATACCTGTCATATCTATTTTTAGATACATTCTTGGCAGTCTGGTTGACAGCAAATCTTTTGTTTTGTGCTGGTACTGCTGCAGCTACACCAACTATTTTCTTAGGAACATGGGGTTTATGGACATGGGCTGCCTTATTGACATAAACACTCTTGTCATTCAGAACTTCAGTCTTACTATGACCATGAGTATTCTCAAGGTCATACTAGTTAGAAGGCACTTGTACCTTTCTAAAAAATATAGGGACTTTAAAATTCAGTGGCTGGACTGAGGCTTTACCCTTTATCTTAAATTGGACAGCCCTGGTGTACCTTTAAAGCCTATTCCAGTCTTACCCTTTTGAGCCACAAACTCATCTATTAAGGGTAAAACTGATTTTGGCTTGGAATAACTTGCCACCAACTCTTTTTCCTTTTGAATTCTGGCTTCCAGACTTTTAATCAGATCATTTTTGTATGTGATTGTGCCCATCTGAATAACAGTTATAGTTTTTAGTTTGGCAATCTCATTCAATTTTTGATCCAACTCTTTCTCTAAGTCAAATGCAACCATCTTAAGATCTGCAATTTCCTTAGCCTGAGTTTTGGCCAGGTTTTTGCTTTTCTTTAGTGCCTGTAACAAGTCCCCATATTCATCTATCAGCTGATGAATATCACCTTAAGACTCAGACCCATCCAAATCACTTGATGCAGATGTAGCTGACTCTGTGCCAGTACTATAATCTGAATTATTAGAAAAACATTGTACCTTACTTGGACCAGGCTGATCCTGGCACTTGTCTTCTTCTAATACAGCCATCAGTCCCATGCACTGATGGTCTTCTTGTGAATAGATAGAGTTCAGCAATTGCATAAACTCATCTTCTTCATCTGTAGCATATAGACCAATGTATGCCTCAGCTTCAGATTCAGACTATGAAGATGATTGGTCTGTCAAGCTCTTCTCCTTCTTAGCAACAAAGGATTTTTCCTTCTTGCTCTTTTGTTGAGTCTTCCATTTATCAGTAGACTCCTTTCTTTTATCTGGACACTCAGCCACAACATGTCCAGGCTTATTACAGTAGTAACAAACTATCTTTGATGTTATAGATTTGCTAGGCTTAGACTTGCCCCTGTCCTTCCTTGATGACTTCCTCTTTTGATAATAGTCATCCACAGGCTGATATGTGGAGGGCCTTGACTTCCACTGCTTCTTCTTTAGGAATCTCTGAAACTGCCTTGTGAAGGCAGCAAAGTCTTTATCTGAGTCAATGTTGTCTGAACTTTGGTTGTCTGAATTATCTGAAGTAATTTCAGCAATAATCTCAGGAGGTGATGGAGTCATCCTCCTATTCTTCCTAGTGACTTCCACCTTGAAGGCCACAGACTTTTCTCTATGCTCCCCTTTTGCACTTTTCTCTTCCTCTTTCCTAGCCATCAGCTGCATCTCATATGACAGCAATTTTCCAAACAAAGTTGGAGGAGAGATATCTGCAAGTTTTTCCACTTCCCTAATGGCACAAATCTTAGTGTCCCAATCCTTTGTCAGGGATCTTAGGAATTTATCATTCAGTTCATATGTACTGAAGATCCTTCCATATGACATCAGCTCATTTACTATTCTATAGAACTTTTTATAATACTCAGTTATACCATCTGACTTTCCTTGTCTGAAACTCTCATATTCCTAGTTCAGCATAGATTTTTTATCTTGTCTGACTTCTTCAGAACCCTCCATGTAGACTATCAAAGTGTCCCACATTTCCTTAGAGGTCTTGCAGTGAATCAAATTTTGAAAGGTTGAATCATCTATGGCACTTACTATGATATTCTGGGTTCTTTTATCCATAGTTGCCAGGATGATCTCTTCCTTAGTCATCTCTGAAAAAATTTTGGGAGTTCTTTGATTTGCATCTAGAACTTACAATTTCATTGGAACATAAGGACCTTCCATTACAGTAATGTAGATCCTTGGATCAGAAGTCTCCATGAAAAGCCTGACCTTTTCTTTCTATATTCCAAAAATCTCTTTCCTGAAAATGGGTAATTTCATAGAACTTAGTTACTTATGATTTTCTCCTGAACCCATTTTCTTGATCTTGAATCTTCCTAATGGATCTTACTCAGACTGCTAAGTCCTTCTTTGAGGAACCTCGCTTTGATACCACTTGATAGAATTGATTTCAAGATAACCCAAACACCTAGAGGGGGGGTGAATAGGTTCTTTTTTTTTTACTTAAGGCAGAATAATACTTCAGTTCTTAAAATAGAATCTAACTTATACTACAAAAATCACAGCACAGAATTCACAATCACACATACATCACAGATTGCACACAGGTTTATAGTGGTTCCCCAAGGTCTGGGTACATCCACTTTCCCCCTTCACCTATCCAGTAGTGTGCTAGATTTGGCCTAACTTCTTCCTTCTTCTCAGATCCACAGATCTTACAGCTCAGAACCCTGAAAGGTTCCTACAACTCAGAACCCTATAAGGTTCCTACAACTCAAAGTGTAACCACACTCCTACAGCTCAGGCTAACATCCCTACCTCAGCCTTCCCACAAGGCCTACAACTCAGAGAATAATTTCTCCTACACTCAGGCTCAAAAGCCCTACCACTCAGAGATCTATATCTCCTACACTCAGCCTTTATAATATAGGCTTACAACTCAGATCTTTGAAAAGATCCTACAAAATTTGATAAGTGTTTTAGATGGACTCTTACCCTTGTTGAGAGAGAAGGGATAAAAGATTTCGTGATCAGCTTCTTGATAAAACTGATGGTTGAAATCAACCTGTTCTTAGCTTTTTTTCAAAGCTTCTTGAATCTGAACTCAGTAGGGTTGATCTCCTTTGAAGTTGACTGGCTGCCAGCTCCCTTCTTAGAATTCAGAAATAGATCTAAATCCTTCTTAGCAGATTAGTTCAAGATCTGCCTCTTAAGAGACTTGTAAATGTCTCCTTCTTTACTTCAACAGTTGGAGATCTCTCTCACTCTCCAGAACTTCTGAAGTTTCTTAGGAATTCTTGCTTGAATTCTCCTTAGATCTTCTCACGAAAATCTTCTTCTGTGTGACGTGCACTTCCTTGATCAATGATCAATACTTCAATAGTTGTTCGTGTGGTTGTTATTGTTCTTTTTTGATTTGACAGAATCCATCTATATATATAGTCTTCATCCATGGTAACCGGATGATTCGGTTTCTAACCAACTTTTGACAGGTCTGATAGCTTCAACAAACTTGTTGGAATACACAGTTGTCAAGTCTCCAGTCAGTTCTTGAACCTTTGTCTTTTTCAGCAAAGCGTCGAGACTGATTGTCATTATGTGTCGATACAAGTGGATTATGTGTCAACACAGGCTTTGGTGATGTCAACATAGCTCCTTTGGTGTCGACACTGCTTCTTGACACTGTATCTATAAAATGTATCGACACAGCTTCTTTATGTTGACACAGACACTTCTTCACATCACAGCAATCAACATTGTTGAAACTCTGCTGAGTGTCGACACAAGTCCGGTGTGTCGACACAGTTGATATAGTCTCAGAATTTGTGTGTCGACATTGCCTCCAGGTGTCGACACAGTTGATGTCGACTAATACTTTCTATGTGTCAACACTGCCTCCCGGTGTCGACACAGTTGATGTTGACT
The DNA here is from genome assembly GCA_039513925.1 of Platanthera zijinensis. Lineage (NCBI taxonomy): Eukaryota > Viridiplantae > Streptophyta > Magnoliopsida > Asparagales > Orchidaceae > Platanthera > Platanthera zijinensis. The sequence goes on along the minus strand of CM077085.1, from coordinate 179,630,535 downwards.
AATACTCTATGTGTCGACACTACCTCCCGGTGTCGACACAGTTGATGTCGAATAATAAATTTTGAGTGTCAACACAGTTGCTTCTGGTATCGATACATCTTTTCCAAGTGTCGACACAGGCTTCCTTAAGTGTCGACACATGGACTTAGAAACGTTTTCCTGCATATTAGCATATACTAAACCTGCACATATAAACTCAAAATAACATAAAATACACCTTGATGTATATCATTGAACTAAGTGAGGCTTCTTCAAATTAGGTACACATTTTCCCATGTACCCAACATGAACTCATAATGACCGTAGCGTGTTCAAAATGTTGTCTTGGGAATGTTACATTCCCGAATTCTCAACTGGTAAAAGCCAGACTTCAGGTCTAACTTTGAGTATACCGTTGATCCAACCAGCTGATCAAACAAGTAATCAATCCATGGTATCAGATACTTATTCTTCTCCGTCAGCTTGTTCAGCTCTCTATAATCGATGCACAATCACAGGCTACCATCCTTCTTTTTTACAAAGAAGATGGGTTTGATCCAAGGTGACATACTTGGGTGTATATATCCTTTCTGTAACAGCTCTTGCAGCTAGACTTTCAATTCCACCATTTCCTTTGGCGCTACATGGTACGGTGAGCGGGCCACAGGTTTCGCACCTGGCACGAACTCAATTGAGAAGACAATTTCTCTTTGGGGAGGTAGCCCCGAAAGATCCTTAGGGAACACATCTGCGTACTCTGATACAATCGTAATATCACTAACACTAGCTTTTGGCTCAACTGCCTCGATAAGCATGAAGAATAACTTTGTGCCCTTCTGAACATCTTTGATGACTTGGAGAGCAGACATCAATATCTTGCTCAATCCTCGCATACCAGTGAATTTAGTCTCTAGTTTGGTATTCTGTCCCGGCGTGATCTCCTTTGAGTTGCAATATATAAAAGAATGCTGCTTCGAGATCCAGTTCATACCAAATATTACATCAAACTCTGATAGTGGCAACGCAGATGCTTCCAATCCGAAATCCTTACTTCCTATTCGTACCTCAACACAACAAGACTTATTTGCCCACATCACGCATTCGTTAGGAAATGATATCTTTAGTCTCTCTATCAGCACACAGGTAGGCACTCCAATTCGATACACGAAGTCCTCAGCTAGAAATGAATGTGAAGCACCCGTATTGAACAGTGCTCTTGCTGGACAGTCTCGAATAATGACAAAGCTTAATATAAACAAATCATACACAAGCAACGCACAAGGTATGAAGTATAAAAAGTATTAAAATTGTATCTTAACTCGTACCTGTGACGACATCACTCCGCTTTATGGCCTCTTGTTGGCTAAGGTTGTACACCCTTGGCTGATCGGGAGCATACTGGGATGTAGTGGACTCCACCGCCTTTCCCTTTTCAGCATATGTTGTTCCTGCCTTCTTATCACCCTTTGTGGACCACTCTTATAGTCATGGGCTATATGGCCTACCTTTCCACAAGTATAGCATGTCTGAGGGCCTTTCCCAGACGTTGCTCCAAACACAACTATGGAAGGAGCCTGACCCAAAAATTTAGACTTTCTACCCCATTTCTTGTGGAATCTAGATTTTCCTGGGTGCGGTACTTTAAACTCAAGCTTTGTAACGGCCAAGTTCCTCTTGCCATGTACCCTCTTCATATCTTTTCCAACGCACAGGTCGTATCCACCAATGCTTGAAACCCTTGATTCACTGAACTCGAGAGCAGCATCCTCAGCTCATCCTGCAGTCCCTCATAGAACAGACTAGTCTTGCGCTCTTCTTCAGCGAAGGTAGACCCCGGATAGCATCCCAATCTAGTAAACTCATCCAAATAGGTGTCAACACTACTTTCGCCCTACGTCAGACGTTGAAACTCATTTTCCATGGTTATTTGTTGTAACGATGACAGATGCTTTGCCAAGAACAGTCTCGAAAACTCCTCTATCAAGACCTTCGTTAGTTGTCTGCCTGCTAAGTGGTGCAGCTCCATTTCGTCCCACCAAAGCCGAGATTCTACTTCCAACAGGAAAGTGGCCAAGGTAACTTTCTGTCCCTCATCAATTCTTATTTCCATCAGAATTCTTTTGACTCACGCAAGCCAGTCCTCTGCCTGCGTTTGGGATCCTGCCCCCGCGAACATAGGAGGACTGAAACTCATGTACTGCTTCAGTTTTTGTTCCATTGCTCATATATCTACCATAGCCTCAACAGGTTTTGGCCTCATACCAACCTATGCTGGCACCATTGCAGGTTGTGCCTGCCCAGTAAGTTGTGCTTGTTTCATCACAAACAATGCCTCTGTAACTAAGCGTACTGTCTTCTCAAAAGGAGGAGGTGTGGGCACCTCAGCTGGTGCCGCACTCTCAACAAAATGTTGGGGCTCATACAACCCTGCACAACTTCGAGTCACTTATACGTATAAAAGACACACTTTAGCGACTTCGCAAAAGCAACAATGACTAGTAGGAATGCGCAGGTTCCTAAAACAGGTGTATTTTCATTCCTAAGTGGACATTCTGGAGTTCATTTATGTTATAACGGTCCACACTTATATGTGTTCTCCACCCCTCAAAAGAATTCGACCATGAATTTGCAGGAGGAAGACTAAGACAAGTTGATACCAAATTTTAACACCTCCATCCGTCACATGAAATATAATAGAGGGTGCGACCGGGGCCCCACACCATATTCCACGGACAGGCAGCGGGATCACATGTTAATATCAAAACTACTCGAATCCTAACTCAGAGCATTCTAGCACAAGCTTTAGGTTTTCATGAACTCATACCAATTGATTGTCCACTATATATAAACCACACCATTTATATATATAATAGGAATGTCAAATACAAATATCCAAAAGTTATGGCCTTAAGGCCTTACAGTTATATTTCACAAGTATGGTTTACAAGCATCGGCGCGCAGGCCGGCCACACATGAAAATAGAAAATTCTTCGCTCGGCCTTCGAGGGCCAGCATAGCAGCAATGGCTTCAGCCCGCTATTTCCCGCTCAGTTCTCCAACACCTGCACAAGGACGATCCACATAAGGGTGGCAAACAAGGAAACGGTCAGCATTCAGCTGACCAATTTATAACGACCCTACCCCTTTCCTAGGGCAGAGTTATTCCTTCCCTGCAGGCATAACATTATCACAAGCATATATATCACAAGAATGTGCATACACGCACATTTCAATATATCACAAACGCCAACCTTAACTACCGACGCTCCGTGTACTCAGGGAAAATTTTTGGTGTGCCAGTTTTCTGGATTACACCACCGTTCAGAGGTCCCTGACATAACGGTTAACTTTGAGCATTACTAGTCTTTACGATGCGCAGGCCTAAGACTCTCATTATGCGCTCCAATGAGACCAATAACCTAGGTATTCGAGTCGGTCGGACATAACGTAGGTACAGTTCATCCCTTGTTCATTGCTCAGTTCAGCATGATGGGCTTAAGAGAACGTAGCTTACACTAGCCACACTATCTCTGAGAGACTGACTTTGTAATTAAGAGGGTATCTGGGAGCTATCGTCGGCGATACTAACAATCGCCAGGCATTAACAACAGAACTCACTTTCTGTACCCAGACCCAGCCAAAACCCTGCATTAAACTGCAGTTCCAGAAATACTGGACTTTCACAGCACACATCACAAATAGCTCACTAAGAGCTATCGCCATTGGCGATACTCACTGTTTCCCAACGATATCCTGTAGTTATTCAAACTATGGTATTTTGTGGGTATTTTCCTGGAGTGCAACTCCAGTACTTCCTGCTACTTTCAGTTCATATGTACAACACCGGAACTCCGTAAACTACCCGTTTATACTCAGAGTCTTCTCCAACATGTAAAATAAACATCACCAATCCAGATCAATCTGTCCAGATTGTCTTCACACAACATGCATATTCCGTACTACACATTTCCGGATCTATATGCAAGACTAACTGGGGAATTCACAAATTGACCCAAAGGAATTCCCTTCGTTTTTCCACCTTTTGGCAGGGGATTCCATGCATATGCCAAAAGAATGACTTCACTTGTCCAAGAAGGAAGATCGTTACCCTTATAGTTTTCTTCGGAGCCATAACCAGTTTTCTGTCTGATTGGAAAGGAGCAACGCGCTTTACTCTACATGAACCAAGCCTCGGATCTTGCTTCCTACTACTGGATCTTCTTTACCAAGCTATTCAAGCTCATCTCTAGCCCTTAGCTCCAACCCTTAGCTTTTTCTCTGATGAACTTGGATGAAAGAAGGAGAGAGAGTGAGAAGAAGAGAATGAATTCTCATTCCTCTACTCCTCTGCATAAGTGGCCTTGGATTTAATCCCAGCCACAGGATCATTTCATCAAAAGGGAGCAAAGGCCATGATTTTAGTTGAATAGTCAATATTAATGCTATCGCCTGACGATAAACACTATCGTCAGGGCGATATCATTGATAGTCGCTTTGACCCCCGTCAAACATCGCTCTTCGGCCGCCGCCCGGCAATCTGACCCGTCTCCACACATATGTGGAAGTATTGCCTGGCGATATCCATTATCGTCATTCCGATAACTTACTCAACGCTTTACGGCGTTGAGTACGTTGAGTTCACTCAATGTTGTAAGGCATCGAGAGCTAATGTTATCGCCGTCGGCGATACCCACTGTCACTCAGCAATAGCGACCAAAAGTTATGCTGTCAAATTTGGGTTATTACACTAGGTCGATGTCGACGTTGGCGAAGTCGATGCAGTGTGGAGGCGACTAATGACATATAATAAGTATTCTGATCAAAGCAGTCCAGAGTTTTTGTGTATTTGCGCAGATATCCGCTCCTAATGTCCTTCCTGCACATCACGAACATCATAAAAAAGAAGAGAGATTTGAGATGAAACTGAGGTGATTTTGTAAATTTGAGATGAAATCGTGAAAGTGGAGATGGAAAACGGGAGTTAGGGTTGCGTAGATGTTGCGGCCTACCACCTCTCCATTGTAGAAGGTGGCCAGCGAATCTGATGGAGTGATCGATGTTTGCTGAGGCGAAGAACAAGCTCGAGATTGCCGATTGCGGAGGGGGCGAAGAGGGTTGGGGGCTTTAGTGTTGTCACAGGAGGAGGCATGAGCGGGAGCCATCGTAGTGGAGCGAAGAGGGCATTGTCTTGCTCTGGGCGGTGTGGATCTAACAGTGGGTATTAATTCAATGAATTTTTTAATTTGTTGATATATGTAGTCTTATATTTCAACAAGCTCTAATAATTTTGGATCATCAACAACCCACAAGTGCATGTTAATATAACATAAGTGTGGGGGGAAATTTTGGGGAAGTGTGGGTGAAACTTTTGGGGCATGTTACTATAACTTAAGTGCCCGACACTTATATATATTAATTTCAATTTAACAATAAATTTCTATTAATAAATTTGGCACTTATATTAACATTTTGGGTAAATTTTTATATTAACTTTGGCACTTATATATGTTCATTTCAATGTAACAATACATTTCTATTAATATAACATTCATTTTGTCACCGGACGGGTACTGTCGCGCTTGGTATGATATGTTATAGTAATGTTTATTTATCTAGAGTTACGGTTCTAAACGCAACAAAAAATTTCTATTGGTAGCATTTTTGTAACTACGACAAAATAACTGATACTATAGGTATGATATGTTATAGTAGCGTTTATTTATCTAGAGTTGCGGTTATAAACGCTATCATAAATATCTTTTGGTAGCATTTACATAACCGCTGCAAATTAAGCGCTACCATATGCTTGATATGGTATAGTGAGCAAAAGCGTTGAGAGAACTACATACACTCAAAGCTGCAATGGTTCTGACTAGAAATCTGGCTAAGTCCGGAAGTGTTGAGTGAAGGCAATTCACTCAACGCCAACTCAACAAGATATCTGGCTAAGGACAGAAGCATTGAGTGAAGGTAGTTCACTCAATGCCTCAATAAAGAAGACTGGTTACTGGACAGGCAGAAAATCCACCAAGTCCAGAACATTGAGTGAACTCACTTCACTCAATGTCGGAAGAGCAGAAGCGTTGACAGAAGATCATGCAGTCAAAGCGTCAAAAGGAGCAGACAAAAAATTTAAGTCTAGAAGCATTGAGTGAAGGCAGTTTACTCAACGCATATTCAACAGAATTAAACTAAGTTCAGAAGCGTCGAGTGTTGAAGGCTCACTTGACGCCTAATCAGTTAAGACTATCAGAGATAGAATGCGTTGAGTGATGAAGGCTCACTCAACGCACTCAATGCCTGGAGATGTAGAATTCTACTAAGTACTTTTGCATTGAGTGGCAAGGCTTCACTCAATGCCTGAGCAGTCAGTCTGGAATTACTAAGTCCAAAAGCACTGAGTCATGCTGACATCAGCAGAAATTCAAATATCGCAGGATTTGCTTGCTAGAAGAAAAAAATATCGCTTGCCTTTAGTACTACATTTAATACAAAAGTTGTGTTGCAGTTGCCCATTCTAGGAGTCCATACTGTGCATAGAGCCTTGGATGGCGGGATACAAAAGTAGAGTTCCGAGGAAAAAGAAAACAACTTTTGACTTTTAATTTTTTGAAAGAGAGCTTTGAGGATCATCTTCTTTTTCTCGACAAAGTTGTAGAGCTTGAAGAACATGCTCTCACTGTTGGTCTGAAAAGTTCAAACAGTTAGATGTTGAAAGTCACATCTTCAACAACAAGTTCAGAAAGTTCACTCTCTGAGTTAGAAGGAGCAGAGCAAGCCTAAGCTGCAGTTCATCTTCAAGTCCACTACATTCAACTCATCTACTCAAAAGGCTTGAAGATACAGTACTCTGTATGGGATTTCACAGCACAAGCAAAACAACCTTGAAGATCTATTCTTGGTGTTGTGAAGAAGAAAGGACTGAGTCTTCTCAGTTCAGGAAGAAGCGAACTCAGAGATCACTTCTCTAGAGTCAATCATTAACAACAACCAACACTTCATTTGTAGGATCTTAACAGATATGAGTTGTAAGCCTGATATATAAAGGCTGAGTAGTAGGATCCTTCTGTGGATCTGAGGTAGGGCATGTGTGTCTGAGTTGTAAGAGATTTATTCTCTGAGGTAGGATCCTGTGGTGGATATGAGTGTAGGGATATCCTCCTAGCCTGAGTGTAGGACTTTGGATAAAGTCTGAGGTTGGTGATCTGGTGCAGATTACTGAGTTGTATGAGATTATATCTCTGAGTGTAGGGCCTTGGGCCTGAGCTAGGACTTGGAGGATTTTGAGAGATCTTGAGAGATCTGTGTTGTAAGCTTATTGAGATGAGATTGGAGAAGTTGTCTTTGTCTAACACACTGTTAGAAAGGTGGGAGGGACAGTGGATGTACCCATAACTTGGGGAACCACTATAAATACTTGTGTGTTGTTATGTGTTCTTGAAAGCTAACATAAAACTAAATCACAACACACCAAAGCAAATGGTTAGTCATTAAAGACACAAAAACTTATTCACCCCCCCCCCCTCTAGGTGTTTAGCTACTCTTGAAACAAATAATTTCAACTTCTGCCAAGCAATTTGGGCTTCAACTGTAATATTTGAATCGTGTCAGCTATACCGCTGAGTATTCATTCCATTCTCAGCGGAATTATGCTTAGTGTAGAGACATGTGGCTTTCAGCGACTGTATTTGGATCTTCTCAACTGTACCGCTGATAAGATCCTTCATCCTCAGCGGAATTTTCTTTGATGTTTAGATCTGTAGCTTTCAGCTGTATGGACCATTATCTCAAGATGTAACTGAAAACTATAAGTTCTCTTAGCTATATAGCTCAGCTTTACATTAACCATTTCTTCCAAGAGCTATGCATGCTCATAAAGTGGATATGCATCAAATACACTATGTTCTTTGCATTAGTAGGATTCTTCTTCAAATATTGGAAGATTGAGGGCAATCTTCCCAACAGCTAAGTGCCAGAAGTTTCCTTATATGACTTTAATGTGTTTTAAGCTGACTATATATAAATTATGGGGGTCATTAGAACTTGTTTGTGGCATTATGTTATGGTCAATTAGAATTGTTTTCGCCATCCTAACACATGGCACTACGGCTATATCCTTGATTTAAGGCACTGATTATGTAAAGAATTTAAATCAAATTAGCACATGGGATTTGTTTTATATATTTAGGGATTGGCATCGGAGAGAATTATACTCATTCATTGGAGAATATTTTCAGATTTCAAAATTCTTTCTTAGACAGATTTTACCACCCTGTGAAGATTCCTTTTTTGGATTGTTGCCTAAAGTATTTGCTATCTGATTGAAGAATTCAATTCAGGATGTTTCCTTTTCTGTAAAGCATCCTGATGCTGAATAAAAATAGCCGTTTGAGTATTTCTAATTCAGATTTTGCCTAAGGAGGATTGACTGGTCATTGGAAAATACTATTTCAATCCTTATTCTCTCTGCCGACCAAGTCCAGTATATAAGGGAGACTTGAAAATTTGAGGTGTTTTTTGCCAAGTTTTACGAAAAACTGTGAAAAATTTATACTTTAAGTTCTGTGAAAGTGTTGAGCAGTGTTCATACATTCTAAAGAATCTATTCTACACACACTAAAAGATTCAGAGAAAGGTTCTTCCTGATCTTACTTCAACAACATTACTTCTGAAGATCTTTTCTCTAGTACAAGTACTGTTGATCAAGCCCAGCTTATTCCAAGAAGACATTTCAAGTGCTGATCAAGGAAAAGAAGATGAAGTCTTATGTGTGCTTCTACCTGAAGACTCAAGCTGTAACACCCCAAATTTGACAGCGGAACTTTTGGTCGTTATCGCCAGGAAACGGTAGGTATCACCGGCAGTGATAGCAATAGCACTTGATGCCATGAAGCGTTGGGTGAGCTAAGCACACTCGACGCCTTTCGACAAATAGTTGAATAAGAGACTATCATGTGGGGATAGTGGGTATCGTGTGGCGATAGCCCCTGCTCTCGACGCCTTAAAGCGTTGAGTGAACTTAAGGCACTCGATGTGGTAAAGCGTTGAGTGAGCTATCAGAATAGCGATAGTGGGTATAGCCAGGAGATACTTCCACGTATGTATGGACACGTGTCAGGTGGTCGGGTGCCGGCCAAAGAGCGGTGGTTGACGGGGGTCAAAGCGTCTATAAACAATATCGCCCAGGCGATAGCGTAAATGTTGACTATTCAACCAAAATCGGGGCATTTTCTCCCTTTTGATGAAGTGATCCTGTGGCTGGGATTAATTCCAAGGCCACTTATGTAGAGGAGTAGAGGAATGAGAATTCATTCTCTTCTTCTCACTCTCTCTCCTTCTTTCATCCAAGTTCTTGAGAGAAAGAGCTAAGCGTTGTAGCTAAGGGTTGGAGCTAAAGGCTAGGGTTGAGCTTGAAACACTTGGAGAAGGAGATATAGTGAACGGAATAAAAATCTGAGGCTAGATCCGCGAAGAGTAAAGAGAGGTGCTCCTTTCCAACCAGACAAAAAGCTTCGCCATGGCTCCAAAATGGATTACAAGGGTAACGATTTTCTCCTTGGACAAGTGAAGCCCTCAATTTGCATATGTGCATGGAACCCCTCGCCAAAAGGTGAAGAAAGGGTGGTTTCCAGTGGGTCGATCGTTGTGATCCCCGATTAAATTTGCATATAGATCCAGAAAATTTTGTAGTACGAAATATGCATACTGTGTGAAGCCCATCCGGACAGGTTGATCTGGATTAGTGATGTTTTATTTTTCGTGCCGAAGAAGACTTCGCGTATAAATGAGTAGTTTATGGGGTCTGTGAGTTATACTTGTGAAATGGGAGTAGTAGGAAGTACTGGAGATGCTCTCTAGGAAAATAACCAAGAAATTCCACGGTTTGCAAAACTGCTAGATATTGTCGGGTGAAAGCGAGTATCGCCAAGCGATAGCTCCCAGTGAGCTATGTTTGTTAGTCCTATCTCAGGGAGACCTGGGGGTCATTATCTGAAAAAGCTGAGAGCCTGTAGTGCCCAGCTATGGTGGCTATGAGTGCCAGCCTATTTTGTTTTGAAGCCTGTCTCGCGAAGACCGTGGGGCTAGCATGTGAGTTGAGCCATGGAGGCCAATTATTATGGCCGTGAGAGCTGTAACTAAGCTATGAGCCTATAGTGCCCAGCTCTAAAGGCCGTTGAGCCGAACGGGAAAGGGGAGTTCCACCCACGTCTTGTGTATTTCCATGATTGCTTTGGCTTTTGAAAGTGGCATGGCGATCTGAGCAATGGGAAGTGACTGAACTGTACCTGCATTATGTCTATCTTGATTAGATTGCCTAAAGTAACTGGTTATCGTCGATGGAATAATGAGAGTCTTTAGCTTAAGGCCGAAAAGTCAAAAATGCTCAAGAATGATCGGTTATGTCTTGGACCTCTGAACGGGAGGTGGTATCCGGGAAGTCCGGTACACCGATAATGTGCCCTGAGTGCACGGGGCGTGTGGCCTTTGAGCCTACGTTTGTGGTGATGAGTTCTTAAATGCACATTGTTGTTGTGAATATATATATATATATATATATATATATATATATATATATATATATATATATATATATATTTGTTATTGTTGCAAGGAAGGAGAATTGATGCCCCAAGTAAGCGGTGGGGTCGTTCTAATCGGGTCGGCAATTGTTGACCGTTACTTTGTTTGCCACATGTTGGTGGGTTGTGATTTGCAAGTGCTGGAGAGCCAAGTGGAAAGTAGTGGGCCGAAGCCCTTGTGTTGCAGTTGGCTAGCCCTCAAAGGCCCAAAGGCGAACTTTTACTGTTTTCATGTGTGGTCGGCCTATGTGCAGATGTTTGTAAATAACACTTGGGAAGTATAGATGTAAGCCCTTAAGGCCGTAACATTTTGTGTACTTGTAATCGACATTCCTGTTATATATATATAATGTATGGTTTATATACAGTGGATATTCAATTGATTTGAGTTCGGGCAACTTTAAAGCTTCCGCTAGAATGCTCTGAGTTAGGATTCGTAGCAGTATTTTGATATTAACATGTAACCCCGCTACCTATCTGTTGAATATGATGTGGGGCCCCGCCGTACCCTATATTATATTGCATTTGACAGATGAAGGCGTTACAAATTTGGTATCATCTTGTCTTGGTCTTCCTGCGAATTCGTGGTCGAATTCTTTTGAGGAGTGGCGAGCACGTGTATGTGCTTACCGTTATAACAAAATGAACTCAAGATTGTCCACTTAGGAATGAAAATACACTTGTTTGAGGAACTTGTGCATTCCTATAATTTCTTTTGGCAATATTCTTAGTTGCTTAATTGTGTGTTTCATATTGTAGGAGACTAGAAGTGGTGCAGGGCAGCAAGAATCCCAGCGCTCGGTGGAGACTAGTACAACAAATGAGGTGCCAACACCTCCTCCTTCTGCGAAAACTATATGGTTGGTTGTTGAATCCGTGTTAGCATTAATCAACGCACAACCAGAAGGTCAGAGACAACCTCCTGCCCCTGTGGTGGTCCAAGAACCGGGTGGCGTAGTTGAGCATGTAGCGGTGAGACAAGTGGTCGTTGATCCAGTGGCCGCAAGGCGAGCGATGGAGAAGTAATTGAAACACATTATGAGTTTCAATCCTCCTATGTTTACGGGTACTGGAACCCCTATAAAAACGGAAGTTTGGCTCTCAAGAATAAGGAGTCCTGACGGCAATTGAAATGGAGGAGTGACAAAAAGTCACTGTGGCTACCTTCTTGTTAGATGGTGAGGCAAGACTATGGTGTGATGAGCTGGAGCTGCACCAGTTTGTCGGTCAGCCATTAATCGAGATCTCAATGGAGGAATTCTCAAGGTGTTTTCTGGCGAGATACATTCCATCGGCAGAGCAGATTGTGATGGAGAACCAATTTCAAATGCTAACTCAAGGCGAGAGGTTTGTGGACGACTACTCGCACAAGTTTACAAGATTGGGAAGGTATGCATGCTCTACGTTTGTCAACGAGGAATGGAAAATAAATTGGTTCTATGAAGGTCTGAGAGATGACCTGTGGTTGCTTCTCTCGAGACGGATGACGCAGGGTTTTCTAACCTTGGTCAATATGGCCCATTCCCTTGAACTGGATATGAAGCGCGTGCAGCGTAAGAATGATCTAGTCGTGAAGAAGTTAGATTTCAAAGTGCCGCATTCCTCAAAATCTGAGCATCGAAAGAGGTAGAAGTCAAAAGCTAGGTCTTCAGGACCTACTGCTTCTTCGAGCAAGCCTGAAGTGACGACAGGAAAAAGTCCTTTCACATGTTATACATGTGGTATGGTGGGACATATGGCTCGAGATTGTTGGAGTAGCCTTCCAAAAGGGGATAAAAATACGGGTGCATCTTATGCTGAAAAGGGAAAGACAGTGGTGGAGTCAACTGCATCTCAAGCGCAACCCTGAGTCTATAATCTTGGCCAACAGGAGGCCATAAAACAAAGTGACGTCGAAACAGGTATGAGTTAAGATACAATTTTTATTGCTTTCCATACTTAGTACCTTATGCGTTTCTTGTATATGATTGTTTTGAATTAGGCTTTATCCTGATATTAGAACATCCGGCGAGAGCACTATTTGATACAGGAGCTTCTCATTCCTTTCAGTCTGAGGACTTCATGGGGCGTATCGGAGTGCCTTCATTTATGGCGACAGATCGATTGAATGTGTTGCTACCTAATAGGTGCTTGATACTTGCGGATTGAGCCTACTGTGTTGAGGTGCAAATAGGAAGTCGGGATTTTTGATTGAAAGCATCTGTACTACTGCTATCGGAGTTTGCTGTAATCTTTGGTATGGACTGGCTCTCGGAGTAGCGTGCCTATACGGATTGCAACTCCAAGGAAGTCATACTAGGACAGAACACCGAACGAGAGACTAAATTCGCTGGTACGTGAGGATCGAGCAGGATATTGATGTCTGCTCTCCAGGTAGTCAAGGCAGTTTGGAAGGGCGTGGAGTTGTTCTTCACTCTGTTGGAGGTTGTTGAGCCAAATTCCAGTATGAGTGACGTTCCTAATGTATCGGAGTACACTGATGTGTTTCCTAATGATTTTCTGGGGTTATTGCCCCAGCAGGAGATTGACTTTGCTATTGAGTTGGTGCTAGGTGCAAAACCTATGGTCTGCTTGCTGTATCATGTTGCGCCAAAGGAGATGGCGGAACTAAAGGTTCAATTGTAAGAGTTACTGGAGCAAGGCTATATATGCCCAAGTATGCAACCTTGGAGTGCACCGGTCCTCTTTGTGAAAAAAAAAGACGAAAGCTTGTGTCTATGCATTGACTATCGAGAATTGAACAAGCTGACGGAAAAGAACAAATATCTGATACCACAGATTGATGACTTGTTCGATTAGCTATTTGGATCAACGGTATACTCAAAGCTAGACCGGAAGTCTGTCTGTTACCAGTTAGAATTCGGGAATGTGACATTCCCAAGACAGCGTTTGAAACATGCTATGGTCATTATGAGTTCATGGTAATGTCATTTGTGTTATCTAATGCACCATCGGTGTTCATGGAACTAATACACCGATCGTTTCAAAAGTACTTGGACCTGTTTGTAATCGCCTTTATTGGCAACATTTTAGTGTACTCTCAGTCTGAAGAAGATCATGCGAACCATTTGTGGATGGTGTTGCACAGCCTGGGAAGAAACAAGCTCTATGCCAAGTTCTCAAAGTGTGAGTTCTGGCTGTCGTCAGTGGCTTTTCTTAGCCATGTTGTTAGTGGAGAAGGTATTGTGGTGGATCTGATGAAGATAATTGTGATACGGGAGTGGCCGGTGTTGTCTACTATCGCAGAAGTCTGGAGTCTCCTTGGACTAGCGGGCAACTATAGATGCTTCATAGAAAACTTCTTATAGATCGTCTTGCCTCTTACCACACTGACGAGGATGGATCAGAAGTTTGTTTGGACGCCAGAGTGCGCGCAAGCTTTTGAATAGTTAAAGATTCATTTGACCACGGCGTCTATTTTAAAGTCGTCATGTGGTACAGACGGCTTTGAAGTATATAGTGATGCATCAGGGAGTGGCTTAGGCTGCGTGCTTCTTTAGTTCGGAAAAGTGATAGCATATGGCTCATGCCAATTGAAAGTGCATGAGCAGAGCTATCCCGTCCACGACTTGTAGTTGGCAGTGGTGATATTTGCACTTAAATTGTGGCGCCACTATTTATATGGCATGAAAGTTGACATCTTCACGGACCATAAGAGCCTTAAGTATCTCTTGGATCAGAAATATCTAAACATGCGACAGTGGAGGGGGATGGAGTTCCTCGGGGACTACACCTTCCAGATATGTTATACTCCCAAGAAGGGAAATGTAGTTGCAGATTCCTTGAGTCAGCAAACTCAGGCAAGGGCAAATTGGTTACAAATGCATGATGAGCGTATGATCCAGGATTTGGAGGCCCTCGAGATTTCTTGTGTTGACAAGAATGCTACTACAAATGCGTGCCTGAACTGGACAGAGGTACAGTATGACCTTGAGGACAGTATTTGGCGAGCAACGGAACTCGATGAGAGTCTAAAGGGCTATTCAGTGGATGGGTCCAATTCCTAATTCTCCATGGAAGACGGCCTTTTGAGAAAAGATGGTCATTTGTGCGTCCCGTGTGTGGGTAAACTATGGGAGGAATTGATGTATAAGGCACACTTCACGAAGTACTCAATTGACCCAGGGAGCATGAAAATGCACAAAGATATGAAGAAGGTATTCTAGTGGCCAAGTTTGAAGAAATACATAGCCCATTACGTGGCAAAATGTCAATCTTGTGCCTTAGTGAAAGCTGAATGCCAGAAACCTGGAGGTTTCCTGTAGTTGTTTCCAATTCCGGTATGTAAGTTCAATTACATTTCTATGGATTTTGTGCATGGACTGCCGAGATCTCAAAGTGGAAACGATGCCATGTGGGTGTTCGTTGACCGGTTAACCAAAGTGTCGCACTTTATACCTAACGGGAAGGACGATTCAGTGGAAAAATTGGCCAAGATGTACGTGGATAACATCATACGATTGCACGATGTGCCCCATAGCATCATCAGTGACCGAGATGGGCGTTTTACTTCAGGTGTTTGGAGGCTAATCCACTAGCTGTTGGGTACCAAGTTAAAGTTCAGTATGGCCTTCCATCCACAAATGGATGGTCAGATCGAGAGGACCAACAGAATAATGGAGGATATGCTCCGTATGTGCGCCCTAGATTTTGGGAAGAGGTGGGAAGATCACCTCAATATAATTGAGTTCGCCTACAATAATAGATATCAAGCAACATACAAATGGCACCCTTTGAAGCTTTAAATTATAGGAAGTGTCGCACACTATTTCCTTGGGTGGAAACAAGCAAGTCAAAGCTATATAAGCATAAGGAGGTCGAAGATGAATATTCAACCATACGCACTATAAGAGAGCGGCTACTGATAGCCCAAGATAGACAGGCAAAATACTATAACACCAAATACTGAAATGTGGAGTTTGCGGTAGGCGATTGGGTATATTTAAAGATCAAGCCATTCAAAGGCATGTCCAGGATTCGGCCCTTAAAAAAGTTAAGTCTAAGGTATCTTGGTCCGTTTAAAGTGGTTGAGCAGATTGGAGAAGCTGTCTATTAATTAGCTCTTTCGACAGAGCTAAGTGACTTGCACGTTGTGTTTCACATATTGGTGTTGCGGAAAGCTGTAAAAGAATCAGCTCAAGTGATTGTTGCTGATCAAGTACCACGGCTAACGACGAAAGTTCGGCTCATTCGAATCGAGGATACGGAGATCAAGCAACTGCGAAACAAGACAATAGGGATGGTCAAAGTCTGATGGGACAACTATGGCCGTGAAGAGCTGACGTGGGAGCATGAGAAAACCATGCATGAGGAATACCCCGAATTGTTTATAAAATAATGTTGTAACATTATTTTGTGAAAGTAAAATATGTTGTAACAAATAAATTGTTATTTTTCCCTTATAAACTGAATAAAATTTCGGGACAAAATTTCTGTAATGAGGGGAGGGTTGTAAAACCCCAAATTTATTAGCAGAACTTTTGGTCTCTATCGTCAAGCGATAGTGGGTATCGCTGGCAGCGATAGCAATAGCATTAGACGCCATGAAGCATTGAGTGAGCTAAACACACTCGACGCATTTCGACAAATCGTTGAATAAGAGACTATCGTGTGGCGATAGTGGGTATCACGCGGCGATGGGCCCAGCTCTCAACGCTCTCGGCGCCTTAAAGCATTGAGTGAACTCAATGCACTCGACGCTGTAAAGCGTTGAGTGAGCTATCAGAACGGCGATAGTGGATATCGCCAGGCGATACTGCCACGTATGTGTAGACACATATCAGGTGGTCGGGCAGTGGCCGAAGAGCGGTGGTTGACGGGGGTCAAAGTGACTATTAATGATATCACCCAGGCAATAGCGGATATTGCCAGGCGATAGTGTTAATGTTGGCTATTCAACCAAAATCGTGACCTTTGCTCCTGAAAGTCTTTATTTTCAAGGTAGCTTATAACCTAGAGGGCGTAAGTTGTCTCTCTGATATTATTAGATTTTAATTTTATCTTTCTTAATGCTTAGTGTGTTGGCAGTAAATAGCTTTCAAGTACTTGCACAAAGAAAACAACATAGAAAAGCACACACAGATTTATAATGGTTCCCTAACTTTTGGGTACATCCACTCTCCTCCCACCTTACCAACTTCATGTTAGTCAAGTAACTTCTCCAAATCACTGCTCCAAAGAGCTTACACCTCATATCCCTCAAGACCTTTCAGTCTCCTTCAAGACTTACACTCAGCCACAAGGGCCTACACTTCATTGATCAGCAGATCAGCTACCTCAGGCCAAAGGCCCTACAGTCAGGCTAGAAGGACAGCCCTACCTCAGATCCACTAGGGATCCTACCTCAGACCCAAAGGTCCTACTCTCAGAGTGTATTCCTCTCATATATCTCAGTGATAAATTTTTCATCTACCTTAGATCCAAACTTGATCCTACAGCTCAGGTAAATTTGCCCTACCTCAAGCTCAGAGAGCCCTACAACTCACATCCAAAAGGATCCTACTAGAGTGAAATAGATTTATATTTATCACAGAGAAATTTCTCTGTGAGAACCCCTTGAGCTGAGTTATCTCAGCTCTAACTTTCTTCATAGCTACAAGGATCTTGAGCTGGAAGTAATTAACAGTAAACTGCTCTGCTTCTTCTTCCTTCCCAGGACAGAATCAGCTACTTTTGTTCTCTCTTCTTCTCAACTTTAGAAGTAGATCTTCAGATTTTAGTTTGTTGAACTCAGAATAAACTTGATCTGTAGAAAATTGTTCTCTGTTTCTTCTTCTCCCTTGGAAGGAAGTCCTTCTGAACTTGATGGTGTAGGTGAAGATGGCAGCAGCTAACTGAACTTTTGGTTCTTGCAGGAAGACTTCAAGCTTTTTCTCTACAGTAATGGCGAGGAAGATGAAGTCCAGCCGCAACTTTTTGAATCAGTAAAACCCTAAAAGTTATTTTGCATCTTGGCCCATCTCTTCCTTTTGTAGTTCGCCGATCAACGACTCTTATAAATCTGTGGGGCCCGCCTGCACCTTCCAGCTGTACCATACTTTAACGGAAGAATACGTACAGTAGCTTCTTGGCAGAGTTTGTCGTGTTCTATAGCTTCTCCATGCTTGATTTAAAATTAGTTGACTTTATCGATTTTGCAGATTTTGTTGACGTCGGCACCTGTGGACTTAGCCAAAATCGAGCATCAGTAGATAGGCATTGAGTGAATGAGCTTCACTCAATGCCAAGACACTTAGAAAGAATTCTGTCTATCTAGGCGTTGACAGCGTTGAGTGAGCAAGCCTCACTCAATGCTTTTTGCTTTAGCTTATTCTTCAGCCTTTTTTGCATGCTTTCCGTTGTGAGTGTTGAGTGACCACACCTCACTCAATGCCTTATGGATTAGCCATGCTTTCTATAATTTAGGCATTGAGAGCATTGAGTGACCTCACCTCACTTAACGCCTTATGCCTTAGTCATTTTCCTGCTTCTTCAGCATCTTAAGCATTGAGAGCGTTGAGTGAGCACGCCTCACTCAACGCTTTTTTACTTTAGCCAGATTTTCTGAAACATGGCGTCGAGAGCGTTGAGTGAGCAAGCCTTACTCAACGCTTTCTGCCTTAGGCAAATTTTTTCAGTTCTTTGGCGTTGACTGAGTAAGCTCCATTCAACGCATTTGGACTTAGCCAAATTTCTGTATTTGAAAACACATGTTCTGACTGAATGATGGTTAGTCAATGCTTTATCATATGGCGTTGAGTGAGCTTGCCTCACTCAACGCTAATAGACTTAGTCAAATATCAGCACAGATTTTCTGTGGCTTTGATTTACAAGGTAATACTCAACGAATATAGAGTATGGAATTGAGTGAGTGATACTCACTCAATGCTTGTGGACTTAGCCACTTTTCTGCCCATTTCTTATTAGGCTTTTATTGCATTAGCCTATTTCACATCCTTTAGCTGTATGGCATTGAGTGAGTTGACTTCACTCAATGCCTGTGGACGTAGCCACTTTCTTAGCTTGCCACTACTTTGTCTTTGAATGTATAGGCTCCACTCAGCGCTATAAGTCATCTAGCGTTGAGTGAGTAACCTTCACTCAATGCATGTGGACTTAGACATATTTTTATCAATCCAAATCTTAGGTAAGTGTTTACCTGACGTAGCCACTTAGGCTACCTGTCTCATTATGGTTACTAGGATATCCCTGCAATCACTAAACTCATACACTCATCAAATACAACTTTATGTATGTCATTCACAAGATTGACTTCCTCAAATCTAGGACATTGTGGGCAATGGACCCAACAGCTCCCTTTTGATGAAGTGATCTTGTGGCTGGGATTAATTCCAAGGCCACTTATACAGAGGAGTAGAGGAATGAGAATTCATTCTCTTCTTCTCACTCTCTCTCCTTCTTTCATCCAAGTTCTTGAGAGAAAGAACTAAGGGATGGAGCTAAGGGCTAGAGCTGAGCTTGAAATGCTTGGTGAAGGAGATCCAGTGAACAGAATCAAAATCCAAGGCTAGATCCGCGAAGTGGAAAGAGAGGTGCTCCTTTCCAACCGGACAAAAAGCTTTTCCATGGCTCCAAAATGGATTGCAAGGGTAATGATTTTCTCCTTGGACAAGTGAAGTCCTCAATTTTGCATACGCGCTTAGAACCCCTCACCAAAAGGTGATGAAAGGGTGGTTTCCAGTGGGTCGATCATTGTGATCCCTGATTAAATTTTCATATAGATCCGGAAAATTTTGTAGTATGGAATAGACATGTTGTGTGAAGCCCATCCGAACAGGTTGGTCTAGATTGGTGATGTTTTATTTTGCGTGTCGTAGAAGACTCCACATATAAACGAGTAGTTTACAGGGTCTGTGAGTTATACCTGTGAAATGGGAGTAGTAAGAAGTACTGGAGATGCTCTCCTGGAAAATAACCAAGAAATTCCACGGTTTGCAAAACTATTGAATATCGCCGGGCGACAGTGAGTATCGTCGGTCGATAGCTCCTAGTGAGCTATATTTGTGAGTCATATCTCAGGGAGACCTAGGGTTCATTATCTGAAAAGCTGAGAGCATGTAGTGCCCAGCTATGGTAGTTATGAATGTCAACCTATTTTGGTGCGAAGCTTGTCTCGCAAACACCGTGGGGCTAGCATGTGAGTTGAGCCGTGGAGGCCAACAATTATGGTTGTGAGAGCCGTAACGAAGCTGTAAGCTTGTAGTTCCCAGCTCTAAAGTCCGTTGAGCCGAATGGGAAAGGGGAGGTCCACCCGCGTCTTGTCTACTTCCTTTATTTCTTTGTTTGTCGGAAGTGGCATGGCGATCTGAGCAACGAGAAGTGATTAAACTGTACCTGCATTATGTCTATCTTGATTAGATTACCTAAAGTAACTGGCTATCGTCGATGGCATAATGAGAGTCTTAGGCTTAGGGCTAAAAAGACTAAAATGCTCAAGAATGAACTGTTATGTCTTGGACCTCTGAACGGGAGGTGGTATCCGGGAAGTCCAGTACACTGAGAATGTGCCCTGAGTGCACGGGGCATGTGGCCATTGAGCCAACATTTATGGTGATGAATGCTTAAATGCACATTTTTGTTGCCAATATATATATATATATATATATATATATATATATATATTTATTTATTTATTTGCTGCTATTGTTGGGAAGGAGAATTGCTGCCCCGAGTAAGGGGTGGGGTCGTTATAATCGGTTCGGCAATTGTTGACCGTTACTTTGTTTGCCACGTTTTGGTGGGTTGTGATTTGTAGGTGCTGGAGAGCCAAGTGGAAAGTAGCGAGCTGAAGCCCTTGTGCTGCGGTTGGCTGGCCCTCGAAGGCCCAATGGCGAACTTTTACTGTTTTCATGTGTGGTCGGCCTGCGTGCCAATGTTTGTAAACAACACTTTGGAAGTATAACTATAAGGCCTTAAGGCCATAACATTTTGTGTATTTGTAATCGACATTCCTGTTATATATATTAATGGTATGGTTTATATATAGTGGACATTCAATTGATTTGAGTTCGAGCAACCTTAAAGCTTCTGCTAGAATGATCTTAGTTAGGATTTGTAGCAGTATTTTGATATTAACATGTAACCCCGCTACCTGCCTATGGAATATAGTGTGGGGCCCAGCCGAACCCTCTATTATATTGTATTTGACAGATGGAGGTGTTACACAAGCTCTAGGGTGTTGAGTCAAATATGTTTTCTATTTCTTTGTGGGATTTTTTGTGAATCTGAGTTGTAGGATCTACAATAGATCTGAGTGTAGATCTTTGTTGATTGAGATTGAGTTGTAGGGCTTATAAATCTTGAGTTGTAGGACTTGTGGAGCCAGAGTTGTAGGTCTTGTGGAAAGCTAGAGCTGTAGGGCTTGTGTTGAGCCTGAGGTGTAGGATCTGTAGAAGATCTAAGCTGTAGGACCTATGTAAAGTTCTGAGGTAGGGAACTTATATTCCTGAGTTGTGAGATCTGAGGATCTAAGGAGAAGTTTTGGAGAAGTTTTGAGTAAGCTAGCTCTCTACTGGATAGGTGAAGGGGGAAAGTGGATGTACCCATTCTTGGAGAACCACCATAAAATTCTTGTGTATTATGTGTTGTGTTGTAGCTTACTATTCTATTTTACTTTATCATTATGTTCATCAAATAAAAACTCAAGAAACTCAAAACTAAGTAAATCACATATTCACCCCCCCCCCAGTTAGGTGAGTGGCAACCCTTGACTTTCAAGTGTTATCGTGGGAGGTTGTTCAAAAGGCTTAACAGCTAAACAAAATCCCAAGGGTTATAAGACTTACAGCAAAATGGGTTATGGAGAAAGTTACAAAGAACTTAGCTCCATGAAACTTTTAGTAGGAAGGAAATTTTTTGCATTTAGAAGCAGAGAGTTAAACTCTTCATTGAAGCTTCTGATCCCAGAATCTTTATTACTGTTGAAGAGGGATCCTATGTCCCAATGAATGTCTCAACCATAGATGCAAATCTGAAAGTCCCCAAGAAACTTTCAGAGATGATCAAAGATGAAGTCATCTTGGCTACCACGGACAAGAATGCAAAGAACATCATTGTTAGTGCCAATGATGACTCTACTTTTTAAAATATCATTCACTATAAGACTGCCCAGGAAATACGGGAGACCTTGATTGTATACATGGAAGAGACTGAAGAGGTTAGTGATGATAGAAAAGACATTTTGAATCAGGAGTATGAAGCATTCAGATAGGGGAAGAAAGATAGTATTGTTGAATGTTATGAGAAGTCTTTTAGAATATTGAATAAACTGAGAGATTATGGAAGTTCCTTCATAAATTATGAATGGAATGACAAGTTTTTGAGATCCCTACTTAAGGAATGAGACATAAAGATCTGTGCAATTATGGAGATGGGAAACTTGGGGAACATTGAACTCCAAAACCTAATTGGAAAACTGTTGTCCCATGAACTTCATCTCAACACCAAGAAAGTGAAGAATGTCACATCAGGGAGGAGACAATTGCTCTTAAGACTGAAAGCTTTAGTAGAGGCAAGGAGAAGGCCTCACCCTCCCCAAGCAAAGTTGTGGTGTCAGAAGAATCTTAATCAAGCACTTTTGAAGATGATATATCTAATGGAGACTTGGCCTTGTTCACAAGGTAATTCAAGAAGATGTTGAGAAGGAGGAAACTTTGGAACAACCACAAATACTCCTCATCCATATCACAACCCGCATTTTCCTTGTATTAAAGTTATATCAGAGTAAGGGAAAATACGTGTCGTAATGCCGCGCCATGCAGGGGATAACTACAAATACTCAGGCAAGACTCTAAACTCTACTATTTAAATGAAATTCATAAGTCGTTATGAACGAAATTTAGTTTAAGTTTAAATGGGTGTATCCCTCGGCTTAGTGGATCAACTAGTCCACTAGAAAAAAAATATAGTTATATGCTGTGGAAAATACTTTGATTATGTTGATTTAACATCCTACGCGAGCATAAACCTCCCCGAAGGATAACCCGCGACATGCAAGGCTCTAGATTTATTATAAGTATAGAAATATTTTTTACGTTAGCTTAGAAAATAGTATATTAGTTTTATAAAGATGGCATGTATGAATTACTAGTAGTAATGCTTTTATAAGTTAAAATACCTAACATGCAACGTAGCATAAAACATTCCCCAGAGAGCAAGTAAAAACAACCACAAAGAGGTAAAACTAGCAGCTTAGCAAGGTATTTAGCATTTTAAAAGAAATCCACCAATGGCGTAAAGAACTTGACACGAACCCATTGAAGAACATGTATGTCTATACTAATAAGAAGCAACCAAAGACTACCTCACAAGGGTGAGGAAAACCTCTGCAACACAGCAGTCCACTAGCAACACCAACCTAGTCACTCAACCGGTTACTGCCCTGAACCTAAAGCATTCAAAGAAAGAACACCTCAGAAAGAATATACAAATGTCAAAAGGAATCAATTAGATATAAACAAGTGAAAATAGAAGGGGTTACCAAACCCTACCAAGAGAAATGCTGACAACCTCGGCTAGTATAATCAATAAAAGAGACAAGTAAGAAGATAATCGTCTGTAAAATGAGAAAAGTGCACCAAGTGCGAGAGGTTATCATGTTTCGCTCAAACCTGCAGAAGCAAATAGCCAACACTATAGGAGGAAAAGGAACTATATAGTCCCAAACATGTGAATCATTAACACTGGTAAAAACCACGGATCTGTGTCGACGACCAAAACATCCAAAACCGAAATATAAGACCCAAATGTCTCAAAGGCACCACGGTGGCGGCCATAAGGTCCAACACACCTAAACAGCTTGTAAACAGAGACCCAAAACAAACTACCATGTGCAATGATTAACGATACGACATTAAATTGGAGGTCCTTTATCCACTTCCGATCTAGCTATAAAACACAACCCAAAAACCCAGTAAAAACCAAAATACCAAAGTCTAAACACTTCCCATGACAAACGGGACATAAATACCCAAAAATAAACCTTAAGGACCAAACTCGACAAATCGGACAAAAATCGGCAAAAAACTCCAAGTCCTGGCCAATTCGGCGAGTATACCCGACGAATCTCAACAATACTCGACAAATTCTACACAACTCGGCAGAAATGAACTATCAATACTCGACGAATTCTACATTATTCGGCGGAAATGAACTATTGGTGAATTGAATGACTATCAACCCGAACAGGCAAGTGTACTTATCGAATTACACTACCAAGGTCGTATTAAAAACTCGGGGTTGTCAATTACTATTACTCACGCTCCTACTATTATCCTACTGTACGATTGATGGGTGTTTTGAGAAATTTTGAATTAAACTAAAGATAATATTGAAATGGCAAACTTCAGATAAAAAGGCTAGCATTCGAACAACGATTCACCATGAAAAGAGATAAGAAGGATAAAAAATATAGTTTCATAATTGCAAACAAAACTCGATCGTGGCAGATCCGAAAATGAGAATTAATCACGCTAGAGCATTAAATCTCCTAACTTCTAGACGTTTTGACCGAAATCTCTTTGCAAATCAAAAGGCCTATAGTTGTATTATCGAAGTGACCCACACTATTGGATTTGACTCCAATCTGGAGGATTTACGTCGGCCTATCTCTAGGATTGCGTGCAACTCCTTCCTTCTTTGAGTGATCTTTCAAATCAACGAGTCTCTCGACTACTATGAAATGAGACCAAATTGCCTACTACCATATACCGGAAATACAGAGACAACACGAGAAAAATCAAAGAAGGATCGAGAATAATCTAGCAAAAATAAAACTAAGAAATGAAGAAAAATCTCATCTCATTTCATGGATCCTCATGATCGAATGCTAAAGAAAAATTAGCTACGCATATTCAAGAAGGAAACCACAATAAGAAAAAGAAATTTCATTTTCATTGGTTGATAAAAAAGAGTACACAATGATAATCAAAGAGACAATATTATACTACCAAGAAGAAGATTACACTAATAAAAAGAACTTAACAACAAGACAAGAAAAGAAAAGAACTCTCTTGCACTAGCACTCTGCTTGCTCTCCAATGTCCAACCTTCCCAAGGCTTGAGGCACTGCTCCTTATATAGATGAGGGGGAAGGTTCTAGAGGGAGGTGGAGATGAAGGGGCACAAGGGGGGCGGCCATGCATGGGTGGAAATGTGCATGAATAGAAAGAAAGAGGGAGAGAGAAGCAAGATTCAAGGTATGTTATTTAAAGAAATAAAAATAGAAAATAGGAAATAAAAAAGGGGGGATGAATGAGGAATAAAAGAGGAGAGAAAATAATAAAGGAGGGAGAGAGAGTAGGGAGGCCGGCCATGCATGGATTTAAATGGGCCTCATTATGTGGGTAGCCATGCAAAGGTGGCGAGTGGACTTGAAGAGGACCGGCCTTGCACTTTGTGGGCTCGGGCTGCTGGTGTGTTCGGGTTGGACTAAGGAGGGGCCGAATGATTGGGCTGCATGAGAGGGCTCGGGCTGCATGAGAGGGCTCGGGCTGCATTATGGAGGGCTCAGGTTGGACAGCACCAAGGGCTCGGGTGGACTTGAGCTGCATCAAGGAGGGGCTTGGGTTGGACCATCTTGGAGGCTTGAACCTACAAAAATAAAATAAAATAAAATAAAACATTAGTTATGTTATACAACATAACAAACATAGTCATGCAACATAACAAACATACCAAACATAAAATAAGAAATTAAAACATAACAACAAAAATAGAAATTAAAACATAACAAACATAAAATACATAAAAAATATAATTAAACCTAGGAATTTTTATGCTAAACTAATCCAAAAACCGATGACTAAAAATAGTCATCAAATTCCCCCATGCTTAAGAATTTGCTTGCCCTCAAGCAAATGAAATTTAAAATTAGGGAACAGGAATAGGAAATAAAGAAAACAATAGAAAACTAGAAATTGGAGACCTAAAAATATCATTAGAACACAAAGAAGAGTTACACATTTCTAAATTCCTAAAACAAGGCATCCAATATTTAGGAAAATAAGAAAAACAAAAGTAGAGACTCTAAATAAACAGTGCATTGAATGAACTACTAGGTTGCTAGAATAACAATTACCCCTAAATCACCTCAAGATAACCTCCAAAGAAATCCATCAATGATGGTGGCCATAAGCTTGACTTTTCACACTCTCTCCACTGCAGGTTTGTGTCACATCCTAAAGATCAAAAGGACTTTTATAGGCGTAAAGACTTG
Source organism: Platanthera zijinensis (assembly GCA_039513925.1). NCBI lineage: Eukaryota > Viridiplantae > Streptophyta > Magnoliopsida > Asparagales > Orchidaceae > Platanthera > Platanthera zijinensis. The sequence continues at coordinate 179,604,762 of CM077085.1, read as the reverse complement.
GCTTAGGTAAATGATTAGGAATAGAAAATCAAGGATAAAAACGACGGTTAAATCACACTAAACCAAGGATGAGCTTTAAATAAACATAAAAACACAAAATTGAGAAATAATAAGTACGTCATTTTCTCCAATCCAAACTAAAGAAAAGAACAAGGCCATATATTTTTCTTTTCACATAATTGGCCAAAAATAAACTTCTTTTTTTTTTGATTTCACATTTTTGGATAATAATAAAAAAAAATTCTCTTTTCATAGGAGAGCTCCAAATGTACGCTTATAATTTCTTTTTCATTTTTCAAAGATGATAACCCATCACAAAAATAATATTTAAGTAAAGCTCAAATCTAGTGTGATAATAGGAAGGGTATTGTTGAAAAATGAAAGGTAGAGCTAAACAAAGAAAAATCGAAAAAGGCCCAAAGTTGTTTTAGCAAAGGTGAAATATTTGGGTGGGAATAAAGGCACAAACAGATCAAAGGGTGGCCTAAATCATTTCTAAAGTTCGTGAAAAACGGCGTAAATGTTTCAAGAGTCGCTAGAGACAAGTTCTAGACACCAAGAAAGAATTACCCCAAAATGAAAAAGTGATAACGTTATCTAGCAACCATTCATATGCAATTAAATCGAATAAAAAGAAAAACTATAATTTGCTAACTTACAACGTAGAAAACAGATGCCTATATTTAAAAACTAGAAAATAGTAAAACTAAGCTATGTTAAAATAATAGATTTAGAAAATCGATTCAAAGAAATTCTAATTAGAACTAAAGAACCGCAGGGGCATGCACACCACTAGAAGAAACATAAAAAATAAAGATAGAAAATAATTTTTGATTCTGATTTTCAAATAGATTTTAGAAAAAATTTTGGATTTTTGATTTTTTTTTGGGTTTTTGTATTTTCTAGTTTTTTGGATTTTTCATAAAGTTAAAGAAAAAGTAGTACTCCTAAGGGCTTAATATATAAATTTTTTTGATTTTGTTGTTTTTGTAGAAAGGAAATAAAAAGAAAGAAAATAACGAAACCCTCCCCCATGCTTCGATTTTTCATTGCCCTCAATGAAAGAAAAAAAACGAGAAAAAAAGGGAGAAGAGGGGGGATAGAAAATATAGTAAAGTAAAAATAAGAAAAAAGAACAGGACTTCCTCGAGTTTGTGAGGCCGAAAGCGAATGTCGCTCCCCCATGCTTGCACTTTAATTCACTTGATCACCAGAAGGCTTGACTTGATCCTTCTTGAAATCAGTAACGTTGGAGCAGCAATCACGAACTTGTACTTGTATGGCAATCGGGAGGAAGAGCAAAATACAAAAATAAAAGTAGAAAAATCCTTAGGCAGGCTCCCAAGAGTGTTCTTTATTTAATAATATAACGTTCGAAATAATAACAGTTTTATAATAATAAGAAGTCCAGAAAAAGAAAGTGTTTCAAAAGAAAATAACACTAAGAGACAAAAGTAAGATGCTCCTTTGCAGAAGATACTGAATAATTTGAAAAATACAACTTCAGTCTATGACCATTAACTTTGAAGTCACCCTTGTCTGGGTGCGAGAGCAACACAGTTTCATACGAAAAAACTTGCTTGACAGTAAACGGTTCAGACCATCGAGATTTAAGCTTTCCAGGGAAAAGACGTAAGCGCAAATTAAAAAGAAGAACTTAATCGCCTTGTTTAAACGTTTTAGAGTGGCGCAGGTTCTTACCGTGATAAAATTTCGTGCGTTCTTTATATATTTTGTTGTTTTCATAAGCGTTCGCTCGCCACTCGTCGAGTTCATTTAATTGATTTTTTCTATGCTCACCGACCGAGTGCGGATCGAAATTAAAAAACTTTAGTGCCCAGTACACACGGTGTTCTACTTCTACCGAGAGATGACGCGATTTTCCATAGACCAATCGAAAAGGAGTACAACCAATAGTGGTCTTGTACGTTGTCTGATATGACCAAATAGCATCGTCTAACTTTAATGACCAATCTTTACGAGAAGTAGAAATGGTTTTTTCCAAAAAAACGTTTAAGTTCGTGATGAAAATTTTCTCCACGCTAGCGCGTGTTTCCAATTAATGAGGCAAGTATACCTATCGTTCGGAGTATAGAATCAAGTGTCGTATTTTAACTCGGGGCTTGTCGAGTACTTGTACATACAAGGAAGGCTATTATCTTATCGGAAGAAAAATTGGTTTTTGTTGAATGGAAAAAGAAGCGTTATACTAAGGAAGAGAAATTCAATTATGAGGAAGCAAGCACTTGATCTAGAATCCCCTTGGGCTAAAATAAACCTTCTTGAGAAATAAAGCAATGCGAGTTCTTAACTACTCACTCGACCATAGAGGTTCCTAAAGTACAAAAGCGTCTCTTTCGAGCTCATGCTTCTGACTAACCTTAGGTTGATCGATTAAGACCTTTCGGCCAGTCGAAACTCCTTAGCTTGCTTTAGGAGGTGAACCCCATTATTGGATTTGACTCCAATCCGGAAGATTTACGTCATCCTCTCTCGAGGAGTGCATTCATCTCCTTTTATCTTTGAGTGATCTCCTTGTATCCGCAACCTCTCGGTCATTTAGGATACGGATCTTAGATCAAGATCATATCCACGTAAAATGAATTCGATAAAATAAAAATCAAAGATAAATCGTAGCGAGAAAGATTAAGAACAAGACATTTGATAAAAAGGAGAAGATTTTATTTTATTCCAAGGTTCATCATGATCAAGTGCTAAAAGAAAATTAGCTACTCATCATGATTAGGGAATTACAAACTAGGGTAGGGAAAGACTTGCTTGAATGAAAAACAAGTAGAATTAAAAGTAACAACAATAGTAATCTAAAGTAGTAATGGAAAATACAGCAAAAGAAATTTGTAAACTACAAGACTCCAACTCCCAAAAAAAACATTCTGAGCACTGAAGTTGTATGGAATTTATAGGAAAATTTTCTGTTTGGTCATGCCCTATGTCACGCTAGTGACCTAGGGCGTGTCAGGCTTGGAACCATCATCTTGAAACCCGGGGAATGTTGGAGGAGAAACCGCCAAAATCTATTAACTAACGTGTCACGCCCCTAGGCCACGCCCATGACCTTGGGCGTGTCAGAGCTGTTTCTGGGAAACTGAGGGAAGCTGAAAAATGGCAGGATTAAACTGCTCTTGGTTGAGGTGTCACGCCCCCTGGTCACCCCAGTGACCAGGGGCGTGTCTAGCTACAACGGCATTCTAGCGGCAACGGTACGAACGGCGGATTAATTGGCTGAAAACGCACTTGATACGCCCTGGGTCACGCCCGTGACCCAGGCGTGTCATTTTAATCTGATATGGCTGTGACTAATTGTCTTCCACCGGCTGGCACACTTGTGCAAGAGTGTCAAACCTATCTAGCACGCCCAAGGAGGGCGTATCAAAGGGCGTGTCGAGCTTATTCGACCGCTGTTCGATGATTTTCGTTGATGTGCTTGGCTCATGTGTGTCACGCCCCTGGTCACGCCCATTGTGGGCGTGTTACAGTGCATATCTAGGCCGAGAAGGGGAAAATCCAATTTTACACCAAAAATTCTACAGTTTAGTCCTGCAAGATTGAAAATCATTTTATTATAACAAATAAATATAAAATATATAATCTAGTTAATTATAAACTTAATATTATAAAATTACTATAAAATATATAACTATTATTTAGAAAATAGTAAATGAACAATAACAATAATTAGAGTTATCAAATACCCCCATACTTATCCGTTTGATAGTCCCGAGCAAACAACATCCTATAGGGAGTAGAAAAATTTTAAATGCTAGAAAAGAAAATTGAACCTAAGGAGTAAAATGTGAAGTCTTATGCCTATGCTTGTAGCTATTTTGATAGAAAAACTTACTCAGCATACAAATTAGATTTTTATTTTTCTTAAAATGTGTTTCAACTATTATTTTTACTTTTAAAATGAAACTCTGGTAAATCTTAAAATTATATTTAGGGAGAGTGTAACGTGTGTACTAAGATAACATTGCACGAACGAAGATCATGATACCCTCCAAAGAAATCCATTAATGTCGATGGCCATAGGCTTGCCCTTTCATACTCTAGCCACGGCACTAATTTAACTTATAAACATAAATCATTAGGGCTTAATTAGGTTGAAAGGTAGGCTTAGGTTTTTGGTGAGGATTGTCAAAGATCAAAACGATGGCTAGTCACACCAAAACCTAGAGAAAGCTTGCACACACAAAAATTGCTAGGGCTTTAAGAACGCAGCCAAATTCCTAATCCTTTTTTTCTTATTTTTTTCAACTCTTTCATCATGTTGAGAATTTTCTTTTACCTCTTCATTTTTACATAATAATTTTTTTATTTATTTTGAAGAGGAGAGAAGAATAATTCAACTCTTTTTTTATAAGAAACGAGCCACCAAAAATAAAAAGGCTCCTAATCACTCAAAAACCATGTTTGTATATCTATGTTCAAGCTTGGTATTAGGTGTGCAATTAGGTTGCTTTTTAGGCTTTAGTAAAATGCTTGGTGGAGCTAAAACAAAAGGATTGGGTAATAGGCTCAAAATGGCTTAACAAAGATAAAAAATTTAGGTACGTGTACAAAAGCTCAGACTGGCCAAAAGAAGTGCCTAAATCATATTTTTGCTAATGAGTCTAACTTATGCAAAGTCTTGAGAATAGCTAGAGGGCAAGTTCTAGACATCGAGAAAGAATACCTCTTTCTTGATCCGCGAAATATCTCTCTAGCAAACTTCTACTTACTCACCTAAATTATTTTAGATTTTATTGATTTTCAAAGTTAAAGTAAAATAAAACATTTTCACACATTTAGAAAAATGAAAATCTAATTATATGTTGAATATTTAAGTCTACATAAAATTCTACTAACATGTGCACTTAACTAGAAACACAGCATGACCAACAGTTTAACTCCAAAATTCAATTAAAACATAAAAATTCTCTAAACACTATATAAAAGTTGAATTACTAGAAATTTTGCATGTGAAAAATTTAGAAATAATGACTTCTTTAAAAAAAATTTAAATCTATTTTTTTTGTTACTTCTTAGACTTCCCGAGGTATACCCTGTGAAGGGCTCTCACGGGTACTAGGAGGTAAGATGGCGTGATATCCCAAACGTCTCTTTCTAAGAAATATAATTTTCGATTTTCTATTTTTCTTTTGTTTTTTAAATTTTTGAAAACAAAATTCATGACAAAATATAATTTTTTTTTAAAATTTTGATATGTTTTTTTTTTAGTTTTATAATTTTCTTTTATGTGTGTGGTTTTTGTTTTAAATTTTTTTTGAAAATTTTGTATGTTTTGCTTGAGAAATATCCCTCCCCCATACTTAAACAATACATTGTCCCCAATGTAAAAAAAATAAAGAAAAGAAAGAACAGGAGACTTTCCTCAGAATGCCGAACCAGCATCAAAAGATGGTTTAAGGTAGGAGCAAAGCAAAACATAAAATTTATAGATTTTGTTTTGTTTTTTTTGTCATAATAAAAACAAATACATAAAAACAAAGATACAGATACAGAGTGGCGACCCTCTACAAGTCCAAAGAAATGAAAAGGCAGCTACTCCTGGTCAGGAGTGTTCCCGGGCTGCTGATAAAAAGTCTGCATGTTTGCGAACTCGCGGGTAATATGCGCCATGGAAGAAGTATGGGTTTGCTCGAGCACGGCAAAGCGCGCATCAAAAGAAGCGAAGCGGTAATCAAAATGGGTTTGCAACTCGTTTATGTGCATGTGAATCGACCCAAATTGTTGGTCCTAATAATTTGAAGGCTCGGGCGCTGGAGCAGAGTGCAGCGGTGGTGGCAGAATCTGGGGGGAATGATGAGTACTGCTGGGACTGGAACCATGATCAAGATCAAGATCCCCGCCACCAACAAACGGGGGAATAGCCTCAAACTCGCCTTCGCATCGTCGTGCTAGGCCAAGGGACTGAAGGGTCGGGAACTGGATAACCTGCGGCATTTTCATGCAAGTGAGCCGCGGAAGGGCGTCCCAAACGCCATTCTGCTTGGCTAGAAAAGTGATGAAATTCCTGTTGTGCACCGCTCCAAATCTCACATTTTCGGTCTGGTGCCGAAAGAAAATGGTGAGCATGTAACCAAGGTTGAGTGGGACCCGGTAAAACATACTATATAAGTATAGTAAGTCCGCCCGAGTCACCACGTCATGACTATCGCCGCGGTCGGAAAGAGTAAAAGTGAGAAGGTTGTGTAGAATGCGCAAATTGGGGGAAATGAGGTGGCTACCCTTGGATTTCTTTGGGTGTAGGGGGCGGTGTCATTACTGATTTCCGAACAAAAAGTGAGGAGGTTGAAGTCGGGAGGGAAATCAGTTTTGAGGTCGAGGTAGGCGGGGGAAGTGGTAAAGACCTCCAGACAAAAGCCCATGGCAACATTGAGTTGGTGGATGGTGAGTTGGTGCATCATCCCGCCCATGCGAAAGATGATGAAATCATCATGCGCTGCCCAGCAGAACTCAAAAGAGGCCAAGAACTCGATGGTGAGCTCGAGGAAAGCTGGCTCTGAAATGGAGAAAAGGGGAGCCCATCCCGGGTGGATAGAAATTCCTGAACTATCTCCGCCCCGAAGGTGGCAAGGATGGCCCAGTCCAAGATCCGAAACACGCCAAAGGGTTTGGCGCGCAGTCGCTCGCTTCGATCTTATTGGGTGGCATTTGCAAAAAGGAGCATGGCCTCCGTCGAGGCAGGATCGACGGGGTGCTCGGAGGAAGAAGTAGAGGAACGAGGGTGGTGGTGAGGCATGGTGAGAAAGAGGGAAGAAATTCGGCCACAAGGAGAGGGGAAGAGAAGGTTTGAAGGCTGGAAAGTGTGGAGAGAAGAGAAGAGAAAAATTCCTATTTATAGGAGTTTTCGGGTCGGTCATGCCCCCCTCCCCCTGTCATGCCCGTGACAGGGGGCGTGACAAGCACGGGTCAAAGGGAAAACGAATCTGAGGTGGACTGCCTCAGATTCGGGGGTCACGCCATAGTGTCACGCTCGTGACTCCCAGGGTCACGGCCGTGACTAAGGGCGTGAAAGAGGTATCCTATGTAGGCGCGCGGGAATCCGAGGTGCTGGCCTCGGATTCTGCTGTCATGTGCAAGTGTCATGCCCGTGACACCAGGGCGTGTCGATCAAATTGGACACGTGAAAGGGAAGCCGAGGCGTGAACTGGTCAACGCCTTGGATACCTGTGACACGGGCATGACACGCCCGTGACCATGATGGGCATGCACGTGTCATGTCCGGAAGACGGGCGGGAAAAATGAGGGAGGAGGAACCTCTCGCGGGTTAGGCTAACCACGCCCCGGACACGCCCGTGACTATAAGTTCACGTCCGTGATAGGGGCGTGTATGAGATAAAAAAAACAAAAAAAAAATCTTTTTTTTCTTTTATATATATAATTTTTGTGTTTTGCTATTTTTTGTTTTTTTTATGTTTTTTCCTTTTTTTTTGAAGATCCAAATAAAAATAAAAGTTACCGACATGAAGAAGTGCGTAGACTTGACGTTCGTCCCCAACTGAGCGACATGCATCGATGTCCTTCCAACCTGTAAAAACTCAACAAGAAAATTAGAAAATAAAATAAAAATAAAAAGAAAGGATAACCATGGGATGCCTCCGACGAGCGCTTTGTTTATGGTCGGTGAGCTCGACCATAATGATGCGCGCTATATTATGGGTTTTTCAAAAATATAAGTCGACGCATGAACAGGAAGTTTGGGGCTCTCCGCTAGAGATAGATATTGTAAATGATCTAACACGTATTCATGTTCTAAAATAGGAGGTTCCTCAAACGACGTTCTTAAAGGGTCACTATCTAAGTCAAGAGTTGCAAAAGTAGGTGCGCGTGTGACCAAATGACTATCACTAATTTCATGAGAAATTAAATTTAAAGTTTCAAAATTTTTATCCTGAAAAATCGGTGAATTTTGTTTTTCAGAAAATAAGATGGAGTCTTCTTCGGGAGAAGCCTCCAAATAGTAGCATGAGTCGTCATGTGATAGCGAATGTTTCATAGATGAGTCAATAGTAAAGGTAAATTCTTCATCTCCGACTTTAAGGAGAAGTTTACCATTACTAAGGTCGATAATGGCGTGTGCGGTGGCAAGAAAAGGGCCTCCGAGAATGAGTGGTACCTCGGTGTCCTCTTCGAAGTCAAAGATGACGAAATCTATCGAAAAGATAAATTTATCAACTTTGACAAGCACATCTTCTATGATCCCCATAGGGAGCTTGACAGACCGATCCGTCAATTAAACGCTCATTCTTGTGGGTTTAGACTCTCCTAATCCCAACTTTTTCACTAAAGAATAAGGCATTAAATTATTGGAGGCGCCTAGATCGGCTAACGCACATTTTACCAAAAAATCACCAAATTGACAAGGAATGGAGAAACTACCTGGGTCGATTAATTTCTTAGGTAATTTATTAAGTAAAACTGCCGAACACTCTGCGTTCAAATGAACCGTAGAGATATCCTCAAGTTTCTTTATATTAGACAAAAGATCCTTGAGGTACTTAGCATATTTCGGCATTTGTGTGATGACTTCGAAAAACGGTAAATTAATTTGAATTTTTCTAAAACATATCTAAAAATTTACCGTGATGCTCATCCACCCGGTCTTTTAGCATTCTAGAAGGATAGGGAAGAGGTGATTGATAAGCTTTTGGTTTATTAACATTAGAAGGCTTAGGCGGAGGAGAAGATGTAGAAATTGTTACCACTGTATCAACCGGTATTGGAGAAGTTATTACCTCGTTCCCGCTCCGTAGAGTGATGGCTTTGGCGTTCTCCTTTGGGTTGGGCTCCGTATTGCCCGGTAGCGCTCCTTGTTGGCGATCGGAGAGCATTTTGGCGATTTGCCCAATTTGGGTCTCCAAATTACGAAGAGATCCGGTGAGATTCCGGATGTTGGCATCATTTGTAGTCATATATTTGGTGAACAACTCCTCGAGATTGGGAGCTTTTGGAGCTTGTGGTGGAAAATAACTGGGAGGAGTGGTGTTAGGTGGGCGAGTCGCATTCCCCGGATTACTCCAAGAGAAGTTGGGGTGAATCCTTATACCCGGGTGATAGGTATTACCAAAATTATTACCCGAATTATAAGGTGGCCGATTCGAATTACCCATGTAATCCACATGCTCGGCAATAGTAGAAGGATCCCAATATTGGGGCTCACCAAAAGGCATAGACGAGGAAGCAGTCATCTCATTCATCTATTTTTGCAGTTTCTCCATCTGGAGAGATAAATTAGAAATTGTATCTATTTCGTACATCCCAGACAGTTTAGGTGGACGAGATTGGAGTGTACTCCATTAATACGTGTTCATGGCCATACCTTCTATAAGTTCTTGGGCAGTCGTTGGTGTCTTGTTATTTAACGTTCCACCGACGGCGGCATCAATATGTTGCCTCGTTTGTTGATTGAGGCCATTATAGAAGGTTTGCACTTGCAACCAATCGGGGATTGCATGATGCGGGCAACGGCGAAGCAATTTTTTAAATTGCTCCCAAGTATCATATAACGTTTCCGTATCAACTTGGGAGAAATAAGTAATATCATTGCCCAATTTGGACGTCTTAGCGGGCGAAAAATATTTCGTGAGAAATTTTTCCGTCATCTCGGCCCAAGTAGTAATAGAGCCTCTGGGGAGAGAACTCAACCACTGCTAAGCCTTGATGCGCAAAGAAAAAGGAAAAAGCCTTAGCCAAATGGCATCATCGGAAACCCCATTGATTTTAAAAGTATCGCATATTTCTAAAAAGTTAGAAATATGCGCATTTGGGTCCTCATCTTGAAGCCCATCAAATTGTACTGATTGTTGTACCATTTGAATGATGCTTGGCTTCAATTCAAAATTATTGTTCGCAATAGCGGGTCGAACAATACTTGATTGCACCTCATCCAAATTTGGCCGGGCATAGTAGGACATAGTCCTTTCTTCGGCCATATTTGGATTTTGATTACCCAAATTAGAAGAAAATTGAGTGGAAGAAGAAGAAGAAGATGGTGAAGAAGAAAAAGTGTTGCCTACGGATTCCTCAACCAAATCTGGAGAATTGAGGTCACGGAGTCTTAGGCTTCGCCGTAAGCTTTGCTCGATCTCCGGATCCAAATCAAGTAGATTTGACGGATTTCCTCGGGTTATACACCAAAATAAAACAAAAGATAAAAGTTGTAAGATTTAAAAATTTATAAAATAAAATTTCTAGGACTTCCTAAGGGCTACCCAGTGACAGGTTCGCAAGGTACTAGGCGGTATTGTGGGATGAAAACCCAGCACGGCCCTTTCGCAAGAAATTTTAATTATAAAAATTTAAAGATAAAACTTTCAACTAAAAAAAAAATTTGGAAAATTTTTTTTTTGAAACAAAAAGAAAAAAAGTGATAAAACTAATAAATCCTTGCTTTCAAAATATCAACAAAGAAAGTGTCCCCGGCAACGGCGCCAAAAACTTGATGAAAATTTTCTCCACGCTAGCGCGTGTTTCCAATTGATGAGGCAAGTATACCTATCATTTGGAGTATAGAATCAAGTGTCGTATTTCAACTCGAGGCTTGTCGAGTACTTGTACTCACAAGGAAGGCTATTATCTTATCGGAAGAAAAATTGGTTTTTGTTGAATGGAAAAAGAAGCGTTATACTAAGGAAGAGAAATTCAATAAAGAGGAAGCTAGCACTTGATCTAGAATCCCCTTGGGCTAAAATAAACCTTCTTGAGAAATAAAGCAATGCGAGTTCTTAACTACTCACTCGACCGTGGAGGTTCCTAAAGTACAAAAGCGTCTCTTTTGAGCTCATGCTTCTGACTAACCTTAGGTTGATCGATTAAGACCTTTCGGCCAGTCGAAACCCCTAAGCTTGCTTTAGGCGGTGAACCCCACTATTGGATTTGACTCCAATCCGGAAGATTTATGTCATCCTCTCTCGAGGAGTGCATTCAACTCCTTTTATCTTTGAGTGATCTCCTCGTATCTGCAACCTCTCGGTCATTTAGGATACGGATCTTAGATCGAAGATCATATCCGCGTAATATGAATTCGATGAAATAAAAATCAAAGATAAATCGTAGCGAGTAAGATTAAGAACAAGACATTTGAAAAAAAGGAGAAGATTTTATTTTATTCCAAGGTTCATGATCAAGTGCTAAAAGAAAATTAGCTACTCATCATGATTAGGGAATTACAAACTAGGGTAGGGAAAGACATGCTTGAATGAAAAACAAGTAGAATTAAAAGTAACAACAATAGTAATTTAAAGTAGTAATGGAAAATACAGCAAAAAAATTAGTAAACTACAAGACTCCAACTCCCCAAAAAAACATCCTGAGCATCTGAAGTTGTCTGGAATTTATAGGAAAATTTTCTGTTTGGTCACGCCCTAGGTCACGCAAGTGACCTAGGGCGTGTCAGACTCGGAACCGTCGTCTTGAAACCTCGGGAACGTTGGAGGAGAAACCGCCAAAATCTGTTAACTGACGGGTCACGCCCCTAGGCCACGCCCGTGACCTAGGGCGTGTCAGAGCTGTTTCTGGGAAACAGCGGGAAGCTGAAAATGGCGGGAGTAAACTGCTATGGGTTGAGGTGTCATGCCCCCTGGTCACGCCCGTGACCAGGGGCGTGTCTAGCTGTAACGGCATTCTGGCGGCAATGGCACGAACGGCAGATTAATTGGCTAAAAACACACTTGACACGCCCTGGGTCACGCCCGTGACCCAGGCGTGTCATTTTAATCTGACATGGCTGCGGCTAACTGTCTTCCACTGGCTGGCACACTCGTGCAAGGGTGTAACGCCTATCTGACACGCCCAAGGAGGGCGTGTCAAAGGGCGTCTCGAGCTTCTTCGACTGCTGTTCGACGATTTTCGTTGATGTGCTTGGCTCATGTGTGTCATGCCCCTGGTCACACCCATGGTGGGCGTGTAACAGGGCATGTCTAGGCCGAGAAGGGGAAAAATCCAATTTTGCTCCAAAAATTCTACAGTTTAGTCCTACAAGATTGAAAATCATTTTATTAGAACAAATAAATATAAAATATATAATCTAGTTAATTATAAACTTAATATTATAAAATTGCTATAAAATATATAACTATTATTTAGAAAATAGTAAATGAACAATAACAATAATTAGAGTTATCAGTTCGCGATTACTACCTCGACCTGACCGTTCGTTTGGGGGTGATAAGCGGTGGATAGTTTATGTGTAACGCCGTATTTAGTTAAAGCTTTAGCGAGCTGAGCGTTGTAAAAATGACTTCCCCTATCACTAACGATCGCTCGAGGAAAACCAAAATGAGAAAATAATTTTTTTAGAAAAGAAACTACGACTCGAGCATCATTACTAGGTAAAGCTTGGGTCTCCGCCCACCTAGAAACATAATCTACGAAAACTAAAATATATTTATTACCTAAGCTTGAGGGAAATGGGCCTACAAAGTCGATGCCCCACAAATCATAAACTTCACACTCAAGAAAATAATTTTCTTCTATTTCATTTCTATTAGATATGTTTCCAGTCCGCTGGCACCGATCACACTCGCTCACAAATATTTGTGCATCTTTAAATATGTTTGGCCAATAAAAGCCAGCACTAAGCACTTTGTGGGTGGTGCGGTTTGCTTGAAAATGCCCGCCAGTCGGACCTTCATGAACATGCTTCAAAATCTATTGACCTTCTTCCCGAGAAACACATCTTCTTACCACCTGGTCCGCATAAATGCAAAATAGAAAGGGGTCGTCCCAAAAATAATACTTCAACTCAAAAAGAATTTCTTTTTTTGCTGAGAAGAGTACTCTTTTGGAAGGACCCGGGCCACGAGATAATTAGCCAGATCGGCAAACCAGGGGGTAGAAGAAGAAACATTTAAAATTTGTTCATCCGGAAAAGAATCATTAATAAAATTTTCATTTAAAACACTGATTTCAGGATTTTCGAGGCGAGAAAGATGATCAGACGCTAGGTTTTCTTCTCCTTTCTTATCTCGGATCTCCAAGTCGAATTCTTGTAGTAAGAGGATCCAGCAAATAAGACGCGGCTTGGCGTCCGGTTTAGAAAGGAGTACTTCAAAGCAGAATGATCCGTAAAAACGATAAACTTAGAAAGAGTAATGTATGATCGGAATTTATCGAATGCGAAAATAACACCTAAGAGTTCCTTTTCAGTTGTGGTATAGTTTTCCTGACCCGAATTAAGCGTTTTGCTCGCGTAATAAATTGGGTTGAAATTCTTAGCTATTCATTGTCCTAACACCGCACCGACCGCAAAACTACTTGTATTGCACATTATTTCGAAAGGCAAATCCCAAACTGGGGCGATCATAATTGGAGCATTAATAAGTTTAGATTTAATCAATTCAAAAGTAGCTAGACATGATTCGTCAAAATTAAATGGGCTGTCTTTTTCCAGAAGTTGGGTTAGAGGCTTGGTGATTTTAGAAAAGTCTTTAATGAAGCGCCTATAAAACCCCGTATGGCCTAGAAAACTCCTAATCGCTTTAATATTCGTAGGCGGTGGCAGCTTCTCAATCACCTCGATCTTAGCTCGATCAACCTCGATTCCCTTAGAAGAGATTTTATGTCCTAGAACTAGACCTTCTCTCACCATAAAGTGGCATTTTTCCCAGTTTAAAACCAGGTTCGTTTCCTCACATCGTTCTAAGACCTTAGTTAGATTTTGCAAACATAAAGAGAAAGAGTCACCGAAAACAGAAAAGTCGTCCATAAAGACTTCCATTATACTCTCAACGTATTTATCAAAAATTGCTAACAAGCACCGCTGAAAGGTAGCTGGTGCGTTGCAGAGACCAAAAGGCATCCTATGGTAGGCGAAAGTTCTGAAGGGGCAAGTGAATGTTGTCTTCTCTTGGTCCTCGGGTGCGATAGGGATTTGGAAATACCCCGAGAGACCGTCGAGAAAGCTATAGAAACTATGCCCGGATAACCGTTCTAAAATCTGATCGATAAAGGGCAGGGGGAAGTGATCTTTATGAGTGGCATAGTTTAGCTTACGGTAGTCAATACACATCCTCCATCCCGTTACTGTCCTAGTTGGAATTAAATCTTTGTTCTCATTCATCACTACCATGATCCCACCCTTCTTAGGTACAACCTGGACTGGACTTACCCACTTACTATCGGAAAATGGGTAGATTATTCCCGCATCTAATAATCTAAGCACCTCTCCATTCACGACCTCTTTCATATTCGGATTAAGACGATGTTGAGGTTGGACTACGCTTTTAGAATTATTTTCAAAAAATATTTTATGGGTGCAAAAAGAGGGGCTTATGCCAGGAATATCAGATAATTGCCACGATATAGCTCGGCGATGCCTTTGTAGCACTTCGATCAATTTATCGTTCTCAGATTGAGAAAGAAAGGCCGAAATTATAACGGGCAATTTAGAAATTTTTTCAAGAAAAGCATATTTAAGATGTTCGGGGAGTGGTTTTAATTCAAGGTTGGGTGGTTCATCGTAAGAGTTTTTCAAAAAATTTCTTTTTCAAAAGTAAGATTTTCAAAATTTTTTGTCTAAAAATAGGTTCATTTTCAAAATTAGCTTGCACGGACATAATCGTGTCTTCAAAAACATTTGAAGAAAATTCAGAAAAAGAAGAAGAAAAATTATTTGAAGAAACATTGGAAAGGAAAAGAGAGGAATCTTCATTTAACACATCAAGAAAAAAACAAGAATCATCATTTTCAAAGAGTTTTTCATGGATTGATTTATAGAAAAAGTAACCTCGTCATCTCCCACACGAAGAAAGAGCTTCCCGTTACTCACATCAAGACCGCTCGAGAAGTGGCTAAAAAGGGACGACCAAGGATAAGAGGGACCTCGACGTCCTCTTCAATATCAAGAATAACAAAATCCACCGGGAAGATGAATTTGTCGACCTTCACTAGCACGTCCTCTACAATACCTAACGGATACTTGATTGATTGATCGGTTAACTGGATACTCATACGCATAGGGATGAGAGTGCCCGATCCTAGTTTCTTAAATAAGGAAAACAACATCAAGTTGATGCTCGCACCGAGATCCGCTAACGCGTGCTTTACGAAAAGATTACAAAAACACAAGGAATAGAAAATCTACCCGGATCGTTAATCTTTTTAGGAAGATTAAAATAATTAATGACTATCAAGCACTCTTCGTTCAACGTTACATGAGATAGATTTTCCAGTTTTTTTTTATTCGTCAACAAATCCTTAAGATATTTAGCGTACTTAGGCATTTGACTAATAGCTTCGTGAAACGGCAGATTAATAAGGATTTGTTTTAACATCTCGAGAAAGCGTTGGTACTGATCATCTAATTTGTCTTTCCTAAGCTTAGTGGGATAGGGAGGTGGTGGAAATTCTTTTATAATCTCTGGAGCATCATTTTGAAAATTATCGTTTTCTTTTTCAAAAACAAATTTTTCTTTTTCTTTGTCAAAATTGTTATCATTCATTTCCGTAACGATGGTTTGTTCAGCAGCGGGAGGGGCAATCACCTCTGGCTCTTCCTTTGTGGTGGGCTCATGGATTACTTTACCGCTTCGAAGGGAAATCTCTTTCGCATGCTCCCTTGGGTTGGGTTCAGTATTTGAGGGAAGATTCCCAGGTGGCCTCTCGAAGATAACCTTAGCGAGTTGCCCGACCGTGTTTTCTAGATTTTTCATTGACCCTGTTAAATTTCTAATGGTTGCCTCGTTCATGCTTATATATCTAGAAAACATTTCCTCCAAAGATGGAGGTTTTTGAACATTTTGGTTTTGATTTTGATTTTGATGTGGTGGTAGTGGTGGAGTGAAATCGTGTGGTGGACGTGTGGCATTTGCGGGGTTACGCCATGAAAAATTCAAATGGTTACGCCATCCAGAGTGAAACGAGTTAGAAGCATTATTAAAACCAAGAGGAGCAGAAAAATTAGAAAAATTATTAAAATTATTTTGAGCAGGCCTGGGTATGTTCCCCAGATAATCCACCTGCTTGGCAACAGCATTTGCATTTTCATATACCTGAGGGGCGGAGGCAGCAGTCATCTACGTTACTTTCTTGCTCAGCATCTCCACTTGAAGCGCCAGTTGGGACACAGAGTCCACTTCGTAGATACCTGCAGGTTTATTTGGGCGAGTCCTAGGCGAGTTCCACTGATAGGTGTTCATCGCTATGTCCCTGATAAGATCAAGAGCGGCCTCCGGAGTTTTACGGTCCAAAGAACCACCGGAAGCGACATATATCATCTGCTTGGTCTCTTGATTTAGCCCATTATAGAATGTCTGGACCTGTAACCATATAGGCAGAACATGATGAGGGCAGCGTCTCAAAAGTTCTTTGAACTTCTACCAAGTGTCATAGAGGGTCTCGGAAGAAATTTGAGAAAAAGAAGTAATATCATTTTGAAGTTTCGCAGTTTTAGTAGGAGGGAAATATTTAGCGAGAAAATTATCTGTTAAAATATTCCAAGTGGTGATTGATCCTATTGGAAGAGAACTCAACCACTGTTTGGCTTTTTTTCTTAAGGAGAAGGGGAAGAGTCTTAGCCTAATTGCATCGTCTGAGACACCATTGATTTTGAAGGTATCATAGATCTTGAGAAAACTAGCAATATGCAAGTTCGGATCTTCATCTTATAATCCGTCGAACTATACATATTGCTACACCATTTGTATGATGCTAGGCTTAAGCTCAAAGTTATTGTTCGCAATTGCAGGTCGAAAAATACTTGTTTCTGTACCCTCCAAGTTGGGTCGAGCATAATAGGACATTGTCCTTTGCTGGACCATTTCTGGGTTGGGTTCTCCCATTTCAGAGTTGAAATTACAATCACCGTCGGAATCCTCAACCGCTGTTTGAGAAGTGGAACCCCCGAATTGCAAGTTTCTCCGAAAGGAGCGCTCGATTTCTGGGTCAAAGTCAACAAGTAGCGATGGATTCATGCGGGTCATGCACTAGAAAACAAAATAGAAGGAGAATAGAGGAAAGGAAAAGAGAAGAATGTAAAATAGAAACTTGAAGAAGAAAAAAAGATAACAATTAAATTTTTTTTTTGTTTTTTGCAGAAGTAATAGCGAAAGCGTTTTCTTAATATTGACGAAAAAGGGTCACCGGCAACAGCGCCAAAAACTTGGTGAATTGAATGACTATCAACCCGAACAGGCAAGGGTACCTATCGAATTGCAGTACCAAGGTCGTATTAAAAACTCGGGGTTGTCAATTATAATTTATAGTACCCCCCCCCCCCCCAACCTTTTTCTCGGGTCGGGCTGAAGGGGGTACTACTGGCCCAAGATGCCCACCCAGTGCTCATAGGGGAAACGATCCACCCTATCCAAGCACTAGATGGCTGCCTTGCTCGGCTCGAATCATAACATTCACAACCCATCAGAATATAGCGGAAACATTAACAGGAAACCATTGCAGATTTATATATCACATATCAAAATCACAGCGGTTCTAGGGCCGAATCCTAAGTACTTATATAAGCTCGTGGGCTATACATGTGCTACATATAATCCTCATATACTCTCTCTCTCTACGCTGCTCGGCGGGACTCATATCTCTAAACTCTGGGGACAGCGGGGGTGCATCTGCTCGAGTAGACCTAGCTGCTGGAGTAATCTCCTGCGGCAGCGGGTCACTACGGTGCTCCACCTCCTATGAATTGTTAATCAAATAACCATTAGTCACAGAGCTAAGAGAAAACAAATCTCCTCCCCGGATCCACTTCCTGGGGACGAGTACGCACCCACCCAACAGAAGTAAATAGCCGAAGCAAGAGAGGGTTAGCACAACATTTCATATATGAAGAGTGTTGTATAACCGAAAAAGCAGCAATAGTATAAAACGGTTATAACAATGCTCTACTAGCTCATCAGCACAACATGTTTTCATATCCTGAATTCTATCGTAGGCATTCAAAGCCGCGCACATACCGCAGGCATTCATAGTCGCGCACACATCGCAGGCATTCATAGCCGCGCACACATCGCAGGCATTCATATCCGCGCACACAAACCCTATGTCGACATAGTTTGGATCGCTTCTGTTCTAGCAGGGTAGCGAGCCCCGCGGGCCTCACCGATGTGGTCGTCGGTGACAGTGGCCAGTCCTGCCACTTTTGGGGGTGATCGTACCGCACAACCCCAGGCCGTAACGTACAACCTGGTGTGCTCTTGGATGTGAGCGACATCCAGCGAATCATTTTGGCCGACCAGCGGAGGAAAACCCGTCGGGGAATAAAACGGCCGGTCACCCGTGGTACTCATCTCCCTGTCGCCTTGAGTCATCGACCTCTCGCACCGGTACGAACGGTCTGTGAGAGGGACTGACCTGCCACTATTCCACCGTAAGCAATTTACAATCAATCAATCCACGGCAAACATAATACATACCGGGTCTACGTCGGCCTGCCCTATTAAGCTTAAACTTCGGGCGGCGGCGCTTAGCTCTACTTTCGTTAAGGAGCGTGGGAGTGCATTATTTGGGGGTAGACTTGGAGTAATACCTCAACTCCGGTTATCCCTAACTAAGGCTCAACCTTATAAATGACTGCTCGTCAGAACGGATCCCGGGATTATAATAATAAATTGCAATAAGGACAAATGCGGTGTTTATGCTTCTTATTTAAAGTGCTGGAAAGAAACATGACCAGTACGAAACTGGAGTAGTACTGAATAAAAAGTACTTGACCAGTACGAGACTAGAGTAGAGCTAATTAAAAGTACTTGACCAGTACGAGACTGGAGTAGAGCTGAATTGAAAGTACTTGACCAGTACGAGACTGGAGTAGAGCTGAATTAAAAGTACTTGACAAGTACGAGACTGGAGTAGAACTGAATTGAAAGTACTTGACCAGTACGAGACTAAAGTAGAGCTGAATTAAAAGTACTTGACCAGTACGATACTGGAGTAGAACTGAATTGAAAGTACTTGACCAGTACGAGACTGGAGTAGAACAGAATTGGAAGTACTTGACCAGTACGAGACTGGAGTAGAACTGAATTGAAAGTTCTGAACTGAAAAGAATAAAGGAACAGGACCAGTGCAAGACTGGAATAATCATAAAGAAAATGGTTAGTAGTCCAGTCACTCTATCCAGGAGGCTTCAGTCCCATCTCCGTTCTCAGGAGGCACATTCAGTTCTCTTTCAGTTTTTAATAAGGCTTCATTGGGTTACACTCATTATTAAGATCTGATTAGGATTTGGTTGCGCCTTATTAATTACGACTTAATCGGATCAGGGGCTTATCAGGAGTTATACCCTCATTATTTTTCAAGAATAATTCACAACTCGCTGCTCGTACTCTCACTTTCCGAGCGTGTCCAGATCACCCGAGAGTCGAGGCGCTCGACGGTTTCACAAAGCCTCGGAACACACGGAGCTTGGTCACTTGCCTCAGCCACTCTAGTCGATACGATAACTTTGAATTTATTAATTAAATTAGAGAGGACGGTCGCGTGCTCCAATTTAATTTTCGAAGAAAATGAGCGTAATAATTTCCGAACGCGACCCTAGGCTTCCAAATTTTAGGAAAAATATCAAAACTTATTCTCATGACCCCAAATTTTGATACAACCCTTAAGAGAGCCTAAAATGAGCCTAGTAATGTTTTTGTAATTTTCCAAAGTGTTTTGGGTCTTTAATTTGTCAAAAAAAAATTTATTTGGGATTTTAAAAATAAAAAATCAGCTCCAAAAATTCTCAAAAATTTTTGGAGATTGCCCTCATCAAGGGGAACAATTTTTATGTTCAACACTTTTTCCTGAGGGCCCTCTTTTAGACTCTAAAAAATCAAACCCCTTATTATAATATTATAATATTATAATCATATTAATTATAAAATGAAAACACTGTACACCATCTTTCTCCCCCACGCTGGAACAAACCGTATCCCCTTACGGGGCTTCTCCGCCGCCGGCCGGCCACCGGCCAGCCGTGGCTCCACCACCGGTCAACCCGCCGGTGGTGGGCGCTCCCTCCGGCAGTGGTCCGGCGGCCTGCCGCCGCCGGCCGCCGCCGGAGCCTTTTTTTTGTTTTTTAAACGGGAGGGGATGGGGTGACGGCGGCGGCGCTCCGGCCGCCGGAGCTCGCATGTGTCATGTCCAAAAGAAAGGGAGGATGGAGAGGGAAGGTTTCCACCTGAGGTTGGGGGGTTTGGCGACCTCCGGCGAGTTCCGCCATTAATGGCAGTGGAAGGTGGCGGTGGAGGGGGAGGAGCTCCTTGGCTTGGATTTTTCCAGCCACCAGAGCTCCGGCAGAGGGGGAAGAAGTGGGAGGGGATGCTCTTGAGAGCTGTGAGGGAAGGAGAGGGGGTGGGGTAGCTTTTATAGGGAGGGGGAGGGGGAGCTCCCTCCCTTTGGGTGGTGTGGGACTAATCCCTACTTAGGGAGGGATTAATCCCACCCTCCAGCTGTCCTTGGACAGCTGGAGGTCTCTCATTTTCCCCCATGTGGGTAAAATGAATGAGGACCTTAAATGGGCTTAGGCCTTTTGGGAAGAGACGGGAAAATGAGGAGAAGAGGGGTGGGGTGGGCCTCCACTTATCCTAGGCTTCATTGCTAGTTGGGGGGCCCAAGGAGAGTGAGGGGGGCATGAGTCATCCTCCTTTGGAGAGGAGGTGGGCCCCTCATTTGGAGAAAAATCCAAAAAGTGGATTTTTAGGAGGGTTTGACCAAGTCAACCCTAGGGTGGGTCCCCCTTGCTGGTCAAAGTCAATGTGGGTCCAAGTCATCGGGGTCGGGTCAAGGTTCGGGTGTCGTGTCATAATTGGTGTGCGCACGCTTTTCGGTGCACAACTAGCCTCGATTTAACCGCGAGTTGACCAATTATCGTCAAAATTGACCGGGATGACTTCCGTTGACTTCGTATTGATCACACGAGTCCAACGCCACTGACTGGGGTTGAATCAGAGTCCGTTTGGCGAAAGTCCAAAATCTGAGCGTCGTAGCGCGCTAAAATGGTCAAAACGCTCATAATCATTGTTAGGCTTCGAATCGCGACGCAACGATTTCTGATGCATTCGTATCAACTATACGAAGTCATAGGAATTGACAGAACTCAAATCGGAGTTCTCTATGTCAATAACCAAAAATCTCATTTTCGCGACGTTCTGCAGGGAATGGCCAAATCCACTATATGACCTCGGGGTCTAACTGAACGAGTTCCGATGCGCTCGTATTGAATATACGATGCCACAGGAACTGATAGAACTCAATTCGGAGATCTCTAGCTCGATTCCCTGCCTAGGGTTGCCTCCTACCGGGTCACGGGTAGAGGCTCAGGTCACTTTAATTGGGCCCACTAGGGCTCGGGTGGCCCAATAAAAGTCGGGATGTTACAATATTACTCACGCTCCTACTATTATCCTACCATACGATTGATGGTGTTTTGAGGAATTTTGAATTAAACTAAAGATAATATTGAAATGGCAAACTTCAGATAAAAACACTAGCATTCGATCAATGATTCACCATGAAAAGAGATAAGAAGGATAAAAAATATAGTTTCATAATTGCAAACCAAACTCGACCGTGGCGGATCCGAAAATAAGAAATAATCTCGCTAGAGCATTAAATCTCCTAACTTCTAGACGTTTTGACCGAAATCTCTTTGCAAATCAAAAGGCCTAAAATTGCATTATCGAAGTGACCCGCACTATGGTTTGGAAATCTCCTTTGAGGAGCAACAGTGACCCGGAGGATTTACGTCGTCTTATCTCTAGGATTGCGTGCAACTCCTTCCTTCTTTGAGTGATCTTTCAAATCAACGAGTCTCCCGACTACTATAAAATGAAACCAAATTGCCTACTACCGTATACCGGAAATACGGAGTCGACACGAGAAAAATCAAAGAAGGATCGAGAATAATCTAGCAAAAATAAAACTAAGAAACGAAGAAAAATCTCATCTCATTTCATGGATCCTCATGATGGAATGCTAAAGAAAAATTAGATACACATATTCAAGTAGGAAACCACAATAAGATAAAGAAATTTCATTTTCATTGGTTGATAAAAAAGAGTAAACAATAATAATAAAAGAGACAATATTATACTACAAAGAAGAAGATTACACTAATAAAAAGAACTTAATAACAAGACAAGACAAGAAAAGAACTCTCTTTCCCTAGCACTCTACTTGCTCTCCAATATAAAACCTTCCCAAAGCTTGAGGCAAGTGATCCTTATATAGATGAGGGGGAAGGTTCTAGAGAGAGGTGGAGATAAAGGGGCACAAGGGGGCCGGCCATGCATGGGTGGAAATGTGCATGAATGGCAATAAAGAGGGAGAGAGAGAAGCAAGATTCAAGGTATGTTATTTAAAGAAATGAAAATAAAAAAATAAAAAAATAGGAAATAAAAAAGGGGGGATGAATGAGTAATAAAAGAGGAGAGAACATAATAAAGGGGGAGAGAGAGTAGGGAGGCCGGCCATGCATGGATTTAAATGGGCCTCATTATATGGGCAGCCATGCAAAGGTGGCGGGTGGACTTGAAGAGGGCCGGCCATGAACTTTGTGGGCTCGGGCTGCTGGTGTGTTCGGGTTGGACCAAGGAGGGGCCGAATGATTGGGCTGCATGAGAGGACTCGAGTTGTATCATGGAGGGCTCGGGTTGGACAACACCAAGGGCTCGGGTGGACTTGAGCTGCATCAAGGAAGGGCTCGGGTTGGACCATATTGGAGGCTTGAACCTATAAAAATAAAATAAAATAAAACATTAGTTATGTTATACAACATAACAAACATAGCCATGCAACATAAAATACAACATAACAAACATACCATACATAAAATAAGAAATTAAAACATAACAACAAAAATAGAAATTAAAACATAACAAACATAAAATACATAAAAAATATAATCAAACCTAGGAATTTTTATGCTAAACTAATCCAAAAACCGATGACTAAAATTAGTCATCAACTATCAATACTCGACAAACGTCTACGATACACGCAGAATTTTCCTTAGCAACCTTCCCATAATCGACAATTGATGAAACTCGACGAATTTCGAGAGCAATACTCACCGAAAAACACTTAGGCTAAGAGGCATCCTATACTCAACGACTCTATACTCGACGAATCCCAAATCAGTCTACACTCAACAAATCCTACACTGCTATACCCGACGATCTCAGACGGAAACTCGTTGATTACTACTTGTCAATATACGCCGAAATTTCCTTAACTCCTAAACCGAAATTCAAGGTATTGGCCAAAAACTTGGCCTAAACTAGGGGGTTCTCCTAGAGTTCATTCTACACTAACACTACCTTCTAAGGGAGGAGGAAAAGTAGGAAGAAAACAAATCAGGAAGGGACATGCAAGGGGAGAAATTCCACTTGCCTCAAATCTTCAGAGAAACACCTACCGCTCGCACCGCATCAAGGGTCGGTCGTGAAACGGCCCTAGCAACGTTTACTGAAACTTTTGGAGGGGAAAGGAGGTCAAAATCGCTAACCCTAACGTATAAAAATCAAGGAATCTGGAAAAGCTTACGACAATCGCATAGCCCTCGGCGAGAGCTTTCCAAATCTCTAATTTAATGACGAAGCCGACCACTCAATCTCCCGAATAACAGGCTGAATGCTCGAAGTCGCCGCTCCTCTTCCGCGAAAAAGGCGCCATCAGGTTTTGGTAAGATAATGAATAGTAATCGGGTAGGGTTTTGATATGACTATATATACTTATAAATATAATTAATATATTATTACTTAATTAAAAAACACCAAAACGACCCTAAATCCAAACGAACTCGGAATTTAACGAAATTTACACCGCAGCTAAATACCGATGCTACAAATCCAAAGGCGAAGTTGGAATTGTAATCCGACAAACAAAACTCGAACAAATACCTCCTAAAGCAAAAACACAAGCATTCCCAAAAAGACTCCACCGAGTCACCAAAATAGACTCGGCTCGCGAGGGAATCTTGCAAACAGGCTAAAACCCAGCCACACAGAAATCCTAAAGAGAAAAACCACGCTCTAACAACGGCACTTGCCAAAACACGCGTCATCGTAACGCCCTGACATCTAAAATACGTCAAAAAGGAATTAAATAAAACATCGAAAAACCAGGGGCGTTACAACCACTCCCCCTAAAAGAAAGTTTTGTCCCGAAACTTTACGCACGAAACTTCTATTACAGAAGAAGGAAATAACCAAAGGTTATCAAAAAGATTACATACCAATCAAAATAGGAGAACAGGTGAGGATGAACCTCCCTCATAGCTGACTCCAACTCCCAAGTCGTGCTCTCCTCGTCTTGGTTCCGCCACAAAACTTTAACCATCGGTATTATTTTCCTTCGCAATACCTGATCTTGAGTATCCAAAACGCAAATAGGCACTTCCACATAAGAAAGGTTAGGCTCTAACTGGGGCACAGAATCAAGAACTTGCATGTCACTTAGCACACACTTCCGTAATTGGCTCACATGAAAAAGATCGTGCACACCGGGAAAATTCACGGGCAACTCCAGCCTATAAGCTGATACACCAACCAGCTCAACAATTCCAAATGGTCCCATATACCTCAGGTCCAACTTATGGTTCTTACCAAACCTTTTAGCACCAATCATCGGGGAAACTTTAAGAAACACCCGGTCCCCTACAGCAAACTCCAAATCAGACTTACGCCAATTGGCATTCTTCTCATATCGCTCCTGAGCTATCTGAAGCTTCTCTCGAATATGCTTCACTGAAATATTCATTTCTTCTAACGCTTTAGGACCTAACAACGGTTTCTCACCAACCTCGGCCCAAAATAAGGGAGTTCTACAACACCTCCCATACAGAGCCTCGAACGGGGCCATCTGTAAACTCTCCTGATAGCTGTTATTTTATGCAAGCTCCATCAATCTCAAACGCTCGTACCACGCTCCTCTATGGTTTAAAATATAACATCTGATCATATCTTCTAGAATCTGATTTACTCTTTCCGTCTGACAATTTGTCTGCGGATGATAAGCGGTGGAATACCTCAAATCGATACCCAGGCCCTCCTGTAAACTCTTCCAAAAGAGAGACATAAACCTGGAGTCTCGATTTGATACAATGCTAACAAGAACTCCATGCAGCCTGATAACTTTATCTAAGTATAACTCGGCTATCTTCTTCATGGAGTAATTAATCTTAAAAGGCACGAAGTGAGCACACTCCGTCAATCTATCCACTATAACCCAAACAGAATCATACCCTCGGGGAGATCTCGGCAAACCAGTAATAAAGTCCATGGAAATACTCTCCCACTTCAAACTTGGAATCTCTAAGGGCGTTAACTTGCTACCAGGCCTTCCATGATAAGCCTTAACTCGCTTGCACATGAAACATTCTGATACAAATTTAGCTATATCACCCTTTATTCCATACCACTAGGCAATCTACTTCAAATCTTGATACATCTTAATAGAATCAAGGTGGTAGGCAACACTGGAACCATGAGCCTCACTGCATAACTTAACTTGAATATCTTCAATATTGGGGATACAAAATCTACCGCGATACTTTAAAGTACCCGCGTCATCGATCGAAAAGTCCATCAACTCTCCTTTCTCAGTTTTATTATAAAGGTGCAATAAATCAGGATCTTCCTTCTACTGCAGTCTTGTGAGTGTAATCCATGAAGGCTCAGCTACCTCCAAACTACTTGGCGAGTTACTACTCCCAACAAAAATATTCATCAGGAGAAATTCCTTAACACGAGAATCCACAGAAAGATTAAAGATTTTAGCCGTCTTCCTACTCAAGGCATCGACTACCATATTAGCTTTGCCCGGATGGTAATGGATCTCAACATCATAATCTGCAACACACTCTAACCATCTCCGCTGGCGCAAGTTCAATTCTTTCTGATTGAAAACTTTCTTTAAACTCTTATGATCCGTGTAAATCTTACACAATGCGTTATATAATAGGTGTCTCCACAGCGTCAGGGCATAAATCACAGCTGCGAACTCTAAATCATACGTAGGATAATTCCTTTCATGAATCTTTAATTGTCTCGACCCATATGCTATTACTTTGCCCTCTTGCATCAACACGCAACCAAGTCCCACGTGTGATGCGTCCACGTAAACAGCATACCCTATCCCTTCGGTAGGCAAGGTCAATACCGGAGCAGTACACAATCTCGTCTTCAATTCCAGAAAAGCTTCCTCGCACATATCGCTCCACACAAAATATGCATTCTTCTGCATCAGTTAAGTTAATCGCACAGACAATGTAGAGAAACCCTCTATAAACCTTCTATAATAGCCAGCCAGCCCTAGGAAGCTCCTTATCTCTTTGGGAGTGGCAAGCCTATTCCAATCCATAACAGCAGCTATCTCCTCTGGGTCAATAGAAATTCCATCCTTATTAACCACATGACCCAAGAAAGAAACCTGTGGCAACCAAAACTCACTCTTGCTCAGCTTAGCAAATAGCTTATGCTCCCTCAAAGCAAACAAAACTAACTGCAAGTGCTGGGCAAGCTCCATAGCACTGCGGGAGTACACCAGAACAATGTCTATAAACACGACCACAAAACGGTCGAGAAAATCCTTGAATACTCTGTTCATCATATCCATAAAGGTAGAGGGTTCATTATTCAAACCAAAAGACATCACCAAAAACTCAAAATGTCTGTGTCGGGAAGGAAAGGCAGTCCGTGGGATATCCATCTCACGAATCCTCAACTGATGGTAGCCTGAAAGAAGGTCAATCTTCGAAAACACAGAACTACTTTTGGGTACACTGAAAAATATGTACCAGATTTGGAGAAGCCTCATCTTACTCAATGATATACATCAATTTGTATTTGATGGATGTTTGAGTTTCATTGTGCAGGTGTAAGGTTTGCAAGGAAATTCTCTAAGTACAAGTGTTGACACTTGTGAAGAATTGTATCGACACCCAGAAGTTTTGTCGACACTAGAAGTAAAGCTGTGTCGACACCCAGGCATTGTGTCGAAACCTGAAGAAGAAGTTGTGTCGACACCCAGAATTGTGTCGACACCTAAGGTAGGAATTGTGTCGACACCTAAAGCAGAATTTGTATCGACACCCAGGAGTTATGTCGACACCAGAAGAAAGACATGTGTCGACACTCAGGAATTGTATTGACACCTGAAGAAGGTTTGTGTCGACACACAAGACTTGTATCGACACACACTCAATGCTATCTTACAACAACAGCTATTCTGAGTCTGAAGGCTTGTGTCGACACACAGGACTTGTGTCGAAACACACTCAACGATGTTTGGACATACGCTCAATGCCATCTGTCTGCATTAGTTATGTCGAGACCAGGAGTAGTTGTGTCGATACACAGGACTTGTGTGACACACAGGACTTGTGTCGACACATACAAACAGAAGATGTGTCGAGTAGTAGAAGAATGACTATGTCAACACATGAAGAGTTGTGTCGACACACAGGACTTGTGTCGATACATACAAACAGAAGTTGTGTCGAGTAGTAGAAGAATGACTATGTCAACACATGGAGTGTTGTGTCGACATCATCAAGACTTGTGTCGACACTTAGTCTATTTGTGTCGACACATATGAAGCAGTTTGCTGAGTGGTTCATGCTGAGTTGTAAATTCTTTGAGGAATCAACTGTCATGACTGGTGACTCGACAGCTGTCGTAACTAACAGGTCTGACACCTTTGTCAGAACTGTCAGAAGGTTGTTACAAACCGGATCAGCCGGTAATCACGAGGAAACTCTATATAAAGGACTATCCTTGACAACCAGTGCAACACATAGAAATATAGAAACAACTAAGGAAGTAACAACAAGGAAAGGGAAAACCCTTAAGAAGGAAGATCCAGAACAGCCTGTAAGAAAGATTCATATTTAATTCTGAATTTAAGGAAGGAGTTTTTTGGAGATCAACTTCTACATCAAGAGAAGATCCACCTTATTTTGTTCAATCAAGAATCTTTGAAACGGCTAAGTCAGGTTGGATCTGAAGATTCAGTTTTATTCAAGAACTGATCAAGAAGCTCACACCAATAGAGAGTTCTATCTGGTGAAATTTCTGTAACCTTTAAAACATTCAATCTCTTGTAGGATCTTTTGTAAGATCTGAGTTGTAAGCCTATAATTATAAAAGCTGAGGTAGGGCTGAGTGCCTGAGGTGTAGGACTTGTGATAGTCAGAGTTGTAAGCCTAGTGATAAAGACTGAGGTAGGGCTGAGGCCTGAGGTTTGATTCTTAGGAAGAATCTGAGGTAAGACTTGTATAAGTCTGAGCTGTAGGAACCAATCTGGTTCTGAGTTATAAGATCTGTGGATCTGAGTAAGTGGAAGGAAGTTGGGCTGAATCTAGTTCTCTACTAGATAGGCGAAGGGGGAAAGTGGATGTACCCATACCTTGGGGAACCACTATAAATCTGGTGTATGTTGTGCTATGATTATTGTGCTGTGTATTGAATTGTATTATCTGTGCTAAGTTAGAACAAGCTAATTGCCTAAAATTCTTAAAGATAATTAGAACCTATTCACCCCCCCCCCCCCCCTCTAGGTGTCTAGGCTCTTGAAATCAAGTCTTTCAAGTGGTATCATAGGGAGGTTACTCAAAGATTGACCTAACAGTCTGAGTGAATCTCTAAGGCAATTAACAGATTTCAAGAATGGGTTCAAATGAGAATCAGAAGGAATTTGGATCTATGAAACTTCCTATCTACAGGAAAGAATGCTTTGGTATATGGAAGGAAAGGGTTAGATTATTTATGGAAGCTTCTGATCCAAGAATCTACATCACTGTATAAGAAGGACCCTTCATTCCAATGAAGGTATCAGCTCTGGATGCAAATGTTAAAACCCCTAAGAACTATTCTGAAATGACAAAGGATGAGATCATCCTGGCAACACTAGACAAAAGAGCACAGAACATTATTATAAGTGTTATAAATGATGCCACATTTTAGAATCTAGTGCATTGTAAAACCTCCAAGGAAATGTGGGACACCTTGATTGTCTACATGGAGGAAACAAAAGAAGTTAGAGAGGACAGGAAATCTATACTGAATCAAGAATATGAGAGCTTTAGACAAGCCAAGACTGACAGCATAGCTGAATGTTACAAAAAGTTCTTCAGGATAGTTAATGAGCTGATGACATATAGAAGACTCTTCAACACATATGAACTGAATGACAAGTTTCTCAGGTCTCTAACAAAGGACTGGGACACAAAGATTTGTGCCATCAGAGAGGTGGACAAGCTTGCTGATACACCTCCTGCCACACTATTTGGAAAGCTATTATCATATGAAATGCAGCTCACTACCAGAAAAGAGGAGGAGAAAAGAAGTAGGTCTGAGTACAAAGAGAAGTCAGTAGCCTTCAAGGCTGAAGGCACAAGAAAGGGTAGGAGAAAGTCTCTTTCTCCACCCAAAAGGAGTGCTGAGGTAAAAGAAAAAAATCCTGACAACAGCACATCAGATAGCCATACCTCTGATGAGGACTTTGCTGCCTTTACAAGGCAGTTTCAAAGGTTCATGAAAAAGAAGAAATGGAGAACCAGACCATCTACATCCTTCTCCAAGGATGAGTATTACAAGAAAAAGAAGACTCCCAAGGAGGACAAGTATGCCTCAAAACCTAGTAAAAAAACTAATTCTAAGATTGTTTGATATTGTTGCAACAGGCCTGGACATGCCATAGCTGACTATCCAGGCAAGAGGACTGAATCTAAGGACAAGAAGAAGAATCAAGTGAAAGGCAAGAAGGAGAAATCCTTTGTTGCTCAAAAGCAGAAGAGTTGGACAGACTCTTCAACTTCAGGATCAGGAGAAGAAGATGATGCAGAAGCATATATTGGGTTGTTCTCAATAGAAGAGGATTCTAGGGAACTAGAATTCCTACAAATGTTGAACTCCATAAATGGAGTGGAAGATTATTGTGTAGAGGGCTGATGGCTCTGTCAGAATATGATCAGTGCCAGGATCAGCCTAGTCCAAGCAAGGTATACAGTTCTCCCTTAGATTCTGATTATTTTACTGGATCAGAATCAGTAGCATCAACTTCAAGAGAAGGGGATGGTTCTGATTCTGAGGGGGATTTACATCAACTCATTAATGAGTATGGTGGGTTGTTGTAAGTTCTAAAGAGGAGTAAGTTTCTTGTCAAAGAGCAGGCCAAGGAAAATGAAACTCTTAAGCAGGATGCCTCAAAATCAGTCAAGCTGATAGATTTGAAACTGAAGGAGATTGCCAAACTGAAGAACATAACTGTTATTTAGATGGGCACAATCTCTTTCAAGGAAAATCATATCAAGAATCTGAAGGCAAGACTCCAGAAAGAAAGAGAGTTAGTGGCTAAATTCTCTAAGACAAAAGCTTTCTTGCCCTTAATAGACAATTTTATTTCTCAGAAAGGAAAGACTGGTCTAGGTTTTAAGGGAAGAACTAGGGCCACCAATTCTTATAGAAAAGGTAAGGCCCCAGTTCAGCCACTAGCTAAAAAGCCCCCTATTTTCTTTAGGAAATCTATGCAACCTACAAACAGGTATGATCATGATATTACTCATGGTTACTATGAGTATGGAGATCTTATGGGCAATGGTGCAAATGCCAATAGGTCACTATATAGGAAAGCGCATCAGGTTCAAAAGGAATTCTTGGGGTCTGCTGCTCCAGCACCTACACTTAACAGGACTGTTAGCAATAAAGTTGTGAAGACTGTACCTAAAAGAAGGTACAATAGATTTGAGTGTTGGTGTTGTGGCAAGGTGGGCCACTTTTCCATGGTTTGCTGGTTCAACACAAGTGTTTAAACCAAGAATAGTTTACCTGTCAGAATAGCTGCAGGATTTCAAACTAACAAGAACCTAGGATCCAATAATAATTTGGGTTCTAAGGATAAGTGATTCTTTCTTTAATACAGGTGAATCCAAGTGGTCATACCCCTATATGGTACTTGAATAGTGGATGTTCCAGGCATATGACTGGAACAAGAAGAATGTTGAGGGACTATGCACCCATAGAGAATGGATCCAAAGTAATCTTTGGTGGATCAGAAAAAGGAATCATCAAAGGATTTGGTAACATTTCTAGTGATTCAATTACTATCACTAAAGGGGCTTATGTGAAGGGTCTAAAACATAACCTGATTAGCATAAGTCAACTTAGTGATCTAGGTTATGACATCTCTTTCCTCAAAGGGGAGTGCCAAATAAGGAGGTCAAGTGATCAAGAGATCATTTTGACCGGCACTAGGAAAGGGAATGTATAATGTCTTAACCTAGATTGTGAGTTTAACATCTCACCCATTTGTCTAGTTGCAGGAGAGAAAGCTTCACTATATGTCAAATGGAATAAGAGGCTAGCTCATCTGAACTATAAGTCAATAGGACAGTTGTTCAGCATGGGGTTAGTGAGGAATGGTCATTAAGTCAAGTGCATCAAAGAGGGTGTGTGTTCAGCTTGCCAAAAGGGCAAACAGACTAAGTCCTCTTTCCATACACTTGATACCAAAGATTCAATGAGATGTTTATATCTCTTGCGTATGGATTTGTTTGGTCCTATGCCAGTTCATAGTCTTGGTAGGAAAGTATACACATTAGTTATTGTGGATGACTATTCTAGATTCACATTGGTTTTCTTCTTGAGGCAGAAATCTGAAACTCCTACTGTTTTCCAGACCTTTGTTAGACAAATTCAGAATGAATTTAACAATTCAGTGGTCAAAATCAGAAGTGACCATGGAACTGAATTTTAGTCTAAATGTATGACAAAGTTCTGTGAAGAACTTGAGATTCATCAGGAGTTCTCCTCACCTAGAACACCCCAGTAAAATGGTGTTGCTGAAAGAAAGAATATGACTCTAATTGAGGCAAGTAAAACCCTACTTAGTGACACTACTCTCCCTGAGTACTTCTGGGTTGAGGCAGTAAATACTGCATGTCATGTACTCAATAGAGCCTCCATCAATAAGAAACATAAGATGACTCCCTATCAGATTTTGAAAGGTAGAAAACCAAACATTTCCTACTTCAGAATATTTGGTAGCAAGTGTTATGTCCTAGTTAATGGTAAGCACTACCAAACTAAGTTTGCTGCCAAATCCCTAGAAGGGATATTTGTTGGATACAGCAATAACAGTAGGGCATACAGGATCTACAACTTGACTATCCAAGTTGTAGAAGAATCAGTTCATGTTGTATTTGATGAGTCTAAATTGATTAACAGTGAATTGTCTAGTACTTCCGTTAGTTCTATAGGTCTAACAGACAGGCTAGACAAGCTAACCATCAATGATGAAGCTCCTGCTAGGATGGTTGAAGAAAAAGATGCATGTTGTCCTGGGGGAGAACAAGACTCACTGGATGATGGAGACAATGAGGAGCATCAGGTTTAGGAAAATGAAGAAGGCCATGAGGTTGACAGGTTTCCTCCAGCTAGAAGACACCTGAAGGATCATCCAGGTCACCAAATCATTGGTGATGCAAGTCAAGGTGTTCTAATAAGGATTAAGAGCATAAACACAGTTCTATTTTCTAGCTTCTTGTCACAAATAGAACCCAAGAAGTTTGAAGAAGCCATGCTAGACAAAAACTTGATTGATGCTATGCAAGAAGAACTGAATCAATTCCGAAGATGCAAAGTCTGGGAACTGGTTCCTAAACCAAAGAATCACAACATTATAGGAAACAAGTGGATCTACAGAAACAAACTTGATGAAAATGGCACTATTATCAAGAAAAAGGCCAGGTTGGTAGCAAAAGGCTACAGGCAAGAGGAAGGGATTCACTTTGATCAAATCTTTTCCCCAGTAGCAAGGCTGGAGGCTATAAGGATGTTCTTGGCCTATGCTACCTATCAAGGGTTCAAGGTATATCAGATGGATGTAAAGTCAGCATTTTTGAATGGTGACTTAAAAGAGGAAGTCTATGTTTAACAACCCTCAGGTTTTGTAGATTCTCATTATCCTGATTATATATATAGCCTTAGGAAAGCTCTATATGGTTTGAAATAAGCCCCTAGGGCTTGGTATGAAACCTTATCTGCTTTTCTTATTGAGAATAAATTCTCTAGAGGAAAGATAGACAAAACTCTATTCTTTAGGGAATCTAAAGGCATGATAATCCTGGTCCAGATATATGTTGATGACATTATCTTTGGTTCTACTGAAAACAACCTTTGTAGAAAGTTTGCCAAACTTATGTAAGGGAAGTTTGAGATGAGCAGTGTGGGTGAGCTGAAGTTCTTCTTGGGACTTCAAGTAAGACAGACTGATGATGGATTGTCCATATCCCAGTCTAAGTTTACAAAGGAGTTGATTAAGAAATATGGTATGGACTCAGCCTCCACCATGAAAACTCCAATGGGAACAAGCATGCCTATAGGCAAAGATGAGACAGGGAAACCTGTTGATGAGTCTTTGTATAGAGGGATAATTGGCTCCCTACCCTACTTGACTGCTAGTAGACCTGACATTATGTATGTTATATGTGTCTGTGCTAGGTACCAAGGTTGCCCAAAGGAATCTCATTATACTGCAGTTAAGAGAATTTTGAGATATCTTAAGGGCACACCTAATCTAGGTCTTTGGTACCCTAAGAATAGAGATTTCATACTAACAGGTTTCTCAGATACAGACTTTGTAGGATGCAAAGAAGACAGGAAGAGTACTACAGGAACCTATCAATTCCTAGGTGGAAGGCTGGTATCTTGGTGCAGTAAGAAGCAGACCAGTGTAGTTATATCAACAGCTGAGTCTGAATATGTAGCTGTAGGCAGTTGTTGTGCACAATTATTGTGGATAAAACACCAACTTGAAGATTATGACATCAAGGTAAGTAGAATTCCACTGTTTTGTGATTCTACAAGTGCTATTTCTATTGCTAAGAATCCTATATCACACAGTATAACCAAGCATATAGAAATTAAGTTTCATTTCATAAGAGAACGTGTGAAAAAGGAAGATATTAGTCTAGAATTTGTAAAAACAAATAATCAAATTGCTGATATTTTAACAAAACCTCTGGATGAAACTAAATTCAATTATTTTAAAATTGAATTAGGTATGTTGAACCTAGAATAGGTCAGCACAAGCATTCCTAAGAAGAATATGTAAGCACAATATTTCTCAGGAAATTTGTCTAAGTACAAAGTTTGTGTCGACACAAACAAATTGTGTCGACACACTCAGTATGTTGTGTCGACAAAGAAAAAAGATGTGTCGACATAGAAACATTATCTATGTCGACAGAAGAATAGGTGTCGAAACAACTATGTCGAGATATGACCAGCCCGTATCGACACTAACACAAGTATGTCGACACATAGAAATGTCGACACATAGACATGTTGAATAAAATTAAGTTTTGTCGTGACCTAAGCTTTTATGTCAACTCATGTACAACTATGTCGATATGAATTTTTACTAAGTAAGGTGCATCCTTTGACCTACCCTTTACCAGTAGACTATAAATAGGGGAAGACAAAATCTGGTCGACTACGCCTTCAAATTTCTCGACTCTAAACCTTGTGTCGACATAGTTATTCACTTCTCTTCTCTTCTCTCTCTCTCCCTCTCGTCAATTGCGCCCCACAAGGACGACAAGGTGAATGAAGGTTATGAGCTTGTTCGTGGGGGATTCACGATTGCCTCACAAGACATCCAAGGTGTAATTACCCTAATTTTGGAAAATGGGTTGGAGTTTTTGGTCTCAGAACCAATAAGGATTTGGAAAAAGGAAGTAATGGAATTTTATTCATCAGCAATTGTGGACACTGACGGGAAGAAGATCAAAGCCACAGTTCAGGATTCCCGAGTGAAACTTACATTTCAAACAATCAAGAAGTCACTCCAACTTCATAAGGTTAAGGAAGATGATGAAATAACTTCATCCATGACTAAAGATGCACTAAGTTGGTGCGGGCTGAATCCTAATACCAAAGTTGGATCATCCATTACGCGGAAAGGGATGAATTCCCACAGAAAGTTTCTGTCTGAAATAGTAGGCAAGGTGATTCTGTATAAGATTGGTGGACATGACAGAGTTTCATTCTCCATGTTCAATCTAATGGCAAGGGTCATATATACTGTAAAAACAGACTGGGCATCAATAGTTTTTGAAAAGATCCTAGAAGGAGTAAAGAATCCAAATCTGGGAAGGATACTAAGCTTATGTCTAGCTTATACAATACCAGATGTAATGAACCAACTACCAGGATCCAAGATCAACCATATAAGGAGAATGGATGTAAGGATTCTATCCAGATGGGATAGGGTATTGACCAAAGAGATTTCTACTCCACAGAAACAGGTCTAGAAAGATAAGAAAAAGAAAGAAATTGTTCATCAAGAAGAATTCTCCAGTGATTCTGAGGAGGAGGTAGTCTTAAGCTCAGATGAAGACCAACAACAAAAAGAAGCTCATGATAAAGAAGAGAGCATTCAGCAACCCAAGCAACAGATAGCCTCCACTCCAGGTGGAGCTCAGTCTGAACCAGCAGTACAAGACACTGAATTATCTGAGTTGCCTGCCCAAGGGGGAGGTATTGC
Organism: Platanthera zijinensis; assembly: GCA_039513925.1. Lineage (NCBI taxonomy): Eukaryota > Viridiplantae > Streptophyta > Magnoliopsida > Asparagales > Orchidaceae > Platanthera > Platanthera zijinensis. Next base: position 179,569,257 of record CM077085.1, on the reverse strand, counting down.
TGAAGCTACTCTGGAGAGTGAGTATGTTGCTGATACAGTAATGGACATTGTATCAGATATAAATAAAGAAGCACTGGAAATTGCTGATAAGGAAGCACAAGATGTGCAGATAAAAGATACAGCTCAAGATGAGCAAGTAAGTATCTCCTTTATAGAGAAAGCCCTTAACAAAAATCTGGATGTCCAGGGAGAACCTTTTGTTTTCTAAACTAATCTTGTTCCTCCTGTACAGATGCAGCAAGAGGTAACTATGGAAGAGTTGTTTCCTGATTTATCAGCTGCAAGGACTGAGGGGGAACAATCATAGATAGAAAAGGAACTGTTAGGAACTGAAGGGGAGGAGCTACTGCATGCCCCATCTAATAAGGAAACAATTGATATAGAAAGCTCATCACAACCCTTTGATGATGAGGAAGCCTCTATGGCTAAGAAGAGGAAGATAGTTGCAATTAAGAAAAGGAGCTCAGGCTACAAAAAAGCCTTGCAAACTATCACACCACCACCTGCTCCATCCATGGACTTCAGTTCATTACTGGTCTAACTGCAAGTTAAATTGGATGAATAAAGGCAGTCTTTAGAGAAATATGTGGATGAGTCAAATAAAGACCTGCAGTTCTAGCTAGCACAAGACATTAAATCAATCAGATTTGAAGTCAATCTGCATAAGAAAGAGATGACAGATTGCTTCCATAAGGGATGTAATGTTATAGTATATTTGGCCGAGAAACAATAGCTAATAAAGACTGAGATTGAGGACATTGCCACCAAGCAAGGATATGTTTTATAAAATCAATTCAGGTCTAATGAAAATCTCAAAGACTCCCATGAAGAAATTCTCAAAAAACTGGGAAGTATTTCCACTGATTTGAAAAATGAAATATCAAAGCAAATATAAGAAGATCTAACTGCTGTCCAAACAGCCATTGGAGCCTCTCAAAAGACAATTTTTGATACCCTAACTAAGTTCAAAGCCTATTATAAAGAAGGTACAGAATATCTAGCTGATCAGATAAGATTTCAAAAGAATGATCTGAGGGAACATATAGCTAGAGAAGTCATAAAGGTGGAGAGATTATTAGTCAAAGTTGGCTCTGATCATGCAAAATGGGTCTCTAACACCATCAGAGCTACACTTGGCTTTCCTCCTTTGTGTGATGATGATAATATTGCTGAGTCTAGAGTGCAACCTGCATATATTGAAGGAGATCAGCCTGAAGTTGCATAGGTCATTTACCCTCCTGCTGACTTTGACATGGTTCATCAAGAAGTGCAGACAATGTACAGCCCTCTACAGGAGTCACAAAAAATTATTATTGAAAAAGTAGAAATGTCAGAGGCTGCCAAGGAAGCTCAGAAGGAAGCACAACTATCTAAGAAAAGGTTCAGAGAATAGGCTGAGTTGAAGCCAAATTTTGAGCAATGGAGCCCTACTTCCAGGAATATTATTTTGGCTGCTTGGAAGGTTGTAAAGGATAAGACCCATGACAAGGGTAAATGGTATTCTGAGCAAGAATGGAACAAGTATCAAGCCAGGCAAGAAGCCATTCTTCAGTTCAGAAGGAGTGCAAAGGCTGGGAAGTTACCTGCTAATGCTCTGGAGCCTAGCAGGTACGTCCCCAAGCCCTTTCACTATTTTGAAAGGCAAAGGATAAAGGCTGAAGAACAGAAGAAGAAGGATCTCAGAGGGAAGAAACATGTTGTTGATACAGAACCTACTGCGCAGGCAAAGATTAAATCTGGAAAAGGTATTGTAATTAAGGAGCCTAGTCAATCATAGGATAGTTAGGCTTATGTATAGAATAATGTAACTTTTTTCTTTTGTTCTAAGGAAAAACATGTAAATCCAAAATTTTCTGATTAATAAATAAAATCATCTTCACTATTGATTTTAGTTATTTACATTGTTTGTATGTTATTTTGCACTGAAATGTATATACATATACTTTTATGTGCTTTATTATGAGTGATGTATATCTTTGACTAAGGGTTATGACTTCTCCAAATAGGGGGAGAATTTTGGGTACACTAAAAAATATGTACCATATTTGGAGAAGCCTTATCTTACTCAATGATATACATCAATTTGTATTTGATGGATGTTTGAGTTTCATTAAGTAGATGTAAGGTTTGCAAGGAAATTCCCTAAGTACAAGTGTCGACACTTGTGAAGAATTGTGTCGACACTCAGAATTTGTGTCGACACTAGAAGCAAAGCTGTGTCGACACCTGAAGAAGAAGTTGTGTCGACACCCAGAATTGTGTCGACACCTAAGGCAGGAATTGTGTCGACACCCAGGAGTTATGTCGACACCAGAAGAAGAAAGGCATGTGTCGACACTCAGGAATTGTGTCGACACATGAAGAAGGTTTGTGTCGACACACAGGACTTGTGTTGACACACACTCAATGCTATCTTACAGCAATAGCTATTTTGAGTCTGAAGGCTTGTGTCGACACACAGGACTTGTGTCGACACACACTCAATGATGTCTGGACATACACTCAACGCCATCTATCTGTATCAGTTATGTCGAGACCAGGAGAATTTGTGTTGACATACAGGACTTGTGTCGACACATACAAACAGAAGATGTGTCGAGTAGCAGAAGAATAACTATGTTAACACATGAAGAGTTGTGTCGACACACAGGACTTCTGTCGACACATACAAACAGAAGTTGTGTCGAGTAGCAGAAGAATGACTATGTCAACACATGGAGTGTTGTGTCGACATCATCAAGACTTGTGTCGACACTTAGTCTATTTGTGTCGATACATATGAAGCAGTTTGCTGAGTGGTTCATGCTGAGTTGTAAAGTCTTTGAGGAAACAACTGTCATGATTGGTGACTCGACAGCTGTCATAACCAACAGGTCTTACACCTTTGTCAAAACTGTCAGAAGGTTGTTACAAACCAGATCAGCCGGTAATCATGAGGAAACTCTATATAAAGGACTGATCCTTGACAACCAGTGCAACACATAGAAATATAAAAATAACTAAGGAAGTAACAACAAGGAAAGGGGAAACCCTTAAGAAGGCAGATCCAGAACAGTCTGTAAGAAATATTCAGATTTAATTCTGAATTTAAGGAAGGAGTTTTCTGAAGATCAACTTCTACATCAAGAGAAGATCCACCTTATTTTGTTCAATCAAGAAGATTTGAAACAGTTAAGTCAGGTTGGATCTGAAGATTCAGTTTTATTCAAGAATTGATCAAGAATCTCACACCAATAGAGAGTTCTATCTAGTGAAATTTATGTAACCTTTAAAACTTTCAATCTCTTGTAGGATCTTTTGTAAGATCTGAGTTGTAAGCCTGTAATTATAAAGGCTGAGGTAGGGTTGAATGCCTGAGGTATAGGACTTGTGATAGTCTGAGTTGTAAGTCTAGTGATAAAGGCTGAGGTAGGGCTGAGGCCTGAGGTAGGATTCTTGGGAAGAATCTGAGGTAAGACTTGTATAAGTCTGAGCTGTAGGAACCAATCTAGTTCTGAGTTATAAGATCTATGGATCTGAGTAAGTGGAAGGAAGTTGGGCTGAATCTAGTTCTCTACTGGATAGACGAAGGGGGAAAGTGGATGTACCCATACCTTGGGGAACCACTATAAATCTGGTGTATGCTATGCTGTGATTATTGTGTTGTGTATTGAATTGTATTATCTGTGCTAAGTTAGAACAAGCTAATTGCCTAAAATTCTTAAAGATAATTAGAACCTATTCACCCCCCCCCCCACCCCACCCCTCTAGGTGTATAGGCTCTTGAAATCAAGTCTTTCAACTACCACGCAATTGGTCAAAGAAATCATCTATTCTCGGCAAGAGATACCTGTTATTGATAGTCACCTTGTTCAGTTCACTATAATCAATGCACAACCTCATCGATTCGTCCTTTTTCTTTATAAACAAAATGGGAGCACCCTAAGGCAAAGAACTCGGCCTAATAAAACCATTCTGAATCAACTCATCCAACTGGGTATGCAACTCCTCTAGCTCACGCGGGGCCATACGGTATGGCGCCTTAGCAATAGGACGGGTACCCGGCTCAAAATCTATAACGAACTCCACGTCTCTCTCAGGCGGAAGACAAGGAAGATTAGCTAGAAAAACATCCGGAAAATCACGCACCACCGGAATCTACTCTAAACGCGACAAGCTAACAACGGCTTCCAAAACTGAAACCAAACAAGCAAAACATCCAGAATCTAAAAGCTTCTGAGAACATACCGCAGAAATAAATGGAGAAACCTGGTGCGGGTAACCAAAAACACTCCTGGGTTGACGGTTGTCCATCTTGAAGTCCAAGCGCTTAACCTTGCACTGGATAACAGCATCATATCTGGACAACCAGTCCATGCCCAAGATTACATCAAAATCTTCCAAGTCTAACACCTTCAAATCAACAACTGCTAGAAAATCACCTAACAGAATCAGACAACTCTGAATACCTTGGTCCAATACTACAGAATCGCTAGAAGAAAACTTGACACTAAACGCATCACCAACCCGATCGAGAGTCAAACGATGACTCTCTACAAAAGCCTTAGCCACAAACGAGTGAGTAGCACCAGAATCGAATAGAACACGTGCCCAGCAGTTCTTTACCTTAAACCTTCCTATAAAAATCGCATACGCTACTAAGGAAATGAACATCGAAACTGTAACTACATACTAAAAGCTAAAAATAGGGAAGGATTTAACCTGATATCACATGAGTAGATGTTTGAGCTTCCTCAAACGAAACCACGTTCAGCTTGCCCTTTCCCTTGTCCAACTTCTATGGCGGTTGCAAAGCCTGAAGTGGAACTGGTTACAATAGAAGCTGAGCCTGCAGGCACTATGACTTGAAATGTCCTTATTGTTCGCACTGAAAGTAGCCTCTTTTCTTTCCCCAATAATGGGAAGCATCATAACCCCTTTTCTTACACACAGAATAGACTAAATCCCTTTTAGGAGTACTCTGAATCGCATGAACCTGCTCCTGCTTCTGATCTCCTAATCTCTTGAAACACTTTTCGAACGGATGGCCCGGTGGGCCACAGAAACTGCATATTTCCTTGCTTCTCTTCCTTGAAGCAGAACTGGATTCCTGAAGACTCTTGCTCTCATCGGACTTTCTCTTATCTTTTCTTATTTTTTGACCTCTATTCTTGGCATTGTCGATCGCCTTGACCTTCAAGGCAGCGTCCGCTGCTTCAGCATACCTTCAAGATCCATAGGCACAGGATAGCTGCTAGATGTCACTCCTCAGACCACCCAGAAAATGTTTAACTCTATTGGCTTCCAAGGTTACCAAGTCAGGGGCAAACTAGCTCAGTTTGTTGAATTCAATCTCATACTCACTAAATATGAGTTTCCTTTACTTCAAATGCAGGAAATCATTCATCAGACAGCCTCGCTCGACCGATGGCAGAAACTTCTTCTGCAGCAACTCCTTGAAAGATCCCCAGGAGCACCCATCCTTTAGATTCTCCTTTTCCCTCAACCAACAACTCTTTTCCAAACCCTTGAGCTGATACGCAATGGCCATCACTCTCTAGTCATCAGAAACTCCTGAGTATGAAAACATTTCCTCGATTGTTATAAGACAATCGTCTAAAGCTATGTAATCTGCTCGACCATTGTACAAAGGAGGTCCTAATCGCTAGAAATGTGAGATAAAATTCATATCTGGTGGCAACAAAACTGGAGGCACTAGAGGATAAGGGGGGACAGGAACAGTTAGACCCACGGTAGGGTCCTGCACTCTCGGTGGTTGTCCTAACACAACGGATAACAATGCGTGGATCTGCGACTGCATCTCCACCATTTACCTCGATAAAGCCTCAATGCTCTGTCGCATACTTTCGATCACTGCATCGCTCTGCGCACCCGAAGACTCACCCTCTAACTGGGGAGTCAACCTAGTCGCTACGCGCTTAGGCGCCATACTAAAAGAACAACAAACAACTAATCAAAACCTAGCCCAACTTCTAGAACCAAACAACACAATCCAGATAATACATGCTTAAGTACTTGCTAAAGCTGCTAACTTACTCTGGGATTTTCAATAATGATGTCATGTTTAATTTAGGATGATATACCTTCATCCTATTAACTCAGGTGCATAGACCATGAATACATGAATTCTTATTCTTTTTATTTTAAAACCATGTGTGTACATATGTCATCATGTAAACCTTTAGCTTGGCACGTGTTTTAATGCTATGTTATGTTATGCATGTTGTGTTATGCATTATAATAAATTCCTTAATGCATTTTATGAGCAGCGTATACATGAAATGTTATGCATCTCATACTACATAACATCGCATGCAACGAAAGAGAAAACGTGTTAATGGGCATCCATGTGATGGTGGTTATGCATCCCATACTACATAACCATCACATATTGCCACCTATGATGGATCCATATACAAACATATATTATGCATCCCATACTACATAAAATGACCTGTATACTTCTTATCATGCTATGAGTGTAGTGTTCGTGCTTCATTCAGGACGTATTATTGACCCATCAGTGTGTGTATGAAATGACACAAGACAACTAACACTAATTAGAGACGGTTGTACGACCAATTGTCTAACAACCCATCCCTCTGATACTAACTATCACAACCCGCATTTTCCCCATATTATAGTTATATCAGAGTAAGGGAAAATACATATCGTGATGTCGTGCCATGCAGTGGATAACTACATAAGCTTAGGAAAGACTCCAAACTCTGCTATTTAAATGAAATTCATAAGTTGTTATGAATGAAATCTAGTTTAAGTTTAAATGGTCTTATCCCTCGGCTTAGTGGATCAACTAGTCCACTAGAAAAAAAATATAGTTATACGCTACGAAAAATACTTTGATTATGTTGATTTAACATCCTACGTGAGCATAAATATCCCTGAAGGACAACACGCGGCATGCAAGACTCTAGATTTATTATAAGTATAGAAAAATTCTTTAAGTTATCTTAGAAAATAGTATATTAGTTTTAGAAAGATGGCATGTATGAATTACTAGTAGTAATGCTTTTATAAGTTAAAATACCTAACATGCAACCTAGCATAAAACACTCCCCAGAGAGCAAGTAAAAAACAACCACAAAAAGGTAAAACTAGCAGCTTAGCAAGGTAATTAGCATTTTAAAAGAAATCCACCAGTGGGCATCAACAACATGACACGAACCCATTGGAGAACATGCATGTCTGTACTAACAAGAAGCAACCAAAAACTACCTCACAAGGGTGAGGAAGACCTCTGCAACACAGCAGTCCACTAGCAACACCAACCTAGTCGCTCAACCGGCTACTGCCCTGAACCTGAGACATTCAAAGAAAAAACACCTCAGCAAGAAAATACAAGTGGCAAAAGGAATCAATTAGATATAAACAAGTGAAAATAGAAGGGATTACCAACCCTACCAAGAAAAATGCTGACAACCTCAGCTAGTATAATCAACAAAAGAGACAAGTAAGAAGATAATCGTCAGTAAAATGAGAAAAGTGCACCAAGTGCGAGAGGTTATCATGCTTCGCTCAAACCTGCAGAAGTGAATAGCCAACAAAAGCCAACACTATCGGAGGAAAAGGAACTATACTGTCCCAAACATATGAATCATTAACACTGGTAAAAACCACGGATCTGTGTCGGCGACCAAAATGTTCAAAACCGAACTACCAGACTCAAATGTCTCAAAGGCACCATAGTGGCGGAAATAAGGTCCAACACACCTAAACAACCTATAAACAGAGACTCAAAACAAACTACCACGTGCAATGATTCATGATGCGACATTCAATTGGAGGTCCTTTATCCACTGCCGATCTAGCCGTAAAACACAACCTAAAAATCCAGCAAAACCCAAATACAAAAGTCTAAACACTCTAATCTGATTCAGAATGAGCCAAATCCTATGATGGAACTCTTGATGTCTTCATGAGGTTTGTCAAGCAAATTCAGAATGAGCTTGGCAGCTCTGTGGTCAAAATCAGAAGTGAGCATGGGATTGAATTCAAGTCTGATAGCATGGCAAAGTTCTGTAAAGAGCATGGGCTTCATCATGAATTCTCTTCTCCTAGAACACCCCGACAAAATGGGATAGTTGAGAGGAAAAATAGGACTCCCATAGAGGCTTGTAGAACACTATTGAGTGATACATCTCTCCTAGAATATTTCTGGGCTGAGGCAGTAAATACTGTATGTCATGGCCTCAACAGGGCCTCTATCACCAAAGGCCATAAGAAGACTCCCTATGAGATCTTGAAGGGCAGAAAACCAAATCTGGGCTATCTCAGAATCATTGGTAGTTAGTGCTTTGTGCTTCACAATGGAAAGTCCTATATGACTAAGTTTGCTGCCAAATCCTATGATGGAATATTTGTTGGGTACAATAATCATAGCAAAGCCTATAGCATCTATAACTTAAAAAGCCATGCTATAGAGGAATCAGTTCATGTACTCTTTGATGAGTTTACCATGATTAATAGTGGACTGCCTAGCTCCTCTTATAGTACTGTAAGTATGGAACAGATGATGGACAAGCTGACCATCAAGGTAGCATCACCAGTTATCAAAGATGAAATGGATACTCCAGAAGATCTACCAGGCACACTGGGAATGGATGAAGATCCACAAGAAGATGCCCTTATTGCTGAGAGAAGACTGCCACCTACAGTCAGACATATGAGAGATCATCCAGCACACCAGATCATTGGTGAGGCAAGTCATGGAGTAATAATAAGGAGCAGAAGTCAGAACACATCCATGTATTCAAGCTTTCTATCCCAAGTGGAGCCCAAGAAGTTTGAAGAGGCCAACATAGACCAGTATTTGATTGGAGCTATGCAGGAGGAACTGAACTAGTTTAAGATGTGCAGGGTCTGGAAGCTGGTTCCCAGACCTCATGGTCATAATTTCATTGGAGTCAAGTGGATCTACAGAAACAAGCTTGATGAATATGATATTATAGTTAATAATAAAGCCAAACTAGTAGCTAAGAGGTACATGCAAGAAGAAGGGACTGATTTTGATCAAACCTTTGCCCCTATAGCAAGATTGGGGGCCATCAAATTATTCCTTACATATGCAGCACACAAGGGATTCAATGTCTACCAAATGGATGTGAAGTCAGCCTTCCTGAATGGTGACTTAAAAGAAGAAGTCTATGTTGAGCTGCCTCAAGGTTTTGTAGTTCCTAACTCCCCTAATTATGTTTACAGACTTAAGAAAGCTCTATATAGGCTGAAGCAAACCCCTAGAGCATGGTATGAGACATTGTCTAGTTTCATCATTGAGAACAAATTCTCAAGGGGGAAAATAGATAAGACCCTATTCCTAATAGAATCTAAGGGTAAGATCATCCTAGTTCAGATCTATGTAGATGACATCATCTTTGGATCTACTGATGACAATCTCTGCAAAAAGTTTGCTAAACTTATGCAGAGGAAGTTTGAGATGAGCAGTATGGGTAAACTTAAGTTCTTCTTAGGCCTCCAAGTAAGATAGACTGATGATGGCTTGTCCATATCCCAGTCTAAGTTAACTAGGAAGTTAGTAAAGGAATTCGGCATGGAGAATTCCTCCACCATAAGAACTCCTTTGGGGTCAAGTATGCAAGTAGGAAAAGATGAAGCAGGGAAACCTGTTGATGAAACTTTGTATAGAGGGATAATTGACTCCCTTTTATATCTGACTGCAAGTAGGCCAAATATCATGTATGCTACATGTGTTTGTGCTAAGTATCAGGCATGCTCTAAAGAATCTCACTACTCTGCAGCTAAGAGAATTGTGAGGTATCTTAAGGGCACTCCAGATCTTGTCTTATGGTACCCTAGGAATAGGGAGTTTGAACTAATAGGCTATTCAGATGCAAATTTTGCAGGCTGCAAAGAGGATAGGAAGAGCACATCTGGCACCTATCAGTTCTTGGGAGGGAGACTGGTATCTTGGAGCAGCAAGAAACAAACCAGTGTGGCAATATCAATTATAGAGTAAGAGTACATCTCAGCAGGAAGCTGCTGTGGATCCAACACCAGCTTCAAGACTACAACCTCCAGATAAGTAGAACTCCTCTATTCTGTGATTCTACTAGTACAATCTCAATTATTATGAATCCTGTCTACTAAAGCAGGACTAAGCACATAGAGATTAGATATCACTTCATTAGGGAGCATGTGGAATATGAAGACATCACCCTTGAGTTTGTTCCAACAAATAAGTAAGTGGCTAACATCTTCACTAAGCCACTAGATGAAGCCAAGTTTAACACCTTCAAATTTGAATTGGGTATGTTAAATTTAGTATAACTTCAGTTGCTCCTCATATGGTTGCAAGCTACTAGGCATTTTGCAGATGGAATTGTACTTTAAAGAAATGAAGATTCTCTAATTGAAGGGGAGCATATCCAGCACAATTCCAACACTTCACTGCTGCCTATTTAGGGGGAGCAAGTGGTAAGATGATCAGATAATCAGGTGCATCCTACCAGCTATTTGATGAAGTAAAAAGGGGGGGATAAGATGATCAGATGATCAGATAAGTGAGGTAGAAGCAATTCAGGGGAAGCAGATGGTAGATGTAGTGATGTGCCATTCTGTAGGCAGGGAAGCGTGGTAACTATAGATCACTTCTCAATTATATAGTTTTCTTTTATTATGCTTATTATTGCATGGTTCTACGTATGTCATTGATTCCCTTGCTTAAGAGTTTTGACTTCCTCAAATAGGGGGAGATTGTTGGGTCCATTGCCCACAATGTCCTGGATTTGAGAAAGTCAATCTTATTAATGATATACACATATCAAAAGATGACTGTGATGGGACAGGTAGCCTAAATGGCTAAGTCAGGTAAACACTTACCTAAGGTGTGGGATGACATAAATCTGTTTAAGTCCACAGGCATTGAGTGAAGGTAAATCACTCAACGCCAGATGCCTTATAGCACTAAGTGGAGCCTATACAATCAAAGCCTAATTAGTGGCAAGCTGAGGAAATGACTAAGTCCATAGGCGTTGAGTGAAGTCAACTCACTCAACGCTATAAGTACTAAAGAGAAATATGGCTAAGTATTTTGTCATTGAGTGATGAATACACACTGAACACCACAACTAAAAGGCTATAAGTTGAACTAGTAGAACCATGTTCAAAATTTGTCGAACTGAGTAAAAATACACACTCAATGCCATCTATAAGCTCTACTTAGAATATAAAATACTTGTGTGTTTTTCTGGGTTTGCTTTTCTTTTCTTAATTGCAGGTGTTAAGGACAATCTCTAGATCACTCTAAGCTGAAAGCTAAAAGAAAACAACAAAATACTAAAAAGACTATCAAAAGACCTAGACAAACCTATTCACCCCCCTAGGTTGCTAGCTACCTTGAAAATAAGATCTTTTAGAAAGCTTAGGTATCTTTCAAGAGTTTTTATCTCCTAGAACTCCACAACAAAATGGGGTTGTAGTGAGAAGGAATAGATAATTAAAGCTTGTAGAACTATGTTGAGTGACTCCTCACTTCTAGAATACTTTTGGGCTGAGGTTATCAATACAGCTTGTCATATTTAGAATAGGGCTTTAATCAACAATACTCACAAAAAACTCCATATGAGCTTGTGAAAGGCAGAAAACCAACCCTGGCCGAATTCAAAATCTTTGGATGTAAGTGTTATGTATTAAATAATGGGAAGCATTTTCTGACTAAGTTTGTTGAGAAAGCTTATGAAGGAATTTTGTTGGTTATAGTTCTTATAGTAGAGCTTATAGAATATTCAACAAACAGACCAGAGTAGTAGAGGAGTCAATCCATATTGTATTTGATGAGACTAGACTGATCTACAAGGGATGGTCTATTTCTTCTAGTATTGCAGGTATTGAGCAAAGCCTGAAAAGAGGATCCAAAAATTACCAAAAGAAGAAGGGTGAACTGAACTCACCGGATGAACTAATCCATGATGGAAGCACTTCCAAAGAATATGAAAATGAAGCTACTGAAAGGATAGAGCTAACCGAAGCCCAACCTAAACCTGAAGAACAAGAGAATGTTGAAGGATTGCTAACAGCTATAAGGCATCTAAGGGACCACCATAAAACTCAAATCATTAGTGATCTATATCTTAGAGTACATACCAGAAGAAGTGTTATAGATGAAGTGCTCCACCTGAGCTTTCTCTCTCAGGTAGAGCCAAAGAAGTTTGAGGAAGCTGACTCAGATTCATCCTAAATCTTGGCTATGCAAGAAGATCTCGAACAATTCAAGAGATAAAAGGTCTGGAATCTAGTCCCTAAGCCTCTCAACCACAATATCATTGGGGAAAAGTTGGTATTCAGAAACAAATTGGATGAGCAAGGAGTCATTATTAAGAACAAAGCAAGATTGGTTAGAAAAGGGTACATATTGTTGGGTACATTGATCATAATATCCTAGATTTGAAGAAGACCCACAAGTCAATGATATACACATGTTTGTATCCAATATATATGTTCAAGTTCATTATATGCAGGTTTTTTATTGTTCATTGATAAGACAGGTTTTCTGGGTCACAATGCTAGTTGGACTCAAGACAGGTTGCTGGAAAAGCAGAAAAATGGCTAAGAACAGAAGCATTGAGTGAGTTCACTTCACCCAATGCCAGGAGTCTAAAAGCATTAACAGGAGATCCAGAAGTCAAAGCCTTAGTGTTACTAAATTGAAATATATCTAAGCATAGAATCATTGAGTGAAGGCAGTTCACTCAACGCCTACTCAAAAGGAATTCTGGCTAAGTCCAAAAGCGTTGAGTGAAGATGGATCACTCAACGTCTCATCAGTTATTCAACAGTCTAGACGCATTGAGTGTAGAAGCTTCACTCAACGCCTTTAATAAGAAGAATTTTACCATGTACAAAAGCATTAAGTGATGAAGGCTCATTCAACTCCTTATCAGTTGGGTTGTACAAGTAAGATGCATTGAGTGATGAAGACTCACTCAACACCTAAGGAAGCAGATTTTCTGCCAAGTGTTTTTGCATTAAGTCATTTAACTGCACTCAACACCTGTGACTGAAAAATTTTTAAGTCCATAAGAATGTCATGTTGACGTCATCCAAAACTCAAATGTTTTGGAACTTGCTAACTAGAAGACAAATGGTGTCGTATGCCTTTAGTACAGTAATTAAAGCTAATGTTACTTTGCAGTTACCAATTTTGGCTTGCCCATATAGTGAAAAGAGTCATTGGATGGCGGGACATAAAAAGGGACTTTACAGATAAATTACAAAGAAGTTTTTCTCTGAATAGTCATCTTCTCCATCAGTGAGAAAATCCTTGACATTCAGATTTACAGAAGGTCGGTAACATACAGATAGAAGCTGGTTGTTTAAAGAAAATACAAGAACTGAAAAATCACTAAGTCTTCTACAACAAGAACAAAAAACTCTTTTTCTGTAAGATAAGAAGGAGAAGCAGAGCATTTAAAAGTTGTTGTTCATCTTCAAGGCCACTACACTCAACAATATTACATCAAAGGCTTGAAGAAACAGAGCTCTACAAATTATCTTCTCAGCACTAGCAGAACTACTAAAGATCAATATTCTTGTTGATGAGAAGAAGATAGGACTGGGTTTTCTCAGTTTAGAAAGGAGGCTCGGAGAACTATTTCTCCGACATCACTCATCATCAAACATTACTCAATCTGTAAGATCATATGTTGATCTTAGTTGTACACTTGTATTATAAAGGCTGAGTGTAGGAGTTAAGTCTCTGAGTTGTAGGATCCTATTTAGGATCTGAGGTAGGGTTGTTTGGCCTGAGGTAGGATCTTTGTGTAGAACTGAGGTAGGAGATCTAATATATTTGAGTGTAAGGCTGTTTAGCCTGAGGTAGGAGTTGTTATACTCTGAGTTGTAGGAGTGTGCTTCACTCTGAGGTGTGGGGTCCTGTGGGATCTGAGGTGTATGCTCAAGGAGCCAAGATAAAAGGAGAAGTTAGCTTAATTTAGCTCACTGCTAGATAGGTGAAGGGGGAAAGTGGATGTACCCTAGATAGGGGAACCACTATAAAATCTGGTGTGTTGTTGTAGTTCTTGAAAGCTAATCTTATAATCTAACTCACAACTCAACCACATTAAAAGTTCACAAAAAAAGACTTGAAAACCTATTTACCCCCTCCGCCCCCCCCCCCCCCCCCCCTCTAGGTGTGTATCTACTCTTGAACAAAGACTTTCAAGTGTTATCAGAGGGAGGTTGTTCAAAGAGGACTTAACAGTGTTAAGTCTAAATAAATCTCCAAGAGTAGCTAAAGATTATCTCTATGGGTTCAGGTGAGAACCACAAGGAGTTGAGCTCCATGAAGCTTCCTATTTGTAGAAAAGAGAACTTTGGAATTTGGAAAGAAAGGGTAAGGCTATTCATGGAAGCCTTAGACCCAAGAATATTCATAATAGTTCAAGAGGGACCCTTCATTCCCATGAAGGCATCTGTCATAGATGCCAATTTACAGACTCCAAACAAGTGCACTAAGATGACTAAGGATGAAGTCATTCTGGCAACCATGGATAAAAGGGCTCAAAACATCATTGTCAGTATCATAAATGACTCCACCTTCTAGAACCCGGTCCACTGCAGGACTTCTAAAGAGTTGTGGGATTCTCTTATAGTATATATGGAAGGGATAGAGGAGGTGAGGGATGATAGAAAATCCCTCCAGAATCAGTAATATTAGGCCTTCAAGCAAGGCAAGAAAGATTCCATAGCTGAATGCTATGAAAAGTTCTTCATGATAGTGAACAGTCTGATCACCTCTAGTAGACAGTTCATAAACTATGAGCTAAATGACAAGTTCTTGAGGTCCCTAAACAAGGAAGGAGATATCAAGATTTGTAACATTAAAGAGGTTTGTAACTTGACCAACACATTGCCTAAGAATCTATTTGGGAAGTTGTTGTTTCATGAGATACAGCTGAACTCCAGAAGGGCAGAAGAAGATGTTGTTAGAACTCTCAATAAAGAGAAGGTTGTGGCCTTCAAAGCTGAAGTCACAAGAAGGAGCAAGGAAAAGACACCTTCTCCATCAAGGAGAGCTACAGAGTCTGAGAGTTTAGATCCCAGCTCCTCAGGGAATGAATTGTTAGATGGAGAACTGACTTTGTTTTCAAAACAATTCAAGAAAATGCTAAGTAAGAGTAGACATTGGAAGAATAAGGGCTCTTCAAGCTCCACTTCAAGAAAGCCTCATTCCAGTAAGGACAAGTCCAGAAAAGACCCCTCTAGGGAAAGGTATGAATCAAAGCAGAACAAACATACTAAGACTAATGTTGTTTGTTACTGCTGCAAGAGGAGTAGACATTTCATTACTGACTATCCAATCAAAAGAGCACAAGATGTCTGGAGACAAGAAGCATTGCAAGAACAAGATGGCTGAAAAGAGCTTATTGGCCAAGAAGAAAATCAGCTTATCAGATAGTAATTCTGAGTCTTTAAAATCAGAGGAAGAAGAGGCCTACATTGGTCTCATTTTAGATGAAGAAGAGGCTAATCATCTAGCTGCCTTAATTAGCATAAGAGCTCCATTATCCTCTATTGACAGTGACTTTGAAGAGGATAATGAGTACAGTCTCATGACCCTAACTAAAGATAATCAGGACAATTCTGTTCCTGATGAGGTACACTCTATCCCTAACTCTCCCTTAGTCTATGAGTATGGCTCAGACTCTGAAGCATCCACTTCCTCTAGTGAGGAAGATGGATCAGAATCTGATGATGATGTCAATCAATTGATTGACAAGTATGGTGCAATTCTGGAAGCTCTAAAGAAGAGCAAAAGGCTTGTAGAGACAAGCTGAGGAGATTGCCTCTCTTCAGGAAGCTGCCTCCCTGCAATCTGAGTCAGCGCATTTGCTAGCCCAAATGAGGAGGGAAGTTAGTCAACTGAAGACAATCTCAGTCATCCAAATTGGCACCATTAGCCAGAAGAACAAGATCATCATGGATCTTGAAGAGAAGCTCCTCAAAGAGAGGAAGCTTATGGCTGAATTCTCTAAGCCCAAAACATTTTTGCCGCTAATTGACTCCTTCATCTCTCAAAAGGATAAAAGAGGTTTGGGATTAAAGTAGAACTCTAAAGCTTCCCATTTCAAAGGGAAAGGAAAGGCTCCTGTTATGCCTCAGACCACCTTTCAAAAGGTAATCCTCCCTTCTAACAGGTATGACCAGGACAACATGTATGGTCACTAGAAGAATGAGAACTCTTCTTATAGAATACAAGTGTATCTTATAATGGAAGGATAAAGGGCATGATATTGAGTGAACTGAAGGCTCCCCATATAGAAATCCAAATGGCCCATTATGGACCATTTGTGTTTGGTGCTCTAGCTCTCACACTCAAGGATAAGTCTGTGGCATATTCCCATGTTCCCTCAGCAAAAACATTGATTAAGATCAAGTCAATCAGTATGCCTCACTTGGTTGTTTTTGATGCCATCAACTCCATGTCAGTTGCAAAGATGGCATCTATTGGTGCCACTCAAAATAAGCCAAGTGCATCCACTAGCAGACTCAACTTTAGTCAAATACTTGCTAAAATAAATTGGAAAAAGGCTGTTGCTCTCCCCTCTAAACAGATAACTAGTGATAGCTTGCACACTTCAAAGGTTGTTCAGAAAAGGAGTTACAACATTCATGAGTGTTGGTGTTATGGCAAGATGGGTCACTTTACCATAGACTATTAGCACAACCCAAGCGTGCCAATGGAAAGGGTGAGTCTTCCTGCCAGGGCTGCTGTAGGTAAACATAGTCATTTTCGGGCTAACATGAACCAAGGACCCAATCCCTTTTGGATTCCTAAGGTAAACTAATCTGTGTTTGCAGGATAGTCAGAGTACCCATATAATGCCAATATAGTACTTGGATAATGGATGTTCCAGACATATAACTGGAATAAGGAGCCATCTTAAAGACTATACTCCAGTAAAGAATGGACCTAAAGTTATCTTTGGAGGTTCAGATAGAGGAGTTACCAAGGGATATGGTATGATCACTAATGGCATAGTCTCCATTACAAAGGTGGCTTATGTGGAAGGATTGCAACAAAATCTGATTAGCATAAGACAACTATGGGATATTGGTTATGTCATTGTCTTCCTCAAGGATCAGTGTCTGATCAAAAGGTTAAGTGACCAAGAGGTAATTTTAACAGGCACTAGGAGTGGAAATATTGATTGTTTAAACTTCTTATGTTTAAGTATAGACTCACTTATGTGTCTTATTACAAATGATAAAGTCCCTTATTATGTGTAGTAGCACAAAAGGCTTGCTCGCTTGAATTACAAGGCCATCAGAAAGCTCTTTAGTGAAGAGCTAATCAGAAATGGACCCAATATGAGATACACCAAAGAAGACATTTGTTCTACATGTCAAAAGTGCATGCAGACAAAGGCATCCTTTAATAACATTGGGGCTAAAGATTTTGAGAGGTGTTTATACCTCTTGCATATGGACTTGTTTGGTCCTATGCCAGTTCATAGTCTGGGTAGGGAAAGTCTACACACTTGTGATAGTTGATGACTATTCCAGATTTACTTGGGTTTTCTTTCTTAAAAAAAGTCTGAAACCTTTGACATCTTTATGACCTTTGTTAGGAAAGTTCAGAATGAAAAGGACAGCTCTGTAGTCAAAATCAGAAGTGACCATGGTACTGAATTTTAGTCTGAAGGCATGACAGAGTTCTGTGGAGAGCAAGGTATTCTTCAAGAGTTTTCTTCTCCAAGAACACCCCAGCAAAATGAGATTATTGAGAGGAAGAAAAGAGCCTCATAGAGGCTGGCAGGACATTACTCAGTGACATATCTCTCCTAGAGTACTTATGGGCTGAGGTAATAAACATTGCTTGTCATGTCCTGAATAGAGCTTCTATTAATAAGTATCACAAGAAGACTCCCTATGAGATTATGAAAGGAAGAAAACCAAATCTTGGATATCTTAGGATGTTTGGAAGCAATTGTTTTATGCTCAATAATGGGAGGTCCTACTTGACTAAGTTTGCTGCCAAATCCTATGAGGAAATTTTTGTTGGGTACATCAACCACAACAAAGCCTATAGAGTCTACAACTTAAAGAACCAAGTTATAGAAGAGTTTGTAAATGTAGTGTTTAATGAATCTTCTTTGATTAATAGTGAGTTGTCAAGCTCCTTTAGATTTGCAGGTGTAGAATTGAAGATGGATAAACTGAACTTCAAGGAAACTCCTCCTACTGCCCAAGAGGAAGATAATAGTATACTCATTCCTGAAGAAGATCCAAATACACAGGACATAGGTGAAGACCAGTAGGATCCAGCCATTAAAGTTCTAGATGCTGAAGATAGAATGACAGCAACTGTCAGGCACTTAAGGGATCATCCCAGAGACTAAATTATAGGAGATGCAAGCCAAGGTGTTACAACAAGGAGCAAAAGCCTCAATATTGCTATGTATTCAAGCTTTCTATCTCAAGTTGAACCAAAGAGGTTTGAAGATGCCAACATAGAACCATTTTGGATTGTGGCAATGCAAGAAGAACTGGACTAGTTTAAGAGATGTAAAGTCTAGAAGCTAGTTCCCAGACCACAAGGACATAACATCATTGTAACTAAGTGGATTTATAGGAATAAACTTGATGAGAATGGTGTTATCATCAAAAATAAAGCTAGACTAATTGCTAAGGGATACAGACAAGAGGAAGGTATTGACTTTGATCAAACCTTTACACCAGTTGTTAAATTGGAGGCAATAAGATTATTCCTTGCATATGCTGCACATAAAGATTTTAAGGTCTACCAAATGGATGTTAAGTCATCTTTCCTAAATGGTAACCTAAAAGAGGAGGTCTATGTGAGAAACCCTCAGGTTTTGTTAATTCTAACTTTCTTGATTATGTGTTTAAGCTAATAAAAGCTGTGTATAGGTTGAAATAAGCCCCTAAGGCATTGTACGAAATCATGTCTAGCTTTCTTATTCCTTAGGGAAGTCAAGGATAAGATCATTCTAGTCCAAATTTATGTAGATGACATAATTTTTGGGTCTACTGATGATGGCCTCTGCAAGAAGTTTTAATAAACTTATGCAATGGCAGTTTAAGATGAGCAATATGGGTGAACTCAAGTACTTTTTAGGCCTCCAAGTTAGATGATTAGAGGATTTTCTATTCATCTCTCAGTCTAAGTTCACTAAGGAGCTAACAAGAAGTTTGGAATTGAGAGTGCCTCCATATTAAAAACTTCTATGGGGTCAAGTGTGTCAATAGACAAGGATGAGACTAGGAAACCTGTTGATGAAACCTTGTATATAGGCATAATTGGCTCCCTCCTCTACCTAACTATCAGTAGGTCAGACATCATGTATGGTACATGTGTTCATGCTAGATACCAGGCTATCGCTAAAGAGTCTCATTATTCTGCAGTAAAAAGAATTTTGAGATATCTCAATGGCACACCTGATCTTGGTCTATGGTACCCTAGGAATAATGATTTTGAACTAATTGGGTATTCAGATGCAGATTTTGCAGGTTGTAAAGAAGACAGGAAAAGCACATCAGACACTTGTCAATTTCTAGGGAGAAGACTTTAATCTTGGAGCAGCAAGAAGCAGACTAGTATTGTCATCTCCACTACTGAATTAGAATACATTTCAACTGGAGGATGTTATGCACATCTGCTATGGATTCAACATCAGCTCCAAGATAATAATCTCCAGCTAAGTAAAACTTCCATGTTTTGTGATTCTTCTAGTGCATTATCTATTGCTAGGAATCATGTATCTCATAGCAGAAATAAGCATATAGAGATTAAATATCATTTCATTAGAGAACATGTGAAAAGAGAAGACATAAGTCTTGAGTTTGTCCCCACAGACAGACAAGTGGTTGATATTTTCACTAAGCCACTAGATGAAGTCAAGTTCAATACCTTAAAAATTTATGTTGGGCATGTTGAACTTAGTGTAGCTTCATTTTCTTTTCATGCATATGTGCTGCAGACATAATTGACCTTTGTAGGATATCAAGAAAGATATAGTCTAAGTGTTCAGGCATTAAGTGTGCTGAGACTAAGTGTCCAAGCATCGAGTGCACTGAGACAACTTCAGGCGTCGAGTGCATCGAGACCACTCAACGATCTTACTTAGGCAGTTATGATTATAGCTATCTTTTGGGATTAATCTCAGCCGTTGATCTACTCGTGTCAATCACGATATGTACGCACCTCTTCACATTCTCAAATAAGGGTAAGTATAAATAGGAGTGTGGGTGCTTAAAATAAAATACATAATTCCTAGCCCTCTTCAGCTTTCTGCCTCCCTGCGATGATATCTCGAGCAAACTCCAAAAATTCAAAGTTTCAATGGAGCTAAAAGGAATGGATTTCCTTTTTGAGGGTTCTGAGTTAGTAAGGAATGGATTCAAGGATGTTCTAGAAGAAGATCAACTAGTTCTTCACTTACTACAGGTCGCTGACCTATAATTTGTCTTGTTAGAGCTGAGTTCAATATGGAAGCGAGAAGTTCTGGAACTCTATTCTAATGCAAATATCGACTCATCCTCAAAAAAAATCAAAACATCTATCAGTGGATACAAGATAAAGATCACTTCCATGAGACTAAGCAAAGTCCTAAATCTGACCAACTTCAGGTTGTTAGATGAAGAAGAAGAACTATATATGGATGATGTGAAATCTGCCCTCAAGTGGTGTGGCCTTTCAAAGCACACCATTGGTTCTGTTCTGAGAAAGGAAATGAATCTAAAAGGAAAGTTTCTAGCAGACATTATCGACAAAGCTCTGATATGAAAAACAAGGTCCCATGATAAGATATCTAAGAAAATGTTTGAAATAATGACAAGGATAATTCTATCCAAAAGAACTGACTGGGGAAGGTACTATTTAACAGAATAGTAGAATGTGTTCCTAAGCCAAACCTGGGAAGAATTTTGTCCTTGCACCTGCATGCTTCTGTTCCAGGGATACTCAATATGAGGATATGGATAAAGATCCATCATATGAGGAGAATGGACTCTAAAATGTTTGACAAATAAGATAGGGTATTGCTTCCACACCAATAAACAACTGATAAGAAGAAAAAGAAAGTAGTTATCATCACTGAAGAAAGCACGGGAAGCAGCTCTTCTAAGAGTAGAAAGGAAGAGCCATATGATCCTCAATTGTCTTGCTCTTCTAAGAAGACTAGAAGAGATATGAGTGCTCAGGTTCTATGTCCTCGAAACCTGCTGCAAGGATTCAACTTGGTGGCTCTCAGTCTAAGGAGACTCTAGCATAAACACTTGAAAGACTGACTGGAAATGTAACAGGCAAAGTCTGTACATACATTGAGGGGGAGACTACCTAGATGGATGCTCTTGCTAAGGGGGAGTAGGTTCAATTAGTACAAGACCAGCTTGATACCTTCCTGGAAAATCTGCAGAGAAGGATTGATCAGACTCAAGATGGTCCAACAGAGCTCCCTGCTCAGGAAACTAAAAATGTAATTGATATATCTGAGGATGTTTTACCTGAGGTTGATGAGCCAAAGACTGATGTTGTTAAACATTCATCTGAGTTCAGGATGGCTGACTCAGAATGCAGGGAAGTAACAAGGGAGAAGGATGATGATGTTTGCTTCCAAGGGGCATCTCATCAGGCTAATCCAATGTCCTCTACATTCCTGGCTCAACTGAAAGGTCTGCTAGATGACTAGAGGAGACAGCTAGAGCATTATGTTGATGATTCTATCAAAGAGCTGAGACAGAATCTATCAACCGAGATCAAGTCCATCAGATTTGAAGTAAACTTGCTAAAGACAAACACAGTTTCATTCTTCATGAGAGTTGCCCCTATCGTGACATATACTGAAAGCAAAGTTGAGGAAATTAGATAAAAGCGGAATGATATAATAAAGAATCAGAATATCTCTTCTAGCAATATGGAAATGGTATGCAATGTGTAGAAGAAACTCATGGAAACACACAAGATTACTCTAGATAGGAGAATGGATGCATGCACATAGATTCTGGATGATCACATGTTGGAGGTTAAGAATCACATTACCAAGGGGGTAAATTTTCTGGATGAAAGATTCTCCATAGCCAAGAACTCCCTGACTGCTACTATGTCTGAAGAAGTCATAAAGAGGGAGAAAGCAATGATCAAAATAAACACTGAGAATGTTGTTTGGGTCACCAATGTAATCAGGGGATCATTGGGACTTGAATAATATTCATGTGATAATGTTGTTCCTGCTCCTCTTCCAGAAGAATAGACTGATGGTGATAAGTATGGTGATCAATATGGTGATCAGTGGGCTGAACCCTCTGTTGCTATTGCTAATATTTCTACCTTCAGTCCCACTACTGAACAGATATCAAGAGCCAAAGGAAAGTTTGTTGCTGAAGAAGATGAAGAGATCAGGCTAAGAAAAAAGAGATACAGAGGATAGATGGAAACCAGGCCTGACTTTGAAAGATGGAGTCTTCAATTAAAGACTATCATTTTATCAGCCTGGGATTAAATCAAAGAAAATAAAACTAAAAGGGGAAAGCTATATAGCTCCCTAGAATGGGCTAAGATGGAAAGAAATAAAGAGGCAAGGAGAAAATTTAGAAGAGACAAGAAGATAGGTGCAGTGCCACCAGGTGCTCTTGAGCCAAGCAAGTACTTTCCAAAACCTTACAACTACTTTGAAAGACAAAAGCAAAAGAAGACTGATGCTGATGAGAAGGATACTAAGAAATCAAACAGGGGCATAGTCATTAAGGAACCAAAAACCTAAAATGTTTTATGTATTAGGTTCCTTGGGGCTCTAAGGATATGAACTTTACTATAAGTACACACATTCTGTTTATAAATATCATTTTGTTATGTTAATCATACTTTGATTTTATGTTGCTTATTGCTCTTGATTGCTGTGAAGTTTTTCTTTTCATATGGTAGTGTATATTTTTGACAAGGGTTCTGACTTCTTCAAATAGGGGGAGATTATTGGGTCCATTGATCATAATGTCATAGATTTGTAGAAGGCTCACAGGTCAATAGTATATACACGTTTGTATCTGATATATATGTTCAAGTTCATTGTATGCAAGTTGTCTATTGTTCATTGATAAGACAGGTTGTTTGGGGTCACAATACTAGTTGGACTCAAGACAGGTTGCTGGAAAAGTACAAAAATAGCTAAGTCTAGAAGCATTGAGTGAGTTTACTTCACTCAATGCAAGGAGTCTAAAAGCTTTGACAAGATATCCAACAGTCAAAGCCTCAGTGTTGCTTAATTGAAATATATCTAAGGACAGAAGCGTTGAGTGAAGGCTGTTCACTCAATGCCTACTCAAAAGGAATCCTGCCTAACTCCAAAAGCGTTGAGTAAAGACGGATCACTCAACGCCTCATCAGTTATTCAGAAGTCAAGAAGCGTTGAGTGTAGAAGTTTCACTCAGCGCCTTCAACAAGAAGAATCCTACTAAATCCAAAAGTGTTGAGTTATGATGGCTCACTCAACGCCTTATCATTTGGGCTATACAAGTAAGATGTGTTGAGTGATGAAGACTCACTCAATGCCTAAGGAAGTAGATTTTAAGCCAAGTGTTTTTACGTTGAGTCATTTTACTGCACTCAATGCCTGTGACTGAAAACTTCTAAGCCCACAAGCATGTTATGCTGACGTCATCCAAAATTCAAATGTTGGGGAACTTGTGCGCTAGAAGACAAATGGTGTCATATGCCTTTAGTACAAAAATTAAAGCTAAAGTTACTTTGTAGTTACCAATTTCGGCTTACCCATATAGTGAAAAGAATCATTGGATGGTGGGACATTAAAAAGGACTTTACAGAGAAATTACAAAGAAGTTTTTCTCCGAATACTCATCTTTTCCATCAGTGAGAAAATCCTTGACACTCGAATTTACAGAAGGTCTGAAACATACAGATAGAAGCTTGTTGTTTGAAGAAAATACAAGAACTCAAAATCACTAAGTCTGTAGGAAGAACAAAAAACTATTTTCCTGTAAGAGAATAAGGAGAAATAGAGCATTCAAAAGTTGATGTTCATCTTCAAGGTCACTGGAGAAACAGAGCATTCAAAAGTTGATTGCTGCACTCAACACTATTACATGTGTTGGGTACATTGGAAAATGTGTACCTGATTTGAAGAAGCCCAACTTAGCTCAATGATATACATCAAGGTGTATTTGATGTTATTTTAAGTTGACATGTGCAGGTGGAAAATTGATAAAGTATGCAGAAAAATTCTAAGTCCAAGTGTCGACACAAAGGAAGCAGTGTCGACACACAGAAGAAAATAGTCGACACAACACTGGGAAGCAGTGTCGACACATAGCAGTTAGTCTACAGCTACACTGGGAAAAAGTGTCGACACAGAAGAAGTAAGTCGACACAACACTGGGAAATTGTGTCGACACAGAAGAAAAGAGTCGACACAATACTGGGAAATTGTGTCGACACAGAAGAAAAGCGTCGACCTCAAACATTGGGAGAATGTGTCGACACAGAAGAATATAGTCGATCTCAAGATTGTCGACATCATCTGAATGTGTCGACACAGAAGAAAATAGTCGACCTCAAGTTAGTCGACACCAGCAGAATGTGTCGACACATTGTGATTAAGTCGACACATGATAGCAGAGTTAAAAAATGAATGTGTCGACACCTGAAGGCTAAGTCGACACTTACTAAAGTTATGATTCTACAACAATTGTGTCGACACACAGGACTTGTGTCGACACACTGAAGAGTCAAGATCAAGTTATTTACAGAAGAAGCTGTGTCGACTCAAAGGCAACTTAGTCGACATCACTGAAGACTGTGTCGACACCAAAGTCAATTGTGTCGACACAAATAGACAGATTGTCTCGACACTTTCTGACAGACTGTTTCAACAACTTGTGATTCAAGACTAAGGCACCGGACTTGTTTGAAGACTTGACAGCTGTGGGTTATCACCGGTTAACTGAAGTTGTCAGAGTTGTCAGAAAACGGTTAGAAACCGGATCAGCCGGTTACCATGAAGAATGTCTATAAATAGACAGATTCAGAAGGAGAAAAATTAATCAACAACATATAGAACTGACCTTTTGAAATACATTGGATCAGAAAGTGGAGAAGGATTACTATTCTACTCATTTCAAGAAAGTGCTAGGCACTTAAGAAGATCTTCTCCGGGAGATCTAAGAAGACTATCTAAGGATAGATCTAAGAAGAGTTCTAATCAGAATTCAGAAGAATCATTCAAAGTTCTGGATAGAGAGAGATCAAGTCAGAATTTGAAGAAGAAGAAAGAATCCACCAGTGGATTCTCAAGAAGCTGTTTGGAATCAACTCAGCTAAGTACATTTTCAAGAAGCTTTGAAGAAGGCTAAGAAACAGTTGATTGCATCAGCTGATCAAGAATTGTCATTGTCCTTTCTCTCTCAACTTTGGCAAGACAATTAAAACAATCTTTTCTATATTTCTGTAGGATCTGTTTATACAGATCTGAGTTGTAAGCCTATGTTATAAAGGCTGAGTGTAGGAGTGTTGAACTCTGAGTGGTAGGGCTGATTGCCTGAGTGTAGGAGAAGGGTATTCTCTGAGTTGTAGGCCTTGGGGCAAGGCTGAGGTAGGGCAGTTGTGCCTGAGTTGTAGGAACCAGTTGGGTTCTGAGTTGTAAGATCTATTGATCTGAGATAAGTGGAAGTTTGGCCGAATCTAGCATACTGCTAGATAGGTGAAGGGGGAAAGTGGATGTACTCAGACCTTGGGGAACCACTATAAAACATAGTGCAATCTGTGATGTTTTGTTTTCTGTGATTGCTGTGTTTTTATATTAGTTAATAAATTGAATTCTGTCTAGAAGTTTTAGAAAAAGAAGCAGAACCTATTCACCCCCCCCCCCCTCTAGGTGTTTAGGCTGCCTTGAAAGTTAAACTATCAAGTGGTATCAGAGGGAGGTTCCTCAAAAAGGACTTAACAGTCTGAGGTAGATCTGATAGGCAGATTCAAGAATCAAGAAGATGGGTTCTGGAGAGAATCATAAGGAGCTAGGGTCAATGAAATTACCCATATGCAAGAAGGAAATCTTTGGGATCTGGAAAGAAAGAGTCAGATTGTTTATGGAAGCATCTGACCCAAGGATTTACATCACAGTACAGGAAGGCCCCTTCATACCAATGAAGATATCTGTTCTTGATGCAAATATCCAAACACCAAAGACTTATTCTGAAATGACCAAGGATGAAATCATCTTGGCAACCATGGACAAAAGGGCACAGAACATCATTGTCAGTGCCATAGATGATTCAACATTTCAGAATCTGATTCACTGCAAGACCTCCAAGGAGATGTGGGACACATTGATTGTCTACATGGAGGGATCTGAAGAAGTAAGGCTGGACAGAAAATCTATGCTAAATCAGGAGTATGAAAGTTTTAGACAAGGAAAATCTGATAGCATAACTGAGTGCTATAAGAAATTCTATAGAATTGTGAATGAGCTAATATCCTATGGAAGAGTCTTCAGTACCTATGAACTGAATGACAAATTCTTAAGATCCTTATCAAAGGATTGGGATACAAAGATCTGTGCCATAAGAGAAGTGGCAAAATTGGCAGAGATATCTCCTCCAACTCTGTTTGGAAAGTTGCTATCCTATGAAATGCAACTTATGGTAAGGAAGGAGGAGGAAAGAAACTCAAGAGGAGAGCATAGAGAAAAGACTGTGGCATTTAATGCTGAAGCCACTAGAAAGAATAGGAGGAAATCACCATCTCCTCCTAAGGAAGTTGAAGAAGGTAGTTCTGAAAATTCAGATAAGGGTTCAGTCAGCTGTGATTCAGATGCAGACTTTGCTGCATTCACTAGGCAATTTCAAAGGTTCTTGAAAAAGAAGCAATGGAAGTCTAGGCCTTCCTCATCACAGCAAGTAGATGACTATTATCAGAAGAGAAGGTCATCAAGGAAAGAGAAAAGCAGGTCAAAGCCTAGCAAAGCCACTACTTCCAAGATTGTCTGCTATTGTTGCAATAGGCCTGGACATGTAGTGGCTGATTGTCCTGACAAAAGGAAGGAATCTTCAGAAAAGAAGAAGACTTATCAGAAAGGCAAGAAGGAGAAATCCTTTGTAGCAAAGAAAGATAAAAGTCTGTCAGACCAGTCAACTTCAGAATCAGGATCTGAAGCTGAAGCATACATTGGATTATATGCTGCATCTGAGGAAGAGGAGTTCATGCAGTTGCTAGACTCCATCAATGAACATCAATGCATGGGTTTGATGACTAGATCAGAAGAGGACCTATGCCAGAATCAGTCTGGTTCTAATGAGGTAAACTGTCCTTCTTGTACATCTGTCTGTAATACAAGTGAAGAATCAGCTACATCTGCATCAAGTGATGAAGATGTATCTGGATCTGAAGGGGATGTCTATCAATTGATAGACAAGTATGGGGACTTGTTGCAGGCCCTTAAGAAAAGCAAGAACCTGGTTAAAACTCAGGCTCAGGAAATTGCTGAACTAAGGGTAGCAACAACTGAGTTAGAAAAAGTCCTTGATCAAAAATTAAATGAAATTGCCAAGCTGAAGAATATAACTATTATTCAGATGGGCACAATTAATTATACTAATGATCAAGTGAAGAGTCTGGAGGCCAGACTTAGAATTGAAAGGCATTTAGTGGCTAGTTACTCTAAGCCAAAATCTGTCTTACCCTTGATAGATGAATTTGTCACTCAGAAGGGTAAGGCTGGATTAGGATTTAAGGGTAACCCCAGGGCTGGCAGATTCAAGAGGAAAGGCAAAGCCCCTATTCAGCCACTAAACCTTTCAGTCCCCATAAGGTTTGGTAAGGAGAAAGTGCCTTCTAACATATATGATCATGAAGACATTCAGGATCATATTAAGACAAATGTTCTGAAGAACAAGGGTGTTAAGGCAAGCAGGCCTACCTATGGTCATAAACCCTATGGTTTTAAGAAATCAGTAGGTGAAGTTGCAACAGCACCAGCAATGAACAGAAATGCTTCTGACAAGGATGTATCTAGATCTAGATACAATAAGTTTGAATGCTGGTGCTGTGGCAAGAGGGGTCATTTTGCATTGGACTGCTGGTATAACACAAGTGTTATAAAGAATAAAAGTCTACCTGTTAGAAGAGGTTATGATAACTTTATTAAGGCTAACCTGAACCAAGGACCCAAGACTTACTTGGGTTCTAAGGGTAAGTAATTCTGTATTGCAGGTGAATCCAAGTTACCATGCCCCTATATGGTACTTGGATAGTGGTTGTTCCAGGCACATGACTGGAACAAAGGGGCTGCTGAAGGAGTATTCATCTGTCAAAGATGGACATAAAGTGATCTTTGGTGGATCTGAAAAAGGAGTCATCAAAGGATTTGGTAACATCTCTTCAAACCTAATTACTATCACCCAAGTGGCCTATGTAAAAGGTTTGAAACATAATCTAATAAGCATAAGCCAGCTGAGTGATCTAGGATATGACATTTCATTTGGTAAGGAAGGATGTCATATCAAAAGGTCAAGTGATCAAGAGATCATATTGACTGGGTATAGGAAGAGAAATGTGTATTGCCTTAATTTTGAATGTGAGAATAAGGCATCCCCCATTTGTCTTGTAGCTGATGACAATGCTTCTCATTGTGTTAAGTGGCACAAGAGATTGGCTCATCTAAACTACAAGACAATTGGCCAACTCTTTAGTAAAGAACTAGTGAGGAATGGGCCTCAAGTTAAGTGTATAAAGGAAGGGGTATGCTCAGCTTGTCAAAAGGGCAAGCAGACAAAAACCTCATTTCAAAGCCTTGAAAACAAGGATTCTGTGAGGTGCTTATACCTCTTGCATATGGATCTTTTTGGTCCTATGCCAGTTCACAGTCTAGGTAGGAAGGTCTACACTCTAGTGGTTGTAGATGACTATTCTAGATTTACATGGGTGTTCTTTCTGAGACAAAAATCTGAAACCCCAAGTGTATTATTTAATTTTGTAAAGCAAATTCAGAATGAACTGAATAGTACAGTGGTCAAAATTAGAAGTGACCATGGTACTGAGTTTCAATCTGAAAGCATAACAAATTTGTGTATAGACTTTGGGATTTTCCAAGAGTTCTCCTCACCTAGAACACCTCAGCAAAATGGTATTGCTGAAAGAAAGAATAGAACATTAATTGAAGCTGGTAGAACTCTATTGAGTGACACCTCTCTCCCAGAATATTTTTGGGCTAAGGCAGTTAACACTGCTTGTCATGTCATCAATAGGGCTTCTATCACCAAAGGTCACAGAAAGACTCCCTATGAGATTGTGAAAGGCAGAAAACCAAACCTATCCTATTTTAGGATCTTTGGTTGCAAATGCTATATACTTAACAATGGCAAGTCATATTTGACTAAGTTTGCTGCCAAATCCCAGGATGGGATATTTGTTGGGTACAGCACAAATAGTAAGGCCTATAGAGTCTTCAACTTAACTACTCAAGTTGTTGAAGAATCTGTGCATGTTGTATTTGATGAAACAAGATTAATCAATTGTGAGTTGTCTTGTAGATCAAATGACTCAACAGGTATAAGCAAGAAGATGGACAAGCTCTCCATTGCTGAAGCTTCAAAGGAAGAGGGAGCATTGGAAAATGAAGGCTGCTGTCCAGGGGGAGTACAAGAGATAATGGAAGCTGATGAAAACCAAGAGGAACAGCAGAATGAAGAAGCTGGAGATGCCCAACCTGAAGGGAATCTACCTCCAGCTATAAGATATCTAAGAGATCATCCTACTGATCAGATAATTGGTGATCCAAGACAAGGAGTGCAAACTAGAAGCAGAAATCAAAGCACAGTTTTGCATTCCAGTTTCTTGTCCCAAATGGAACCTAAAAAATTTGAAGAAGCTATCCAAGACCAGCACTGGATTGATGCTATGCAAGAGGAGCTGAATCAATTTAGAAGGTGCAAAGTCTGGGAGCTTGTTCCTAAACCAAGAGGCCACAACATAATTGGAACTAAGTGGATCTATAGGAACAAGCTAGATGAAAGTGGAATAATAGTAAAGAATAAAGCAAGATTGGTTGCAAAAGGATACAGGCAGGAAGAAGGGATTGACTTTGATCAAACATTTGCTCCAGTAGCAAGGCTGGAGGCAATCAGAATGTTCCTTGCCTATGCAGCCTACCAAGACTTCAAAGTATACCAGATGGATGTGAAGTCAGCATTTCTGAATGGTGATCTTAAAGAAGAAGTATATGTAGAGCAGCCATCAGGTTTTGTAGATCCTCTTAAACCTGATTCTGTGTATAAGCTTAGGAAAGCTTTGTATGGGTTAAAACAAGCTCCAAGGGCTTGGTATGAAACCCTGTCTACCTTCCTCATTGAGAATAAATTCTCAAGAGGAAAGATAGACAAAACTCTATTCCTTAGGGAATCCAAAGGAAAAATCATCTTAGTCCAGATCTATGTTGATGACATAATCTTTGGATCTACTGAAAACAACCTTTGTAAAAAGTTTGCCAAACTTATGCAAGGGAAGTTTGAGATGAGCAGTATGGGTGAACTTAAGTTCTTCTTGGGACTCCAAGTAAGACAGACTGATGATGGATTGTCCATATCCCAGTCTAAGTTCACCAAGGAATTAATTAAAAAATATGGTATGGAGTCATCCTCCTCCATGAGAACTCCTATGGGCACAAGTATGCCAATATGCAAAGATGAGGCAGGTAAACCTATAGATGAATCATTGTATAGAGGAATAGTTGGGTCTCTACTATATCTCACTGCTAGTAGACCTGACATTATGTATGCAACATGTGTCTGTGCTAGGTACCAAGCCTGCCCTAAAGAATCTCATTATACTGCAGTCAAAAGGATTCTGAGATATCTAAAGGGCACTCCTACTCTAGGTCTTTGGTACCCTAGGAATAGAGATTTTCAACTAACAGGCTATTCAGATGCAGATTTTGCAGGATGTAGAGAGGATAGGAAGAGTACTACAGGTACTTGTCAATTCCTGGGAGGAAGACTAATATCTTGGAGTAGTAAAAAACAGACTAGTGTGGCAATTTCCACAGCTGAGTCAGAGTATATTGCTGCAGGAAGCTGCTGTGCACAGCTATTATGGATGCAGCATCAGCTTAAAGATTATGGTATTCAGGTAAGTAGAACACCCCTTTTATGTGATTCTAAGAGTGCTATTTCTATTGCTAATAATCCAGTTTCTCATAGTAGAACTAAGCATATAGAAATCAAATATCATTTTCTTAGAGAACATGTAGAAAAAGGTGACATCTCATTGGAATTTGTAAAAACAGATTATCAAATAGCAGATGTATTTACTAAGCCTTTAGATGAAACCAAATTCAATACATTCAAAATTGAATTAGGTATGTTAACCATTGATTAGTGTATTAAACAAAATCATTAACAATGCTATTGAAATGGTTAATAAGTAAGTAAAAGTAGTAACAACATAATCAAGTGTTAAAAAAGACACATTGAAGTTACAGAAATTGGCTAAGTGAGAATGTGTCGACACATTCAGTAATAATGTGTCGACTCAGAGAAATTATGTCGACAAGTTAGAAATATTGTGTCGACACAGAGAATATGTGTCGACACTTAAGAGTTTTATTGTCGACTTAACCAGAAATGTAATGTCGACTCAACCAGAATTATGGTGTCGACACTTACAGAATATGTGTCGACACTTGTCCTTAGTGTCGACACAGAATTTCTGTCTTTCTACTATGTTTCCAAGGTGTCGACATAAACACAAATTGGTGTCGACACATAGTAGGCTGAAGAAATGTCGAGTAGATAGAAGCTTGTGTCGACACATTCCGTCTGTGTCGACACATTTAGACTGTTTTTGGCGCCTTTTGAACTTCTTTCAACAGAAGCTATAAATAGGTCAAAAGCTCTTTGTGTCGACACGCTTTCAAGGTTTTCGAGACTCAAACCCTGTGTCGACAGTCTTTCTTTCTCTCTTCTCTCAAGCTTTCTCGACACAACGATGGCGCCAAGGATTGAAGATAACATCAATGAAGGATATGAGTTAGTGCGCCAGGCCTTTGCAGAGGCACCGCCTGATGTTCAAGGAGTTATCACCCTTCTCTCTGCATCAGGGTTAGAATTTCTCATTTCAGAACCAACTAAGATCTGGAAGAAGGAGGTGCACGAGTTCTTTATCTCTGCATCAGTCCATTCTACTGGCCTCAAGATTAAGTCCACTGTTCAAGGGACGAAGGTAAAGATTAATCAAAGAAGTTTAAGAAAGATCTTCCAACTGCAAGTGGTTGAGAATGAAGAGGAAGTTCCTATATCTAAGACAAGGGAAGCCCTTCAATGGTGTGGCCTGGATTCAGGATTGAAGATAGGAGCTGCATTCAACAGAAAGGGAATGAATCAGCAAGGAAAGTTCTTGTCGGAAGTAGTTGGAAAGGTAATCCTCTGCAAGACAGGTGGACATGATAGGATTTCTGCCTATATGTTCAGCCTGATGACCAGGATAGTTTTTACTATTCCTACTGATTGGTCAGGAGTGCTCTTTGACAAGATCAAAGAGGGAATCAAGAAGCCTAACATGGCTAGGATCATAAGCCTGTACTTCACTGGCGTGATTCCTGATGTGATGCAGCAGCTGCAAGGGAGTAAGATTAACCATATGAGAAGAATGGACATGAGACTATTCTCCAGGTGGGATAGGGTGCTGTCCAAAGATGTGCCTGAAGAGAGCAGGCCAGACACCCCTGTGCAATCCCCTACACCAAATCAAGAATCTGACCAAGTACAAGAAGGGCCACAGCTTGCCTCAACTGTGGTCCAGGAAGTATCCACACCTGCACAGATGCAGGGGGAGCCAGTTTCCACTTCTGCTCCAAAGGTACCTACTCCTGCTTAGGTATAGGGGGAGCTAATGTATTTTACTATAAAAGACATTGCTCATATTCTTATTACTGCACAGGTTCAGGGGGAGCTAGTGTCCACACCTACTCCTGCCACTACAACTATTGAGGTGCAAGTCCAAGAGGAAGCACAGTTAAACATATCTCAAGATTTAACTGCTGCAGAAGTGACCACTCAACTGGAATTTACTATGGAGGAGTTATTCCCAGATGTTGACACTGCTGCTGATAAAGAAGGAGGTGGACAGGATATTGAGAAGTCCATAGGAATGGACATTGATCAAGAAGCTGCTGTGGAAACACAGGTTGAGGATGAGCCTGTGGATGTTGAAGCTGAGCAACAACTCCCTGGAACAGATACAATTCATCATCCACAAGAAAGAATTCATGTAGATACTTCCTCTGAAACAGAAACTGAAGAAGCCAGAGTGGCAAAGAAAAGAAAACTTGTTGTCTTTAAGAGAAGAAGCAAGAACTATAAGTAGGCATTGCAGACAACAACTCCACAAGTTTCTCCAGCCTTTGATTACAATAAATTTATGGTAGATCTTCAAGTAAAATTGGATGACCAAAGGATGGCTCTGGAGAAGTATGTTGATGAAAATAGCAAGTCAGTTCAGTTTGACTTAGCTCAGGATATCAAGTCCATCCAATTTCAAGTAAACTTGCATAAAACTGCAATGACAGATTGCTTCCACAAGGGTGGCAATGCTGTAGTTTATCTGGCTAAACAACAGGAGGCTATCTCTACAAAGGTGGATGATATTGCTTTGAAGCAAAGTTATGTTCTGGAAAATCAAATAAGAATGAATGACAATTTAACTAAATCTCATAATGAGATCATTCAAGAAGTGCAGAAGATTGTTCCAGGGATGCCTGCAGATAGAGCCAAAGAAATGGAAGAATTTGATAAGAATTTTCAGGCTGCCATTGCATCTGTTAAGACTGCCATCACAACCTCTCAAAAGGACATATCTGAAAAGCTTCTAAAGTTAAGACCATTTTTCAAGGAGGGAGTGAATTATTTGGATGGCCAAATTCGATTTCAAAAAGAAGATCTAAGAGATCATGTCTCAAGAGAAGCCATAAAGGGGGAGAGGATGATAATTCATGCAGGCTCTGAGCACACCAAGTGGGTGACCAATAGCATACGAGCCACTTTGGGATATCCCCCATTGTGTGATGATGCTATGGTAGCTGAGTCAGGAATACAATCTAATCTACTTGAAGGCAATCAACCTGAGGTTGCCCAAGTCATATACCCCCCTCCAGATTTTGACTTGATTGATCAGAAAGTTCAGGGAATGTATAGTCCTCCAAAGGAGGTTACTAATATTGTTTTTGGAAAAGTTGATAAGCCTGAGGCTACTCTGAAAGAACAGCAGGATGCTCTACTAGCAAAGAAGAAATTCAGAGAGCAGGCTGTACTGAAGCCAGATTATGAGCAGTGGAGTCCTACTTCAAGGAACATCATACTCACTGCATGGAAAGCTGTACAGGATAAAGTTCATGAGAGAGGGAAGTGGTACAATGAAATTGAATGGCAGAAGTATGAGGCAAGGCAAGAGGCAATTGTACAATTCAGAAGGAAAGCCAAGCTGGGAAGACTGCCATCAGATGCTAAGGAGCCAAGCAAATACTTCCCAAAGCCTTTTCATTATTTTGAAAGGCAAAGGATCAAGGAAGAAGCTCAGAAGAAGGCTGATCTTAAAGGAAAGAAGATAGCTGAAGAAT
Source organism: Platanthera zijinensis (assembly GCA_039513925.1). NCBI lineage: Eukaryota > Viridiplantae > Streptophyta > Magnoliopsida > Asparagales > Orchidaceae > Platanthera > Platanthera zijinensis. The sequence continues at coordinate 179,534,644 of CM077085.1, read as the reverse complement.
CAGAAGCTCCTGTGACAGCTACAATTCAGTCTGGCAAAGGGATTACAATTAAAGAGCCTGATCAATCCTGATTTTGTTTTAAATCTTGTGTAATGTTGTGAAGTAATCATCAAATGTAAAATTTTGTAATCAAACATTACCCTGTTATAAACAAAATGTTGTTTGACATATTATAATGTGCATTCTGTGATGATTGATTCTGAATTATTCTATGTTATGTTTTGTTTATATTGAAAGTATTCCTGCTATGTCATTTATCATCATTTAGTACTGTTTATAAATGGTGTATATCATTGGCTATAGGGGTTATGACTTCTCCAAATAGGGGGAGATTGTTGGGTACATTGGAAAATGTGTACCTGATTTGAAGAAGCCCAACTTAGCTCAATGATATACATCAAGGTGTATTTGATGTTATTTTAAGTTGACATGTGCAGGTGGAAAATTGATAAAGTATGCAGAAAAATTCTAAGTCCAAGTGTCGACACAAAGGAAGCAGTGTCGACACACAGAAGAAAATAGTCGACACAACACTGGGAAGTAGTGTCGACACATAGCAGTTAGTCTACAGCTACACTGGGAAAAAGTGTTGACACAAAAGAAGTAAGTCGACACAACACTGGGAAATTGTGTCGACACAGAAGAAAAGAGTCGACACAATACTGGGAAATTGTGTCGACACAGAAGAAAAGCGTCGACCTCAAACATTGGGAGAATGTGTCGACACAGAAGAATATAGTCGATCTCAAGATTGTCGACATCATCTGAATGTGTCGACACAGAAGAAAATAGTCGACCTCAAGTTAGTCGACACCAGCAGAATGTGTCGACACATTGTGATTAAGTCGACACATGATAGCAGAGTTAAAAAATGAATGTGTCGACACCTGAAGGCTAAGTCGACACTTACTAAAGTTATGATTCTACAACAATTGTGTCGACACACAGGACTTGTGTCGACACACTGAAGAGTCAAGATCAAGTTATTTACAGAAGAAGCTGTGTCGACTCAAAGGCAACTTAGTCGACATCACTGAAGACTGTGTCGACACCAAAGTCAATTGTGTCGACACAAATAGACAGATTGTCTCGACACTTTCTGACAGACTGTTTCAACAACTTGTGATTCAAGACTAAGGCACCGGACTTGTTTGAAGACTTGACAGCTGTGGGTTATCACCGGTTAACTGAAGTTGTCAGAGTTGTCAGAAAACGGTTAGAAACCGGATCAGCCGGTTACCATGAAGAATGTCTATAAATAGACAGATTCAGAAGGAGAAAAATTAATCAACAACATATAGAACTGACCTTTTGAAATACATTGGATCAGAAAGTGGAGAAGGATTACTATTCTACTCATTTCAAGAAAGTGCTAGGCACTTAAGAAGATCTTCTCCGGGAGATCTAAGAAGACTATCTAAGGATAGATCTAAGAAGAGTTCTAATCAGAATTCAGAAGAATCATTCAAAGTTCTGGATAGAGAGAGATCAAGTCAGAATTTGAAGAAGAAGAAAGAATCCACTAGTGGATTCTCAAGAAGCTGTTTGGAATCAACTCAGCTAAGTACATTTTCAAGAAGCTTTGAAGAAGGCTAAGAAACAGTTGATTGCATCAGCTGATCAAGAATTGTCATTGTCCTTTCTCTCTCAACTTTGGCAAGACAATTAAAACAATCTTTTCTATATTTCTGTAGGATCTGTTTATACAGATCTGAGTTGTAAGCCTATGTTATAAAGGCTGAGTGTAGGAGTGTTGAACTCTGAGTGGTAGGGCTGATTGCCTGAGTGTAGGAGAAGGGTATTCTCTGAGTTGTAGGCCTTGGGGCAAGGCTGAGGTAGGGCAGTTGTGCCTGAGTTGTAGGAACCAGTTGGGTTCTGAGTTGTAAGATCTATTGATCTGAGATAAGTGGAAGTTTGGCCGAATCTAGCATACTGCTAGATAGGTGAAGGGGGAAAGTGGATGTACCCAGACCTTGGGGAACCACTATAAAACATAGTGCAATCTGTGATGTTTTGTTTTCTGTGATTGCTGTGTTTTTATATTAGTTAATAAATTGAATTCTGTCTAGAAGTTTTAGAAAAAGAAGCAGAACCTATTCACCCCCCCCCCCTCTAGGTGTTTAGGCTGCCTTGAAAGTTAAACTATCAACATGAAAGGCTTGAAGAAACAGAGCTCTATAGATTGTCTTCTCAGCACTAGCAGAACTACTGAAGATCAATATTCTTGTTGCTGAGAAGAAGATGGAACTGGGTTTTCTCAGTTCATAAAGGAGGTTCAAAGAACTATTTCTCTGGAGTCACTCATCATCAAACTTTGCCCAATCTGTAAGATAATCTATTGATCGGAGTTGTAGGTCTATATTATAAAGGATGAGTCTAGGAGTTAAGTCTCTGAGTTATATGATCCTGTTTAGGATCTGAGATAGGGCTTTTTGGCCTGAGGTAAGATTTATGTGTAGATCTGAGGCAGGAGATCTGATATCTCTAAGTGTATGGCTGTTTAGCCTGAGGTTGGAGTTGTTATACTCTGAGTTGTAGCAGTCTTCACTCTGAGGTATAGGATCCTCTTGGATCTGAGGTTCAAGCTCAAGGAGCCGAGATAAAGGAGAAGTTAGCTGAATCTAGCTCACTACTAGATAGGTTAAGAGGGAAAGTGGATGTATCCTAGATATGGGAACCACTATAAAATCTGGTGTGTTGTTGTAGTTCTTGAAAGCTAATCTTATAATCTAACTCACAACTCAACCACATTAAAAAGTTCACAAAAAAGACTTGAAAACCTATTCACCCCCCCCCCCCTATAGGTGTATAGCTACTCTTGAGCAAATACTTTCACAAATAAGAAGAAAGAATAGACTTTGATCATTTCTTTGCACCAGTGGCCAAATTAGAAGACATAAGGTTATTTCTAGCATATGCAGCTCACAAAGGCTTTAGAGTTTACCAAATGGATGTGAAGTATGTTTTCCTCAATATAGACTTAAAAGAGGAAGTATATGTAAAACAACCTCCAGGTTTTGTAAATTCTACTCAGTCAACCCATGTTTATCATTTTAGAAAAGCTTTATATGGTCCTAAATGGGCACCTAGAGCCTGATGTGATACATTGTCTTATTTTCTCTTTGAAAATAATTTATCAAGAGAGAAGATAGACAATACATTATTCCTAAGGGAAATTATAGACAAAATTTTACTAGTGTAAATCTATGTAGATGACATCATCTTGTGATCTATAGATGGTAACAATTACAAAAAGTTTGTTAAACTTATACAATAGAAGTTTGATATGAGCAATATGAGAGAGCCGAACTACTTTCTAGGGCTCAAATTGAAGCAATCTGAAGATGAGATCTTCATCTCACAAACCAAGTTCACAAAAGAGCTTATAAAGAAGTTTGGAATGGAGAGTGCAACCTCTGCGAGGACTCCAATGGGCTCCAATGTATCTCTAGACAAAGATGAAAAATGGAAAACTTTTAATGAAACCATTTATAGATGTATAATTGGGTCCCTGCTCTACCTAACTGCTAGTAGATCAAACATCATGTTTTTTACATGTATTTGTGCTAGGTATCAAATGAACCCTAAGGAATCTTATTATACCTCTGTCAAGAGGATTCTAAGATACCTAAAGGGTAAACCTAATCTTGGCTTATGGTACCTTAGGATTAATAATTTTGAGCTAACAGACTTTTAGATGCAGATTTTGCAGGATATAAGGAAGACAGGAAGAGCACTTCAGGAACATGTCAGTTCTTTAGAAGAAGGCTTATTCCCTGGAGTAGTAAGAAGAAGACCAGTGTGACCATATCAATAGTAGAGTTAGAAAATATTTTAGCTGGAAGATGTTGTGCTCAAATGCTCTGGATAGAGTACAATTACAAAATTATAACATCCAACTAAGTAAAGCACTTTTATTCTGTGACTCATCTAGTGCAATCTCAACTGCCCAAAATCATATGTCTCACAGCAGGAGCAAGCACATTGAGATAAGGTATCACTTCATCAAAGAGCATGTAGAAAAAGAATATATCTGCATTGAGTTTGTCTCTACTGACAAGCAAGTGGCAGACATCTTTACTAAGCCTTCGGATGAAGAGAAGTTCAATTTCTTTAAAATTAAACTAGGCATGTTGAATCTTGAATGAATTCAATGCCTATCCACTCCACTAGATGATGTGTCCTATTTTTCTTTTATTATTTTTGGTGTGCTAGTAGATTCTAAGGTTTTAACCTAGATGCATGCAAAAAAAGTGAATATAGAAGAATGAGGGCTATATGGAAAACCGTAAACAAATTAAAATTTCAATCAAAAAGGATACCAACACTTTACTTCTACATATATTATTCCTTAAACAGGTATGCGTCATTTGGAATTCTTTTTATATTAATAAAATTAGAAATAGCGGGAACATCAGGTTAAATAAGCTCTAAAACCCCAAACGTCGGCACCCTTATTCTTGCACTATGCTCACATTTCGACAAGAAAATCCTCTCTCCCCCTAACCCTAGCTTTATCGATGGCACACAAAGAGAGTTCATCAAATAAAATCAACACTAGCAGTGAAATCATTAGGAGCGGCTTCAGAACCTGTTTGAAAGACATTCAAAATGTTATATTCCTTTTAAGCACAGCAGGCTTATAGGTAATATTATCAGAACCGACAAGAATAGTACCAACTATAGTAGAAATTTTTGTCAAGAATGCTGAGGTAAGGAGTTCCGGCTCCAACATCAAAACCTTAGTGCTCAATTACTGCCTTAGAATCACGACACGGAAAAACTTTTGGTTGGCAAAATAAGAAAAGCTCTATTATGCAAGCCTGTATCTCATCACAGAATTTCTAAGGAAATGATAATGATTGTTGTCATTCTTACAAAGAGAACTGATTAGAGCAATATAGTTCTCAGGAAGCTAAAAACATGCATGGCTGCCACCAATATGGGGAGAATAGTTTCTTTATACCTATCCAAGAGCCTAGGAGATTGGCTGGATGAGGCTACTGAAGTTCCTCTCCATTATTTGAAGAAAATGGATTATATAACCATACAGAGATGGGATAAACCGTTTCCCAAACTTTAAAAGGGAGGAGGCACTAGGCTCTCCCAGGGAGAGGATAAGAAGGAAAAGGAGAAAGTTGAATGAGATCATGGAAACAAGGTGGAGAAGAAAATTTGAAATTAAAATATGTCAGGATATGAAAATTGGAGTCTCATATCCAACAATATCATTCTCTACACCTGGGAACAATTTTGGCAAGCATGGAATCAACATCGCCAGATACTATAATTCTGTGGAATGGAAAAAGCCTGAAGATCAGGAGATAAGGAGGAGAATTCATAGAAGGAAAATACCAAATGGTCTTCCTTCTCCCAAATATATTCTAAAGCCACTGGATATTTTGATAGGCAAAACAGAAACGCTTAATGAGAAGATTTTTAAAGTGCTGAGAACTTTGGGATGACCAACTAATGTTTTTAAGATGTTTTTTTATCTTGTTTAACTTAATGCAATTTCCACTATTAATATAAACCTGAATTGGTTCTTTGTCCAAATTTGCTTTAATTTATATATATATATATATATCGATGGTTATTATCATATAATTTTTTGACTTCATCAAATATGGGAAGATTTTTGGGAATATTGTCCCCAAGATTCCTAATTTGAAGAAGCGCCTCAAAATGACAATAAACATCTTGTATTTGATGGTTATTTGAGTTTTAGTATGACAAGTATAACTAAAGTGCATGACTAATGTATTGTTAGACACATGGCCACCAAATAGGGTTTTGCCCTTATAATTCTTCAAGGAGCAAAACTCATGTTAATCTCTGTCCTAATCATACATTAGACATGTCACTATCAAGGAGAAAGCTACTAAGGACAAAAGAAATCAGAGGCAGAAACAAAAATTTGGTTAAGTAAAACATCAGGTGCATAGGCAAAATTCAAAGGAAAAGTTCGACTATATCGACTTCATGGTTAAGAAAAAGTTCAACTGCATTGACTTCATAGTAAAGGAAAAGTTTGACTGCATCGACTACATGGTTAAGAAAAAGTTTTACTGCATCGACTTCATAGTTAAGGAAAAGTTCGATTGCATCGACTTTATGGTTAAGGAAAGTTCGATTGCATCAACTTCATAGTTAAGAAAAAATTTGACTACATCGATTGCCTTGTGACAACTTTTCTACATGCTGAATTGGCCAAGTGCCAATAGTTTCCTTATATAACTTTAATGTGTTTTAAGCTGACTGCATATAAATCATAAGGATTATTAGACTTTATCGATGTCATCATATTATGGTCACTTAGAATTAATTTCACTAGCCTGACACGTGGTACAATAGCTACACCCTTGATTTAAGGCGCAATTATGCAGAGAATTTAAATCAAATTATCATACGAGATTTGTTGCATGTATTTAGGGATTGTTAGCGGCGAGAATTAGACTTATTCATTGGATAATATTTTCATATTTCAAAATTCTTCCTTAGACAGATTTTATCAGCATGTGAAGATTCCATTTCTGGATTGTTGCCTAAAGTATTTGCTAGCCGATTGAAAAATTCAAGCCAGATTCTTTCTTTTTTTGTAATCCTTCCTTAGGCCAAATAAAAATAGTCATTTGAGTGTTTCTAATTCAGAATTTGCCTAAAGAAGATTGAATAGCCATTGGAAAATACTATTTTTGTCCTTATTCTCTCTGCTGACCAAGTCCAGTATATAAGGGGCTTGAAAATTTGAGGAGTTCTTTGCCAAGTTTTATAATAAACTTTGAAAAAAAAATTTACTTCAAGTTCTGTGAAAGTGTTTAACAGTGTTCATACATTCTAAATAATTTGTTCTTCACATACTGTAAGATTCAGAGAAAGGTTCTTCCTGATATTACTTCTGAAGATCTTCTCTAATATAAGTACTCTTGATCAAGCCCAGTTCATTCCAAGAAGATTATTTAAAGTGTTAATCAAGGAAAAGAAGAAGCCTGATGTGTGCTTATACCTGAAGACTCAAGATTTAGGGTGTTGATTTAAATCTGTATTATATTTCTTTATATGATTTCTTTGTGAATCTGAGTTATAGGATCTATAATAGATCCGCATGTAGATCTCTATTGATTGAGATTGAGTTATAAGGCTTGTAAAGCCTGAATTATAGGGCTTGTGGAGCCTGAGTTATAGGGCTTGTAGAAAGCCTGAGTTGTAGGGTTTGTGTTGAGCTTAAGGAGTAGGATTTGTGGAAGATCTTAGTTGTAGGACCTGTGTAAAGTTCTGAGGTAGGGAACTTGTGTTTCTGAGTTGTAAGATTTTAGCATCTGAGGAGAAGTTTTACAGAAGTTTCTTCTAAGCTTTCTCTCTATTAGATAGGTGAAGGAAGCATGTGGATGTACCCATTCTTGGAGAGCCACTATAAATCTTTATGTGTTGTGTACGGTGTTGTGGCTTACTATTCTGTTTTATTTTATCATTATGCTCATCGATGAAAAACTCAATAAACTCAAAATTAAGTAAATCACCTATTTACCCTCCCCCTCTAGGTGAGTTGTAACCCTTGACTTTCAATATCTATAAGTATGGTCGTGCAACAGTTCATACAGAGTGAAAGTGAGCTGAGAATGAGGCACTCTATTCAAAATGTAATTATGTTAGGACTGCTTCTCCCCAAAATGAATTAGGCATGCCAGTTGTGAGGAGTGATGTGTCAGCAAGTGTACCGGTCGCTGTCAAGTAATAAGTTGGGAATAGCTTCCCCGAATATCGATCTCTAGGGAATGCAGGTTGGGTATCGTGATAGCGTCGTACGAAGATCGCTACTAAGAGTAAAACGAAATAACAAGGGGTTTGATTTTTGATTCCTAAGCTATCAAAACCAAAAGAAAACTAATGCGGGTCGTAAGCACTGCTTCGCTTGGTGGATGGAATGAGTGCAGGCTGCTATGTCGTGCTTCGTTAGGCGGATGGACGAAGAGCAAACGGATGGAATGATCACGAATGCGAAAAGTGAGGGTCGTAATCACCTCTTCGACTTCCAACACTAGCCCTTGCTAGTGTGGTTCTAGTGCGTGTGTGGAGTGGATGTGGATGGAGGCGAGTGCAACACAGCTACAACAAAGAATGTAACTAGCCAAAATAAACTTCATTCATAGACAAATAAAGTAAGTTTAAAGTCATTACAAGCTTAGGAATACACTTCACTATGAGAAAAAGGTATAATAAACCGATATGAGGGAAGCCTAGCCGTGGTTCTTGGCCGGAGCAGTGGGTTGTCAGTCCACTTCTCGACTCAGACCGTTGGCTGCTTCCGGAGGTAAATGGGTTGTCAATCCACTTGTTTCCCTCTGTCTTCTTCCCTTTTCTTCAATCTCTTCTCCCGTTTGCCCAAATGAGCTGTACCGAGGAGTATTCTTGTAAGTTGCTGGTGGCCGAAAACTCTCCGAAGTGTTGAAGATGGCTTCGGATCGCCAGAGAAACTTCCCAGAGGATGGAGATGAGTGGAGGACCTGTGGGTGTGAAAATCGGCGCTTCGCGCGCAGCAGCGAAGTGAAAAATGGAAGGCGTTGACCTAAATCGCGAAGCACGAGCTTAAATACAATAGCAGATATTCAAAGCGCATGATCAGTGGCGCATGACCAGTGGTCGTGTGCACTAATGGTTGATGATCGTGCGCTCTGATCCATAGATACCTGCAGCAGACAAAAAAATAATATATATGCGCACGACCGGTTGTCGTGCCCACTGGATCCCATGATCGTGCAATTATAAAAGACAGAACTATAGAAAAACTAGGGTAATGCGCACGAGCAGTGGCGCACGACCGGTGGTCATGAGCACTATGTACAATGCTCGTGCGAATGCCCAGACAGAACTTGGAAAAGTGGAGAATAGTGCGCATGATCAGTGGCTCACGACTAGTGGTCGTGTGTTATAGGTCCAATGATCGTGCGCAGTGTTCCTGGACTGTTTGGGAATTTGATGAACAAACCGCGCACGACCAGTGGTCGTGCGCTAAGGAGTCCACTGATCGTGCGTGTATAAAAACGCATGACCAGTGTCCCTTAGGCTAAAAACTTTCCAAAACACTCCGGAACACGCTCACCACCTTTGTACCTACAGCAATAATAGTAGAGCCACTGATACGGGCATACTATAGTCTCCAAACATAGCAAAACACCAAGTCAGGCAAAAGTAAAATAACTATGAAATCACACTAAAATCAGGCCAAAAGTGCACTTAACATGGAATGGACATAATAACTAATATGAATAAATATGACTTTAAAGTGTAGTGCATCAACGAGAAAACTAGCCCAGATGAGTCCAAAAATATGTATATAACTTGGACTCATCACACCCCCAGACTTAAATATTTGCTCGTCCCGAGCAAATCATCACTTCGTGGACTAGAAAATAGTTAGCTAGCTTAGTAATTTTCGAATACAGTATTGAGAGAAATCAAAATATCATGGGCATAGAAAATAGAATAGATAAACTTTTTAATTATACTACAGAATTTATACTTTTCGACAGGTGTAAATAAATATTGCATCTACTCAAAATTGGAATTCTGGAAAATCGTTCTGTCATATGTAGGAAGAAAGTAGGCAGGTCACTAAGGTGAGCTTTGCCAAAGACCGGGGCTCAGGATCACCTCCAAAGGAATCTACCAATATCAGTGACCATATGCTTGCCCGTTCACACTCTCTCCACAATACTAGCTCGTCTCAAGCGTGAATCCGTAGGGCTTTAGGATAATCATGGGGCTAGAGCTAAGGTTTGGTAGTCAAAGATAAACATGGAGGCTACACGAAACCCAAGTGAGTAAATAATGAGCAACACCAATACAGCCCCTCACAAATGAACATGTGCCACACCTCCAGACTTAGCTTGAAAACCGAGTGTGTACACGACCTAACCCGACCAATATCATGATAACCTGATGGGGATTCCATTTCTCATTGTAATTCTTATAAAAAAATTTCTTTTTCAATTCTCTCCTTTTTCTTTTTTCTTTATTTTTTTCTTTTGCAATCCCCAACTTTAGCACATAGAAATTCTTGAATTCATCCACCATATCACTTGAATTCCACACATCACACCTCATCAAAATATTAAATTCACTGGAGCTGATGGATTTGGTTGTGATAGGGGGATTGGCTTTAGGCTTTGGTGAATGAAGGTGGAGCTGAATCAAAGGAGGGGTAGGCACAAACTTGGCTTGCAATGGTTAGCAGTTAGGACAAGGTAAACAAGGCTCAAACTAGCCAAATTGATGGCCTATGTCACGCTCATGCTTGACTAACCATGCACCAATGCTTCGAGAGTAGCTTGGAGAAAGTTCTTAGCCACCGAGAAAGATGATCCTTCCTCCCGACTCGAGCAAAACGAGTCTAGTGACGACTTCACACATCCCTATACTACCGTTTGATTTCACCAAATTCAACTTTTTTGAGTAGTACAAACAATATTTACATCTGTAGAAAAAGTATAAATCTACGAGCATAAAGAAAAATTAAATCTATACTATTTCTATACAGACCATGAGTACTCGATTAGGAGCACTGCACGAGTTTCGCACTACTCTATCCTAAAATCCTAAGCCAACACCATTATTTTAAAGTTTACACAAAAGCAATGCATTTGACTCGAGATCGCGCTCATGTGGGTGATTCAGTGTGTGCTACAGTGATTTTGAAATAAATAACAACTGGTATGCTATAAAAAAGGTGCTCGTGTAGTGACCACAGGCATGCTCTTCCCCCAGACTTGAATGCAACAACACGTAAAACTAAACATTCCAAATAATATAAAAAGTTCGGGGTAAGAAGTACCTATGCTCAAAACTGAGCATATCAGTCGATTGGCGTTATTTCCAGAAGAAAGTCCACGCCCCCAAAAATTCTCCACCTGCAAAAGACATTACCTCCAAGCACAGCACAAATACTATATATATATATATATATATATATATATATATATATATATATATATATATATATATATATATATATATATATTCATAGCAGCATAATTAAGCAATTCAAAAGCAGCGAAATTGGGTTGTCTCCCATGAGCCCTTTTCTTTACCGTCTTTAAGGTGGACTGAATACCTGTATTATAATGTGCTCTCAAAAATAAAATAAGATTTAGTTTATATTACAAAACAAATTATTTGAGCTAAATAATTGAGAATATGATTTAAGTAACATCTTCGGCAGGGTTCTCTAACTCCATAACTTATCCTTGATCTACAGTCTCCCTTTGAACGTAGTGCTTCAGCCTTTGTCCATTAACCTTGAATGTCCCTAGCTTTTCAACATTAACTTCAATCGCTCCAAACGGTGACACTCCGCTCACTATGAAAGGTCCGCTCCATCTTCACTTTAACTTGCTAGGAAATAGTTTCAAGCGAGAGTTATACAATAGGACCCTATCTCTGACCTTGAAATCCTTAGGTACAATATGTCGGTCATACCATCGCTTAGTTCTCTCCTTGTATTTATGTGCGTTCTCATAAGTGAGTAACCTGAATTCATCAAGTTCATTTAGTTTTGCCAACCTCTCTTTTGCAGCTGTGGTGAGATCCAGATTCAGAAGTTTAGTCGCCCATAGAGCCTTGTGTTCTAACTCTACCGGCAGGTGACATGATTTTCCAAAAACAAGCTGGTATGGGGACATTCCAATAGGGGTTTTATAAGCGGTCCTGTATGCCCATAAAGCTTCGTCTACTCTCTTCGCTCAATCCCTTCTATTCCCAAGAATAGACTTTTCTAGAATCCTTTTCAATTCCCTATTAGAAACTTCCACTTGTCCACATGTTTGTGGGTGATAGGCCAAAGCGACCCTATGATGAACTCCAAATCGCTTCAAGAGATTAGAGAATTGCCGGTTGCAGAAATGACTTCCACCGCCCGAGATGATAAAGCGCGGGGCTCAAAATCTTGTAAAAATGTTCTTGTGCAAGAATTGCATCACGGTGCGGCCATCATTGGCGGCAACTGCATCTGCCTCCACCCACTTCAATACATAATCAACTACAACGAGAATATTTTTTTTCCAAACGATGGAGGAAAGGGCCCCATAAAATCAGTACCCCAAATATCAAAAGGCTCATAAACTAACATATTGTTGAGGGGCATTTCATCTTTTCTGGATATATTCCCAGCCCGTTGACATTCATTGCATTCCTTCACATGAATGTAAGCATATCTAAACAGAGTTGGCCAGTAGAACCCACGTTGTAGAACCTTATGTGTTGTCCTAGCCGCTCCCATGTGGCCACCTGCCTCACGATTGTGACAGTGCTGAAGAATTGATCTGTGTTCAGATTCCGGGAAACACCTTCTAATGATGTCGTCAGCACAAGTGAGGAACAACAGCGGATCCTCCCATAAGTAGTACTTAGCATCCAAGAGAAACTTCTTCTTTTTGAAGGACAGATTGGGAGGCAATTTTCCGCACGCAAGGAAGTTAGCTAAGTCAGCAAACCAGGGAGCCTTACCATATTCCGTTGTTAAGGAGAAAAGATTCTCATCGTGAAATGAGTCAGAAATTATAGAGTCTTCATGTTGTGAAGAGTCATGTGTTTCCAACCGCGATAGATGGTCAGCAATAACGTTCTCAACTCCCTTCTTGTCCCGCACTTCCAGCTCGTACTCTTGCAATATTAAAATCCATCGGATGAGTCGTGGCTTTGCATCCTTTTTCTGCATGAGGTACTTAAGAGCGGCATGATCGGTGTACACCACGACCTTCGATAGCACTAGGTAGGGGTGAAATTTATCCAATGCGAAAACTACTGCTAATAGCTCTTTCTCAGTAGTGGTGTAGTTTCGTTGAGCATCATTCAAAGTACGAATTGCATAATAAATTGTGTGGAAAACCTTATTCTTCCTTTGTACCAAGACTGCTCCGACAGCAAAATCACTCGTGTCGCACATCAATTCGAATGGTAATGTCCAATCTGGGGACGTGAGAACTGGGGCACTAGTCAGGCAGCTCTTCAATGTGCAAAAAGCTTGCAAGCAATTTTCGTCAAATTTGAATAACACATCCTTACCAAGAAGATTGCTCAGCGATTTTGCGATAGAGGAGAAGTCTTTAATGAAGCGTCGATAAAATCCGGCATGCCCTAAGAAGCTACGGATCCCTTTCATAGAAGTTGGAGGAGGCAGTTTCTTGATGACTTCAACTTTAGCTTGATCCACTGTCATACCCATGCTTGACACTTCATGCCCAAGGACTATACCCTTCTCTACCATGAAATGGCATTTCTCCCAATTCAGTACCAGATTGGTGTCTTCATAACGTTTTAGAATGGTCGCTAGGTTCTCCAAACACGCATCAAAATCTGCACCAAAAAGAGTAAAGTCGTCCATAAAAACTTCTAAGAACTTCTCAACCATGTCATGGAAGATAGCCAGCATGCATTGTTGAAAGGTCGTAGGAGCATTGAATAGTCCAAAAGGCATCCTCTTGAATGCGAATGTACCAGTAGGGTAGGTGAATGTTGTCTTTTCTTGATCCTCAGGTTCAATGAGAATTTGGTTGTACCCTGAGTATCCGTCAAGGAAGCAATAATATTTCTTTCTGGCAAGCCTTTCCAACATTTGATCAATGAACAGGAGTGGGAAATGGTCTTTGCGCATAGCCTCGTTGAGCTTCCTGTAATCAATACACACTCTCCATCTGGTGATCGTCCTGGTAGGGAGCAGTTCGCTGCGTTCATTTTCTACCACCGTGATTCCCCCCTTTTTTGGAACAACATGAATAGGACTTACCCATTTGCTGTCACTGATGGGGTAGATGATTCCAACATCCAATAACTTGATCACTTCTTTCTGCACTACCTCTTGCATCTTTGGGTTCAACCATCTTTGTGGCTGTGCAGAAGGCTTGACGCTATCATATAACAAGATTTTGTGCATGCAAATAGTTGGGTTAATGCCCTTCAGATCTTGTATGTTCCTTCTGAAAGCCCTTTTATGTGACCGTAGAACACCACCAAGACGATCCTCTTCCTCAGGTGAAAGAAATGCCGAAATTATTACCGGGTATGTTTGATTTTCCCCAAAAATACATACTTTAATGCCGGTGGAAGAGGTTTAAGAGGAAAGTTTAGGTGAGATTGATGATGTTCAGCAGATATACTCTCTAGAATTTGGTTTAGGTAGTGTTCACTCTGATTGATTTCCATTCCATCTACGTCCCACTGAAACTCCTCAAAGTCATCAGCTAATAATAGTGAAAGGGATTCATGGATAGTGTCACTGATGAATTCTATGTCTTCCTTCTCCTCATAGAAATCCTTTCTCGCGGCTTTATACATATCGAATATGGTTCTAGAATTTCCGACGTGCAATGTTAGCATACCCTTTTAGGCGTCAATGATCGCTCATATCGTGGCTAGGAATTGCCTCCCCAGAATAAGAGGTGCTACGGAATCTGGAGAGATGTCCATAACGACGAAGTCAGCTGGGAAAACCAATCTGTTAACTGCAACGGTGAGATCCTCAACAATCCCCATGGGCTTCTTCCTTGACCGGTCAGTTAACTGAATTGTAATGTTGGTATGCTTCAAAGTTCCCGTTCCTAGTTCCAAGAAGAGGTGGAGAGGCATCAAATTGATAGAGGCCCCAGAATCACATAATGCACGATGACAACCGGAATTCCCAATCGTGCAAGGAATCATGTAAGTCCCTGGATCCTTTAACTTTATGGGCCAATGCTCCATAGAAAAGACGACTCCATCTACCACAGTTGAAAGCGCATTAGCACTCTCCAACCATTTCATCTGCGCTAGTTGATCTTTTAGATATCTTGTATACTGCGGAATTTGGATAAGAGCATCAACAAGTGGAATGTTCACCTGCACTCCTTTCATCATTTCTTGAAATTTCACAAATTGTTTTTCCTTCCTCCTGTCGTTAAATGATGAGGAAAAGGGGGGTAAATCTTGTCTGCAACTAGAGTTACAACATCTGAAGGTTGACTTTTATTGCGATCTTTGTCGTTCGGTTGTTCTATGGGTTCTTTGCATTGCCTTTCTAATGACTCCAACTGAGGCTTACTAGTTGTGGTTGACTTTCCACTCCAAAGTTGCATGGCATTCACAGCTTTAGTGGACTGCTGAAAAATCATGGTGATGGCGGCTAAAATGCTTGCCACGATAGATTGAAATTTCTGGAATGCTTCACTTTGAGCTTCCAAGCATTACAGAATGCATTCGGTGAATTTGCAGAATTTCTCTTCGGTGAGTTCCTGAGAGGGTTCTTCCTTCCCATAATTCTCTACTCCGATCGAACTAACTTCCTCAACTTTATCCACAGATGTACGCCACATTCCACTAGTTCGTGATATTCTGTCAATTATCTCCCATGCTTCGGCACAGCTCTTACTGAACAAGGATCCTCCTACCGCTAAATCAAAGTAGTGTTTGTACTGAGTTGAAACAACAAAGTAGAACATTTGAAGTTGTGTTGCTTCAGACGGACTATTCCAAAAGCAGAATTTTTGCAATTTTTGATATCTCTCAAAGGCTTCTATCAGTTGTTCACCATCCCGTTGCAAAAATAGAAGCATCATTGTGCAACTCCCATAGTCGCTCGCGGGGGTAGAATTTCTTTAAAACTCTTCTTTAACCCTGCTCCAGGACACAATCGGGTCAGTTAGAAATTCGCGATACCATATCCTTGCCTTTCCAATAAGTGAAAATGTGAATAATCTCTTCTTGACCCAATCCGACTTATCCTTTTTGTAATTGAGTGTGTTGCAAACTTCACGAAAATACTGCAGATGATCAAGAGTGTCATCCTCTGAGACTCCACAGAAGGATCTTCTGTGAGACACAAATTCGACTAAATCTGCAGAAATCTCAAAGCAATCCATATGATCACAGGTAAAAGAAAGTTAATTCCAACGACTACTCCCTTGCAAAATCAGATAGTTGCCAAAAAAATAAAATAACAAAATTTCGTAACCACTTATCAACGACCTCGTACACAACACAAATCAACAATATGCATGCATTCGCCGGCAATGGCGCCAAAAACTTGATGCGTCGGCAAGTGTACCGGTAGCTGTCAAGTAATAAATTTGGGAATAGCTTCCCTGAATATCGATCTCTAGGGAATGCAGGTTGGGTATGTTGATAGCGTCGTATGAAGATCGCTACTAAGAGTAAAACGAAATAACAAGGGATTTGGTTTTTGATTCCTAAGCTATCAATACAAAAAGAAAACTAATGCGGGTCGTAAGCACTGCTTCGCTTGGTGGATGGAATAAGTGCAGGCCGATATGTCGTGCTTCGTTAGGTGGATGGACGGAGAGCAAGCAGATGGAATGATCACGAATGCGAAAAGTGAGGGTCGCAATCACCTCTTCAACTACCAACACTAGCCCTTGCTAGTGTGGTTCTAGTGCGTGAGTGGAGTGGATGTGGATGGAGGCGAGTGCAACAAAGCTACAATAAAGAATGTAACTAGCCAAAACAAACTTCATTCATAGACAAATAAAGTAAGTTTAAAGTAATTACAAGCTTAGGAATACACTTCACTATGAGAAAAAGGTAGAATAAACCGATATGAGGGAAGCCTAGTCGTGGTTCTTGGCCGGAGCGGTGGGTTGTATGTCCACTTCTCGACTCGGACCGTTGGTTGCTTTCGGAGGTAAATGGGTCGTCAATCCACTTGTTTCCCTCCGTCTTCTTCCCTTTCCTTCAATCTCTTCTCCCATTTTCCCAAATGAGCTATACCGAAGAGTATTTTTGCAAGCTGCTAGTGGCCGGAAACTCTCCGAAGTGTTGAAGATTGCTTCAGATAGCTAGAGAAAGCTTCCCGGAGGATGGAGATGAGTGGAGGACCTGTGGGGGTGAAAATCGGCGCTTCGCGCGCAGCAGCGGGGTGAAAAAATGGAAGGCGTTGACCTAAATCGCGAAGCACGAGCTTAAATACAACAGCAGACATTCAGAGCACACAATTAGTGGTGCATGACCAGTGGTCGTGCGCACTGATGATCGATGATTGTGCTCTCTGTTCCAGAGATACCTGCAGTAGACAGAAAAAATAATATATATGCGCACGATCAGTGGAGCACGACCGGTGGTCGTGCGCACTAGATCTCATGATCGTGCCATAAAAAAGACAAAACTCAAGAAAAACTAGGGTAACGCGCACGAGCAGTGGCACACGACCGGTGGTCGTGCGCACTATGTCTAATGCTCGTGTGAATGCCCCGGACAGAACTTGGAAAAGTGGAGAATAGTGCGCACGATCAGTGGCTCACGACCAGTGGTCGTTCGCTATAGGTCCAATGATCGTGCGCAGTGTTCCTGGACTGTTTGGGAATTTGATGAACAGACCGTGCATGACCAGTGGTCATGTGCTAAGGATCCCACTGATCGTGCGCATGTAAAAACGCACGACCAATAGCCCTTAGGCTAAAAAATTTCCAAAACAATCCGGAACACGCTCACCACCTTTGTACCTACAACAATAACAACAGAGCCACTGAGACGGGCGTACTATAGTCTCCAAACATAGCAAAACACCAAGTTGGGCAAAAGTAAAATAACTATGAAATCACACTAAAAGCGGGTCAAAAGTGCACTTAATATGGAATAGACATAATAACTAATATGAAAAAATATGGCTCTAAAGTGTAGTGCATCAACGAGAAAACTAGCCCAGATGAGTCCAAAAATATGTATATAACTTGGACTCATCAAGAAGTATAAAATTTAACATCTCTGTCAAAGTTCTATTCATACGCTCAAAAACAACATTTGATTGAGGTGAGTAAGGAGTAGTGGTTTCAAGGATTATACCCTCAGAGGCAAAAAATTCCTTAAACCCAGTTGCAGTGTATTCTCCTCCTCGATCACTTCTAAATCTCTTAATCGTTAAATTTAACTAGTTTTCTACCGGAAATTTGAAGATCTTAAGGGTCTCAAATGCTTCATCTTTCGATTTCAATAAGTAGGCATGAAAATATCTAGAGTAATCGTTTATGAAAGTAATGAGATACTTCCTTCCCCATCTAATGACATGACTTTGGAAATCACAGAGGTCAAAATGTATCAATTCCAGGAGTTGTGTGCTTCTAGAAACCGACTTGTAAGTGTTTCTAGTGATTTATTTTCTAAACACACCTCGTGCTTATCAAATTGAATAGATAGATCTAACAGGATGTTGTGAGTCTTGGCTAGATCTTGCATTTTATTATAGTTCACATATCCAAGTCTATTATGTAATAACTTAGGATCAATCATGGTTGAATCTATTTGATTAATGTTATCATTGTGTAGGCTTAGTCTATACATATAATGTGAATTAATAATTAAAGTTATTCTACCATTTATGCTTGTGAAGGACATTCTAGCCTTATCTAGCAAACTTATAAAATTAAAATTTTAGTTAAACTTGGTGTAAGACTCCATTTTTTTGCTTCGCCTACCAGGTCTTACGCTCAGAACCGCCGCCTTACGGTGACCAACTACCAAGTTAGACGCCACCGTACGGCGCCGATCCTACCGGCTAAAATGATCACATCACAGTGTATCAACAAAGATAAGTAATTAATACAAGTCCACAGATCACAGCTCACTATCAAATATATAGAAAAGAGCAATAGTCTACAATGAGTACAAAGTACGAAAGAGAGTTGAAAAGTGGGTTTAAGCCCGGTACATGTCTAATACAAATAATCTCTCTCACACAACTCACAACATCTATGCGGAAGAAAACTGAAACTGTCATCGACCTGTCGCCGTATAGTAGAGGTAGTGCAATGCAATTGCTCCTCATGTCCTGCCTCCTTGTCTTGCCGGTGTTGATGTTACTGCTGCTCGGTCCCCTAAAATGATGTGGTCCACTGACGGTTAGTCAAAAGACTAAGCCACTATCGTCCTTGACTCACCCCCGTGACTCCTAGACACCGTGCGGGGAGGAGGAAAGGAAAGATATTTAAGGTGGAGAATGAACAAGAGCAGGTGACAACTACCCTAGCAGGAGTATATACAAAAGAACAATAACAATGTAGAAGTAATGTAAATAAAGTAAGGTCAAAGTAGTATGTACATGCTACACAATAAGTAATAAAAGTACAAGTAAAGTAAGTTATGGAATAAGTAACCTTAACTTATAAGAATGCTCATACAAACTTATAAGTTAAGGTGTCTTTTGTAAGGCTCTCATCGTATAACTTATCCCATACTAGTTTATAGTATGGGGTGTCAGGTTATATGCAGGTATGTGTATAGTGATATGTTATGTCATGATTCATGTAAGTGCAACACACACACACGACTCTATGTGCACAGACCTTTAGTTCGCCCATTTTGGAAGCTAGCTTCACTCCCAAGAGCCTCCGTAGTGGCCAATGGAGATAGTGGGTCGGGCCACCCCACTCCTAGTCGGGTAACCGCACTACTAGGCCTAGCTCTTATGTACGCCTCAACGCGAATAACACAACCGCGGAGCTCCTGCGTACTCCGCTGGCAAAACCACCAGTCTTTTCCTTGGCTAAGTGAGAACCACACTTGCTGAGTCAATGTATTGACGTCGGTGTGATCGACCGTCTAATATCGAAGACCCACCACTTTATGCACATGTAACCATGAATTTCTGAGACATCGGCTCCCCGAACTAACCCGTCTGTTACAGCTACCTTCCGAGCCTACGGCTCGTCGGGCTAACTTGCCTATTTCCACAACCACCGAGCCTACTGCTCGGATAACCCAATCAAGCTAACCTCCCGAGTCATCGGGGTGAGTGAAAGTGAAGTCCAAGTATTTCTAATTGCTCTTTAATATTTAAATCTTACAGTTTAAGGTTAACCTTGGACGGCCCAGGACATTCCCTGTGAAGGGCTCTCGAGAGCACTAGGAATTACGATGGGCTGATGCCCAAAGCTCCCTTTCACAAATTACTTATTATTGTTGGTACCTGAAAGTATCTAGTGTTAACCTAATCCACCTATAAGGGGGGGGGAATAGGTGTCGTGCAGTATTTTGCGGAATTAAACTAACCTGCACAAGTAAGCAAACAAAACATAGAAAACACACAAAGAATTATAGTGGTTCCCCGATTTGGGTACGTTCACTTTCCCCCTTCGACCTATCTCCCATCAAGGGACGACTCGGTCACTTCTCCAAACGGATTGAAATCCAATCCTCACACTAGGAGCAACGCTCCCCTAACCACGGAAGGAACCCTTCCAACAATGGAGTCACAACTCCACCATAATGGGTTGCACCCAACCCTTACAAATAGGAATGAAAATTCCTTTACAACAAAATTGAATGTAAATAAAAATACAAACAATGCTTTATGGAAATTCCGATGTCCTTCTTCTTTCGTTGAAGCTTGCACGAAAAGTATGAAGAGTCCACAACCGGATTTCTCATTTAGAATTGATCTTGTCAAGATCGGCGGCGGCAAACAAGTATGGCGGCGATGCTTTGTAAATCCAAACTTTTTGACGAAGCAAACTAGGTCTTCAAACGATCTCAGTCGGATCAAACGTCTCAACCGATTCGGAAGGGATAACAAGTCTCGTTCAACGAATCAGAAGACAAGAGTTCTCGAGAGAGATACGTGAGACCGGCTGCTTACCTCGGTGCTATCGTCGAGCGATCAGAGATGAGATGAGATCAGCGGCGGCGACAACTTCTGATCGGCGACGTACGTGCGGGCGGAGCTCGCGATGCGCTAGGTCACGGCGTCGGCTTCTGGTTTCGTATTTTTTGGTGTGTACTAAAGTTTCAAAATACGCATATATGTATACCAGGAGCCAACCCTAAGAGCCGTTGTGGTGCCCATGAGGAAAAGCCCTAGCCTCGGCCGAAATAGCGCACGGCGGCTCGGTTCGATCCAGCGAGCGGCGAGAATCTGCCTAAGGTAAAATCGGAGGGAGTCGTTGGTGATTCTCGTCGATGTCGGTGGGAATCTCTCCCGACTCCCGTCGATTCTGCCTTGGCAGAATTTCTGACTTTGCCAGCCGGAAGTAGTCGGCAGGAGTCACTTAGTGATTCTCGTCGAAGTCGGTGGGAATCACTAACGACTCCCGTCGATTCTTACTTGGAAGAATTTTCCTCCTTCCTTCTTTTGATAGCTTGGTATTTTACCCATCCTTGCTCCTTCATTTGCTCTTGATCTACCTTGACCCTGTACTTGAATATAAGTACACTCTAATAGAGAGAGCACACGTGGATCAACACACTGATCTACACAACGAGGGATTACATTGCGCAGACCCCGTGTATATTGACCCACTGCACTCTGACATTGGTGTGTACTTAGCATGAAATAGCTGCAAGCACAACTTGATAGAATGGTCAAATACATTGTCAATTCAACTTAGCTTGTTCAGGCTCTTCTTCAAATCAGGTCTATTGTGGATGCAATACCCAATAATCTCCCCCTATTTGAAGAAGCCTAAACCCTACAAGCTAAGGTGAATAGAACAGATGGAAATGAAAATTCAGTTGAGTGTGGAATTCATTACCATTTTCCTGAGAGCAACATAGCCTTAGCCGAGGTGATCTCCCCCTATCTGAGAGCAACGTAGCCTTTGTGGCCTACTTAGCATTAGCGGCCACCTTAGCCTTGGCCAAGAGGGTAATCTCCCCCTTTTCGGCTTCTGAAACCCTTGGACTTCACTTGGAGCAAAATGCTCCCCCTCAGTTCTTGCATCCGTTCCCGATCTTGAGTTCCTAGCAGATGCTTCCCCTTGATCCAAGAGCCTTGAGCCTTTCAGTCTTCAATCTTCAAAGTTCAGCATGCCGAGTTAAGTTTTGAAGAAATTGAACTTGGCCTCGTCTAGTGGCTTCGTGAAGATATCTGCAATCTGCTTATCCGTGGGGGCATAGCAGAGAAATATATCTTTATTCTCCACATGCTCCCAAATAAAGTGGTAGCGCACTTCAATATGCTTTGTTCTTCTGTGCGACACTGGATTGTTCGCAATTGCAATTGCGCTCGAGGAGTCGCAATAGATGGGAACTTATCTGAACTGCAAGTCATAATCTTCGAGTTGATTTCTGATCCATAGAAGTTGTGTGCAACAGCTGCCTGCTGAGATGTACTCAGATTCAGCCGTAGAGGTTGCGACACAGTTCTGCTTTTTACTGCTCCACAATATAAGCCTTCTTCCGAGGAATTTGCATGTCCCGGAAGTGCTTTTCCTATCATCCCTGCTTCCTGCAAAGTCAGCATTTGAAAAGCCTATCAGCTCGACATCATTGTTTCTTGGGTACCACAAGCCAAGATTTGGTGTACCTTTAAGGTATCTGAGAATCCGCTTTGCAGCGACATAATGAGATTCCTTAGTGTTCACCTGATATCTGGCACAAACGCATATGGAAAACATAATATCCGGTCTACTAGCAGTAAGGTAGAGCAGGGATCCAATTATGCTTCTGTACTTGGTTTCATCAAAAGGTTTCCCTTTCTCATCCTTGTCCAGAGACACAGTGGATCCCATTGGAGTCCTCATAGAGGTTGCACTCTCCATTCCGAATTTCTTGAGGAGTTCATTTGTGAACTTCATCTGAGAGATGAAAATTCCATCCTCAGACTGTTTCACTTGAAGTCCCAAGAAATACTTCTGCTCTCACATACTGCTCATTTCAAACTTCCCTTGTATAAGTTTGGAAAACTTCTTACACAGGTTATTGTCCGTTGAGCTGAATATTATTTCATCGACATAGATTTGCACCAGCAAAATCTTGCCTTTGACTTCCCTAAGAAATAATGTCTTATCTATTTTTCCTCTTGAGAACTTGTTCTCAAGAAGAAAACTAGACAGAGTCTCATACCAAGCTCGAAAAGCTTGTTTTAAGACATATAATGCTTTATTAAGAAAGTAAACATGATCAGGGAGAGTTGGATTAACAAAACTTGGGGATTGCGCGACGTATACTTCCTCTTTTAAATCTCCATTCAGGAAAGCAGACTTCACGTCCATCTGATAGACAGTGAATCATTTGTGAGAGGCATACGCCAGGAACAACCTGATCGTCTCGAGCCTTGCAACTGGTGCAAAGGTTTGGTCGAAGTCAATCCCCTCCTCCTGTCTGTATCCTTGAGTCACCAGTCTAGCTTTGTTCTTGATGATGACACCGTGTTCATCCAGTTTATTTCTGAAAATTCACTTAGTGTCGATCACATTTTGTTTCTTTGGTATGGGAACTAGCGTCCAGACGTTGCATCGTTCGAATTGATGATATTCATCTTGCATGGCCAATATCCACGACGCATTTTTGTTCGCTTCGTCAAACTTCTTTGGCTCAACCTTTGACAAAAAACTAAGGTGCAGAATCTCGTTAATTGTACCTCTGCGAGTTCTGACACCGTCCCGAGGATCTCCTATGATATGATCTCTTGGGTGATCCCTCACGTGTCTGAGCTCTAAGAGTCTGGCATCTGGAGCTCCTACAGCTTCTCGGGCTCCTCACTTTTCTAGGAGAGTCTCCCCATCCTGACCGTCATCTTCTCCAGTTGGTGTTGAGGTGGAGACCTTGACGTAATTGGGAGCTTTATTTTTAACAGTCTCATCTAGACTTAGCTGTTCAAGCCTTGCACCTGCATCTTCAAGAATGCCACTAGAAGAATTGTTGTGAAGCAAGCTTACTTCATCAAATACAATATTAATTGACTCTTCTACCACTAGGGTTTTCTTATTGAAAATCCTATATGCCCGACTATGACTACTATAGCCCACGAAGATGCCTTCGAAGCATTTTTCTCCGAATTTAGTACGTGGGTACTTCCCATTATTGAGTACATAGCATCTGTAGCCAAAAATCCTTAGATAGGACATGGTCAGTTTCCTATCTTTCAATTGCTCATAAGGCGTCTTATGATGGTTCTTGTTGATCAAGGCTCGGTTTTGCACGTTGCACGCTGTATTGACAGCCTCTGCCCAGAAGTACTCTGGAAGAGAAGCGTCATTCAACATTGTCAAACATGCTTCAATGAGCATTCGATTCCTCCTCTCCGCAACTCCATTTTGCTGAGGAGTATGCGGGGAGGAAAACTCATGATAGATACCATGTTCTTCACAGAATTCTGTCATAGCCCCAGACTCGAATTATGTTCCATGGTCACTTCTGATTTTGACCACGGAGCAGTTAAGTTCGTTCTGAATCTGCTTGACAAAATTAGAGAAGATGTCAAACGTATCTGACTTTCATTTCAAGAAGAACACCCACGTAAACCGAGAGTGATCATCAACAATCACTAGCGTATACGATTTGCCTCGTAAGCTATGAACTTGCACTGGACCAAACAATTCCATATGCAGAAGATAAAGACATCTGGAAGAGTCTTTGTTTGCAATGCCCTTAAAGGTAGCCCGAGTCTGTTTGCCCTTCTGGTATGCAGGATAAGGGCTATCTTTGATGCACTTAATAGTAGGGGCATCCCTTACTAAGTTCTTAGAAAACATCATATTAATAGTTTTGAAATTAATATGTGCTAATCTCTTGTGTCATTGTTCACAGAGAGATGCACTGTCTTTTGCTACTAGGCAAACGGGGGTAGAAGAGTCTATGCTAATAAAATCTAAGCAGAAAATATTTCTGCTCCAAATGCTAGTTAATACCGTCTCTAAAGAGGCACACAATATTATCACACTTTTCCTTGCAGAACTTAACGTCGTATCCTTTATACCACAACTGGATTACACTGATCAGGTTATGGTTTAACCCTTCAATATAGGCCACGTCTGTGATAGAGAATACACCGTTGGATATCATACCATAACCCTTGGTGACTCCTCGATCTGATCCTCCAAAGATGACTTTGGGTCCATTTTCGACTAGGGAGTAATCACGCAACAGGCTTCTTGTCCCGGCCATATGCCGGGAACATCCACTGTCCAAGTACCAGATTGGCATTTTGGTGGCCTTTGGACATACCTGCAAAACAGAATTAGTTTCCCTTAGGAACCCAATCGGACTTGGGTCCTAGATTCCTTGTTAGCACACTCCCCCTCGGGTGGTTAACCATACGAGTGGTCGGCCTCGCATTGCTAATATGAGGAGTCTCATTGTTTCTTGGATTAAACCAGCAATCCACGGCAAAGTGACCAACTTTGCCACAGCACCAACAGTCAAACCTGTTGTACCGTTTCCTAGGCTTCTGCTTCACCCTTGGAACGGTGGGTCCAGCCGGGGCCTTGGATCTGGAGGTAGAGGCATCATGATGATAGCAGTCACATGATTTCTTCACTTCCTGTTCCTTCTGTATAACAGGCTTGGCCTTTGGTGCCTGCTTCCTATTATGGCCACTAGAGAAGTGGTCATAATTCTCCACTTGGATTTCCTCATAAGGTGCCTTGAATACACTCTCACCGTAGTTGCGGGGGAAGGTCCATCCATCATACCGACTCTTGGGCTTTTCAACCGAGGGCCGGAAGAGGTGGCCATAGGTTGACTCAAAGTCATGCTCATTGTAGGGAAATCTAGGCTTTCGGAATGAAATATGACCAAGTGGGGCCTCTCCCTTTTCTGCAGCAGAGGCCTTCTTAGTAGCCTTATTTTTCCTCTAATTTTTGTTTCTCCTGGATGATTTACCAGGCACATCCACATGCCCTAAGCCAACCCCCTTAGCCTGAGCAGAGAGTTCATTAACCAGAGGAAGAACGGTCTTGGGCATAGAGAAGCTTTTGACAATCTTCCTCTCGACCGCAAACTGTTCTTCCAGCTTGTTAATTTCTTCCTGCTTTTGGTCAAGGAGCCTTAGAGAATCTGAGTGCTCAAAAGTAAGGTCCAGGTGTTCCTGTCGGAGAGATATCAAGCCAGTGATCTCTTCTCTTAGGGACACTCCCTCAGCCTTAAGGAATTTGACTTCCTTTTTCTGAGCGCTCAACCTCTTTCGGCATTCTTCAAATGTATTGAGCAGGAGCTCATACTTTTCGAGGAGTTCAGCTTCACGGGAAGATGGGTTGTCCTCGTGATCATCTTCAGGAGACTCAGAGTTAGAGTCAGAGAGGGGGTGCGATCTTTTACCTTCCTAGTAAATGGGGGACAATCTCCATCTGAGTCAGAGCAACCCATTAGCCCGAAGTAGGCTTCCTCATCATCACTGGAGTCTGATGAGTCAGATTCACTCAGTGTCTTTGGCTTTTTGGCAATGTAGCTCCTCTCCTTCTTCTTGTCTCGAGAGAACTTGTGCTCCTCTCCTTTCCCCTTATCTCTCTTGCTTTGGTGGCAGTCAGCAATGACGTGGCCTGGCTTATTGCACCCAAAGCAGATAATATCAGCAGAACGATGTTTCTCTGTTTAGAATCATACCTGTCAGAAGAGTAATTCTTCTTCTGATGTCTGGAGGAGGAGCCATCTCCTTTTCTCTGATTCCTCATCTTGAGGAACTTCTTAAACTCTCGAGTGATGAAAGAGAATTCTTCTTCAGATAGCTCTGAGCCGGATGAGCATGGCTCAGAGTCTTCTTCCTCAGCCTTTCTCCGAGAGCGGGACGAGGTTGTACCCTTGCCTTTCCTTGAGCTATTAGCTTTCAGGGCTACAGTCTTTTCTTTGGCTACAGCCTTATCGGCCTCCTCTTTAGCTTTTCTAGTGTTCAGCTGAAGCTCGTAGGACATTAGCTTCCTAAACAGAATCTAGGGATCAGTTTTTGCCAGCTTGCCAAACTCTCAGATGGCACAGATCTTGGTGTCACATTCCTTAGTCAGGGATCTAAGGAATTTGTCATTTAGTTCACCATTGGTGAACACTCTGCCATAACCCTTCAGGGCATTAACGATCTTTAGGAATTTCTCGAATGTCACTATGATTTATTCCTTGGGACCTTGCCTGAAGGCCTCATACTTCTGGTTCAAAAGGGATCTTCGATCATCCCTTACTTCATCTGTGTCCTCCATTAGAATGATCAGGCAGTGCCAGATGTCCTTGGCAGTCTTGCAGTTGCTGAAATTCTGCATCATTGAATCTTCGACGGCGCTCACTAAAATGTTTTGATCTTTCTTGTCTAGGCCGACAAGCACCATCTCATCCTTATCCATTTCGGAGAGCCTTTTGGGCACCATCTTGGTCGGATCAATGGTGGAGGCCTTAGTGGGGATATGAGGGCCCTCCTCCACTATCATGAAGAGTCGAGGATCGACTGCTTCCATGTAGAACCTGATCCTTTCCTTCTAGATGGGAAAATTCAGCTTGGTGCATACTGGAATCTTTCTTATATACTTGAGTCCGGCCATTCCTGAGATCTTCTTTCTTCTTGACACTAGACACAGGATCTTACTCAAGATGTTAACCTTATTGATGAGTAACCTCCCTCTAATACCACTTGAAAGTATCTAGTGTCAACCTAATCCACCTATAAGGGGGGGGGGAATAGGTGTCGTGCAGTCTTTTGCGGAATTAAACTAAATTGCACAAGTAAGCAAACAAAACACAAAAAACACACAAAGAATTATAGTGGTTCCCCGATTTGGGTACGTCCACTTTCCCCCTTCGACCTATATCCCACCAAGGGACGACTCGGTCACTTCTCCAAACGGATTGAAATCCAATCCTCACACTAGGAGCAACGCTCCCCTAACCACGGAAGGAACCCTTCCAACAACGGAGTCACAACTCCACCACAACGGGTTGCACCCAACCCTTACAAATAGGAATGAAAGTTCCTTTACAACAAAATTGAATGTAAATAAAAATACAAACAATGCTTTATGGAGATTTCTATGTCCTTCTTCGTTCGTTGAAGCTTGCACGAAAAGTACGAAGAGTCAACAACCAGATTTCTCACTTGGAATGGATCTTGTCAAGATCGGTGGCGGCAAGCAAGTGCAGCGACGATGCTTTGTAAATCCAAACTTCTTGACGAAGCAAGCTAGGTCTTCGAACGATCTCAATCGGATCAAACGTCTCAACCAATTCGGAAGGGAGAACAAGTCTCGTTCAACGAATCGGAAGACAAGAGATCTCGAGAGAGACACGTGAGACCGGCTGCTTGCCTCGGTGCTGTCGTCGAGCGATCAGAGACGAGCTAAGATCAGCGGCGGCGACAACTTCCGATCGACGACGTGCGTGCGGGCGGAGCTCGCGATGCGCTAGGTCACGACGTCGGCTTTTGGTTTCGTATTTTTTAGTGTGTACTAGAGTTTCAAAATACGCATGTATTTATACCAGGAGCCAACCCTAATAGTCGGTGTGGGGCCCATGAGGAAAAGCCCTAGCCTCGGCCGAAACAGCGCACGATGGCTCGGTTCGGTCCAGCGAGCGGCGAGAATCTGCCTAAGGCAAAATCGGCGGGAGTCATTGGTGATTCCCGTCGATGTCGGCGGGAATCACTCTCGACTCCCGTCGATTCTGCCTTGGCAGAATTTCTGACTTTGCCGGCCAGAAGTAGTCGGCGGGAGTCACTTAGTGATTCCCGTCGAAGTCGGCGAGAATCACTAACGACTCCCGTCGATTCTTACTTGGAAGAATTTTCCTCCTTCCTTCTTTTTATAGCTTGGTCTTTGACCCATCCGTGCTCCTTCATCTGCTCTTGATCTACCTTGACCCTGTACTTGAAAATAAGTACACTCTAATAGAGAGAGCACACGTGGATCAACAAACTGATCTACACAACAAGGGATTACGTTGCGCAAACCCGTGTATATTTACCCACTGCACTCTGACATTGGTGTGTACTTAGCATGGAATAGCTGCAAGCACAATTTGATAGAATTGTCAATTCAACTTAGCTTGTTCAGGCTCTTCTTCAAATCAGGTCTATTGTGGATGCAATACCCAACAGTACCTACCCATTTCCCAACTCTACTGATCTTACACTTGATCTAACCATAAGTGTATTTAGTCTTTCTCCAAGGGAAAGACAATCCACCGTCGATCCCGAGCACGACCTTGCCCCTGGTCAACCAGGCTCTCACAACCGGCCTTCCATTGGTGACCTTATTCATTCTTAATTAGACCCGATACACCAACTACCTCACCTTCCCATACAAAGACCTACATGTTACCTTATTTCTACAATTTTATTATGTGCAAACCTAATGAGCTACATGGTGTGCATTAAAGGTGATACTCTTAATAATCATCCAAATGGACTAAGATTATTACTGGGGGTCAATCATGATATTTTAAGATTAAATCCAGAAGATAATAGTTTTCCTAACTTATTTGGCATTTATTTAATTTTCTGCAAAATCAGGTCAACTGTGCTTTTGAACACTAAGTATAATTTTCTGACATGATATGGTCTTAACAAAAATTATTACAAGTGTAAATCATCAAAATAACAATAAATACTGGAATTCACAATTTTTCAAAAAGTTTTTGACCTTCAGACAAAATATTGAACCATTTACCATAATGTTAGAGTAAAGAAGGAAGTACTAAAGTTAATCATCCAAAAATCATGATAAAATTAACAGAGGTTTAAGATAACTAGAAAAGACTTCTGACCAAAAATAATAATTTCCTAAGTAAATTTGATTATATAAATAAATTACTTAAAGATATTCAACATAGGGCACTTTGTGAATGATCCTAAATAAAATTTCTTCCAATAATTTTATAAAAATTCTCAGAACATTATAATGCCTTAAAATATTTTCTGACCAAGTTTTATAATTTTTCAGTGAGTAAAAAATTCATAATTAATTTTCTTACAATTAGGGCAAACATTGGGGTTGTGAATAAAGTACCAAATATATCAATCCAAAATTCATAACAAAATTATCCAAGATCAATAACATCAAAAAAACCTCACTTACAAAGTTTCATGAACATCCAAGATTATATAAACATGAAATTTTATTTTGAAATAAAGTTCCATAATTAACCCTTAATTAATTCAGAGGGGATAAATGTTCCTAAAAATTCCAGTAAAATTATTTAGGGCTTATTACCACTCTATTAAATAGTCTACCAATATTCAAGTTAATCCAAGGACATATGACCCCATTTCCTTCTCAATACTCCAAGGGCAACCCTAGGGTTTGTATTAGGGTTTTAAGGTATTTCAACCCCAAACCACCTATAATCTCTGTAGGGGGTGTTTTGGGTGATATTAAGTCAATGGACAAAGTTTCACCAACTTTGGTTGAGGAATGCCTACTCAAACCATCATATACACTTTTGACCTAATTTTCCCCTTATGAGACCAAACTTTGGTCACACAAATATCTAATCAAATCAATCCCAAATGGGCTGATATTTTTACCAGAGTCATGAAATGACCCTAATGGTCAACCACCAAAATATTGGGAGGTTTTGAGGTTCATAGACCCTAAAATTAAATCAAACATGTTTTATTAAATTTTTACAAAAACTATAAAAACATATTCTCCAAAAATTCCCATTTTTGGATATGATGAGTGAGTCGTTATAATTAGCCTATGGTCCAAATTTTAATGCATTTTCTTGACTAGTTTAGTGGAGGCACTCAATTTAGTCTCTGGTCAAGCCTATGTATAGGCTGCACCATATTGTGTTGTGGTCAGACCAATGACCCAAATGGCTCGAAACCAATTTTAAAATAAAGTAGACACAAATGTCTACAACTTTTGTGACTCGAAACTTTTCCTAAAATGGCCTCTAAGGGCCTCATTTAATATCATCAAAACGTACATGTAAAGAGGTAATTAATAACTATATTACTTATATATATTTAATAAAAAAAAAGTTGATGCATCGTTCATCTTCTCCAAAACCCGAACAGAAACACTAAAAATTGCATATTCCTGTAGCTTTTCCCAAGCCTTTTGCTGGCCACCCAGCAACCTCCCTAGTTGGCCACCGCCACCACCACCCCCGTCGAGGTGGTGGCTATCGCCCGGCGGTGGTTTGGCTGCCGGAGGTGGTGGTTTCCGGCAAACCCGCCACCATGAAAACCGGGAAAAACTCCATTTTTTTCTCACTTGGATTGGCTCATTTGAGCCCGATTTCTCAGCCTAATTTGATCTAGATACTAGCACAAGGGGAGAGGAGGAGAAGCGGACCTTCCATTGGGCTTGGTGTTGAGTGTGGTGGTGGAACTCCATTGTCGGCCGCCTCTCTTGATTTCCACCTCCCGATTTCGATTCTCCAGCAAAATGCTTGATCCAAAGCTCGATTCCGACTGCTTGGAACGTTTTGAAGCTGATGAATGGATTAGAAATTGGAATGGGGGCTGCACAGGGGGGTTTATAATTTTCCATGAGAGGGGAGGTTAAGGGGTGGTCGACCATGGTGGTTGGGCTCCTCCATTGATGGTGGCTAGCTGGATTCAATGGGAATTCATTCCCAATGCACTAGGGAGATGAATGGAGGGCTTGGGGAAGGGGGAGAGTGTGCCCCATGGTCTTCCTCCATTACTCCTCTCTCTTTTCCTCTTTCTCTCTCCTCCATTAAGCGGAAAACTCCCATTTTCTCTCTCCTAGTCACCCCCTCCAAAATTTAAGTGGCATTCCATATAATATCAGCCTCCTAAATTTAATGGGCCACTCAAATTGGGCTTAGCCCAAGTGGCTTGGGCTTGGTTAGGTCATTTAGGCTAGTTTGACCTATTCTAGGGTTGAGTTGACTTTGGTCAATTTGACCTTTTGGGTTGACCCCAATGGGTCCTTAGTGACCCATTGGCCTCTCCAAAGGTCTAGGGAGAGTTGGGTAGGGTTAGTTTGACACCTTGTAGGCCACGTGACCCATAATTAGGGTACTTTGACCATTTTAGGGTTTAGGTTGACTTTGGTCAACTTGACCTATTTGGTTGACCCCAATGGGTGGTTAGTGACCCATTAGACTCTTCTAAGGGTTAGGAAGGTGTAGGTGGGGTTATTTTGGCAAGTTGGAGGTCCATTGGCCCTAGATAGGCTACTTTGATCATTTTAGGGTTTAGGGTTGACTTTGGTCAACTTGACGACTTTAGTTGTCCCCAAAGGGTTTTAGGTGCTCCAATGGACCCCCTAATGGGTTAGGAAGGTTATGGTGGGGTCAAAGAGTCAAGGTGAAGCCTTAAAGTCAAACCCTAAGTTAGGTAATTGGAATGTGTTATTTGCAGACCATGGTGATCTTCACCTTCATATCTAAGTTCGCATGATCTCTTTGAGCTTCATAGGATTTTGTCATGACCTAGTCATGAAAAAACCATCTTAGGGGTCTAGTTGGAAATGGGATGTTACACTTGATACTACTTTAAGATGTTCTAAAATTAAAGTTTTACTTAAAGAGAGGACCAGCTCTATTATCCCAGCATGAGTCATCTCAGTCTCTCCTCCATTATAGTTCTCCACATTTTCCATAACTACTGTGACTTTAGTTAGAAGACCTCTATCATTCATCATATTACAGGTAGCACCGCTGCCCAGCCAACACTCAGAAGACACACTACGATGACTACTCCCAATCATAATCACAAAGGACTTAGGATCAGAGATATCGGCCAACATATTTGTAGTATTTTGTTGGGCTTCCTCCTTTTTTAGTCTATACATTTTAGACTTGAAGGTGATCCACTTAGGAGGCAGTTTGCTTAAGATTAGACTCACAAAAGGATTGTTTGACATTTTAGACTTTTCGTCTTCTAACTTGAGACACAAATTTTCTAGTTTAGTGATTTGAGAGGTGACTGAGGAGTTAGTATTGAATTTAAAATTTTAAAAAATTTCTCCGATGAGACTTTTCGACAGTCCCTGCTCCTTTTGGAAATGCGCGTTCAAGCAAACCCAAACCACTTTTACAGTCTTATACGCACTGTAGGTCACTTTAAGACGAGGATTCAGGTAATTCAGAAGGTACTCTATGCAAACAACATCGTCTTTGCTCCACTAATATTCGTCAACATCCTCTAGGATAGTGGCAAAATCGGTGAGCACTGATGGTAAATCTCGCATTCTTTCAAGTCAAGTTGAACATGATGTTTCCACCAATAAAAATCTGTGGGACCGAACGACTGCAATTTTACTATGTCATACGAGCTACGTTTCGACATTTAAAAATAAAAAATTAGAACAAGATCACATGATACATACAGAGACGACCCGGTGTCTTCAGAACCAATCCATGATTAGTTTGCTTCTCCTCTCTGGTTAAACACAGTCGTCAAAGACATTGAAAATAGAGACCTAATGAGATCCAGCAAGATCAGGCAAGAACAAGTAGACCACAATCTAGATCAACACCCTTTCTTTGTGAGCCCAGATCTGGAGCAAAACTCCCTCACAGGAGATTTGAAGTGATCTGGTTTTTCTATTAAATATTGCTTCACGAGATCTGAAGTAATCTTAATCTAGATCGGGTCTCAGCAATATGTAGAAAACAACCGAGGGTAGCGCCGGAAAGAACCACGATAAGAGGTTTCATAATTTTTTTCAAACTTCTACTACATGTAGCACTCCTCAGATCCACAAGAACACACAATTACTACTCTTCCAAAAAATGTAGAAGGATCGACCTCTCCCAGATCTGGAATGGAGAAGAACCCATCTCGTGGCAGTGGCCATGATCGACTGATTTACAGCACAAGGGATGACAAATCCCACCGATCACAGGAATTGACAACAGGGATCGACTATAGCAGGGATGAACTATTCCTCTTTCCGATCGGGCTGCAATCTCCTTAGATTGTTACTAGAGAACCAGCGATGGGAGAACTTGTCCACTCCCGATCTGCGATGAAAATAAAATCGCAGAGGAGCAATGAGCTAGATCCGACGACAGAAGCACATGAAAAAAATAAAAGCGTCTGACGACGGAAGTCACGAAATCGGGAGAACGACTAGCCCCTTTTTCCCTTTTCGATCGAGCAGGCTCCCACGACAGGCAGAAGTTCGCAATTTCTTCTTCTCGATCGAGCAACGACAAAAGGCGGATCTGGATCCACTCTTCGATAGATATAGAATCGGTAGATCTGGGAGCGTTAACCTCCCTGCTTTCCTTCTTCGATCGGTGAGAAAAACCAAGATCCAAATGGGATTTCAGTGGCCTTAAAGATCGACACGAGATCCATACGTGCATACCTCTTCTCCCTTCTAATCAACTAAGAGCACGACAACAGGAACTCCTCTCGATCAGATCAAAAAAGGATTGTGACGGGAATCTTTTTATCCCTTTCTGACAATGGCTACACCAAGTGGAAACTAGCGAAGATGAGAGAGAGCGGCGGAATCATAGAGAGCGGAATCGCGGAGAGCGGAAACCCTAAGAGCAAAAAAATATCTTTAGAATATCAGAGGCTCCGCTCAAGATAGTCCACAATAGCTCATCAGATGTGGAATGATTATTTATAGTATTTCCAACGTAGAGTCTTACCCTAGAATGACACGAAACCCAATAGGTCACTCTAAGTCAATCTCGACACGCGCAAACATATTACCAAATTATTCAACATATTTATGCGCGCACTGACGTTCTTTTGCATCGATGAACTTCACTTAGAATGCATGGGCAAATTACCTCAATTACAAAACAAACCTGCTGAACACGCATGTTTATGCGTGTACCATTGTCATACGGCTACTTTGACCGAATGTAAAATATAAGGCAAGAGTGAAAATTGAAAAAAAATCACGAAATATGGTTGTAGATCATGAATATTATGTTAAATCGTCAATCTCCTCTGAAAATGGACACGAGCTTATCAACTTCAAAAATGACTTCTTGATTCTCAAACAAGTACTTTGGTGTGCATGCACAGTCTTCAAGATGACTTTCCCCTTGGTTATTTGACAAAAATGGAATCGATGGTTTCACAAGAACTTTGACGATGCGTTATCAGGGGTTACGAGGAGTTTGGAGTGAGGGTTCAAAATATTTTCGAATTAGGGTAAGGGAATGTGGTGGGCCCTACATTAAAAAAAACTATGTATGAAAAATGGGTAGGAGTGTTAAGTTTGCAAGGGTAACGTTCTTAACTTGTCTGGAGTTGGATTCAAGATTCCTGACCGTTTGATGAGAAACGAGAGGTAAAAAAGGGTGTTGTTATTAGCAAGTCTTTTATCGATGTTGGCAAACTAAAAACAATCAAATTTAGCTTTTTTATAACTTTTTCCTCTCCTAAAAAAGAGCTACTAACAAACCAGCGTCTCCTCTCCTCTCTCTTCTGCAACATTCCACTAGCAACATCTCACATTTGACTGTATTCTCCGCTTCTTCCTCTTCGCTGGACATTCTATTCAGGGATTCTCTAGTGTATTGAATTGATTTGATGTTGTACTTACGTCTGATTTATTGAATCTGTTGTTAAAATGAAATAGGCTCTATTGTCAGTTAGGCAACAATTGAAAAGTGAAGCAGGGAGGCTCAGTGCTCAATTCTCCTACCGGCCGGGAAACATCTCTTTTTTAAAATATAAAAAATAAAGCTTTTATTTGTGATACAGTGGGGATTTTGTGACGATGTAGTTTGCCCGGTTAGAAATCTGTATCCCTTTCTTCCAGCTTCGTTGAAATGTTGATTACGTGTTGTGGAAGTGGATCAGATCAAATGATCGAGTCCTCAGATTCCACAAAAACCTTCTGCCCAAAGCCTATTGAATCATGAAGCCATCAGACATGGGGATTACCTGTGGAGCCATGAGAATTTTTTTAGATGATTTGCTAGTAATAAATTGGTTTTCAAATAACGATTTTTGATTTTTGTGGTTTGCTAATAATAATGATTTGCTAGCATTCAAAATAGGTTTGCTAGTAACAACACCCTAAAAAGGGCATTTATTGGCAGCCCGACTTTCGATATTGACAGCCCAATTATAATAGCAGCACAATAAATCGATAATGACAACCCATTGACTATTGACAACCCAACATTTTTTTCCAAAAGACCATATAATCACCTTAGATTAAGCAAAACAAATATAAAATAAAGTTCATAGTTTATTTCAACAATTTAATCAACGAAAATATAACACAAAAGTCCAATGCCTTTTAAAACACAAAATAGTCTAAATTCACGTCCTTGTGGTGATCAAATTGGCACGTTAGAAAATAAATTTTACCTGCACAATACATTTAAGAAAATATTGTAAATACTATTTTATTAAAAAGTATCTTTCAAATGCATCACATGCTAAAGAACTTACCATATCTTGTACCATTTTAATCATTTGTTGTAGTTTAAAATGCCTCCAAAAGTCCTGTAATCTGTACACGTAATGTACAATTTTTGTTATAACCAAATGAATTGTAACCAAATATTAAAAAAAGATTACTATGCATACCATTCTAATCTTGTAGACGCATAATGTACGGTATGTCCCATTGTTTCGCAACCACCGTATGAAATCTTGCACAAATAGGGAATACCGACGGTAGTGAGCATTATTCACTCAATTTCAATTGTATCTAATTATTTCCATTTATAAAACCCTAATCTTTCGAACTTCATTAGGAGCTGAATGTAGCGGCATGAAAGTAAACGATTGTTCACATGAAACATGCACAAGTTGCACGTTGTAGCAAGAAACAATTACCAAACCCAAGTCCGACATA
Organism: Platanthera zijinensis; assembly: GCA_039513925.1. Taxonomy (NCBI): domain Eukaryota; kingdom Viridiplantae; phylum Streptophyta; class Magnoliopsida; order Asparagales; family Orchidaceae; genus Platanthera; species Platanthera zijinensis. The sequence goes on along the minus strand of CM077085.1, from coordinate 179,498,213 downwards.
AACATCCACTTCTCTACTGGGGTCGGAACAATTTGAGAATCTATTGCGCTCAATAATTCACCTTTTCTAGTCATTCCAAAAATGTCAGTGTACAACTCCTTATGTGTGTTTTTTTAAAAATTTTATGCCGCTGCCGATAACCAAAGCCAGACTCTCAATATAAACCTCAAATAAAAAACTCAACGGTGTTCTAGCTGGAGTGGACGGCTGAGATCTCTTGTTTTCATTAAGATCGGCGTGCCTTAAAACAAAAATTCATTTCGAAACTCCCTTCCGTGATCAAGCCCCAATATTCATCGAGTCCGCTGCTTAGATCCCCCTCTCACTCCCCCCGGCTCTCTGCTTACACAGATTTTTTCGATTTGCAGCTCAAGAATTTCTGTCGCCGTCACGATTTGATGAGCTATGGTGGTTTGCAAATGTCGCAAGGTACTTCCGATCGTTCGATTCCCTTCTGTTCGTTCTCATTCTCTAGTCTCCGATTAAGATCCATGAAATTGGATTGAGGTTTTGGATTTTATTTCCTGAAGATCTCTGAGAAGTTGTCGCGGTTGTTTTTATTTGATTGAATCTATTAGACTGTTTTTTGAATAATAATTGAATGGCCTTGATATTTGGGATTTCAGGCGACTAGAATTTATTGCTTCGTGCACCAGGTTCCCGTATGCGGGGAGTGCATTTGTTTTCCTGAGCACCAGATATGTGTGGTAATTTCTGCATCTTGTGATGCTTCTGATGCTTTTACATGAATTATATTTGTTCTAAGCAGGTGGTTTAATTTTTTATTTTTTTACATAGCTTCTACCTTACCAAAATGAGCACACTTGTTTGACTACTGGATCTAGCTATATTTTTTTAATGTACATTTGAACTTCTTACCTTTTTTTACCATATTTATGATAGCTTCTAATTATATTTCTTGCATGATGTTTCCCTTGTATGGTTCTTTTGAATCACATACATTCAGTGGCGGAACTAGGATTTTTTCCTAGCCCGGACACAATAAATGTCTCCAAAACAATCAAACTATCTATTAATTAATAAAGAGTGAGAGATGACTCCAAAACCGAATTGATTTAAAGTCATTGTTTTGCTAACTATTTCCTAACCATCTATCAAAGAGCTATTAATTTCAAACTATCTATTTTCATCGACAATCATGTCATTTTAGCATACATCTCTCAGATACAGTCCAAAAATAAAAACCACAAAAATTTCAAGAAAAAATAAATAAAACAAGAAATCAAGGCACAAAACACAATAAAGCAAACCAATGGCAAGAATTTATCTCATTGGGTCAATTCATCCAGCACTTGCAATACAAGAATTTATCTCATTGAGTCAATTCATCGAGCACGTGCGATGCAAGAAAAAAATGAAAAAAAGACAATAAGATTTTAAGTAAAATGAATCAAGAATATTCAATTATCTTATTAACAAAATTAATCAGCAATATTCTCAAATCACATAATCATTTAACAAAATTAATCAAATCATATTGATGTTTGGTTCCACTTGTGAAAAATCTGAAAAATCCTCACATTAACTCCACATAATCATTATTGAAAATCTTAAATCGGGAAAAATGTTTGGAAATATGGATTATTGGAAAAATCTCAATTGAAGAGTGAAAATTAAGGAATTGACTTGAACACTGTGTTTGAAATACCTTACTGCGGTACTTGCCGGACGAAGGGAGGGAAACAATCGTCTGGAATCTGAATTTTAGAAGCTTGCTCGTCTTCGTCGTCTCCTTAAAGCAGAAGGAAGGAAGAAAAATCTTCTGATGTTGCCTCTCGTGAATCGTTACTCCATTGCTCTGCTCTGCTCAAGCCAAAGGAAGAACGAAATAACTAAACAAAGAAACAAAGAATTGAAAAACAAGAAGACTGCTCTACTTAGGCTTCACCTCTTCCCCACGGCTCCTCCATTCTGCAATTTTTGCACGCCGGGAGCAGGAAAACGAGAAAGAGAAAATGCTAGGGCTTCGAGTACCAGGCGTGTTTCGCGAAAAAATACACCCGGGCATTTGCCCGGGTGTGTCTAGCCTTGGGTCCGCCCCTGCATACATTGTAATGCGATGGTATGTTATGTAAACATATTTGGCTTGCAAGGTTTGCAAACATTTTCAAATGATATGTTTTGAAATGGCATGTGTCGTATGACAATGACATTTGAATACCTTCCGAGTTCAACCTACATCTAAAGATGATATTCATGTTAGAAATTGCATACGGTTATATATTAATATTCGATAGCACAAATGTTTAGTAATACTGGCATCTTAATTGTGCTGGCATGTAAATTACATTGGACCAAAAAATCTTGATGTTTGAAGAGTGACTTGTAGTTGATAGGATTTGGAATATTCAAAATTGCACGAAGTATTTTGTTTGAGATTAACACGAATCAAGTGAACGTATGGTTCTTAATATGAGATATCTTTGAGGAAGGGGTAACTTACTCTTTTCATTAGAGAAACAACTTGATTGTAGAATACCACCATCAATCAATTATTAATTTGTGGATTAACCACTTTCCTTTTGGTTAATTGTCCATTAACTGATGCACATATAAGAATTTTTATTAGATGGACAAGTAGTGCTGTTTGTAGTTATTCTTTCTAAGAGTTCCTTTGTGTTTATTGTTATTATGATCTTCCTATATTTTGGCTCACTATCTTGTAATCTAATGTATGAGAAATAAAATATTATTTCTTTCAACATGGTACTAGTGAACTAGGGGATGTCGTAGCTCGATCAATCTTCTTGTACAACTCTCCCAATTCTCTGCCCGTTGCTTCTCACGCTTGATCATTCGATGACCCGTCTCAAACGATTCTCGTTCCTCAAAGTATTTGACGACCCGCTTGTGCTGATCGTTGTTCCACAAGAAAGCATTCGATGAAACAATCCTTTGCTGATCATTGTTACGTAGGAAAAGATTCGATGACCCATTTCTTTACCGATGGTGATGTTGCAGAGCCATTTTTCTACTAACATTTTGATATGCTTTGATAGACTTGAAAAGCTCATAGCCAATAATACCTGATTCTCTTCCTCTCCTCCTTTTGTGATTGTGTTCCTCCTTTTTAAATCAGATGTCGACTATGTCTTCTCCGACTTTCTCAGAAGTCATTGTAACTTCCACCTTGCCTTCCTGCAGTTGGCATGAGATTTACCCGACTACAATTACGTCCATTATTTTTGATGTTAAAAATTATTTTACTTGGTCCTGATTGTTGTCTTTGCTTTTAATAGTCATTTATTTGGGTATAGTAGTGGGAGTAAACTGTAAAGTGAAGCAATACTTGAGGAGATGGCATCTCTGAAAAAGAACCGCACATGGGATCCATTGAATCTTAAGGGAAAAAAATTGTTGGGTGTATGTTGATATTATCTGTCAAGCAAAACTCCAAGGCGTTGTTGAAAGGTATAAAACATGACTGTTGGCAAGAGGTTATACTCAAACCCTTCAAATAAACTATCAGAAAACATTTGCCCCCGTGGAAAATATAATTTCTATAAGGGTATTACTATTACGTGTTGTTTGCAAGGGCTGTGACATTAGCCGGTTAGATGTATAAAATGCATTTCTCCATGAGAGCAGGAGGTCTACATGTCTCTACTACCTGACCTTGCCTCTAAAGGGTTAGCGAGAAAAATTTGCGAGCTGAAGAAAGCCTTATATTGGCTGAAATGGTTTTCTAAAGTTTGGTTTGAGAGATTCTACCAGGCAATGATGCCCTTTGGATATAATTAGCGCAATGCAGATCTTACATCATGTATAAAGCACAAGGCTGGTAAACTTATTTCTCTTATTATCTATGTCGATGATATTGTTATAATAGGGAATGATGCAGAAGAGATAAAGACACATAAACAAAAATTTCCGAAGAATTTTAAGGTAAAAGACCCAGGAAAACTCAGATATATCCCGGGCATTGAAGTCGTGAGGACGAAGCATAGTATCTTTATTTGTTAGAGAAAATATACTATGGATAAAGTTGCAGATGCCGGATGTCGGGGATACGCTGGTTTGGGTTTTTCATGTCAGTTTTGATATGTCGGAGATATATCGAGGATATTTAATTAATTATATATATATATATATAATTATATGTAAAGTCTATTTTTTATATTATATATGTTGCTATATTAACTATTTAACACCTATTGAACTTTTAAATCTTACAAACCACTATAAAACATTTATGTTTAGCATTTTTATTTTTTCTTAGAAGCATGACATGCAACCATACTCAGAGATAAGATAACAGTAGAGTGAAGAGAGGAGAGGGCCGAGAGACTATATTTTTAGGGTTTATACTTTATACATTTTAGCAATTTCATCATTATATGCAACCATCATACCCTAAACCAGAGCTTAAAGCCAAAAATAGACAACTAGCTCAGAGATATATGCTACCAATTTAGGCCATCAGATCATTTAACCTAGCCCATATCATTATTTGCTACCAACAACCAACATGTAAGGGGATCAACAATTTAGTTCTATGTACATAATTACTTGATCTTCGCTTTTAGTGTGATACCGAGAGCCACCTGGCAGTGCGACGCCACAGTTTTCTGCCTCCGAAGGTGCCGACGCCCCCCCCTCTGGTACCGTCACTTCCTTTGAGGAGTACCCTCCTTTCTTCTCCAATTGTTCTATGTCCTACATGCTGCCAAGTTTCCTGCTATAATCCCAGTCCGACATTCTTGTACCTCACCAAATACTCCAGTCAACGAAAACCTCTTCCGACCACTGTCCACCTCCCGATTTCCCTTCAACAACCCCCTTCAACCCCAACCATCCTCCTCCTTTCCTACGCCAGCCCATCCCAAAGTCACAATCCCTCCTATTTCCCTCTGCCATATCCGTTTGTACCTCCAAAATCCTACCGAGCATTCCATTCCCCTTTCCCTTCTTATCCAGTCCACTAACAACTACCTCCTCTCCTATAACCCCCTTCTAGCAACCCATTCCCTTCTCCTCCACAAAACAGCCGCCTTTACCCTTTGCCCTCTGTCGGACAACCTCGACGCCCTCATCGTATCTCTGCGACAGCGCCTGCGGTCCCTTTACTTGGTAAGTTCTACGTTTATTTACAAATTTATTACATTGCACTGACACTCTATTTTATTTCTAGTTATACTTGACTAACTCGTCTTGCTCTTAGTTATATGCCTTCACAATAATTTGCCATTGTTAGTTTATTTTATTTGAAATGTTTGGAATAAATTGTTAATATTTGTGTGGGTTGTAAAATTTTGTTATTTAATTAATCACTCATCAGATGCATGGATTGTTGCTTTGCATTTGCGTTATGGTTAGATTTATGTTGTGAATTTTCCATTCATTAGATTGTGTGTTACTTGTGTGCTTGCCCTTACACTTTTATTTTAGGGTTGTTTTAGATCCATTGCATTTGTTTGTGATTGCTCGCATTCATATAAGGTTTGGTTATTGCGTGCCCGCGACTTGTAGATTCATCCTCCGTCAGTTAATATCAGAGCCACAGTCGAGGCTTAGTTTTTGATACACATTCATGGGGTTTATAGGTTCCTTCATTGCGTGTTATCGTGGCTGCCCTTCTCCTTTTTTTAGAAATCTGATTTCGATTATACTCAACCATAGTGTCTCTATTGGGAAATCTTGTACTCATATAATGATTATACTCATTCCCAATCCTTCACACGTAGGGAATGTGTTGATCTTTAGACACGATTTGATTATCTTAGGGATGATCATTGTTTTAAGAGAGATCTCAAGTGTAGGTTTTATGTTGTTGACCCACTGTTTGATGGTTTGTTGAGTCCCGAAACTTTTGGCTATTGGCTCATGCACATAAAATATTATCTCAATTATAAGTATTTGGTGAACTTCACATCAAATTTGCTAAACTTAGATTTCTAGCATGCGAGAGCATTATGGTCTAGCCTCCATGAGCGAGAATGTTTTCTCCTCATCACTAGTTGAGTGAAGATGAAGCGGAGGTTGCGTCATAGGTATTTGACAACATCCTATAAGAGGCGTTTGCTTGAGCAGTTATTTATCCTTTGTTGAAATGCATGGAGGAGAAATAAATAAAAATAATTTTATTAATTTCTCAATTTTCTTCATGTATGAATACATGTATTTGTACACTATATAAGAAGAGAAAGAGGAGAGGATTCCCATCCTAAGATGTGAGACTAAACTAAATAACAAGATGGACCATAATTTGGGCCTTTACATATTTTCTTTAACACTCCCCCCCCCCCGCAAGTTGGAGTATACAAATCGTAAGCACCAAGTTTGGACAAAGCTGATGATACAACAGTCGTGATAAGACCTTGGTGAGAATGTCAAAAACTTGCCTGGTAGTTGGAACATGTTCTAATTCTAACTTCTTTTAATTGAACCTTCTGCCCAATGAAGTGACTATTAACTTCAATGTGTTTGGTTCACTCATACAATACAAGATTCTTGGCAATGCGTATAATAGCTTGACTGTCATAAAATAGAGTTACTGGTGAAGAAAGTTTGACTCCCAAATTATCAATGAGACTTTCTACCCAGGTAAGCTCAGACACAACAACAGCCATTGCACATTAATCGATTTCAACACATGACCGATCAACAACATATTGCTTCTTGCTACGCCAGGTAATAAGGTTTCCTCCAAAGTAAATACACAAATCAGTTGTGGAGCGTCGATTATCCAGAGAGCCAACATAATCAGCATCGGAGTAGGAAATCAGAGGCAACCAAAAAGATGGTTTGTATGCAAGCCCTTGTCCAGGAGCAGCCTTCAAGTATCTAAAGATGCACTCGATGGCCTAGAGATGAGAGGTCCGTGGAGTATGCATAAATCGACTGACAACTTCAACAACAAAAGAGATATCAGGTCTTGTAACAATAAAATATATCAGCTTTCCTACAAGATGATGATGATACTCTAGGTTCAGAAGCAGTAGATTGGAGTCAAAATCATGAGCACAGAGCTTGTGGTTGATATCCATAGGAATGTCAGTAGGCCTCCATCCCGAATAGCTAGTATTCTGAAGAAGGTCAAGACAGTACTTCCGTTGAGATATGACAATGCCATCGGGTTGTCTCGCTACCTTAATTCTAAGGAAATACCAAAGATTTCCCAGATCTTTAGTTTGAAAAACCGAGTTTAAGTGCTGCTTAATCATTTGTATTCCTGTGGAGTCATTACCAGTAATCAGAATATCATCAACGTAAACTAAGAGAATTATTGTGTTGGTTGATTGATGACTAGTAAAGAGAGAGAAATCAACCGAGCTTCGAGTGAATCCAACATGACGAAAAACCATACTAAACTTGTCAAATTATGCGCGAAGAAACTTTTTGAGACCATAAATAGATTTCTTGAGGTGACAAACACGAGACTCCCCCGTGGTCTCAAACCCAAGAGGTTGGTGCATGTAGACAGTTTATAAAAAGTAATCATTGAGAAATGCATTCTTGACATCCAACTGATGCAAGAGCCATTGTCGATGAACAACTAAGGAGATTAGGACCCGAATAGTATTTAACATGATGATTGGTGAGAAAGTCTCATCATTGTCGAGGCTTTATTGCTGAGTGAACCCTCGAGCCACAAGCCGAGCCTTTAGTGATGTGGGGATGATCGTGATACGGACGTGCTTACACTAACAGACACCTAACCGTCACATAACAAGAATAGAAAGAGAGAGCTCCGACCAAAAACGAACGAAAAGGGGTCGGTTGGCTCCCAAAATCCGGGACTCGATACCACGTCCTTAGGACCTACCTCTCCAACAAGCACACAACTCTCCGTAAGCCGGACTCGATACAACGTCCTTAAGACCTGCCTCTCCAACAAGCACACAACTCACCGCACCTACACAAACATCTATTCTTTCAACATAAGCTGTTTCAAACGCAGCAATAAAATATTTTGGAGCGGCGAAAAACTTTCAAGAGCGATCAAAAGTCGAGTCGAGATTAACTCCCTTGTTGTCACACAAAGTGCGCCGATCGGAAGAGCAACTCAAGGCTAGGCCAAGTTGCGCTCCCGAGACGGATCGACCCGTTCCGGTTAACAAGAGGTTCAATAACAACAAGTTCGATTTCAGATTTTGCAAGCGATGAAATTAATAACCACGGAGAAAACGATGCGTGAAAAAACCTCCACAAACTAAAAGCATGAATCACACAAGAGGGAAGAGGTTACCCAACCAGGAATAATGTTCACACAAGATAAGGTGGGAGAATCACTCTCTCCACGGATCTGCCGGCGTCACACCGAGGGGTTTGCAACCTTCTTCCAAGGAGTCGCACCGAAGGAAGCCGCGCCGGAGTCGCACCGAACGGATGGAAGGAGCAAGGGGCGGCGGCTTCACACCACAAGCCAAGGGGGGGGGGCGGCGGCTTTGGAGAAACTCCTCTTGGCCGAAATTCTCTAAGGAGGATTTTAGGTTTAAACTTTTCATCTCTTGATTTCTCATAAGCACCTCCTTAAATAGGAGTTTACAACAAGCCTTAGCCCTCCATGATGGAGATGTAATCTCATCCATCCGAATGGCTAAGTGCACATCAAAAATAAAATTGTTTCAAATTAAAAAAATTAAAAGCATGCAATGAATATAAAATTATCACTTAAACATAAAATAATTTTATATTCCCAAAATATAAAATAGAGTTCATAAAATAAGACAAATAAAGTTAATTCTTCATGGCGGTTCTAGCACGCCGCGGGCGGAGGTTGTAACGTGCACTTCTTTCAGCGTCATCACGACGTCTAAAATCTTTGTGTCGAAGCGCCTCGGCAACCGGGTCATCATCACTTAGCGGCGGCGCTGCATCAATCCTCCCCCACTCAAAATCACGTATCTCTGATACGTGAGCGGAGAGATAGCGGCGGAGAAGCTCGACATCCAAACGTTGAAGCTCTGTCGCGAGTACCCAAGAGTCGTCCGACGAGGGGCGGTCACGCCATCGGACAAGGAAGCGGTAGGTAGAACCATCCGAAGTAGTGAATGGTTCCGCAGCGAATATCATATCTGGAGTGAGAAATGTCCTGGGGAATCTGGGAAACATGTCAGCAGTAGGAATAAAAGAAGGCAACGTACCATCCGATGTTATACCTGCGGGGACCGAAGGAGAGAGATCATCCGAACTACCACTCCCCAACCCATCAGAATTTTTAGTGGAGGGAGAAGACGACAGAGAATTCAACTAAAACAAACAGCGTCAAATCCGAGACATTAAAAATAGGGGAGATACCCCAATCAGCTGGCAAATCCAAAACGAAAGCGTTGTCACCTAGTTTCTTGATAATCCGAAAAGGTCCGGCGCGCTTCGGTGCCAACTTCTTAACGGTGCCAGATGGCAAGCGTTCGGGAACTAATCGGACTAGGACCAAATCGCCAACTTTAAAGTGCGACACCCTCCTATGTAAATTAGCGTGCGTCTGATAAGACTCGTATTGAGCAGTCAAGGTAGCTCGTATACGTGCATGTAAGTCATGAATATGTTGGGCGAAGGATTGTGCAAACTGACTTGTCTTGTATGTTGGGGGCAACGACACCAAGTCAATAGGCACAGGGGCCTTGTACCTGTGAACAATCTCGTTTGGTGACAGACCAGTAGACCGATTTTTGGAATTATTATAAGCCAACTGGGCGTGGGTAGGAATAAAGTCCCACGTGCCTTTGTGATCGCTTACTAGACATCTAAGAAGGCTACCCAAGCTCCGATTAACCACCTCCGTCTGCCCATCAGTCTGGGGGTGATAGGCAGAGGAAAACAATAATTTGGTACCCATTAAGACCCAAAGTGTCTTCCAGAAATAGCTCGTGTACTTAACATCTCGATCCGAGACTATTGTCTTCGGCACTCCCCGGTGACTAACTACTTCTTTAAAATATAATTTGGCGATAAGAGACGCATCGTTAGTTCTGGTGCACGGGATAAAATATGCCATTTTGGAGAACCTATCCACAACTACAAAAATAGAGTCGTGACGTCGTAAGGTAGTGGGTAGGCCTAAGACAAAGTCCATGCTCACATCTTCCCATGGGGTGGAAGGAATAAGCAACGTCGTATATAAACCGACGTTGGTTTTGGTGCCCTTGGATACCTGACAAGTACGGCAACTACTCACTACTCGTCCCACCATTGCCTTAAGTTTGGGCCAATAGAATTTTTCTTCAACTAACGTAATGGTCTTATCCCTACCGAAATGACCACTCAACCCTCCACCATGCAATTCCCAGATGATATGGAGGCGTAACGACGACTGCGGAATACATAACTTTCCAAGTCTAAATAGATAGCCATCCTTAATGACGAAAGCCGATATGTTCGTGGGGGAGCTATCTTGGGCTGACAAATATGCGTCCTGGAAATCGGGGCACATGGCGTACTCATCTTTGATTCGTTCGAATCCTACCACATTAACCTCCATAGTGGTGACTAACAAGGTTAAGCGACTAAGAGCGTCCGCGACTCGGTTGTCAGCTCCCTTAAGGTGGTTAAGATTGAAAGTGTAACCCTGTAGGAAAGATACCCACTTAGCGTGACGCGGGCTGATCTTATGCTGGCCATTGATGAACCGCAATGCTTCGTGATCGGAAAGGATCACAAACTCCTTAGGGAGGAGATAGTGCCTCCAATGGTGCAGACATCTAATAACGGCGTAGAACTCCCTATCATAATTTGAGTAGTTTAATTTGGCGCCCGTCAACTTCTCACTAAAATAACTCACGGGGTGTCCCTCCTGACTCAAGACACCTCCAACTCCAACGCCAGATGCATCACACGTAAGCTCGAAGACCTTGGTGAAGTCGGGGAGACGCAACACCGAGGCTTCAGTCATAAGCTCTTTAATGCGACAGAATGCAAACGTGGCAGATTTCGTCCATGTGAATTCGCCCTTCTTCATGCAGTTGGTAATGGGTGCCATAATGCTACTAAAATCGCGTATGAAACGACGATAGAAGGTAGCTAATTCGTGGAAACTACGCACCTCTCGAAGGTTAGTGGGCTCGGGCCAGTCTCTAATCACTTGAACCTTTCCTGGGTCAACACGAATTCCATCCGAACCAACTATGTAACCCAAGAATTCAACCTCCGAAACATAAAATGTGCATTTCTAAAGATTTATAAATAAGGTTTCCTTCCTTAAAGTGGTGAGGATTACTTTGATGTGGGAGAGGTGTTCGGCGGGGGAGGTATTAAAGACTAGGATGTCGTCAAAATATACTACAACAAACTTCCCCATATGCGGCCTAAAGATGTGCGTCATCATCCGAGAGAAGGTGCTAGGGGCATTGGATTACCCAAAGGGCATCACAAGCCACTCATACAACCCGTCCTTAGACTTGAACGCTGTCTTCCACTCATCCCCCTCTCGGATCCTAATCTGATGGTAACCACTCCGTAGGTCCAACTTCGAGAAGATAGTGGCACCCGGTAGGACATCCAAGAGATCATCTAGACGCGGTATTGGAAACCTATATTTTATAGTAATTTTGTTGATAGCCCGGCTATCAACACACATGCGCCAGGTGCCATCCTTCTTTGGGGCAAGAAGGGCCGGGACAGCACACGGGCTCATACTCGCCCTAATAAATCCCTTACGCAGTAAATCCTCTATCTAGGTTTGTAACTCTTGGTGGGCGGCGGGATTAAGCCTATAGTGGGGTTGGTTGGGTATGGACGATCCGGGGATAAGGTCAATGACATGTTGTATATCTCTAAGCGGAGGCAACGACGATGGCAACTCATCCGGGTAAACGTCCCTAAACTCTTCCAACAATACCCGTAGCTCTCGGGGTAAATCATCCAACACGCCACTATCAGTTTTGGTACCCATGAGAACGAGAGCGTACATCATGCCCTCAATGAAGGGATCCTTCACAAATTCTTTTCTACCAACCAAGCTCAATGCCTTCCTCTCTACAGGGACAGTGGTATCCTTAGCCATCACTACCGGTTCTTTTGGCACAGTCGGTCTCAAGGTGATGGTCTTGCCGTTGAATTTGAACTCATATGTGTTAACGCGACCGTAGTGTGTGACATCACGGTCATAGAGCCAAGGGCGGCCTAATAACACATGACAAACGTCCATGGGCAGGACGTCGCACCAGACCTCATCCGAGTAGGACTTGAATGACAGGGGAACTAAACATCGTTGGTTTACCTTAATAGTAACCTTACTAATCCAAGCAACCTGATAGGGAGTCGGGTGCGGCTCAACAGTCAAGGACATACGCTTAACGACGTTTTCAGAAACGGCATTCACGCAACTACCACCATCAATAACTAGTTTGCATAGCTTTTCACCACTCTTAAAGATCAGGGAAAATATGCTCGTCCTCTTCCAGTCTTCTACGGGACGAGGAGTGGTCAAAATACAACGCATCACCATAAGACGGTGATCGTCCTCCAAGTCACTAGGGACTCCTTCGGGGTCAGTTTCCTCCGCGGCCTCGTACTCATAATCATCAGGGTCGGTAGCCGGCTCTAATAAGGCTAGAGTTTTCGTCTTTGTTGGGCACTCGTACGCATAATGGCCTTGAACGCCGCAAGAGTAACAAGTGCTGTTAGCCTTGCTAACCTTCCCTATAGGAACACGCTCACTTGCGGGGTTCTTAGTGTTTCGAGCGGTGATCACAACAGACTTCGACTCGTGGGATTTGAACTTTCCCTTATCAGGATATGTGGAAGAAGATGTCCCAGTGGTGGACTTGTTCTTCGCATGAGAGTAACGGGAGTGAGCCTTAGATGCTAAGTGTTTTTCAATGTCCAGGGCGGCTTTGAAAGTTGCGTTCAAATCCGTATGCCCATAACGCAAGAGCTTCCTTTGGATATCGGGGTGAAGCCCCTTTCGAAATCTAGATAAAGTGATTTCAGGGATCTCCCTCAGGTCACATCGCACCATACGGTCCTTAAGTTCACCCATATATTCAGCTACCGAACTCGAGCCCTGCCGCAAGGTGGCAAGCTCATCGAACATCTGTGTCCGATGGTACGCGGGGACGTACTGATCGGTCAACAAGTTCTTCATTACGGCCCACCCAATAATTGGGTCTCCGTTCCCAGCTCCTAGCCTACGCTCTTCATTCAACCAATAAGTTTTGGCACGACTCGTTAACTTCATCCTGGCAACTTGGACCTTTTGGGGGTCCGTGAGATGGTGCCAGTCGTAGTAACATTCCATGTCCACCGTCCAATTAAGGAAGTTTTGTTGATCTCCCATGCCGTCGTAAGTGGGGGCATCAATCTTGACTGCCCTAGTAATGTCAAACTCTCGCTCGTGGCGACGACCTCGAGGGGGCACTCGTGGGGAGTCCCCATCAGAATCCGAATCGGAGTTTTGTTGGCGCCGGTGGGGCAACTCAACATTAACGGGTGGTGGGGGTGACCTAGCTTGGTTTTGTATGAACTGGGTTAACAAGTTCCTAAGCTCAGTCATTTCATTACGTAGCCCTGCTATGGCCTCGGTGTTGGGATCTCCATGCTCATTCGCAGCCATCCTAGACGTAAACGGGGTCGAATATTCCGATCCTAGCCTAGTGTGCATTCAGGTTTAGAAAAATCTTGGAAAGATGATTTTTCCTAGGGCTGTAGCTATACTGAAAATAAGATATTTTTATAGATTCCCAACGTGACTAACACGTAGATCGTTAAATTTTTTTTTTTTGAAATTTCGCTGAAAAATAAGGATTTTAGCCCGCTATTGGCAGACCACAAAAAATAAATTTTTTGATTTTCTAGAGATCCGAACGACCAACAAAGAACGCAGAGAGGATGTTGCAACATGGAAGTTGAAACGACCGCCTCTGATACCAAATTGATGTGAGGGTGATCGTGATACGGACGTGCTTACACTAACGGACACCTAACCGTCACAGAACAAGAAATAAAAAGAGAGAGCTCCGATCAAAAGCGAACGAAAAGGGGTCGGTTAGCTCCCAAAATCCGGGACTCGATACCACGTCCTTAGGACCTACCTCTCCAACAAGCACACAACTCACCGTAAGCCGGACTCGATACAACGTCCTTAAGACCTGCCTCTCCAACAAGCACACAACTCACCGCACCTACACAAGCATCTATTCTTTCAACATAAGCTGTTTCAAACGCAGCATTAAAATATTTTGGAGCGGCGGAAAACTTTCAAGAGAGATCGAAAGTCGAGTCGAGATTAACTCCCTTGTTGTCACACAAAGTGCGCCGATCGGAAGAGCAACTCAAGGCTAGGCCAAGTTGCGCTCCCGAGACGGATCGACCCGTTCCGGTTAACAAGAGGTTCAATAACAACAAGTTCGATTTCAGATTTTGCAAGCGATGAAATTAATAACCACGGAGAAAACGATGCGTGAAAAAACCTCCACAAACTAAAAGCATGAATCACACAAGAGGGAAGAGGTTACCCAACCGGGAATAATGTTCACACAAGATAAGGTGGGAGAATCACTCTCTCCACGGATCCGCCGGCGTCACACCGAGGGGTTTGCAACCTTCTTCCAAGGAGTCGCACCGAAGGAAGCCGCGCCGGAGTCGCACCGAACGGATGGAGGGAGCAAGGGGGCAACAGCTTCACACCACAAGCCAGGGGGGGCGGCTTTGGAGAAACTCCTCTTGGCCGAAATTCTCTAAGGAGGATTTTAGGTTTAAACTTTTCATCTCTTGATTTCTCATAAGCACCTCCTTAAATAGGAGTTTACAACAAGCCTTAACCCTCCATGATGGAGATGTAATCTCATCCATCCGAATGGCTAAGTGCACACCAAAAATAAAATTGTTTCAAATTAAAAAATTAAAAGCATGCAATGAATATAAAATTATCACTTAAACATAGGATAATTTTATATTCCCAAAATATAAAATAGAGTTCATAAAATAAGACAAATAAAGTTAATTCTTCATGACGGCTATAACACGCCGCGGGCGGAGGTTGTAACGTGCACTTCTTTCAGCGTCATCACGGCGTCTAAGATCTTTGTGTCAAAGCGCCTCGGTAGCCGGGTCATCATCACTTAGCGGCGGCGCTGCATCATTTAGACATTCAACTGTTCCGTTTGGAGCATGTTTGATCGCAAAAACCGACTTACACCCCACACAAGTCTGTCTCAGAGGAAGAGGGACAAAATTCCAAGTCTGGTTAGCCCATATGACAGTCATTTCCTCATCTATGGCCGCACGCGACCCCGGATGTTGGAGAGGCTCTTGCAAAGAGTTAAGAATAGAAATGGAGGATAGAGAAAGCATGAATTTGAGATGAGGCAGAGAGAGGCGATGTAGGGATACATAATTCGCCAAGGGATGAGTCATAGAGGTCGATGTCGGATCGGTAGATCGCGAGATATCCCTGGTAGATGGTAACTGCTGTAGGGCATCAAATTTGGGAGGACGACGAGTGTACACACAAAGAGGTGATTAGGGGTGTACTGTTGGCGGTGTTGGTAGAAGTGGTGGAAGTCGATATATAACAGAGATGGTAGGACGTGGTATAAGAGGAGGTTTGGAGGAGTTGGAGGAGAGGAGTGAAAAGGTTCGTCCTCGAGAAAGATGACATCAGCAGAAACATCCACTTTACGATCGTTGGGAGAGTAACACACATACTCTTTCTGAGTGCGGGAGTATCCGACAAACATATATTTTGTAGCGCTAGGAGCAAAGTTGTCAGTGGTAGGACCAAGATTATGGACATAAATGTACATCCAAAAATGCGAGGTGTTATGGGAAAAGGGGCGTTGAAGGAAAAAAAGACTAGACGGAGTCGCAAAGTTGAGAATGAAGGAGGACATGCGATTTATGAGATAGCATGCACTAGGCAGTAGAAACCGCGAATTCCAGTAAAGTTTGGGTACCTATATTTGAAACATGAGTGATCAGACGACCTCAAGAAGGTGATGATTTTTCTGCTCAACCACTCCATTTTGTTATGGAGTATAAGTACATGAAGTTTGATGGATAATCCCTATGTTATTAAAGGCACGCCTTAGGCGTGCCTAAGGCTCCAGACTTTTGCGCCTGTGTGCGCCTTATTTGCGCCTTTAGAATTTTAAAAGTGCGTCTGAGTGAATTTTTTATTATAAATTTTTTCTTTCAAAAAAAAAAAAAATACAAGAACTCAATAAATTTTTATTGATTTAGTGTTTGTGAAAAATAATTGTGCGTTGAGCCTTATATATGATATAAGTGACCACATTGATTCTATTTTTTAAGAGATAAACGATAGTAATGAATGATTAATTTGTAGACTCGATGAATAATTTGATCAAAAAACTGAAATGATGTTTGATGTTGATTATTTAAAATGAATGTTATTGCGTCTTGCCTTCGTCAGACGCACTCCTGCGTTTTGCCTTCGCCAGGCGCGCTCCTGCGCTTTGCCTTCGTCGGGCGTACTCTTGCGCCTTGACTTCGTCAGGCGCGCGTCTGCGCCTGAGTCTTGCGTCTAGGATCCAAGACCCTTTGCACATTGCTGCGCCTTGCGCCTTTAATAACTATGGATAAATCTATACTCAGAAAAAGATTTGAAAAAGTATGGTTTGTATATTCATGTGCATTATCAGTGCGAAGTACTTTTAGAGTATTGAAAAAGTGAGTCCGAGTTTCAGTAATAAAAGCATGAAAGGTAGAAGTGATTTCAGCACGATCACAAAATAAATATAACCAGGTTATGCGTGGGTAATCATCAATAAGTGTAACAAAGTAACGATAATCATAAACACTAGAAGTTTTATATGATCTCCAAATATCGTAATGTACCAAGCAAAAAGAGCATTATTCTCAGTACAATTAGGGATAAAAGAAAAATGATGCCATTTGCCAAAGATATATGATTTGCAAGTAAAATCATGAAAGGAGATATCCGGAAGTGCTTTCTTGAAAATCTGGAGACTGGAGGGGAGCATGCCCAAGACTTCTATGTCAATCAACAGAAGTGACCAAGGAGAAAACCGTAGGTGAAATATCCAAGATATAGAGCCCATTACACAGCCGCCCCTTACCAATGATAGTCTGCGTCTGTCGATCCTGCAAAATAAAGGAGCAAGGAGAGATAGTTACACAACAATCAAAATCCTGAGTAAGACGACTAATAAAAATAAGGTTAAAAGACAATCCCGGGATATGAAGGACCGAGGATAAAGAGGGTTGGAGTGAGGGGCAGATCAGCAGAGTCAAAAATCGGGGTGGTGTCACCATTGGGCACAATGATGAACTTGGGATGTGCAAAATGTAAGTACTGAGGCGGTTTCTGTGGAGTAATATGGTATGTGGCACTCGAGTCCACAATCCAGTTGGAGCTATGAGAGAGACAAGATATATCTTCATTGGAGATCGATACAATAGAGCTAAATGAACGACTGATCATCCCTTGGAGATGCTATAGTTGGGTGCGCAAGACATCAATGTCGTTGCGGGTAGAGGGGTTAGGATCGACCACAATGGAAGCATTTTGATGTGGGGGCAGACAAAGCTTGCGATAGCAGGTGGCCTCCATGAGCCAAAGGAGCAGGAGGAGAGGTGAAGGGTTGTTATAGGAGAGCCGAAGATATAGTCCTAGGAACATCAGGTGGTGGTGTAACCTTCAAGAGCATAGATCATATATCCGACAAAGAGGGAGTTGTAGATGAAGAGAGAATTTGAGTCCGAATGTTGTGAAGATGAGGTGGAACACAGACCATCATCATGACAATCCCGACTGCTTTTTTCCATGCCCGTTGCGCTGTAAGATCCGTCGTGGAAGGATGATGTATCCATGCCTCAATAAGAGCCTTGGATCTCACAACAAAAGAGTTTTAGTCACCTGTTGATCCGGGGTCAAGTGTCTGAAGATTAGTGATGATGTTTAACAGGTGCTGGAGGCTGTCCTTGCCAGAATAGAGGGAGTGGAGTTCCCCCCACATGGCTTTGGCCATTCAATGATACATGGCCATCCGATATGGATCAGTGTCCATAAAATAAAGGATCAATGATTGGTCACAACCGTCATCATAGATGCACTCCTCGGTGAGTGCGGTAGGAGTGACCTTTGTTAGATGATGAAGAAGGCTTTTGGTCCATAGAACACGATGAACGGAGTGCACCCACTCAGTAAAGTTCTGCTTCCCACTAAGAGAGATGATGGTGATCTGAAGCTCATAATGAATTTCAAGGAGAGATATAGTGATACAGGCCAACAGAGAGAAATCATCCGTCGAATCCATGGAGCAATAACAACGGTAAGAGAAGCTGCGACAAGTTGGAGATACGGCTAGGCGAGCAGCTTCTGCAGATAGATGGAGTTGCGGCTAAGAGAGCAGCGGCTGCGATTAAATGGAGTTGTGGCTAGGCAAGCAGCGGCAACGAGTCGAGACCCTGGCATACCTCTGCAAAGAGAAAACACCTAGCGGACAAAGCGGGCGGCCGGGCGACAAACACTGACGGCAAGAAAAATGCACACGGTTAGGGAAGCAATAATGTCCAAGCGAACAACACCGGCGAGCAGGAACACTGGCCGTGCGAGCTGGGCGAGGAATACAACGAGAAGCGAGCTCAGAGACTACACACACTGTGATAAAGGAGAGGTCGTTGACATGAGCAAACCAGCGGGGCCCAGCGACGGGGGGAGGGGGACTATAAAAGCAGAGGGAGGGGGAGAAGAAATGGGAAGAGACATCAGCAGAGGGGGGCTGCGGCTAGGCAAACAACTAACCACAAAGAGAAGGGAAAACAAGAGGAGTTGGGCCGCAAGAGATGAGCTGCAGTTAGAGATTTTCTAACCGCCCAGAGTCGCCAACAAGCGAGAGCACGACTTAACAAGTTTTAGGATTGGAGACTCTGATACCATGTAGAAATGCACAAAGGAGAGAAAAATAAAAATAATTTTATTAATTTTTCAATTTTCTTCATGTATGAATAATGTATTTGTACATTTATATAAGAAGAAAAAGAGGAGAGGATTCCCATCCTAAGATGTGAGACTAAAATAAATAACAAGATGTGCCATAATTTGGGCCTTTACATATTTTCTTTAACACCCTTCAACAAAAAACCTGTCTGTCATTGAGTATATAGATCGTTTTGATGAATGAGTAGTCAGGAACAACTAAGAGGAGCTAGCTATGATCGCTTATTGATTTTGGCACGGACTTCGATCTATAATACTACTATGTTGACCAATTAATCCTTAGGGTCTCTCGAGCAGAGATACCGGCTTGCCCTTCATTTCGAGCAGTCCTTGAGACCCACTAGATGATGTAGGCTCAATTTTAGGGTTTTGGAAAATAATTAAATTTTTTTTTACTAAAGAAAATACTTTTAATTAAAATAGAAAGTTAAGGTTTTGAATTAAAAAAAAAACACGAGGGCCGTGGCGGTCAAATCAAATTTTCGCGTGCGCGATTTCAACGACGTCGCTCTGAGGTTTGAGAAGTTCGTTAATTTCGTTCGAGTGGAACTCCTACACGCTTTAGGGTTCCAAGTCCTCTGCGAAATCTACACGATCACAAGCCGAATTGCAAACAATAATTTATGAAATAAACGGTACTAGTAGCAGAAGAACGCAATGACAAGCCTAAATTATTTTAAGTAAAACATAAATTTACCCAAGTGATCGGCAGTTGTGAAGGACCCTCCTAATCAGTCAACACAGCCGGTGTTCTTCGGGGTTTGACTGGAAACTGTCGGATTCAACAACCAGAGAAAGCTCGCAGTCGACGGTGTTGAACAAGACCGGGACGCCGGGGGGGGGGGGTTGCTGAGGTTGATGGCGCCTGGCGAGGCCTTGGCCGACGGAGGCGACGCTGCTGGATGGAGTTCGAGGGGTCGACGTGGGACGAAACGAGCGGCAGGCCCGACGACACCGGCTGGCACGAATGCGAGATGGCTTCGGGCGAACTCGGTCTGTCGCAGGTGGTGGTGTTATCCCGACGGGGTCGAGGCGCGGTTGGGGAATGGCGGCGTGACCGGTGTGGCATAGAACGAAGAATAGGTCGTTCTCTGTCTTTTCCGGCTTTGTCTTCACGGGTCGGCATGGGCTGAATTTAAGCAGGCTTCATGTTTCTTTCTTTTTTTTAGAATAAAATCTGCGCAGTATATTTTGTATTCAAAGAATGAGATTCGTCTTCCTTATTTTATGGAACGATATTTCCCAAAATATGATTGGCTCTAGTTAGATTTGAAATTTGAAATTTAAATTTATGTTTACTTAAAAGGCTTGGGCTTGCTGTTATCGTCCTATTACTAATAATACCAGACCGTTTTATTCAGGGTCTTAATGACCGGTCAAACCAATGAGCCAACGAGCATTTGAAATGAGTACATGAAATAAAATGCACAAAAAAAATACAATTGCATAAAAGAAAAATTTACTGCGATGCGCTAGGATGCATTGCGGGACACATCAATTCCCCTGGAGTTGAAAGGGCTCGACCCCGGCGAGAACTCGCAAAGACTAACAATCGAGAGGTCTGGGCGGCGGCGTCGTAGCTCGTCAGTGCTGATCCATGTACTGTCTGTGATGTCCCTTCCCGCCAGGAGACTAAGTAGCGTTTGTACGTCCCGTGACGAGTACGAAACTCTCGAACATCAAGAACCTGATCGATCTCCTAGTGCTGGGTGTCTGCACTGAAGCCAAGTCTGGTGGGATCTCTGGAGCTGTCGTCGGCGGGCTCGGGCTGGAACTAGGTGGATCCCCATAGAAAGTGTCAGATCTGCCACGTTAAATATCGAAGACGTGCCAAATTCGGCGGGCAAATTTAGGAGATATGCATTCTCACCGATGCGCTTCCGGACTTGGAAAGCCCCAAACTTTCGCTACTGTAACTTGTGGTATGTGCCTGGAGTGAATCTCTACTTCCTAAAATAAGCAAAAACCAGATCTCCTTCTGAAAAATATAACTCCCGGCGATGACGACCGGCCATAGATTTATATTTTTCAGAAGTTGCTCGCAGTTTATTAGTAATAGATTTATGCAGTTCTTTTAAATATTCAACACGGGTTTGCGCATCAAAAGAAATACGTTCATGAGTCGAAAGAGAGTGACGATCAAGTAAATGAGGTATAGAGAATTCGTAAACAATCTCGAAAGGAGATTTAGCTGTGGAGCGATTAGTAGAATTATTGAATGCAAATTCAGCTTTTGTCAGTATAAGATCCCATTATTTCATATTCTCCCCCGTCAAACACCTAAGTAGGTCCCCCAAGCTCCTATTACCGACCTCAGTCTTCCCATTAGTCTGAGGGTGATATGCGCTGCTAAATTCGAGTTTGGTATCTAGGCGGGCCCATAGTGTTTTCCAAAAATACCCCATAAAACGAGTTTCCCTATCAGAAGTGATCGACTTAGGAATTTCGTGCAGTCTAACGATTTCTTTAAAAAAAAATTCGGCGATGTGTACTGCACTGAAAGTTTTTCTACACGGAATGAAATGTGGCATTTTCGAAAATCGGTCTACGACTACAAAAATAGAATCGACCTTCCTCTGAGTGCGAGGAAGTTCTACTACGAAGTCCATCGAGATGTCATCCCATGACCGCTCAGGTATCGGTAAGGGGGTGTATAATCCAGTGTTTTGTGCGTGCCCCTTATACAACTGACAGGTGGTGCAGTGCCTAATGAATTCGGTGACATCACGCTTCATATTTGGCCAATAATAACGTCCGCTGGCGATATCGAGTAATTTAGATTGGCCTACGTATCCATCTAACCCAGACGAGTGGAGCTCTCTAAGTACTGTCTCTCGAAGTGGACATTCGCAAATGCAAAGGCGAGTGCCCCTAAACAAGTAACCCTCACTCATGATGTACTGTGTAGTGGGATCTGCCCCACTGTGCTGGCATGAGATCCAAATGTCGCGGAAAAAAGGATCTGTGGAGTATAAGTCTCGCTGTGAGTCTAAGTCAGTGATGGACGACTGTAGCGTGACTAGCAGATGAGTACGTCGACTAAGTGCGTCAGCAACTCGATTCGTGACACCGGGTTTGTGCTTCTAGTAAAACGTGAACTCCTGCAGGTAAGCAGCCCACTTGGCATAACGTCTGATCTCCTTCTGGGAGTTCAGATGCTTCAGAGCCTCATAATCAGTGTTCAGCACAAACTCATGCTGAATCAGGTAGTGTCTCCAATGTCGGAGAGTTTGAACGATAGCGTAAAACTCTAGGTCGTAGGTGGAATATTCTGTCTTCACCTAGTTCAATTTCTCACTAAAGAATGCGATGGGACGACCCTCCTGACTCAAAACTGCGCCAATGCCTACGATCGATGCGTCACAGTCAACCTCAAAATTTTTCTCAAAATCAGGCAGCGTTAACACAAGTGCACTCGTAAGTCTCTCCTTAACCAAAAGAAACGCTCGCTCGGCTTCCTCAGTCCAAATAAACAATCTCTTTTTCAGGCAATCAGTCACATATGCTATCAGGGTACTAAAGTTTCGAATAAACCGCCGATAAAAAAATGCTAGCCCATGAAATCCTCGAGCCTCAGTAATCGTCCTAGGGCTAGGCCATGATTCTATCGCCTTGACCTTCTCTCTATCAACTCTAATGCCCTCATAAGAAACGATATATCCTAAGAAGGTCAGGCTATCAGTAAAAAATGTGCATTTCTTCAAGTTTATATGTAACTTATTTTTTCGTAGGATCTCTAAGACTTGCCTATGGTGAATCATGTGCTGATCTTGATCAATGCTATAAATCAAAA
Organism: Platanthera zijinensis; assembly: GCA_039513925.1. Lineage (NCBI taxonomy): Eukaryota > Viridiplantae > Streptophyta > Magnoliopsida > Asparagales > Orchidaceae > Platanthera > Platanthera zijinensis. The sequence goes on along the minus strand of CM077085.1, from coordinate 179,475,534 downwards.
TATCATCAAAGTACACCACTACACAAACTCCTATGAGTGGCTTAAGCATTTGATTCATCACTCGCATTGTTGGAATCCCACCTTATTTAGGGTTGATTTGGGCTAGGTTCACTATTAGGTTTGTTGACCCATCATGTATAGCCTATGGTCATTTGTTTTTCTAAGGTTAAGGTTAGTCTTATTAGGTTAACCTTTGAACCTGCCTTCAGAAGACTTCAAAGACTCAAGAACTTAGAGACAAACAGTTTTAAAGACTTTAGAAATTCTGCTTGACGATAGCTAAACTCAGCTCGATGATCGTCGATCTCCGATCGACGAACTCAGAGTTCCTTCTCTGAGTTGAGCTCGACGAAAGTCCAGCTGAGGTCGACGATTTCTGATCTCATATCAGAAGTTCAGCTCGACGAAAGTCTTTCTCTGGTCGACAAACTTGAAGCTCAGATTGGCAGTCCTTTTTCAGTTCATGATCGCTGAGCTCAGCTCGACGAAGGAGATTTCTCAGCTCGACGAACTTGGAGTTCAGATCGACAAAATTCTTCCTGAGGTCAACTATTTTCCTTCAGGTTCTGTTTGATGTTTTTCCTCTTCAGTTTCTCAGTTCGGCTGTCAATTTATTTGATTATATTTAAACAGTAATACTCTGATAATTAATGCTTATATTCTCAAGAATATAGCCGTTCCATGACAACATTAATTATGCTATTTCACAGAGTTATTACTTGACTTATTTCCAGAGACGGTTAGAGAATTCATTTAAGACAATTCTAGTCGTTCAATCTCACAGATTTTCTGCAGTCAATCAAGGATTGGATTCAAAATTCAAAAGATCGATTTTCTTCATGGAATATAAAAGACTTTCTTTTAGAAGATTAAAGACAGAGCATAGACAGAATATACAGAAGCTATTGAATTATGCATACAGAAAACTGAAAGAAGAATACAACTCTCATAGAATATCAGTTTTCTTCAGTTTTGCTTCAGGACTTTTCAAGAGACAAACAATCTTCACCAGTCTAAAAGTTTCCTGAAGATCAATCTTCAATCTGAAGGCCTACACCATGAGCAAAGCTCTCATTCTCCTGAATTCTTCTACATCTCAGGGGGAGCTTTGACAACAACAACATCCACTAGTCTTCTCTCTGATTATTGACAGAGAAGGCATCATCTTTATTTTCTTTTACCACTGTAATAGGATTTCCTAAATCCCTTCAAAAGTTATACCTTTTGGTTGTCAAGTCTCCTGATCAAAAGACTTGTTTTGGTTTTTGGGCATCTGGTCAAAAGCTCAAAGTGTTATGAGATCTCCCTTGAAATAGATCTTGTGGTGACAGGGTATCTGAGCAAAAACCTGTGGTGGCAGGGCCCCTGATCAAAAACCTGTTAGTGGATTTCTACCAGGTGGTAGAAGAGTGGATGTACCCAAGTTTAGGGGAAACACTATAAATTCTTTGTGTCGTCTGGATTGCTCTATTGTTTATTTCTGTGTGCTGTGATTGTCTTTGTTTTTCATTTCTCTTTATACATATACTTATCAGTTATTTTAATTCGCTGTAAAAATTAATCAAAGTTTTTTAAATACTCTATTCACCCCCCTCTAGAGTTAATACAGATCTATCTTTCACTTTCAATTGGTATCAGAGGGTAATGTTATTTGGTTTCACAGGCTAACACCTGAACCAAAAGATCTTTGATAGATCTTATTATCTCTAGTGTCTTTTTTATATCATGACACAAAGTAAAGAATATTCAAACACCAGACCTCCAGTGTGCAACCTTAACAAGTTTGCACTTTGGAAGACAAAGATTAGGTTATATATGAATTCAGTTGATGAAGATATCTACAATTCCATTTTGACAGGTCCCCCACTTCCAGTGGCTACTACTTTAGATACAACTGCAATTCCACCATTTGAGTGGACTGAGGCACAGAAGAAATCAAAGGTTATAGATGCTAAAGCAATGAACATTCTGACACAAACAATGTTAGATGATATTTTCCAGAAGATTGCCGAGTGTACATCAGCAAAGGCCATTTGGGATTCTCTTAACCAAATGGTAGTAGGATCAGCTGATGAAAGAAAAGATAGAAGATCTCATCTCATTTCCCAATATGAGAACTTCAAGAAAGAAGAGTCAGAGTTAGTGGCTGATATATACAACAGACTGAGCTTGATCATCAATGAGCTGAAGAACCTGGACAAGAACATATCACTGACTTAGATCAATGATAAGATTCTTATGTGCTTCCCTAACACATGAGACTCTAGGATCTGGCCAATCAAGGAGGCCAGAAGCCTAAATGAAATCTCTACTGAGTCTTTGCTAGATAAGCTCAAGTCTTATAAGCAGCTTATCAAGACTAGAGAAGCAGCTGAACAGAAGACTCCTACCTCATGAAGGAAGGAGCAAAGCATTGCCTTCAAGGCATCTGAAGAATCAGAAACTCTACCAACAAATGAAGAGTTGATGAGTCTCTTAGCCAAGAGATTTTACAAAATGGCTAAGAAGGATTTCAGAAGAAGATCAACAAGAACTGAGGATAAGCCAAAGTATGACAAGACTCCTACTAAGGAAGTTGTCTGCTATGGTTACAGGAAGCCAGAACACATTCTTCCAGAGTGTCCAGAGGCTCAAAAGAAGGATAAAAGAAAAGAGAAAGAATACAAGAAGCACTACAGCAAGTCTTCTTCCAACAAGTATAAGAAGAAGGAAAAAGGCTTTATTGCTGAGACTTGGAGTGAGTCTGAAAAAGAGTCTTCATCTTCCAGCTCTAGTGAGGATGAAGAAGAGGCAAAAGCCAGAGAGATTGGCCTGATGACAATTGATGATTCATGCAGCCATTCAGCAGCTGATGAATCAACAGAAGAATCAGAATCAGAATCAGAAGAGGATCAGGTAATAACCTGTTTTGATTTCAATTCTGATCATTTTAAAGCTGAATTCAAACTGTTATGTAATGATTTAATTAAGTCTGAGAAGGAAATCAAACTTCTCAGAAATAAACAAATTGAATTTGATAATTTATTTTCTGAAAACATAAAACTAAAAGATGAACTAGATATAACTTCTGAACAAATCATTTCTTTAAAAACTGAACTAAATGAGGCTAAACAATTTGAAGAATCCCTAAATGGGAGAAGTATTAAATTAATGGATATAACCAGCACAATAAATGCTAGGCTTAATGATAAATTAGACTTAGGAGCTTCATCTAGTCAGCCACCAATACTTATGAAAAATATTCTTTCAACTCATATCAAATTCATATCAGAAAAGAGCAAAGAAAAATTAGAAGACAATAACCAACAAATAAAAGAATTTCAAAAACCCAAACAAAAAAAAGGAAAAATAAAAATTTCAATAAAAACCATGTTCAACATTTTTCGTCGAACTCAGATCGACGAAATGTATATGGTTCGTCGAACTCAGATCGGCGAACTATGGACGCAGATTTTATATATAATAAATCGTCTAACTGCGATCGACGAAATTTTTATGGTTCGTCGAACCGCGATCGACGAAATTGGGGCATAGGAATGAATACTTTCATTCTCTGAGCGGAGTTCGACGAACTCATCCCTATTCGTCGAACGCAGATCGACGAACTTACTGGAATTCGTCGACCTCAGATAATTTCAACAGAAACCTAAATTTTTCCAGAAATGTTAATCAACCTAAATCATTTTTTAATCTCTTTACCCAATGGATAATTCCACCTAGAAGATTTCACCCCTTATAATACAAAGACCAACCTGATTATTCTTATACTTCTAGCTATAAGTTTGAGAAGAATCAAGGACCCAAGGTTACCTGGGGCAAAAACAACTAATTTATTTTCTTGCAGGTATACAACTATCCTACCATAGAGCAACAGTGACACTTGGATAGTGGATGTTCAAAGCATATGACAGGAAACAAGGACAACCTAACTAACTACAAGTCAAAGCTTGGACCAAAAGTGATCTTTGGAGACTCCAACCGTGGTCAAACAGAAGGCTATGCGAATGTTAAAGTTGGAGCTGTTACATTCAAAAAGGTTGCATATGTGAGTGGTTTAAAACATAACCTGATATCCATAAGCCAGTTATGTGATGAAGGTTATCAGGTATCTTTTAACAAATCTTCCTGTATTATTACTTCAATAGATAACAAAACTGTTTTAACTTGACTTAGACAAGGAAATATTTATGTAGTTAATTTCAAGTCAGCTAGTTCAGAAATTTGCTTATTCAATCAAGTTAGTAATAATAATGATTTATGACATAAAAGACTAAGACATGTTAACCTAAGAAATATTGCTAACTTATCTAGGGACAACCTTGTTAGAGAATTGCTTTCTGGCCCCTACAAGAAGGAAAGTCTCTGCAGTGCTTGTCAATTAGGCAAACAAACTAAAAATAACTTTAAATCTATTAGTAAGAGCGATTCACCCAGGATTCTGTACTTGCTACATATGGATCTTTTTGGACCCATTGCAGTACAGAGCTTGGGAGAGAAATTTTACACTTTAGTTATTGTAGATGACTTCTCTTGATTCACTTGAGTGTTCTTTTTGAGAAACAAGTCAAATAACTTCAAAGTTCTTACAGACTTTCTTAAGAACATAAAGATTGAGTATTCTACTCTAGTTGCATTGATCAGAAGTGATCATGGTACTGAGTTTGAATCTCTTTCTATGCAAGAATTCTGTGAGAAGGAAGGTATCAGACATTACTTCTCTGCTCCTAGAACTCCTTAACAAAATGGGATAGCAGAAAAGAAAAATAGAACTTTAATTGAATCTGCAGGGACATTGCTTGCAGATGCTTATTTGCCCCTATCCTTTTGGGCAGAGTCTGTAAGCACAACAAACTATGTTCTGAATAGAAGTTTAATACATAAACTTAAGGGTAAAACTCCCTATGAACTGCTCAAAGGGGGGGCAACCCAAAATAGATTATTTTAGAGTTTTTGGTTGTAGATGTTACATACACAATAATAACAAGAAACATCTTAGAAAGTTTAAAGGCAAAGCTGCAGAGGGAATTTTTCTTGGATATTCCCAAGTCAGCAAGGCCTATATGGTATTTAATAAATCAACTTTGAAAATGGAAGAATCTGGACATGTAACATTTGATGAAAGTTAACATGTTTTACAAGGAGAAGGATTCTTCTACCAGAGGTTTATTACAGGTAATCCAACTGTGTGAGAAATTGGATGATTTAAACCTCGCCCAAGAGGTTATATCACATCCTTCTCCACAAATTGATGAAGACAGTGAAGAAGATCTCATTGAAATAATTGCTGAACCTACAACAGCCAATATAATTCCACAAGAGGAATTAATTCCTAATGTTGTTGCTGAATAAACTCCTCCTACTGATCTTGTCACACTTAGAGATCACCCTATATCTCAAGTGATTGGAGACATATCAGTTGCTGTGCAAACAAGTCATCAACTCAACCAAGAAGATTTGATGCATGCTTACTTCATATCTCAACTTGAGCCCAAATTCATAAAAGATGCAGAGCAAGATCCCCACTGGATTATTGCAATGCAAGAGGAGCTCAATCAATTTGAGAGATGCAGAGTTTGAGATTTAGTTCCAAAACCCAAAAACTACCCAGTCATTGGAATTAAATGGGTATTTAGAAACAAATTGGATGCACACGAAGTTATAGTAAGGAACAAAGCAAGGCTGGTAGCACAAGGATATTCACAAGAGGAAGGAATTGATTATGATCAAACCTTTGCACCTGTTGTAAAACTTGAGGCTATCAGAATCTTTCTTGTCTATGCAGCCTACAAGAAGTTCAAAGTCTACTAGATGGATGTCAAAAGTGCTTTCTTAAATGGTGAACTCAAAGAGGAAGTTTATGTGTAGCAACCACCAGGTTTTATCTCTCAAACTCATCCCTCTTTTTGTTTTTAAATTGCATAAAGCTCTCTATGGTTTAAAGCAAACTCCAAGAGCTTGGTATGAGACCCTAACTAGCTTTCTTTTAGAGCATAAGTTCTCTAGGGGTATTGTAGATAGAACTTTATTTTTCAGGCATCATAAAAATAAAATATTATTAGTACAAATATATGTAGATGACATCATTTTTGACTCTACTTGATTCCAAACTATGCAAAAGGTTCTCTGACCTGATGCATTCTAAGTTTGAAATAAGTAGCATGAGTGAGCTTTCATACTTCCTTGGTCTTCAAGTGAAGCAATCCCCTGATGACATTTTCATCTCCCAATCTAAATGTGCTAAGAAGCTAGTTATAAGATTTGGGATGTCTGATGCCTCAACTATGAAAACACCCATGACTTCCAATGCTGTGATTGATTCTGATGAACAGGGCAAGTCAGTTGATCAGAAAACATATAGGGCTATTGTTGGGTGCTTGTTGTATCTCACAGCTAGTAGGCCAGACATAATGTTTGCTACATGCCTTTGTGTTAGGTTCCAAGTGAACCATAAAGAATCTCACCTTATTTTCCTAAAAAGAATTTTGAGATATATAAAGGGTTGCCCAAATCTAGGACTGGTATCCAACTGAGTCAGAATTTAAATTAACTGGATTCTCAGATGCTGACTTTGCTGGATGTAGAGTTGACAGAAAAAGCACATCAGGAACATTCCAGTTCCTTGGTGATAGGCTTGTGTCTTGGTTTTGCAAGAAACAGACATCTGTGTCCACTTCAACTGCAGAAGTTGAATACATTGCAGCTGATAGTTGTTGTTCATAAATTTTGTGGATTCAAAACCAACTCCTGTATTATGGTTACAATCTAAATAATTCAACTATATTTTGTGATAATACCAGTGCAATTTCCATTGCATAAAATCCAATGCATCATAGTAGGACCAATCATATAGAAATTAGATATCATTTCATTAGAGATTGTGTGGATAAAAAAAATTAATCTTGTCTTTATCTCTACTGATTTACAAAAAGCAGACATTTTCACCAAACTTTTGGATGAAAAGAAACATCTGTTCTTCTTAAATCAGCTAGACATGATTAATGGAGAAAGCCAAATTTGATTTCTGTCTAGGTCTTAAGAATTGATCACTTTTCGTCGAACGGAGACCGACGATCTGTGAACTCTTCTAGAGTTTTTCGTCGAACGGAGATCGACGAAATCTCTTTGAGAAATTTTCTCGTCGAACGGAGATCGACGAATTTATTTCTGAAAATATTTCGTCGAACGGAGATCGACGATTTGTTTTCCCGCTCTTCTAACTTAGGTCGACGACTTTTATCTCTTTATGGGTATTTTCGTCGAACTGAGCTCGAAGTTTTTCTTTTCGCTGGACGGAGTTCGTTGCTTCACCTTCTAAAACCTTATATCTAGGTTTTCATCAAACTCCATCCCGCGCTTTCCAATTCCCTTCTGCACTTGATCTTTTGTTGTTTGTGTTTGCAGAGTAATGATGATTTCTCCAGCACTCCTTGCAAGCATGAAGTTCTACGCAGGATTCGATATAGACATGGAATCATTTTCTCATACTGATCAGATTTTTCAAGATATTCTGAAACTATTTGAAAGTTCAAATATGCAGTTTCTCATGACTACCAGGATCAAGTTACCAGTACAAGAGATTAAGGAATGAGTTTTCTCGGCACAGATTCAGGATTCTCAAGTTATTATCGACTCAATTTCTGGAACCCGATTCCTCTTTCTCCCGAGATTTTGACTGAAATTTTTGGTTTTGTGAATGGAGAAGATGAGATAGAATTGTCTAGCAGAGAATTTGATGAGATGCTAGATAGGTTAGGTCATTCTGCAGGAAACCCTAACCATCTTCTGAAGAAGAATTTATCTATCGAATATAGATTTTTGGCTGATATTGTAGGCAAAGTGCTGTTAGGAAAGCATCTGCACATGATCATATCACTAGGCACCAGTTCCACTTGATGTGTGCCCTAGTTAATCAGAAATCAGTAAACTGGGGAAGTATTTTGTTTGATTTGATAAAGAGGAAAATTAATAAGAAGAATGTATGTTTTGGAAGGATACTAGGAATATTTCTGCAGGCAAAGTCTCCAAATCTGTTGGTCTCTCAGACCACATTTATCAATGCCTCAAAGAGACTTACTTCTGCCCTGTTTGGCAGATGGGAGAGGACTATTCCCAAGCCCTCCATGACCTCCTCTTCCAGAATAGCTTCTGAGAACACAAGGGCTTGTTCAGCCGCTCCCCAACCTCATGAAGAAGCTCCTGCTCTCTCTCCTGTTAATCCTCCATCGCCACCTCCTTCAATATTTCCTTCATCAACTCCCCTCCAACAAACTTCCACTTCCATTCATCCAGTATCTCCATCTCAACCATCATCACCTGTTCATATCAATGAGGATACACCACCATCTCCACCTCCTCAATCTCCAATTCCATCTCACATTGATGACATTCCATCTAGCTCCACTCAACCAAACTTCAATCTTCTGTCACCTCAATCTCCTCAACCATCTCCACACCACTCTCCAATTCAGTCCCCCATCCAGGAAGATATCCCTACCAACATTCCATCAAACACTCCATCATCATTTCCAGAATTTCTTCAATCAGGCTTCCCTCAAGCCATGTCTATCTGTTCTAATTGTGGTCACCAATCCACATATACCCTTTCTACTCCTGAACCTCTCTACCTCAACTTTTCTTACATTGCTAAGGATCTCCTCAAATTTATCTCTCCAACTCTCAAGCAGCTAATAACTGAGGCTATTGCTCCTCTCTCTGCTTTTATCTCCACTCTTTCTGCCCAAATTGCTGTTTTCTCCTCTGTCCCTTCTTCTGGGGGCCTGACTTCAGGACTTTCTAAAACCAGGCAAGGGGAGATGTTCCATGAAGAAGCTTCAGCAGCAGCAGCTCCAGCTCCTCCAGCAGCAGCAACAGTTCCAGATGCAGAAATTCCAGCAGAGATTATTGATATTCTTGATGAAGATACAGATACAAAAATGACTTATTTTGAAGATACAGAAATAACTACTATTGGTGATTTCATCATAAATCCCACAGTTGATTTAGTTTCTTTGTTACATTCTTTTGACTCAGTATATAGCAACATCCTACCAGTTTTTGCTGATTCTGTTCGAGATGTGTCTAAAGCTATAGTTTGTTATTCATCTTCTATAAGTCCTGAAGTTTTGGAACAACTTAGGACAAACTTTTTAGTTTCTAATACTGTTATAGAGCCAAAGGCTTTTTCCCCTCCAACCTTTAGATGGGCCGAGTCTCCCATGCCAGACATGGATGAGATAATGTTTGCAGATATGGAAGAGGAAAGTGATTCTATTCAGGATCAAGTTGTTACAGAAGTTTCTGCAAAGCCAGTAATTCAAGAACAGCCTCCGGCTCATCCAATTCTCACTGATGATATGCTGAAACAGATTCATGCTCTATATGATAATCCAGCAAATTCTTCTGATGATGATGATGAAGACTCTGATGATTCTTAGGATACAGCTCTAAGAAAAGAAAGACTAAGAAAAAGGCTCCTCCTAAGGTTGCTCCAAAGCCCAATCCATCTGCTGATACTCCATATTATATTTTGCATAATATAAATCTCACTCCAGACTCCCCTAACTGGATGAGATATTCTAAAAATAAATTGTAGGCAAGGAAGAAGAGCAGAAGGTACTCTCCTCCACCTCCATTCAGGAGAGGCCCTCCTCCCCCTCCTTCAGCAGTTGGATCCTCTGGAAGTGTTTCTCAAGCTCCAAAGTTTACATCTTCTCCGCATTCCAAATCTTCTTATAGCAGACAACAACACAGTTCCAGCAGCAACAGACAACAACAGTAACAAAAGCAAAGCAGGCAGCAGAAATCATCTGAATCAAATCAGCAAGACAAATCTAGTCCTGAAAGGCCTTTGTCCCCAGTGTGTGATCCTGAGATGGATCCTAACTCTAGGATGGCCAGGTTCAAAAAACTAATAGGACTATCTCAAATCAGAAAAGCCAAAGAAGAACAAGATACTTCCCAATATACAACAATGTCCTCTTACAAGAAGAAAGAGCTTGAAAAGTATCAGGTACAAAATCTTTTTAATGTTGATACATATATGTCTCTGCATCCTGAAGCAGTTGTACCAAAAGCTGCTGCTGTCACAATTCTTGAAGCTGAAGATTTAAAGATGTCAAAGCAGCAAGCAGTTGATCCAAACAGAGAAATTATCTTCACAAAACCTTCTTGCTAGAACTTCACAGGATTCTTCAAAGAAAGCTTGACAGTTCTTCTTTTTCTGCTTTTGATCTTAATTGTTATTTGTTGTAAATTTGTCACAAGAAACTTTTGTTTATATCTGCTGAAACTTTATGATTCTGCCAGATATTATTTTATGCTTTGTGATTTTTCTTTTATTGTTGTTCATAGTGACCTCACCTAAATAGGGGGAGATTGTTGGAGCCCCACCTTGTTTAGGGTTGATTTGGGCTAGGTTCACTATTAAGTTTGTTGACCCATCATGTATAGCCTAGGGTCATTTGTTTTTCTAAGGTTAAGGTTAGTCTTATTAGGTTAGTCTTTGAACCTGCCTTCAGAAGACTTCAGAGACTCAAGAACTTAGAGACAAGTAGTTTTAAAGACTTCAAAAATTCTACTCGACGATAGCTGAACTCAGCTCGACGATCGTCGATCTCAGATCGACGAACTCAGAGTTCCTTCTCTGAGTTGAGCTCGACGAAAGTCCAGCTGAGGTCGACGATTTCTGATCTCATGTCAGAAGTTTAGTTCGACGAAAGTTTTTCTCTGGTCGACGAACTTAGAGCTTAGATTGGCAGTCCTTTTTCAGTTCATGATCACTGAGCTCAGCTCGACGAAGGAGATTTCTCAGCTCGACGAACTTAGAGTTCAGATCGACGAAATTCTTCCTGAGGTCGACTATTTTCCTTCAGGTCCTATTCGATGTTTTTCCTCTTCAGTTTCTCAGTTCGACTGTCAATTTATTTGATTATATTTAAGCAGTAATACTCTGATAATTAATGCTTATATTCTCAAAAATATAGCCGTTCCATGACAGCATTAATTATGGTATTTCACAGAGTTATTATTTGGCTTATTTCCAGAGACAGTTAGAGAATTCATTTAAGAAATTCTAGTCGTTCAGTCTCCCAGATTTTTTGCAGTCAATCAAGGATTGGATTCAAAATTCAAAAAGTCGATTTTCTTCAAGGAATATAAAAGACTTTCTTTTAGAAGATTAGAGACAGAGCATAAACAGAATATACAGAAGCTATTGAATTGTGCATACAAAAAACTGAAAGAAGAATACAGCTCTCATAGAATATCAGTCTTCTTCAGTTTTGCTTCAAGACTTTTCAAGAGACAAACAATCTTCACCAGTCTAAAAGTTTTCTGAAGATCAATCTTCAATCTGAAGGCCTACACCATGAGCAAAGCTCTCATTCTCCTGAATTCTTCTACATCTCAGAGGGAGCTTTGACAACAACAACATCCACTAGTCTTCTCTCTGATTGTTGACAGAGAAGACATCATCTTTATTTTCTTTCACCACTGTAAAAGGGTTTCCTAAATCCCTTCAAAAGTTATTCCTTTTGGTTGTCGTGTCTCCTAATCAAAAGACTTGTTTTGGTATTTGGGCACCTGGTCAAAAGCTCAAAGGATTGTGAGATCTCCCTTGAAATAGATTTTGTGGTGACAGGGCACCTGAGCAAAAACCTGTGGTGGCAGGACACCTGATCAAAAATCTGTTAGTGGATTCCTACCAGGGTGGTAGAAGAGTGGATGTACCCAAGTTTAGGGGAACCACTATAAATTCTTTGTCGTCTAGATTGCTTTATTGTTTATTTCTGTGTGCTGTGATTGTCTTTGTTTTCATTTCTCTTTATACATATACTTATCAGTTATTTTATTCCGCTGTAAAAATTAATCAAAGTTTTTTAAATACTCTATTCACCCCCCCTCTAGAGTTAAGACAGATCTATCCCTCACTTTCACGCATAATTGTACTGGGAGCATTGGATAGCCCAAATGACATCACCTGCCACTCGTATAATCCTTCCTTAGTTTTAAATGCACTCTTTCATTCGTCCCTAGGTCGAATCCTAATCTGGTGGTATCCACTTTTTAAGTTAATCTTTGAAAATACACGGGATCCACTGAGCATATCTAGCATGTCATCCAATCGGGGAATCAGAAATCGATACTTGATCGTGATTTTATTAATTGCTCAATTATCCACACACATACGCCATGTCCCATCTTTCTTAGGAACTAGAAGCGCGGGGACGGCGCACAGACTCATACTCTCCCTAACGTGACCCTTCAAAATCATATCAGTTACCTGCCTATGTAGCTCCTCATGCTCTTTCGGACTCATGCAATAATGGGGAAAATGAGGTAAACTAACGCCTGAGATGAGGTCTATGCAGTGCTGTACGTCTCTCATCGGGGGTAGCTGATCGGGAAGCTCCTCCAGCATGATCTTAGAGAACTCATCGATGAGGGGACATACCGTACAGGGATGTCTAATGTAGCGGGGGTGGTGTCGATACCTGATAACATATAGACGACCTCTCTATCCTTCTTCTCCTCCTGGAATTGGGACCCAGTCAGTAACATGGTGGCGGAGGGGAAGGATATCGCGGAGACAGTGGTAGAAGGGGGTGAAGGCCTCTCTGGGGCTTTGGGAACAAGGCCATTCTTCTGGGGGAGAAGAACGATCTTGCGACCATTGCGCTCGAAGGAGTGAGAGTTCTTTACACCATCATGAACTATGTGCCTATCGTACTGCCAAGGTCGTCCTAGCAGGATGTGACATACCTCGATAGTAGCTACATGACACCATAGAACGTCCTGATACATATTGCATATGGAAAACTCTACGAGACACTGGTGCGTGATAGAAATGGTGGTACTACTAGTGACCCATGACCGACTGTAGGGTTTCCCTAAGGGCTGCATTTTTAATTTCAGTTTATCCACCATGCGTTGAGAAACAAAGTTCTCCATATTACTGTTGTCTATAATGATGGAGCAGAACGGTTCCTCTATGCGGGCGGTGATACGAAAGATATTGTTCCTCAACCAGTCGTCATCAGTAAGAGTTCTGGGAGTTAGGATATTATGTTGGAGAACACGCTCTGACTGCTCAAGTTGTTCTCCCTCAATTTCGTACTCACTCTCTAACTCAGTCTCAGAGATCGGGTCAGTCTGGAAGTCACTAAGAAAGACCCCATACTCAGGTTCTGATCCACTCTCTGAATCGATGATGACGACGAAGTGGCGTCTCGGACACTCAGAAGACTTATGGCCCGGTTCCATACACTTAAAACACCTAAACGTCCTAGGTTGAGGTACAATGCCTGTAATCTCCTTGCCCTTGTTGGGAGGGGCAGGGAGTGCTGGGGTGCTCGTGGATGCTACCGGTCGAGAGGACCCGACAAGGGTGAAAGTGTGAGTCGGGTGGGACTTGTCAGTAGACTTATTTCCAGATGTTCGTTTCTGCAGTACCTCTACTCTACGTGTGCGACTCGTAACTTCTCCTAAATCCTTGTAATCAAGGAGTTCCAACTGATCTCAAATGGAGTAGCGTAGCCCGTTCAGATAACGGGAAACGGTCATGTCATCGTCCTCTCGGAGGTCGAGGCGAGACTGCAGGACTAGAAACTCATTTGCGTACTCATCGACAGATAATTTTTCCCGACGTAGATTATGGAACCTACGATACAGGGTTTGCATGTAATCAGACGGAACGTATCTCTTATGCAGTTGAGTTTTGAAGTCGTTCCATGTTGTGATCGGGGGCATACCTAAATTGAACCTAGACCGTTCTAATTGTCCCCACCAAACTAACGCGGATCCTTGTAGTCTAAGCGCGTCGTACTCAACTTGCCTAACTTGGGGCAATTGCTTCCAAGTCAGGAAACGATCCATCCTTTCACACCACTCTAGAAAACTCTCGGGCTCTATTCGCCCTTGAAAATCACCTATGTCCAGCTTGATTCCTACATCCCAACGGGGTTGGTGACGTGGTTCGTGACATGGTTCGTTATGTGCTTCTAGATCGGGGTGTGCGAGTTCCCGAGGCCTATGGTCAGGGTCGTTTTTGACCAACAGAGTAGGTGTTCGGTTGACGTGCAAGGTTGCTTCGATATTATTACCCAAAGTGCGCAACCCGTTCATGATATGAGTGACACTACCCATACCGGTAGTGAGAGTTTTGACTGTTTTCATCAAATCACTCATGCGTCGGGCCAGATCTCCTACGCTATTCTCTAATTGATCGACCCGCTTTTCCATCGAAAAATTCAAAATATTTTTTGGTTGGTAAAAATTTATTTATTTTTATTTTAATTTTATTAATTTTTTTAAAAAAAGAAAGAGCGTTCCCGAGAGGGAGAAAAATGATTTTTTTTATGAAGGAAAAATAAATTCTTTTTTAAATATTTAAGAAAAAAGATAAATTAAAAGTTTAGAATGAATTAAAATAGAATTTTTTTTTTAAATACGGATCGTTCGATTCACGATAGGAGAGAACCAAATTCCCTTTGATGCCAAACTGATGTAGGCTCAATTTTAGGATTTTGGAAAATAATTAACTTTTTTTTATTAAAGAAAATACTTTTAATGAAAATAGAAAGTTAGGGTTTTGAATTAAAAAAAACACGAGGGCCGGGGCGGCCAAATCAAACTTTCGCGTGCGCAATTTCAACGACATCGCTCTGACCTTTGAGAAGTTCGTTAATTTCGTTCGAGTAGAACTCCTACGCGCTTTAGGGTTCCAAGTCCTCCGCGAAATCTACACGATCACAAGACGAATTGCAAACAACAATTTATAAAATAAACGGTACTAATAGCAGAAGAACGCAACGTCAAGCCCAAATTATTTTAAGTAAAGTATAAATTTATACTAATGCATTGAGTGGAGGTTATACCGAAGTGATTGGCAGTGGTGAATGACCCTCCTAATCAGTCAACACAGTCGATGTTCTTCGGGGTTCGACTGGAAACTGTCGAAAGCTCGCAGTCGACGGTGTTGAACAAGACCGGGACGCTGGATGGGTTGCTGAGGTCGACGGTACCCGGCGAGGCCTTGGCCGACGGAGGCGACGCTGCTGGATGGAGTTCGAGGGGTTGGCGTCGTCTGTAATCGGCGCGGGATGAAACGAGAGGCAGGCCCGACGGCACCGGCTGGCACGAACAGGAGATGGCTTCGGGAGAACTCAGTCTGTCGCTGGTGCTGGTGTTATCCCGACGTGGGCGAGGCGCGATTGGGGAATGGCGGCGTGACCGTTGTGGCAGAGAATGAAGAATTGGTCGTTCCCTGTCTTTTCTGGCTTTTTCTTCACGGGTCGGCATGGGCTGAATTTAAGCACGCTTAATGTTTCTTTCTTTCTTTTTTTAAGAATAAAATCTGCGCAATATATTTTGTATTCAAAGATTGAGATCCGTCTTCCTTATTTTATGGAACGATATTTCCCAAAATATGATTGGCTCTAATTAGATTTAAAATTTTAATTTTAAATTTATGTTTACTTAAAAGGCTTGGGCTTGCTGTCATCGTCCTACTACTAATAATACCAGACCGTTTTATTCAGGGTCTCAATGACCGGTCAAACTAATGAGCCAACGAGCATTTGAAATGAGTACATGAAATAAAATGCATAAAATAAATAAATAAATAAAATACAATTGCATAAAAGAAAAATTTACTGTGATGCGCTAGGATGCATTACGGGACGCATTGTAACGCCCCCGGTTTTTCTGTGATTATTTAATCTTGGATTGACGTTACGTTGTCATATATTTGGCCTTTGCCGTTGTTAGAGCGTGGTCTTAGCTCTTTAGGCCTTCAAGTGACTTGTTTTGTAGCCTGTTTGCAAGATTTTCTAGCAAGCCGGAGTCTGTTTTGGTGACTCGGTGGTGCCTCTTCGGGAAAAATGCGGGTCGTGACACGCATCACTAGAGTTAGTCGAGTAGAATTTCACTTTGATCGTCCTATGGTGCATCACTCCTATCCCGTGGCAGCCCTCGTACCTACTACCTCCATAGACATGAAAGATGGATTTCCTGATACATAGTCATTTTATTCCCCTAAGGTTCAGTGTGCGATGAGAATCTCACCTCAGCATCTGACCCAGATCCTATGACATTGACCAGGAGTGTTCATGAATAGTCTAGAATGCTTGTTGTGAGTTGCCCTTCCCTTACTGCTGATACAAATGCTGTCATTTCACCTATCATAAACCCAGTCTCAAGTGCATGTCCCTTCAAGTCTCTTTATTTCACGGTACGTAGTCCTGATTCGAGTGGGTGTCTCGAGCCTATTATTTTTGATATAGTAGCTGTCTCACATGATCCTAGGGACACTACTGTTATTGGCGACACTCACCTGAAGTGTCATTCTGCTATCGATGGGTTCCTGGAGGAGCCTCCCGTTGAGGCTCCCAATGAGCCACCTGATAAATCCTCTCTAGTTAGCAGCTTCCCTAGTGTGGATCTCTTAGGTATTTGTTTGAGGGATCATCACATTCACAACAAACATTCTTAAACACCTCATGGAGAGCCACCTAACGAGTTTTACCTTTTGAAAGATATTCGATTCACCCCTCAGTTCCTTGACATCGCTTCGAGAGATCGCATCATGTAAACAAATATGTCTATCCTCCACCTGGTGAGCTTCTCTATAATTTACCTCCCTTCGAAGACATTTGATATGGCATGGTATTACATCTCTGTGCCAATGCTCAATATAGTCATTTGGGTGTTCACATACTTGATGAATATTTCTATATCCCACTCGAAGAAACTCCACAGAAACCACCCATCCTTGGGAATCATCATCACTATATGGAGCCCGTATCTTGTTAGTGTATCAGGTCGATCATTATTCATTTGCATCTATTGCATATTTTGAATGACATTCTTCGATGTAAAATTATATTACAACAACATTCAAGCCTTTATCCCACTATAGTGGGGTCGGCTATATGGATATTTTGTCGCCATTGTGCCCTTTCTTTAATCAAAATCTCACTAATGCCTAAGTACAACATGTCTTTTCTTATAGTTTCATTCCAAGTCTTTATTGGTCTACCCCTACTTCGTTTAACATGCCTAGTGACTAGACTCTCACAACGCGTAATGGGTGCCTCTAATGATCTCCTTTATACTTGTCCAAACCATCTTAGTCGAGCTTCTCCCATCTTCTCTGCAATTGGTGCTACTCCTGTCTTATCTCTGATACATTCTGATGTACACTCGAATTAGGGTGTCAAAATTAAACAATTCGTAAGCAAAATAATTTTTATTTTGTTGTAAAATAAAATAAAGGATTTGAAAAATAGGTAGCTTTTAATTCTTAAAAGAGTCCGAGCGAGCCAAATCGAGCTTTCGCGCGCGAAATCTCTTATCGTCCGAACTTCGTGATAACCGTCAGTTATTATTCAAGGGAAAGTTCTTTGCGTGTTTGTCGTTTTGAATCGCCGCGAGACGTGTAATTCCACAAATAATATCACAAGCAAGAATTTATGAAATAAACAATATTTAGAGTAGCGAGAACGTTCGAGGCAAGCTATAATTAATTAATTTAGGCGCATAAAATTAAGCCAACAAGAATAACAATGAGGCGGTGAGATTACCTAAGCATTTGAGCCCGCCCATGTTCAGTCAACACACGAGTTGTAACAGAAGTTCGCTGCCAGTGCTAGTTGACGGAAGAAGAGTGCTGGACGTCGACGTCAACGGGAACATGTCTCCATAGGCAGTAGTCGGGGTCGACGACGACCATGCAGGCGGAGGCGGCGCTTGCAGGGTACGGAGGAGCCGGATCTGGTTGTAGCGGGCGTTGCAGCGGCGTTGACACCGTCCGGGGCAGTGATGATGGCCACAATATCATCGTGGGTTGAGATGGGGAACAAGACCACGATGGCAGAGGGGCAAAGCCGCGACGCTGCTGTCTTCGACGGGCTGGTGCAGCGGGAGATGTTGGTATTCAGCCGACAATACAGGGAAATGAACAATTGTTTGTTCCCTGCTTCTATCCGGTCTGATTTCTTCTTCGTGCCCGTGGCTTTAATAAGGACTTCAAAGCACCAATTTCCAAATGATGATATTCCATAATAGTTCCTTTCCAAATCCCCTTTTTTGTTTTGCTCAGAATGATTTCCGGTGGAAACAAATATCTTTATATTTTTCTTCCAAATACAATTCTTGCTGGCAGTTGAAAATATACCATATCAAATGTTTCCAAATTGGCATTTAATTTTGATTTCAAAATATGGCGTTCAAATATAATCTCTTGGATATCTTGCTTTATTCAAAGTTATGCGACCTTAAATAATTTTAAGCTTGTTTTTACAGTCCTAGCTACATAAAGTACCGAGCCTATTTATTCAGGGTCTCATCGGCCGGTCAAACCGATGAGCCAAAACAAGTACATGAAATGAGAATGAGTACATGAAATGAAATACCCAAAAAAAAAACAAATATACGGCTAAGAATGACGATGCAACGAGGGTGCATCAATTCTCCCGGGGTTGAAAGAGCTTGACCCCGACGAGACTTTGCGAAAACTGGCAATGGAGAGATCTGCCATCGTTGATGGTGCTAGATTTGGTGGTATATATGGGTCCTCGACGGGTGGCTCAACTGGTGACCCAATGCGCTGCTGAACATGAACTAGACCAAACCTCCTGCAGTAAGCAATAACATGACCTCCCTTTGAAAAAAACAACTCACCGCGATAACGACCAACCATGAGTTTGTAGTGTTCAAAGGTTACTCGCAAAATTTTAGCTGTAATTTTATGCAGTTCTTTTAAATAATTAATATGAGCTTGCACATCGAAGGAAATACGTTTATGGAATGAAAGGTGGTGGTGGTCAGGTGGGCGGGGCAGTGCATGAAAAATCTTGAAAGAAGATATAGTAAGAGAGCGGTGTTTAAAATTATTACTTGTGAATTTAGCTTGTGGAGGTACAAAATCCTATTGCTTTAGATTCTTACCGATTAAACGTTTAAGAATATTCTCAATACTCTGATTAACGATTTCAGTAAGTTCATCGGTTAAAGAGTGATGAGCGTTGCTAAACTCGAGTTTGGTGTCAATTCGACCCATAATATATTTAAAATTTTGACTATAAAATGTTCAATACCTTGTTGCAATTCCACGAGTTTATTAATATCATAAATTTTAAAATTAATTATAATATTGTCTTTTAGAAGTTTCCAAAGAAATATTTTAAAACACGTGTCTATTAGGGGTGAAAATTTGTGGATTTCTGACTATCCTTATATCACGAGTCTTCTTAAATATGTTCATAATTTGAAAATAAATTTTTTCAAACATATTTATTTTTAGATGATAATGAAGTGATATGAAATGCTGTTCTCTAAATATAAAATCAACGTTTGGTGGTGATTCCAATGCTAAGGCCAAATTATCATTAGACATAGTATGTGTGAACTCAAGTGTTGGTGGTGAGAGTGGCCTAGGATAATCAGGACATATGTAGCTCGACTCTACGTCACCTAAGGTGCGGGGCTTATCACTAACTAGCTCTATCTTTGGGAGACTTGTGATTGAAACCGTATCATCCAAGATGAGTGTCTCATCACAATCACGTTCTTTTTCTTGAAGCAGGGACTCATGAAGAAACTTAATGACTACAGTTGGTGATTCAGTGGGGCCAAATGGAGTCTCAAATTCAATTGGGATGACATTAGTAGGAGGAAGAAACTCTTTTTCCTAAAGCGGGGGCTCAGGAAGAGACTTCTCAACCAGAGAGAGTGCTATTGTGGGGCTGAGTTAGGATAATATGCTCATGGGGGTGGTAACACTAGGAAAATCTATGTCCTTAAAGGTGGGGGTATTGACGAAACTAGTGAGGGGTCTAGCAGTGACCTAAATTCAGACTCCACCTTAAGGGCCATACTAGAAACTTCCTTAAAATTGCGATAACTGTGCAACTCTAGTTGAACCTTAATGGAGTAGTGTAACCCGTGCAGGTAACGGGATACAATCATTTCATCACCCTCCTGAATACTTAATCTAGACTGAAGTTTTAGAAATTCTCTAACGTACTCATCAACCGACAAACCTCTTTGTTGTAGATTTTGAAATCTACGATATAAAGTGTGGAGGTGATCGAGAGAGACATAGTGTTTGCGCAGCTCTGATTTGAACTCAACCCAAGTAGTGATTGGGGCAACCACAACTTATCTCTCATGCGTTGAAGTTGTTTCCACCATTCTAAGGCGGGTCCCTTAAGTGTACATGTCACATACTCGATTTGCCTACTCAAAGGTATTTGACTTCGACTCATGAAAGTTTTCATGCTACGACACCAATCTAAACATTCATTAAGTTCTAGAAGTCCATAAAAATCGCTCGGATATGTGTGTTCTAGGCGCTTAGAATCAGTGGGCTCATCATGCCATCAGTGTACATTGGCGAGAGACGCAATCATTTCGGTTAAATTTTTTATTCGAACATTTAAGTCTTCTATGATGCTCTCCAAACCCAAGCTAGGTGTTAAATGATTGACAATTTCCTCCATTTGAAATGATTTGATTAAATTTTCTTACAAAATTTATTTGACCTCTAAAATAATAATGATAATCATTTTAAAATAAGGTAAAGATTTTAAATAAGAAAAAATATTAATTTTTTTTTTTTTGAATAAAATAAAGTTTTTAACTTAAAAGGGCATACTAATTTTTTTAAAGGAGATTTAAAAAGATTATAATGGAATTTTTTTTTAAAAGATTTAATAAACCACTTTAAAAAAATGCGGATACCAATTTTATCAAAAATACCGGATTTACCGATTCACGATGGGAGTTAATCGAATTTCTCTGATACTAAACTGATGTAGTCTCGAATTAGGGTGTCAAAAATTAAGTAATTCTTAAGCAAAATAATTTTTATTTTGTTGTAAAATAAAATAAGGGATTTGAAAAATAGGTAGCTTTTAATTCTTAAAAGAGGTCGAGCGAGCCAAATCGAGCTTTCGCGCGCGAAATCATCTTATTGTCTGAACTTCGTGATAACCGTCAATTATTATTCGAGAGAAAATTCTTTGCATGTTTGTCGTTTTGAATCGCCGCGAGACGTGTAATTCCACAAATAATATCACAAGTAAGAATTTATGAAATAAACAGTATTTAGAGTAGCGAGAACGTCCGAGGCATTCTATAATTAATTAATTTAGGCGCATAAAATTAAGCCAACAAGAATAGCAACGTGGCAGTGAGATTACCCAAGTATTTGAGTCCGCCCATGTTCAGTCAACACACGGGTTGTAGCAGAAGTTCGCTTTCAGTGCCGGTTGACGGAAGAAGAGTGCTGGACGTCGACGTCAATGGGAATTGGTCGCCATAGGCAGTAGTTGTGGTCGACAGTGACCACACAAGAGGAGGCGGCGCTTTCAGGGTACAGAGGAGCTCGATCTGGTCGTAGCGGGCGTTGCAACGGCGTTGAAGGTGTCCGGGGCAGTGACGATGGCCACGATATCGTCGTAGGTTGAGAGGGGGAACAAGACCACGACGGCTGAGGGGCAAAACCGCGGCGCTGCTGTCTTCGACGGGCTGGAGCGGCGGGAGATGGGGGTATTCAGCCGACAATACAGGGAAACAAACAATTGTTCGTTCCCTGCTTCTATCCGTTCTGATTTCCTCTTCCCTGGATTTAATATGGACTTTAAAGCACTAATTTCCAAATGATGATATTTGTTAGAATTAGGTAAAAAAACACTCATATTAAATTATAACAAGCACCCCCTCTTATATAGTGAGGGGTGGAATACAAGGCTAAAAACACACCAAAAAAATAAAACTCAACATAACTTCTAACACTCCCCCTCAAGTTGGGCATGTTATATTTCTCATGCCCAACTTGTCAATCAAGCCATAGTGAAGATTTGCCCCAAGACTCTTTGTAAGAATATCTGCAAGTTGGCCCTCTGAGGGAACAAAGAGAATACATATGATCTTTTTCTCAATGTGTTCCTTAATGAAATGTCTGTCCACCTCAATGTGTTTTGTGCGATCATGCTGAACAGGATTGTTGGCAATGCTAATGGCAGCCTTGTTGTCGCAGTACAACTGAATAGGAGCAGTTTCACTCAACCCCAGATCACTCATGAGGGAGCGCAACCAGAGTCCTTCACAAATGCCATGTGCCATGACACGAAATTCTGCTTCAGCACTAGACCTGAAGACGACTTGTTGCTTCTTGCTTCTCCAAGTGACTAGATTCCCCCCAATAAATGAACAATACCCAGATGTGGATCGTCTATCTTCAACACTTCCTGCCCAGTCAACATCAGTATAAACTTCGATCTTCAGGTCAGAATTGGAGGTGAAAAGGATTCCTCTTCCAGGTGAAGTTTTCAAGTATCTCAAGATCCTATGGGCAGCATCAAGATGTCTGGCCCTCGGAGAGTGCATGTATTGACTCACAACTCCAACAGCGTAAGCATTGTCACGTCGAGTATGAGACATCAGACAAGTAGATCAATCTCCCTACAAGTCTTTGATAACCTTTAACATCTTCTATAAGATCGCCATCATTTCTTCCAAGATTGTTGTTAACCTCCATGGGAGTGTCAGCAGGTCTACACCCACTCAGACCCGTTTGTTCTAAGAGATCAAGAATGTACTTCCGTTGAGAGATGAGAATGCCATTCTTAGATCTGGCAACTTCAATACCCAGAAAATACTTCAGTTTGCCAAGATCTTTCACCTCAAATTCTTATGCCAAGTGTTTCTTTAAGGCTTTTACTTCATCAATGTCATCCCCTGTAATAATGATGTCATCAACATAGACTATTAAAATTGTTACCATGTTGGCCCTCCTTTTGATAAACAGAGTATGATCAGCATGACTTTGTTTGTACCCCAGGGAGACCATAGCCCTATGAAACCGTCCAAACCACGCCCTTGGGGATTGCTTCAGGCCGTAGAGAGCCTTCTTTAATTTGCAAACTTTTCCATCTGAACCCTGAGAGATAAAACCGGGTGGAAGGGACATATACACTTCTTCTTTCAAATTGCCATGAAGGAAGACATTTTTAACATCCAATTGGATGAGATCCCAACCCTTGCATGCAGCACATGACAGCAGGACTCGAATAGAATTCATTTTTGCCACAGGTGCAAAGGTTTCTTGATAGGCAATGCCAAGAGTTTGAGTATACCCTCTCGCCACTAATCTTGCCTTGAAACATTCCACTATGCCTTTGGAATTTTGTTTGACCGCAAAAACCCACTTGCAACCAACTGTTTTTTTCCCATGTGGAAGGGTGGTTAAGTCCCAAGTATTATTCTTCGCCAAAGCTGCCATTTCTTCTACCATTGCCCTTTTACAATCAGGATGTTCAAGTGCCTCCTGCCAGGTAGATGGAATAGAGACCGAAGCAAGGGACGACACAAACCCTTTATAAGAGAGAGTCAGCGTATCATAGGAAACATATTGAGATATAGGGTGTTGAGTACTCAATCGGATACCTTCATGGAGGGAGAGATCTTCTGACAGAGTTGGCATAGGGTCTGGGAGCATGGGATTAGCCGTTGTGTTCTGACCTTTACGCCGTCGGGTGTAAACCTGTAAGGGACGAGTAGGCGGAGGAGAATAGATAACGGGAGGAATCGGAAGGGAGAAGGTAGGAGAACTCACTTCAACAGCAGGCTCCCCCTGAAGTGAGGTAGCATAATAAGGAGTAGAATCACGAAAAGTAACGTCAGCAGATACAAGTGTCCGACGAGTAGGAGGGTGATAACATTTATACCCCTTTTGAGTAGGGGAATAACCAATGAAGACACACTTGAGGGCACGGGGGTCGAGTTTAGACCTCCCAGGAGAGGGAATGTGGACAAAGCACGTACTCCCAAATATGCGAGGAGGAAGAGAGGATGTCGGAGAAACTCCTAAGGTGGTGAGAGGAGTTTGGTTACCAAGGACAGGAGAGGGCAAACGATTAATGAGATAAGCAGCGGTAAGGACAACATCCCCCCAATAGAACTTGGGGAGATGCATAGTAAGCAAGAGGCACCTGGTAACATCCAGCAAGTGACGGTTCTTTCGCTTGGCTACCCCATTCTGTGACGGGGAATGAGCACAAGAAGTTTGATGAATAATGCCATGAGTGGTAAGGTAGTGGTCAAAGGATGAGTTGATATACTCTTTACCATTGTCACTGCGTAAAATTTTTATGGATGCAGAAAACTGAGTAGATACCATCTTATGGAAGCGTTGAAAAATAGAAAAAGCTTCACCCTTATGTTTCATGAGATAAATCCATGTTGTTCGAGAAAAACAATCAATAAAGGAAATAAACCAGTGACATCCAGAAATAGAGCCAATAGAGCAAGACCCCCACACATCAGTATGAACAATATGAAAAGGAATAGTACTAGGTAAAGAAACATGATTAACAGGGAGACGATGATGTTTTGCAACGTCACATACATCGCACACAAAATTTTTAAAACAATTAGAGGGAAAAGTAGGTAAAAGACGCTGCATAGTGGAAACAGAAGGATGACCAAGACGACGATGCCAGGTGAGCAGCTGGGATGACTGGGTGGCATGAAGAGCGTGCGGAGAGGTGGACCCGTTGGAGGGGTCAAAAACATACAAGCAGTCCTGCAAGCTACCAGACCCAATCGCCTTCCCCGTATTCAGATCCTGAAACACACAATAAGTAGGAAAAAAGGTGACTGAGCATTGAAGGGAAGTAGTCAACTGACTAACAGAAAGTAAACTGCGGGTGAAGTTTGGAACATGGAGGACATAAGATAAAGTGAGAGATGAACAAGGTATGGACCCTTTTCCAGCAATGGAGGAAAAGGATCCATCAACAATACTCACTTTATCTCGACCAGAGAGAGGGGAATAAGACACAAAACCTGAAGCCGCTCCAGTCATATGATCAGTAGCTCCGGAGTCAATAATCCAATGTGGAGAGGAGCAAATTGTAGCAGAGTGAGCACCTGGGATACCTGAATGGGCAAGGGCAGAGGAGGAAGAAGCAGTAACCGGCTCAGTAAGAAGGCCCTGCATCAAGCGGCGAAGAGTCTGCATCTCATCAGCAGAAAAAGAGGACATAGTTGCAGGAGGAGGT
This sequence comes from Platanthera zijinensis, assembly GCA_039513925.1. Lineage (NCBI taxonomy): Eukaryota > Viridiplantae > Streptophyta > Magnoliopsida > Asparagales > Orchidaceae > Platanthera > Platanthera zijinensis. The sequence continues at coordinate 179,450,470 of CM077085.1, read as the reverse complement.
CCAAGAAGACTCGGAGGGCTGCTCTCAGGAATCTCAGTCAGATGGGCAGAATGATGAGAACGGCCAGAAGTGCGTCCACGACCACGCCCCCCATGGGATGAAGACCCACCCCGAGAAGAAAATCCTGGAGGGAAGCCGTGCAGACTGTAACAGGTATCCCGGGTATGACGGGGCTTGCCACAATAATCGCACATGAGATGATCCTTATCCGTGGCACGAGGCTTGAAGTCCTGAGAGGCCCTGCTACCAGTGGTGGGAGGATGAGCAACCAAAGCTGAACCCTCAGGAGTGGTGGTCATGTTCCAGGACTGTCTACGATCAAATTCCTGCTGAATAATGCTAAAGACCTCAGGCAAGGAGGGAATGGGAACGCGGCCCAAAACCTGCACAGTAATCTGATCGAAATCGCGTTGAAGCCTCTGGAGAAATTCGAACACCCTGTTATGATCCTCACGAGCCCTTAATAGGAGGGCATCAACATCACAGACCATTGCAAGAGACTCAAAATGGTCATACTCCTGGTAGAGTTGGGTAAACTCAAAATAGTAGGCAGAAGGAGGACGATCTCCCTGACGAAGATGGAACAGCTGTCGGCGAAGATGGTAGATTTGTGCCGCATTCCCTTTGCGGGAGTAAGTAGATTCAGCCCGTTTCCAGATGTCTGCAGCAGTGTCGAGGAAGAGGTAATTCCGGGCAATGGACTCCTGCATGGAATTGATGAGCCAAGACATGACCAACGAGTTTTCAGAGTCCCATTGGGACCAGGTAGCAGAGGTGCGAGCAGGCGCAGGAGTGTCGCCACTAACATAGCAAAAGAGACGCCGACTCTTTAAGGCCAGAGTAATAGAACGGGACCAAGATAGGTAGTTGGTGTCATCCAGACGAATCGTAGTGAGCTGAGAGAAACTGTGATCGGAGCCAACCCGGGTAGATCCAGCGGGGGGCACAGAGGCACCGGAAGTACCAGAATCAACGTTTGACATGGCACCAACGAAGAAGAACGGTTCAAAGGAAAAGGGGAACCTTAGGGCATCATAGATCTGAACTTCCGGGAGTAGAAGAACGACGGTAAAAAAAACGGAGAGAAAAAGTAGATCTGAATCTCCGGAAAGACGAACCGGTAAAAACCACCAAGAATCAAGTATGATAATAAGGAGAGGAAAGCGAAACTATTCCCAGAATTTCGGCTCAATCAGACCATTGGAAGGTCGCAGGAAAAAAATCCCGCCGGTTAATCCATATCAAGACCAGCGGGTGCAAACAAGAGAGAAAAGAGAGAGGAGGCGGGAGAGAGGAGAGGAGGGGGGGGGGGGGGCGCTGCTACGGAAGCGGGCGGGCGTAGGCGAAACGAGCGGCAGAGCGGGCGGACAGGCGCAGGCGGGCGAGCGGGCGCGCGAGCTAGGTTATGCCGGCTCTGATACCATGTTAGAATTAGGTAAAAAAACACTCATATTAAATTATAACAAGCACCCCCTCTTATATAGTGAGGGGGGAATACAAGGCTAAAAGCACACCAAAAAAATAAAACTCAACATAACTTCTAACAATATTCCATAACAGTTCCTTTCCAAATCCCCTTTTTTTGTTATTCTTAGAATGATTTTCGGTGGAAACAAATATCTTTATATTTTTCTTCCAAATACAATTCTTGCTGGAAGTTGAAAATATACCATATCAAATGTTTCCAAATTGACATTTAATTTTGATTTCAACATATAGTGTTCAAATATAATCTCTTGAATATCTTGCTTTATTCAAAGTTATGCGACCTTAAATAATTTTGAGCTTGCTTTTACCGTCCTAGCTACCTAAAGTACCAGACCTATTTATTCAGGGCCTCATCGACCGGTCAAACCGACGAGCTAAAACAAGTACATGAAATGAAATACCAAAATATAAACAAATATACGGCTAAGAATGACGATGCAACGAAGTGTGCATCACTTTCATTCCTAATTTTATCCAGTCTCGTGTGTCCACACATCCACCTAAGCATTCTCATCTCCGCAACTCCCATTTTTTGCTCATGTACACAATTCACTGTCCAACACTCAGAACCATAGAACATCGCTGGTATAATTGCAATACAGTAAAACATGCCTTTAAGCTTTAATGGTACTTTACGATCACATAAGATCCCTGACGCATCTCTCCACTTTAACCAACCCGCACGGATTTTATGTCACATCTTTATCAATACCTCCATCCTTTTGAACTATCGATCCAAGATATTTAAAACACTCACTACGAGAAATATCTTAATCACCTAACTTAATAGCGAAGTCATCCGTCCTTGCATTGCTAAATTTAAGCTCCATATACTCCGTCTTTGCCTTGCTCAACCTAAAAAGAAGTATATGGAGCTTAAATTTAGTAGTGCAAGAAGGACGAATGACTTCGTTATTGAGTTGAGTGATCCGATGTAAAATTATATTAAAGTACAAATTTTAAACTTGCACCGGTAATCACATGAAAAAACAAATGTTTAAAGAAGATTATCGGGTGGTGATTTGCACATTATTTGAGAATTTCACACCGGAGAAATCTTTTAATACGAGTGTTAGGAGAATAAGTTCATTTATTATCTTGAAAGAGTTTGAGTCAAATTTCTTCGAACTTGATATTACCAGGAATACTAGTGTTCATCTTGTACTAAATGTTGAGGATTTGACTATAGATGCGGAACCACATAGTTTTGAACCTTCAACCTGCCCTTTTAGCTTCAATTTCCATCATCACTACAACCTCTCCTGTACCTTTAGCCTCCACTACAATCCTCCCGCCATCATTGTATCCCACTTAACCAATATGATAACTTGCTTGGTGCGTGGAACCCTCAGTCTTCAACGACACGATGAACTTATGCGGAAACAGTTCGTACCGGGAGTAGCAAAGAGTCTTTCCTGGCTTGCTTTAAGAGCATATACTCTATATTCACCAGAGATGATTACTTGTGAGCTTGGAAGATTGATGGATATCGTTCACACAACATTCAAGAAAATAATTGGTTTGACATTTTTGGATCAGTAGATGAATGATCGGAGACTGTGATCATGTTTGGCTCATTTTTCTACATTTTTTCATGTGAATGCTTTAATTTTTCGGATGCATTTTTTGGGGATTATGTCCAGGAATGCGATTGGTCGATGTGGGCCTTTAGACCACTTAACCTAACCCCTATCTTTATATGATACTAATAATCAACAAAAAAGGGATCAATAGTTTACGTTTACGTACATAGACACAATTTTCACTCCCGGTGCGACACAAAGAGCCACCTGCGATGCGACGCTACAAGCTTTCGCCTCCGGGGGTACCAACATCCCCATCTGCCTTCTCCACTGGCTTCGTGGTCACCCCTCCTTTCTTCTTCGTCCGCCCCCTATCGATTTCCCTGCTATATTCCCAATCCGACATTCTTGTTCTTCACTAAGTACTCCAACCGTGGAAAACCTCTTTTTTCCACCGTCCACCCCCCGATTTCCAACGACCCCCTTCGACCCCATCCGACCCTCTCCTTCCCGATACCAGCCCCTCCAAGCCTTGCCGAGCCCCTCCCATAGTCACGATCCTCCTATTTCTTTTGGCCACACCACCTTGTACCTTTATAATCCTGGGCGAGCATTCCATCCCCGCTTCCTCTCCTTATCCAGTCCACAAACAACCACCCCATCTCCAATTGCCCCCCTTCCAGCAGCGGAGCAGCCCATATCCCTTATCCTCCACAAACATCCACCTTTACCCTTCACACTCTGTTGGACAACCTCTACGCCCTCATCAAATCTCCGCGACAACACCTGTGGCCCCTGCCCTTGGCGAGTTCCATGATTATTTTTAAATTTATTACATTGTACTGACACGACATTTTATTTCTTGTTATACTTGACTCTAATTAATTTTGGCTTGTATCTTTTCATTGAGTATGCCACTAACTTGTCTTGCCCTCCGTTATATATCAATAATTTGCCATTGTTGTTTGCTTATCTTATTTGAAATATTTGCAATAAATTATACGTGAGCTTTAAAATTTTGTTATTTAATTAATTACTCGTCGGAATTAATTGCATGAATAAATTGTTTCATTTAATTTTCATCAGGGTTAGATTTATGTTGTAAGCTTCTCATTCATTGGATTGCGTGTTACTTGTGTGCTTGTGATGTAGACTAAATCCAGAAGTTGATTTTAAAAATTAAATTTGGGATTTTTAAAATATGCGGTGCTAGCAAGCCGTTCACACATAATTTCAAGCTAGACTCAACCTAAGATTCACAAACACGCATAAACGACTAACACTCGAACGATGAATTAACATGATGTGGCATTCCACATGGTATTTCATGAAAGATGATCAAGAGCGATTTTCAATTAATGACAAACATACAATATGATAATTAAGGGGCAAGCTTTGACCTTTAAAGTTTATTTAAATTAAGCATAAACGTATTGTGACAAAATACAAGCAAATGAAAATGTGCCAAGTATACCTTGATCCATCGAAACAATGCTAGAGCCTCGAGTGTGGATTGTTTATCCCAGGATGTAGAATAATGAAGAAACAATGAGTTTGGCCGGGTAAAAGACAATCTCGGGTAAAGGACTGAACCGGTTCTCAACAGGAGGATTTCGGCTCCTGTTTGAGATGGTGGGTGGTTGCACGAGATGCTTGATTGAGTTTTGCTAAAGTTTGGATGCTAGTTATGACTAGGTTGGAGTCGTTTCTATCTGAGGTTGAGGAAGGTGTGGCCGCCGAAGGCCAAGGATACAGTGGAAGATGACAATGTGGCTGGGCCGAACAAGCTTAGACGCTGGGAGGTACGTAACTCATCGGAGGAGTCGAATCCTCTAGCAACATTCGAAGGAGCGATCGGTAGTCTCGAAAGGGCCTTTAGAGGTGGCATCAGAGCTAGGAGAGTCGGCGTTAGGTGGTTGGATGGGAATATGCGAGGTCATTGGCTCATTGCGCTGGAGAAACCAATCAAAGAAGTATCACAAAGGGGGAAGATGGTGGATCAAAAAGCAAGTTGAGAAGCAAGGCAGAATGCACGCAAGATCAACCTTTGGAATCATTAAATCATATTGCATTATACGCACTCCTGTTAGACACCTACCATCATCTAGTAAACCAAGATCAACTATCATTATGATTTCACCAGCTAAATGCCCACTAGCATTACAAAATTTTAAAACGATCCCAAAATACTATTTAAAACCGTCCATAGAAATCCCTTAAAACGTGTCCCTATGAGGAGTAAAAATTCTAGGGAACATCTTGAGTCTCTAATAAGGCTAAGCCTAAATAGATCAGAAATCAGACGAAGAGACTCATCTTACTGACCAATAATTAGGGTATAGTGAAGTACTTAATCGATATAAGGTGGCACTTTTGGGTCTTCTAAGAGGAATTACACAACATAGTCATGTGCTTCCTTTTGGAGTGGGGGTCCAGAAAGTAGTGTGTGAGTACAAGTAACATAGTTGAATCTTAAGGGGGTGAGCCAGATGACAGGTATGCCCTCCCGGGTGCCTGTTACGACTATGGAGAGAAATACTTGTATTAATCGAAAAATAAGTATACAATCACGAGGTATACTCATGCCCTTCTTCTGGAGGCTGGTTCCTCCCAAAAGCCTTTCTCCAAGTGGAGAACCCAAATAACATAAAAGATGAGAAGAACTCTCCCATACCATCTCTTTATATAGGGAGGGGGGCTCACAAAAATAACTTAAAAAATAAGATAAATGAAGTTACGCACACGTGCGTAACAATACACTCCGCCAGAAAAACGACCTTGCCCTCAAGGTGGGAGCGCCGTCCTCCAACTAGTAGTGATATGCTCGCGGGGGGGGGGGGGGAGACGTAGAGGTGCCCTGAGCGCCGTCCGGAGGTACATCGATGATCGTCAGCTCGTCCAAGTCAGCTGCGGTGAGCTCGTGCACGTCCTCCCCGATGAGGCACCAGAGCTCCTTCATAGGACAATCATGAGTAGGTGGGTAGGGTTGTCTGCAACGAAAACACAGGCCTTTGTTCCGTATGTCATGGTACTCTTGGGTGGACAGGCGGTTAGTGGGGATATGACGGTTGTTGCGTGGGCCCATATTGGGTGGACGAGGTAGAGGAGGTTGTGGCGGCGGTTGTTTCGTCGGGGGAGGAAAGTATGGCTGGTAGAGAGGTTTGGAGGGAGGCAGTGAGGAACGAGGGTCCTCAGTCAACACGAGGAATTCGACATTCACCAGTGGGGAGAGGTACATGGCTTGGTTCACATTGACCGGCTGAAGGGTGCGGAGGCGGGCTCGGATATGGGGTTGCAGACCATGCATGTAGTATGCCAAGTAATGATCAGGGGGAAGTCCTGGGACATGGGTGACCAACTCAATAAACATATCAACGTATGAGTCAATGGAGCCTGTTTGGAGGACGTCGCAAAGGTGCTCGATCATGAAGCCGGAGTAGCGGTGGTTGTACCGCTGAATGAGGGCCTCTGTGAGAGTTGTCCAGGTGAGGCCGGGGGAGCATTGGCGGACCCGACGGACCCAATGGAGGGCGGATCCTTCAATGCCGACGATTGTTTTGGAGACTTGCTGGTGGAGACCAGCCCCGATCTGGACGCCACACCCGACCGGACTTCTATCGGCTCTGAGTCTTGCATTATTTTTATGTGTCATTTTACAATTTTTGCAAACCCATGAAGAGGTCCAGCCAGCCCATAAAGAAGTGAAAGGACACAGAGATATCAAATTATGACCAGTTGACCGGGTCAACCTGTCTTCACCAGCCAAGCACGCAAACATTTCCGCCATTGTTGGCCTCACGTCATGAGGAAATCAAGCTCAACCTTCCCCTCGACTACGCCAGGATTCCAACCGCACGTCACGACTCCTCTCTCAGGTGGTTACAACAACCGACCCCGACAGTTTCAACATATCGCAGGATGCTACTCTTCCGGCAACCGCTAGTTCCAGATTGCTTGGAGGTTATGTGTTCGTCTGTGTTTTGAAACCCTATAAAAGAGGGGATATGTATGTTATTTGTTCTCTGGTTGTTGATGTTGAAATGTTGATTGATGAATATATTGTAAATTGTGGTTACCGTGAGATTTGATTCGTGTAGCTATAGGGTTTTAGTGTTAGGTTGAATGTTGAAATTTTCTTGATGTGCTGCCTTGTTCTTCTGTGAAAGCCCTTTAGATTGAACCTGTGCTGCTGAATGTTGAAAGATAGTTTTTTTTTCCATTTGAGAGAGTTGTATGGTGATAGAATGATTTGATTGCTCCTATTGTATTTCCGTGTGAGAGTTTGTAGGGAAGATGAACAGTGACATTTGATATCGCTGTTGAAATCTCTTACTGATATTGTGAAGTCAAGTGATGGGCTCTCTTCGATAGGTTATTTTTATAATCGAAATTAGGAGAAATCAGTGTGTTGATTTGCTGTGAGTTAGAAATAGGGAAATTAAATATCGTATTGTTTTTAGAGATTACGTGGAACCTCTTTGTGAGAATAGGAAGTGAATTTTAGTTCTTGTGAGAAAATTCGTGGAATTACTTTTGTGTGAGAGTGAGTGAAATTTCTCCTGGGTGCTCATGTGCGATAGCGACCGACCTCGGAGCAGGAGATCGAAGGTGACGAGGAGTTCCTCTCGGGATTGCCTTCGACTTCGAATAAGGAAAGACGACACTTTCCGCGAGTAACTTGATTCTTCCCCTTCCTTTGCATGTGTCTACATTTTCCCTTAGGATAATTAGATTCATTGTGGGTTTTCGCCCAAATTTTATCAGCGAACGCTACATCAAAAACTCAAAAAAAAAAACGTATTTGGAGTTCACGATTTCCGTTTCGCTACGACAAGGGGAACGGAACGAAAGTTGCGAACTTTCTTCCCGAATTTAGAATTGAATCATTTTTCAAGAAAATTCATTTTTAAACAAAATAGTGATTTTGTGTTTAAAAAAAAATCTAGTTGCTTCATTTCTTAAAGTTCGTGCAACGTTCGCTAAAATCACAAATTCTTCATTGTATGCATTTAGGGTTTCCTAGACAAAGCCGACATGCACGCAAACCCTACATGTCGTTCTGCATCACCTGCTGTGCCGGAGGAGTCTGGTGAATATCAAAAAACTGGTCGGCGCGGGCAATCCACCCATGTGGGTTAGTCTTGTTGAATGTGGAGATGTCAGGACGCGGGAGCTGTGGAGGAACGACCGGCAAGGAGGGATTTGCGAGGGCCACTATACCGGGGGATCCCAAGGCGGACACAGCAGTAGGAGGAACAAAGTGCTGGCCGGTCTGCAAGTTGTTGAGCATGTCCATCATCGTTGTGAGCTGCTCGGCCTGAGCCTCAAAATGAGAGTTGAGGGCCGAAAGTGTGTGTTCAATGGCTTCCACGCGTGATTCCATCCGGCTCTTTGGCATATGATTACGATTGCACCGATCTGGAGGTTGGCCGGAGAGTGCCGGAGCCGGGAAGGGTGCGCCAGCTGCAGACGAGGGATGCCAAAGAGCTGGCGGTGGCCGACTGGAATTGGGGCTGCGGCGGAATGCTAGCAAAGAGCCGAAAGGGTTGGAGCAGGCGGAGGCTAGCGGATCTGGGCCGGACTGACCATGGACAGGGACGACGAGTGCCGTAGTCGACAAAGGTGTCGAGCGCTGCACACGATGCGGGGAAGGGACGCTGTGGATGGAGGAGGCTGGTCAGGTCGTCGCTGGAGGAACCGAACCAACGCGATGCGAGATCGGGCGACAGAACGGGGCGCAGAATCCAAGCGCGAGCGGGATGGAGGCTAGGGCACAGCCGCGAGAGATGGATCTGGCGAAACCAGGCGACACAATGAAGGTGGGGGCGGCAGGTTGGACCAATGTTACGACTATGGAGAGAAATACTTGTATTAATCGAGGATACAATCACGAGGTATACTCGTTCCCTTCTTCTAGAGGCTGGTTCCTCCAAGAAGCCTTTCCCCAAAAGGAGAACCCAAACCCAAATAACATAAAAGATGAGAAGAACTCTCCCATACAACCTCCTTATATAGGGAGGGGAGGGGGGGGGGGATGACAACAATAATGGGGGGGGGGGGGCTCACAACAATAACATTAAAAAACAAGATAAATGAAGTTACACGCATTTGCGTAACAGTGCCCTAGGAACAAGATCTTCTTCTGGGGAAGAACACTCTTGCACAGTTGCACCCATGGTGATCAAAGGAATGAGAGTTCCTCGCACTATTGTGCATGATGTGTCTGTTCTATTGTCATGATCGTCTTAATAAGATGTGTCAGAAATCATTGGGGCAACATGCCACAACCGTATCCTCATGTGTTTTTTTTAAAAGATATTTATTTATTTTTGTTTAAAAACTTCTATTAATTAAAGTAAAATAACATACACCTATTTCTTTTGGCAAAACAACCTGCTTTGATACTAAACTGATGTAAACATGGATCATCTATTTCATGAAAGAGGTGAAACACACTGACTCAAGAAGTTGATTTTAAAAATTAAGTTTGGGATTTTTTAAATAAAAGATGTGGTGCTAACATTACTTTCACACATAATTTCACGCAATACTCGACCTTGGGTTCGCAAATATGGATAGACTGCTAACACTCGAATGATGAATTAACATTATGTAATATTCCACATGCTATTTCATGAAAAACAAACAAGAGCATTAATGACAAACAAGCAAGATGATAATTAAGGGGCAAGCTCTGAGCATAAAATAATTTTGACAAAATATGAGCAAATGAGAATGTGCGAGGTATAACTTGTTCCATCAAAACAACACCAAATCCTTGAATGTGGACTGCTTATCCTTGAATGTGGATTGCTTATCCTAGGCTGTAGAACAATGAAGAAGCAATAAGCTTGATCTGGTAAAAGACAATCTTGGATAGAGGAGGACTGAACAGTTCTTAACAGAAGGAGAACTTCGGTCGTTGTTTGAGACAGAGGGTGGCTGCACAAGAGGCTTGATTGGTTTCTGCTATAGTTTGGAAGCTGAGAAGCTGGTTACAACTAGGATGGAGTCGTTTCTATCGGAGGTTGGGGAAGGTGTGGTCGCCGGAGGCCAGGGATCCGTGGAAGACGACGACGTGTATCAGCGGAATGAGCTCGGGAGACGGTAGAGACGTAACTCATCGGAGGGGTCGTCGAATCTCCTGACATCGACCGGAGGAGTAATCGCTGGTCCTCGGAAGAGCCTTCAGAGGTGGCGTCGGAGCGGGAGACTAGGCGTTTGGCACTGAAGAAACAAAATAGAGAAGTTTTCTGTCATTTCTATTCCAGTCGTTGAATAGTAGGTTGGCCGTCCCTTTTTATAAAGAGAGTTTATCGTACAACCCCATATTCGCTGAGTGAGACCTTGATCCCAGGTTGGTCGGGTCAGGATAGTCAAGCGGTGAAAGGGCTTCCGCCAATAAGGGAGAAAAGGCTTGCGCCTGGCTTGGCTAAAACCCCCAGGATTGGGAGGAACTCCTTGGATCCAAGGCATTGAGTATAACCCCTCCACTCAACGCTCTCAACACTTCTCGGCTTAAGGCGTTGAGTGAGGCTCCTCCACTCAATGCTCTCGACGCTTCTTGGCTTAAGGCGTTGAGTGAGGCTCTTCCATTCAACACTCTCGACGCTTCTCAGCTTAAGGCGTTGAGTGAGGCTCTTCCACTCAACGCTCTCGACGCTTCTCGGCTTAAGGCGTTGAGTGTAAAGAACCGACACTTAGATAGATTCCCTTGGGCCTAGAATGGTCCGGTCAGATTAAGGAAGTAGGCGGGAGGGCTTCCGCCTAGGTATGCGAAAAGCCTCCCACCCAGTGTGGTCCAGAGGTTGATTTACCTGGAGGCTCTGAGGTCTACATTTAGCTCCTCAAAACAATGAAGTTTGGATGTTGGTGGACCACTTTGGGCTGCATATAGCCCCTTTGAACAACAGAGTTACGCTGTTGGCAGACCAGATACTGGGAATCTATAAATAGACTCACATGGTACCTCTGAAGGCAAGCTTTCTCATTTTCTGAAGTCTGGTAACGCTTTCTGAGGTATCCTTAGCCCAACACTTGGCTAAGGAGGCGAAACGCTCTGAGATCTTCCGGGTTAGAGGAGGGACCTCCGTGTTGAAGCTCAGGGTCAGTTCTTTAGTTCTCAGCAACCGGTCAAGGGTCTGAGTTTGGGAGAAGTAGGTGTCGGCTGCACCACAAGGTCCGAACTCTCATTGGGGCCAGTTTTTGGTTCCAACATTTCTGGTGTGGTGAGCGTGGACCGTAGCTGATACAAGGAAATCTCGGGCAAAGTCTCATGGCTAGAGGCGGGGCTAAAGGAGTAGGCTCGGGAGGTTCTCCACCTCCGACGAGTGGGGTGACGATGGGGATGTTGGAAGATTTCAGGAGGGAAGTCTTTCAAACCATCTAGTTGGGTTTTGCCGCGAGAAACAATTGGGCTATGCCTCCGATTCTAGTGGTTGCCGCTCCTTCTTTGGGCGAGAACGCTCCCGAACAGCGTCCCGGGAAGGAGATTCCGGCAGAGAGTGCCGAGAGGGATATCGCCGGGCGGGAACTCTTCCTTGGGCAGGCCAGTGCTGACAGGGTTAGCGAGCCGAGGCTGCGAGATGTGCCCTCTCGCCAGGTTATGGGCGGGAGCCCTTTTAGTGAGTTGATTGTCTCTGCCCCGGTCCCCAACGGGTTCAGAGAGCTAGATATGTCATATTACACCAGCAGGGATGACCCCGTGCAACGTGTTCAGTGGTTTGAGGATGCCGTCTCCATTAGGCAAATGCCAGATGCCTTCAAGTGCAGGATTTTTGCCATTACCTTGAAGGAGAAGGCCAGGGACTGGTTTCATCAGTTGTCTGCAAGTTCAATCTTTTGCTTCAAAAATCTGCGCTGTGGGTTCCTGCTGAGGTTCTCTACGTCAAAGAAGAGGAAGAAGGGGGCGGAGAGCTTGTTCGCCATCAAGAAGAAGCCGGAGGAGATGCTGAGACACCATGTCGATCGGTTACAGGAGGAGATCCTTCTACTTCAGGAGATTCCGGGGTACACACTGATGCTCGCGTTCACCCTGGGATTGAGATCTGGGTTATTCAGCATGGAGCTGAAGAGAGTGCCCCCCTCTCTTTCGAAGAGCTGATGGTGAGCGCGGCGAAGGAGATAGAGATTGAAGCGGCCAACCCGGCGTTCGCCAGGAAGCTGGCCAAGTTGGCGGAGGATGATGTGAAGGAGCCCAGAGAAGGGAAGCAAAGAGAGCAGAGAGAGGAGGGGAGGAGGGAAGAGCCCTGAGGTCTGGGGCACCAGGGGCAGCACCAAGGTTGGGGGCAAAGGGAGCCGAACAACCGGTTGGCCTGGCAACCTCAAGAAGGTCCCCCCCCGGGGGGGGGGGGGGCAAGGGAGGATTCCAAGGTGGAGAGAACTTCCGCGGTCAGGGAAGGATTAATCCGCCGGCTTGGACGCAGGGGCAGAGGGCCCCTCTCCCGCAGCAGCAGGAGGCGATGACGATCGCCCGAGCAAGGGGAGAGAGAAGAGGAGCTAGGGGAGGAGGAAAGAGAATAGAAGGCAGGGTGACGTTGCCTTTCTGTGACTTTCATCAGGAGGAGGGTCACGCGGCGACCACCTGCCTAGAGTTTCTGGAGATGAGAGAAGCCAGGGGGCAAGTTCAGCTACAGCCGCCCGTGAGGATCGAGGAAGTTCTGCTAGGAGGAAGAGAAGATAGGTGCGAGGACCGGGCGGATGTGGGAGCCCAAGGAGGGATCAGAGTGATCCACGGGGGAGTGGGGATTGAGGCCACCCGCAAGGGGAGCTTCCAAACCATGTATAGGAGGAGCGTCGCCTCGACCTCCCTGACTCCCCCCCCCATGAGGAAAAAATCACCTTCTCGTCGAAGGATATGCCCGAATATGAAGACCCGTTCTGTGACGGCTTGGTGATCCAGACAGCCGTGGAGAACTTCACAGTCTCCCGGATTCTGGTGGACAATGGGAACTCCTTGAACGTAATCTTCAAGAAAGCATTCGATGAGATGAAGGTAGAGGCCCGGAGGATTTTGGCCTCGATGGGCCGTTGTTCGGGTTCTCGGAGGAGAGGAAGGAAGTTGAGGGAGGGGTGGGAATGCACGTGGCGCTGGGGGGGGGGGTGTCGAGGAACTGTTGGTTTGTCATTGTTGACGCTCCGAACAGCTACACCGCCATCTTTGGACGCCCTCTCATCAGCGCCTTCCGTTGCGTCCCCTCCTCATTCCATCAATGTCCCAAGTTTAACAGTGGAGGAGTCCATGTCAGGATCATGGGGGATCTGAAGGTGGCGATGCAGTGCTATGTGATGGCGGTCAACACCATATCCTTGATGACATAGACAGAGGAGTTGGAGAAGGAGATAGCGACACAGGAGGAGGTTGCAGAGGTGGGGGAAGTGAGCCTAGGTGAGGCTGGGGAGAAGGCTGGGGAGAAGGAGCGGGGAGAAGGAGAAGCTGGGGTGGAGGCCCAGGGAGGAGGAGAAGTGGAGTTGCAGGGAAGTCAGCTGGAGGCAATGGAGGTTGAGGAAGTAGGCAGGGAGGAAGAGTTCGGGCAGGAGGAGGAGCCGAGGAGCGGCGGAGAGCAGTCCAGGTTGGAGCCGGTGGAGGTCGTGGAGATGGAGGTCTTCACCAGGGCAGGAAAGACGGAGAGGGTACGAATCAGCGGTGGCTTGCGCCCTTAAGATCAGGAGAGGATGCGAGAGTACATCCAAAGGAACGTCGACATCTTCACTTGGAGCGCGACGGACATGCCAGACATTGATGCGGACGTGGCGTGCCACCGTCTGAATCTTGACCCCAAGACGCGTCCCATCCGCCAGAAGATGAGGACCATCGCCACCAAGTTAGAGGAGCCCATCCGCGAGGAGGTCAAAAAGCTTCTCGAAGCAGGTTTCGTCTCGGAGATCCAGTATCCAGGCTGGGTCTCCAACGTGGTAATGGTAAAAAAAGGGGATGAGAGGTGGAGAATGTGTGTAGACTTTTCTTTATTAAATAAATCATGCCCTAAGGATTGCTACCCCATGTCTCGGATCGACGCGCTGGTTGATTCAGCCGTTGGATTTTCTATTATGAGTTTTTTGGATGCTTTTTTAGGTTATCATCAGATTCAAATGCATCCCCCCGACGTCAAGGATGCCTCCTTCATCACAAGAGAGGGATGCTTCAGCTATAAGATGATGCCCTTTGGGCTAAAGAATGCGGGAGCAACGTACCAGCGTATGATGGACCGGGTTTTCCAAAATCAGATGGGGAGAAATCTGGAAGTGTATGTTGATGATCTCATGGTGAAGAGCAGGGAGGTTGACTCCCATCTTCTTGACTTGGAAGAAACGTTCGCCATTTTACGGAAGTTCAAGATGTGCCTAAACCCCCAGAAGTGTGTCTTCGGGGCAAGCCGAGGCAAGTTCCTTGGACATCTTCTGACCCCTGCGGGGGTAGAGCCTAACCCGGACAAGATGAAGGCTATCATGGAGTTGGAGTCGCCGCGTAACACCAAAGTGATTCAACACTTGACGGTCAAACTCGCCAGGCTGAGTAGGTTTCTCTCTCGAGCCGGGGAGAAATGCTCACCTTTCTTCAAGGTGCTACGATGAAACCAGAAGTTCGAGTGGACAAAGGAATGCGAGGAGGCTTTCCAGGCACTGAATGGTCAACTCTCCCAAGCGCCGCTCCTTCAGAGCCCGAAGGAGGGGGAGGACCTAGCTTTGTATCTTAGAGTAGGGGCGGAGGCCGTAAGCTCCGTTTTGGTCAGGGAAGAAGTAGTTACACATCTACTACGTCAGCAGAATCGCGAAGAAGGCTGAGCCTTTACCCCATCCTGGAGAAGCTGGCTTTCTCTTTGATCATCTCGGCCAGGAAGCTTAGGCCGTACTTTCAGGCTCATTCGATCAAGGTAGTGACGGACCACCCCCTGCGCAAGATTTTCGAAGGGGGGGGGGGGGGTTGGCCAAGTGGTCCATCGAGCTGAGTGAGTTTGATATCACTTTTGTGTCACTGCTCTCCATCAAGGCGCAAGTGGTGGCCAATTTCTTGGCCGACTACGTCGCCGAGGTAGAAGGTGAGAAGCCACCTCCACGGGATGCTTTGAAGATGTTGGTTGACGGAGCCTCGGGGAAGCATTCTCTGGGGGGAGGGGTAGTGCTAGTAAGCTCTTAGGGGGTCACCATAGGACAGGCAGTGGTCTTGCACTTCCCCATCACCAACAATCATACAGAATACGAGGCCGTCATAACAGGGCTGTGGTTGGCCAAAAAGCTCGGGGTGCATAACATGGAAGTGTTCACTGACTCGTTGGTTGTGGTGTCGCAGATCAGGGGTGAGTATGAGGCTAGGGAGCCTACCCTCATGAAATACTTGTCCAAGATAAGGGTGATTGTTAGCGGGTTCCGGAAAATTTCAATCCAGCATATCCCTAGGGAGGAGAGTGCAACAACCGATCGGTTGGCTAAATTTGTACCCCGGGGTGGAGGAACTTTGACTGAGCTATTCCACCCGACAATCAAGGAGGGAGAGTTGATGAAAGTTGATCGGCGGCCCTCATGGGTGGATCCCTTTGTAGCTTTCCTAACTACTGGTAAACTTCCCGAAGGGACCAAAGATGCGAAAGGCTTCAGGCACAAATCAACGCATTACTTAATACATGAAGGAGGGCTGCATCGGAAGATGTTGTCGGAGCTCCTGGCGAGATACGTTGTAGAAGAGGAGATCCCTCGGATCCTGGAGGAAATACACTCTTGAGAATGTGGCGGTCACTCGGGAGGCAGAACTTTGGAGGCAAGGGTGGTCAGGCAGGGGTACTTCTGGCCATCCCTAAGGAAGGATACGACGGTATTTGCAAGGAGGTGCCAAAAGTGTCAGCTATACGCCCCCCTCCAACTCTTACTCGCCCAAAGGCTTCGAAGCATCACGGCGCCATGGCCTTTCGCCATCTAGGGAATGGATTTGGTTGGATCTTTTCCCTCGACAAGCGGACAGAGAAGGTTCCTTTTAGCCATGATTGATTATTTCTCAAAGTGGTTGGAGGTCAAGGCGTTGGCCAAGGTGACCTCTAAAATAACTAAAAATTTCGTATGGGGGGAGATCATCTGCCGACATGGGTTGCCTCAAGCCATTGTCACAGATAATGGACCCTAGTTTGCCAGCGAAGAATTCATCAGTTTCTGTGCCCAGTTGGGGATTACCTCAGGTTTGCCTCCGTCCATCACCCAAGAAGCAACGGTCAGGTGGAGGCGACAAATAAAATCATCGTGAACCTGCTTAAGAAGAAGGTAGAAAACTTGAGGTGGAGTTGGGTAGAGCAATTCCCCTCGGTGTTGTAGGCTCTACGGACGACCCCCAATACGACCACCGGAGGGACCCCCTTCAAACTTTCTCATGGGCGCGAGGCGGTCTTGCCCATGGAGTTTGAGGTTCAGTCGCCGTGAGTCGTGGCTGCTAACAGAGGAGATGAGGAATGGAGGGAAGAAAATGAAGGGGAACTGCGGCTTTCGCTGCACATGGTAGAGGAACTTCGTGACGTGCCTGCCGTCAGACATGAGGAGATTAAACGGAGGATGGCCAAGTACTTCGATAAACACGTTAGGATCAAGCTGTTCAAAGAAGGAGATCTGGTTTTGAAAATGGTTGACGCCACTGGAAGGTCGGCAGCCGTTGGGAAGCTCAATCCTAACTGGGAAGGTCCCTACATAGTTGAAATGGCCTTGGGGTCGGGAGGATACCACCTCCAGAATGTGGAAGGGGTGACCATGAGCCGCACTTGGAGTGGAGACGACCTGATGCGTTTTTACCCTTAGTTGAGGTAAGATTGTAAATCCTATTATAATGAATTTATTGAAATGTTTCAGATTTGTTTCTTTTGAAGATTGTAAGAAGTTGTAGTTTGAAAGACCCCGCTGACCAAACTCCTATTAGCTGGCAGGGCTGGAAGGTGCACTCGGCCCTGAGTAGACCCGCTGTCCAGGCTCTCACTAGCTTGTAGGGCCGTAGGCTCGCTCGGGGGGGGGGGGGGGTAAGGAAAGAGGTTGTAGCTTGAAAGACCCCGAGTAGATCCCGCTGACCAGGCTCCTATTAGCTGGCAGGGCTGGAAGGCGCACTCGACCCCGAGTAGACCCGCTGTCTAGACTCTCACTAGTTGGCAGGGCCGTAGACTCGCTTGGGGGGTAAGGAAAGACGTTGTAGTTTGAAATACCTCGAGTAGATCCCGCTGACCAGGCTCCCATTAGCTGGCAGAGCTGGAAGGCGCACTTGACCCCGAGTAGACCCGCTGTCTAGACTCTCACTAGCTGGCAGGGTCGTAGGCTCGCTTGGGGGGGGGGGGGGGTAAGGAAAGAGGTTGTAGTTTGAAAGACCCAGAGTAGATCCCGCTGACCAGGCTCCCATTAGTTGACATGGCTGGAAGGCGCACTCGGCCCGGAGTAGATCTGCTGTCCAGGCTCTAACTAGCTGGCAGGGTCGTAGGCTCGCTTGGGAGGTAAGGAAAGAGGTTGTAGCTTGAAAGACACCGAGTAGATCCCGCTGACCAGGCTCCCATTAGCTGACAGGGCTGGAAGACGCACTCAGCCCCGCGTAGACCCGCTGTCCAGACTCTCACTAGCTGGCAGGGCCGTAGGCTCACTTGGGGGGTAAGGAAAGAGGTTGTAGTTTGAAAGACCCCAAGTAGATCCCGCTGACCAGGCTCCCATTAGCTGGCAGGGCTGGAAGGCGCACTAGGCCCCGAGTAGACCCGTTGTTCAGACTCTCACTAGCTGGCAGGGCTGTAGGCTCGCTTGGGGGGTAAGGAAAGAGGTTGTAGTTTGAAAGACCCCGAGTTGATCCCGCTGACCAGGCTCCCATTAGCTGGCAGGGCTGGAAGGCGCACTCGGCCCCGAGTAGACCCGCTGTCCAGGTTCTCACTAGCTGGCAGGGCCATAGGCTCGCTCGGGGGGTAAGGAAAGAAGTTGTGGTTTGAACGACCCTGAGTAGACCCGCTGACCAGGCTCCCATCAAGCTGGCAGGACCGACGGCTCGCTCGGTGACAAGACGTTAAGTGCTTGGAATATTAGATCTAGAGCCGCTCCTACGGACAAGCTCTCACCTAGCTGACAGGGCCGTTGGACTCATGACAAGTATTACGGAGCACTTCAATAACAAGTTTTCAAATAGCTAACACCTCTCGGCATAGCCCATCTCGGCATCGTCCTCTCGGTACATTTCTCTCGGCAGGGGGCTCTCGGCATGTCCCTTTAGGCATGCCCCTCTCGGCAAAATTTACTTACTTTATTCATCGAACGGGTGACGGTCATTACCCAAGAGCTTAAGGTTTACGCAAATGTGCGGATTCGTTTGCAGATAATAAAATGCGAGATGCAAAGAAAAGTATAGAAAACAGTAGTCGTTTCGACAAAAAGTAAGATCATTTATTTATTACAAAAGTTGTTATATTTGCCTGGGGGATCTCGCCCCT
Source organism: Platanthera zijinensis (assembly GCA_039513925.1). Lineage (NCBI taxonomy): Eukaryota > Viridiplantae > Streptophyta > Magnoliopsida > Asparagales > Orchidaceae > Platanthera > Platanthera zijinensis. The sequence continues at coordinate 179,432,037 of CM077085.1, read as the reverse complement.
TACAGAAATTCATAGATGAAAAAAATACAAGTTAAAATAAAAAATGCGAAAGGCCTTCAGGAAGAGTCGCTGGACGTTTCGCTGGATGACTCATTAGTAGATTCGTCGCTCTCTCCAAGGATTATTTCGTCATCCTCACCCGGGGAGTCATCCTCTCCCGCGGGCTTAGAGATGGGGTCGAACAGCCAGGGGAGGATCCCGCGCGGCGTGAGCGTCTCGCCGCCCTAGTTCAGAAATCCGGATTCTCGCAGCACCTGGATCACGTACTTGGCCGCCGCCTGTGCATTCTCCTACATCATCACTTCTATCTCATAGTTTGAGTATTGGTGACGTTTGACCTTCTCGACCGACGGCGGCGGAACTGGTGCCCTTGCCTCCTGCGCTTGTTTAAGCTCGGCCTTTAGCAGCGTGATCTCGCATCGGAGAGAAGCCTCGCGCACACGTGATAGCTGGGCTTGGGCGGAATCCTGTGAGAAATTCGTTAGAATTAAATGGGAATAAATGGCGGGAACAACCATGAGGCGGAAGGCATCTAAAGTTTCACATACCTCAATTGCTGGGCGGAGAGTGAGCAGTTTCTGGGATGCCTCCAGGTAGGACTTCAGGGTGACCACCTCGGCAGCGGCGAGATCCCGCATCCTGAGCGCCTCGCCCAGGTTGCGCTCCATGCTGTGGCTGCGGCGCGCAGACATATGCGCAAGCTCGAACGCGCGCAACTGGGCTCGAACAGCTTCATGGGCGAGAGCCTTGGTAGACTCCTGATCGTATATGCTCGCGTCCACTCTGCTGTAGAACCCGAAGCCGAGCACGAAGGCTTTGCCGCTACTTGTTTCCTGCTCCATCTACGATGGAAGAAGTGACGAGATGGAGACCCGATTAGCCTCCGGGTGCCATTGCAGAAGGGGTTTGCCCTCTTCATCTAGGTGCTTTCCGCCCAGGCCAAAATTCTGATGCTCTCTCGACACCGGTTTGGCGGGGACCACCTTTGAGGCAACAGCAACCTGCGCGGCGACATCCTTTTCGCCCGCGACAGGCGAGGTTTTGGCGGGGGTCTCAGCGACGGATTTCCCCTTGTCCGTCACAGAGGGTTTGGACTTCTTGGAAGGGGCGGAGGTGGGAGCGTCGGTCTTCCGCTTCCAGGCGCTCGGCTGGGAGGAAGAGCCCGACTCATTCCGGCATGCGAGAGCTGCAGACTTGGCGAGAGCTAGGGTGGCGGCGGAATCCCTAGCCTCGTCGAAGGGTTGGTGGAGGGGTATCTCTCGCTCACCTATGAAAGCCATAAAGGTTAGTCTTAAAGTTTGAAGTAAGAATTAAATGGGCAAGGCGGAATGGTACCTTCACCGGCGGGAACTAGCGGAAGAGAGTCGAGATCCCTCCGCAAGAACTTCACGTCGATGTTCTTGGTCCCAAAGAAGCTGAGGATGGTCATCTCGCGTCCCTCGAGTGTTGGAGGCCTGTAAGTCGCCTCATCGTACTAGATCGGCGAGAGGGGAACGTTGCCGAAGTTCCCAGATACGAAGACGAACTTCTGCGCCCAGTTGTGGTTCTTGTTTGCGAGACCGACGGTCTTGATCGTCTGCCCCGAGAAGAAGAAGATTCCGCTTTTGGCCTGGAAATTGAACAGTTTCCGGAAGATGGAAAGATTAAACTCAATCCTTTCCGCGCGCATATAGCAGGCGAAAACCACTATAAGCGCGACAGAGTTAGGATTGAGTTGGGCCGGGACCACTCCATAGTACCAGAGAGCCTGACGAACTTCCGACCAGAGGGGGAGGCGGATCCCTACCTCAAAATGCTCTAGCGGTATGACAAGCTCCCCTTCCGGCAGGAAGTTAACTCTGTCTTCGCTTCCGGGATTGCGCGCGGCGAACTATGGAGGAATATAGTTCCCGGTTATTGAAGCAAATTCTGCCTCGGTTAAGCAGCAAGGGGGGAAGCTGTGTTCAACGAAGTTTTGCGCACACTTAGTGCGACCCTCAGTCTCGCCCGACATTATGAATGAAGGCGAAAAGGGAGAGAAAACTGGTAGGCGAGAGGTTCGAGGTTGCAGAGAACGACCAGAGCGGGAGAGAAGAGAGAGGACAAAGGTTCAGAAGCAAATGGAAGTAAATGCGGTTGGTAAGCCAGCCTATTTATAGAAGAATATGGTAATCATGACATTTTTTCTAATGGCGGAAGTGCAGATAACAATTCTTTATAATTCGATGCTTCTTATTCCACCCGGTCCCGCCAACACTTCCTGTACCTGCAGATGGCGAAAGCCTCCGGGAGGGATCCCGGGTAAGAACAAAGCAACGACAAGTATAAAAGAAAATGTGGCGCGAGAGCTAATCATTCGACAAGATAGAATGACATGAAAAAATTAGAGGTTATATACAATAGGCCTCCCGCATGGCGAGAGCCATGTTAAAATATAATAAATGTTCATATGTTCATTACATAAATAAAAATGGTACATGCGAGAAGGTTAGGCCGAGAGATTGGGGTAAGAAGGGGCGAGAGCCAACAAGACTCAATATTGTTCCCCCCGCCAGCAACCCCGACCTCGCCTCCCTGTCCTCGGGGGCACTCGCAGATAATGATAAGCAGTCACAGTTGTGAGCTACTGGTGTACCAGGCGCAGTTGGTCCCGAGCCCGTGCGATGTGCCTTCCAGGAGAGGTCTCCTCGCTTCCGCCTCTCATGCACTCCGTCTCTCCAAGAAGATGCGTGTAATCCCGCTTGATCACGCTTAGACGCCGCTCAATCGATGTCAGGAGGGTGGTTTCCCGCAAGGTGTCCTCTCGCCGCATCAAAATGAGCTTTGACAGGACTTCAACTATCCTCTCCCTCTGTTTCTCAGCATTTCCGGAGGCCTCGACGAAGCTCAACTTCTCTCTCGGAGAGGGCGGCGGCGAGATCACGTCCTCGTCTGCATCGAGCTCTTCTGCAGGCTCCTGATGATCTGGTGAAGGGACTGTCAGGGCCAATTCAGGAGCGAGAAGGATAATCAAGGCGCGAGAAGGGTCAGTGTTTACCTGATTGCTTGCGGGAAGAGCCAGGCCGCCCTTCAAAAGGCTTCCCAAGGAGTGGGCGGTGCGTTTTTCCCCGACCCGGGGGGGGGGGGGGAAGGATGTCTGCCCCAGCGAATGAGCCTCGGCCTGAGGCGAAAGGGTAGTTTACTCCCCACCGGGTAGGCATGAGCCCGACGCGAGAAGAGGGGACTTGCCGACAGTTCTCCTGGGTGAGAGGGGAAGGCCGGTCGCAGGATCGATAGGGTCCTTAGCGGCAGGAGTCCTGGGTCTCGGGTTGACGATACCAAGGGTCCCATAAGTGGATACTGCGAGAAGCTATGAAAGTGAAAGAAAGAAAAAGCAAACCAGTAAAAGCGAAAACAAAGCGAGAAAATTACCGGGAGCATTCGCAGGCTCGACCTGGGTAATTGGAGGGGCAGTCTCCGAGACCGACTGCAAATTTTTATCAGGAAGCCGGGTTGATGTGGTATTCGCCGGAGGGGCATCAACGACACCTTCCAGAACCGTCTCCTGCGAGAAAGGTAGTCTATCAATGCGGGAAGCCCGCTTTGAAGGTTAGTGCCAAAACGTGGGGCAAGAAAAGAACCTATGGCAGAAGATCAGGCTCCTCGCGGGCAGGGGTTGGGGTCGGCGAGGCTGGCTCATTCCTAGAACGGTCTCACCGAACCGACTTGGCCTTTTTTCGCCGGTAGGCCGAATCCACAGGTCTTTTTGTCGAGAGCCAGGGGGCGAACCCAACACAGTCGGCGCGAGCTCTTGCCTGAGCAGTGGCAAGACGATCCTGGACTTCTTGCGAGAGCGGTTTCGCGGCTCGTTTGGCATACATCTTCGAAGTAGTGCGAGAGCTCAGGCGATAAGCGGTAATAGAGCAAGCAGTGTCTTGGGAATAGACCCTGCGACATATATATAGGGCCGAAGTGGGACCCGCAAAAGATTATCTTCCAGGTCAGCAAGCACTCACTGAATATTTAAGGTTGGACATTTCTTTCCGAGCGTAGAACTTGCTCGCAAAGAGCGGGGATTGTGTACCACCTCATATTCGCTGAGTGAGACCTTGGGCCCAGGTTGGTCGGGTCAGGAGAGTCAAGCGGCGAAAGGGCTTCCGCCAATAAGGGCGGAAAGGCTTGCGCCTGGGAGGGAGAAAAGTCCCAGGATTGGGCGGAACTCCTTGGATCCAAGACGTTGAGTATAACCCCTCCACTCAACGCTCTCGACGCTTCTCTGCTTAAGGCATTGAGTGAGGATCCTTCACTCAATGCTCTCGACGCTTCTCGGCTTAAGGCGTTGAGTGAGGCTCTTCCACTCAACGCTCTCAACGCTTCTCGGCTTAAGGCGTTGAGTGAGGCTCTTCCACTCAACGCTCTCGACGCTTTTCGGCTTAAGGCGTTGAGTGAGGCTCTTTCACTCAACGCTCTCGACGCTTCTCAGCTTAAGACGTCGAGTGTAAAGCACCGACACTTAGACAGATTCCCTTGGGCCTAGAATGGTCCGGTCAGATTAAGGAAGTAGGCGGGCGGGCTTCCGCCTAGGTATACGAAAAGCCTCCTGCCTAGTGTGGTCCAGAGGTAAATTTACCTGGATACCCTTGGAGGTCTTCATTTAGCTCCTTAGAACAACTAAGTTTGGTTGTTGGCAAACCACTTTGGGCTGCATATAGCCCCTTTGAACAGCGGAGTTACGCTGTTGGCAAACCAGATACTGGGAATCTATAAATAGACCCACAAGGTACCTCTGAAGGCAAGCTTTCTCATTTTCTGAAGTCTGATAGCGCTTTCTGAGGTATCCTTAGCCCATCACTTGGCTAAGGAGGAGAAGCGCTCTGAGATCTTCCGGGTTAGTGGAGGGACCTCCGTGCTGAAGCCCATGGTCAGTTCTTTGGTTCTCAACAACCGATTAAGGGTCTTAGTTTGAGAGAAGTATGTGTCGGCTACACCCCAGAGTCCGAACTCTCATTGGGGCCAGTTTTTGATTCCAACATTAATAGAATGGGAAAAATGAAAATTACTTGGTTCTCCCACAAAGGGGGAGGAATATAAATAGAAATACATAATAAAACCGCTATCCGCACACCACCATCCAACATAACCAATACTCCCCCTCAAGCTGGCGCGAAGAGATCAAGCAAGCCCAGCTTGCCATAAGTAGAGAGAAGTCTGGAAGGCCCAACCGCCTTGGTGAAGGCATCTGCAGTCTGCTCGGCGGAGGGAACATAGGTCGTGGCAAGAGTTCCTGAACGAATGTGCTCCCGGAGAAAATGAATATCAACCTCAATATGCTTAGTCCTCTCGTGCAGAACAGAGTCGGAGGCTAGCATGAGAGCAGACTGGTTGTCACACACCAGCGTCGAGGAACCGGAAGGAGGAAAGCCCAGCTCGGTCAAGAGAGTACGAAGCCAAAGGAGCTCCGTGGCTCCATGGGCCATAGCTCGGTACTCAGCTTCAGCAGAGGAGCGGGAGACGACACTCTGCTTCTTGCTCTTCCAGGAAATGAGATTGCCACCATAGAACGTACACATCCCTGAAGTAGAGCGCCGATCAGTGATGGAACCAGCATAGTCAGAATCTGTGTAACAGATAAGTCCGGGAGATGGGGACGAACGGTAGAAGAGCCCGAGGCCAGGCGATCCCTTCAAGTAGTGAAGTATCCGAAAAACTGCATCAAGATGAGAAGTACGGGGGGCATGCATGAACTGGCTGACCACACTCACAGCAAAGCTAATATCTGGGCGAGTGTTGGTCAAGTAGATAAGCCTGCCAACAAGACGCTGGTATCTGCCCGGATCAGGGAGAGGGTCGCCGGATTCAGCGTGTAAGCGGTGGTTCGGGTCCATGGGTGTAGATACTGGAGAGCACCCAAGAAGGCCAGTATCACTCAAAAGGTCGAGTGTATACTTGCGCTGAGACAAGGAGATCCCCTGCTTGGATCTGGCCACCTCAATTCCGAGAAAGTACTTCAGAGGTCCCAGATCTTTTACCTCAAATGTCGTACGAAGCACCTCCTTAATCTGAAGAATACCCGAGCTGTCATCACCAGTAAGGATGATATCATCCACATAGACAAGAATAATAACCATGCGACCATCCGCAGCAGTCCGAACAAAGCATGTGTGATCTGCATGACATCTGGTGAACTCACTCTGAAGCACAACAGTCCCAAACCGCTCAAACCACGCACGAGGGGACTGCTTCAGCCCATACAGAGCCATCAGCAGAAGGCAGACACATCCCAAATACTCCCCCTGAAGCTCGTAACCGGGCGGCGGATCCATATAAATCTCCTCATTAAGAGAGCCATTAAGAAAGACATTCGGCACGTCCAGCTGGTGAAGAGGCCATCCAAGGCAGGCAGCGAGGGAAACAAGAAGACGGACGGTAGAAAGCTTGGCCACAGGGGCAAAGGTCACCCCGTAATCCGCTGGAGTCTGGGTGAAGCCCTTCGCGACAAGGCGAGCCTTGTAGCGTGCAAGAGACCCATCAGCATTATACTTGATGGTGTAGACCCACCGACACCCAACAGTCTTCTTGCCGGTGGGAAGGGGGACCAAACGCCAGGTACCAGCCCTCTGTAAAGCCGACATCTCAGCCTCCATAGCCGCCACCCACTCAGGATGCTGGAATGCCTCAGTCGTCGAATGCGGAATCCTGATCTGATCGGTGGTAGTCAGGAAAGCCCGGTAACCTGGGGAGAGACGCTGGTAGGACACAAAGCTAGCAACAGGATGGTCAGTAACACAAGAACGCTTACCCTTGCGAAGTGCAATAGGCAAGTCAGAAGAAGGAAGAACATCACCTGTCAGAGGATATGGCATCAGGTCCTGTGAGCTGGGCTCTACCAGCGGAGTACGAAGGATAGGGTGAACATGTGAGGGCCCACGTGGACCCCGGGTATATGTTTGAGCCGGAATCGAGTCATGTAACGGAGCAAGGGGGACAGGGGCCGGCTGTGGTGGTGTGGAAGGAGGAATGGGAACTGGAGCAGGCTGTGATGGTGGAGGGATACTGTAGAAGGGGGTATCCTCAAAGAATGTCACATCCATGGAGTGAAAAGTCCTACGAGAAGTGGGGTCAAAACAGCGATATCCCTTGGATGAGGAGGAATATCCCAAAAATAAGCATCGAATAGCTTTGTTATCAAGTTTAGTCCGAGTGGGACTACGGTCTTGGACAAAACACACACATCCGAACACCCGAAGGGGAATAGGAAACAAAGGGCGGCTGGGAGATAGGAGGCTAAGAGGAATCCGACCCGCTAGAGGCTGGCAAGGCAGACGGTTGACCAAAAAGGTCCCCGTAAGAAGAGCAGCGCTCCAAAATAACTTGGGGACATGGGACCCAAGGAGAAGGCAGCGGGTCACATTCAGGAGATGGCGATTTTTGCGTTCTGCCAGTCCATTTTGTTCGGGGGTGTAGGGACACGAGAATTGATGAAGAGTTCCTTGGCTAGCAAGGAAAGCAGAAAAAGAGGAAGAAGTGTACTCCCCCCCATTATCGGAGCGAAGAATCCGGATACGTGAGGAAAACTGATTAGCAACCATATGAGAAAACTGGGTATAAAAATAAAAAACATCAGATTTTGCACGCATAAGGTAAACCCAACAGCAACGAGTAAAATCATCTATAAAAGAGACAAAGTAACGAAAACCATCATAAGATACAACCGGGGCAGGCCCCCAAACATCTGAATGAACAATCTCAAAAGGAGCAGAACTACGAGAAATAGAAACAGGATAAGAAGTGCGTGTGTGTTTGCTAAGCTGACACACATCACACTGAAACGGGTGCTCAAATGAGACACTCGGAAACAGGGAGGACACAATCTTAGGGTTCGCATGTCCCAATCTGGCATGCCAAAGAGAAGATGTAGTAGTAGCAGCAGCAATGGATGGTGGTGGAAGACAGGGTGATGATGTCTGAGGTGGGAGATCCAGCTGGTAAAGCCCGTCTCGCTCACGGCCGTAGCCAAAAGTCCTCTTCGTGGTCAAGTCCTGAAAAACACAGCCAGAAGGGAAAAATGTCACCGAGCAGTGTAATGCACGAGTCAGTTGACTAACAGAAAGAAGATTTAAAGCAAGCTTGAGAACATGAAGAACTGATCCCAAGGTGAAGAGGGTGAGAGAGGAACGGTGCCCTGGTGAAGAATGGGTGTCACGGAGCCATCAGCAAGGCGAACCTGCCGATGGACACTCGGAGACACAAGAGAGGAGAAAAAGTGTGGCTCACCAGTCATATGATCAGTGGCCCCAGAGTCAATCACCCAAAGGGAGGAATGCCCCTCATGAGTGACATGAAGGGCCGTCGAGGTACCTGACGCAGATGCCGAGGTCGACGAGAACGACGAGGAGGTAGGCAACGACTGAGCAGAAGGAGGCTGAAACGAGGACTGCTGCTGAAGCTGAGACTGAAGCTGCTGCACCTGAGCCATAAGCTGACTCCAGTCAGCGGAAGAAGTCCCAGAAGAGGTACTGTAATCAGGCTGGCCTCCAAAGTCGGAAGAAGTAGCGGCGACGGTACGAGTAGCGGAAGACTGCTGGCGCAGGTGAGGAAAGAGTAACCAGCACCTGGCCCTCTCGTGACCAGTCCGCAGGCAGTGCTGACACTGAACAGCAGCAAACGGGCTCCCGCCGCCACCCACACGGCCACGGGGGGTAGAAGTCCGCCCCCCTCGCACAGAAGAAGAACGACCAGACGCCAGGGCTGAATGATCCGGAAGAGGAACGGTAGCAGGAACGGAAGAGACAGCAGTCAAGCGGGCACGATGCTCATGCTCCTCAACCATGGAGTAAGCATCCAAAATATCAGGAAGAGGGTTCATGCTGACAATCTGAACCCGAATCTGCTCAAACTCGGGCCGCAAGCCCATCAGGAACTGGTAGGTCTCCCGCTTCTCCTGACAACGCTTGGCAACAAGCAGATCCTCGGGATGGGGAAAAGCACTAAGCGGCTCGAGGTCTGAGAGTTCCTGGAATCTCCCAGAGAGAAAGGTAAAGTACTCGTGCACGGAACGGTCCCCCTGACGAGCTGTAGAAATCTCCTAAAACACAGAATAAATCCGCGTATCAACGCGGGTGTGACCGTAGGTACGCGTCAAGGCAGCCCAAAGAGACGACACAGAATCAAACCGCATAAACTGCTCGTAAATCCTGGGCTCCATGGAGCATTGAAGCCACCCGAGAATCTTGAAATTTTCTGTGCGCCATTGACGGATAGCCTTGTCGTCGGTAGGTTTTGGAACACCATTAGGTTCAAGCCAATCGAGCTTGTCATGTCCGGCAAGATGAACTCGCACGGAGTTGGACCAAGCGATAAAATTCCGTTTATTGAGAAGAGAGGTAGTTATGCGACGAACAAAGCCATCAGTCGAAGTAAGAGAGGAGGAATCCATGGGGGAAGAGGAAGCCCCCTAAACACAAGGAGAAAATCTGGAATGCATGGGGGAAGAAGCCCCCTAAACACAAGGAGAAAATCTGGAATTCATGGGGGAAGAGGAAGCCCCCTAATCAAAAGAAAATCTCATCCCAAAGGGATAGAAAAACCAAGGATCACAGAGACGGCTGGGTGGCAGCGGGAGACGCAGGCGAGAGGCGAGCCAGGCGAGAGATGGCTGGGTGGAAGCGGGAGACGCAGGCGAGAAAGCAGCGGGAGACGCAGGGCAGCGGGAGACGCGTCGCGCAGGCGAGCGGCGAGCGGCGCAGGCGAGCGGCGCAGGCGATCACATTGCCTTGGACGGGGCCGCCGTTAGGTGCAGGAGGCGGCGCAGGCAAGCGGCGAGCGGCGCAGGCGAGCGGCGCAGGCGAGCGACGAGCGGCGCGGACGACGTGCGGGACGGGAGAATCGGGCTAGGGTTAGCCGCCTGCTCTGATACCAAATAGAATGGGAAAAATGAAAATTACTTGGTTCTCCCACAAAGGGGGAGGAATATAAATAGAAATACATAATAAAGCCGCTATCCGCACACCACCATCCAACATAACCAATAACATTTATGGTTTAGTTTTACTGAGAGATATTAAATTATAGGACGAAGTTTTCAAAGGTTTGAAGAAACAACTAGGAATGTAATAAAACCGAATTGATTCAAGAGCTCTCCTGGTTTGGTATTCCCAATAATTATAATTCTAAAAATTATAATTCCTTGAAATTAATGTATTTAATGATAATTTGAAAAAACAAAACACTTAAAATATTTAATAAAAATATATTTTTCAAAGCTTGCCCTAATTATCATTTAACCTAAATTGACAGAACTTTTCATTCAGGATTTTATTAGCCTGTCACGCCAATAAGTCGTGCGAACTTACGCGAGTGTCTTGCATGATACAAAAGCACATACGCTAAAAACATATGCGTAAAATAAAACACAAGCATACGCGAAGAAATGCGCTATACAAATTGTTAACCCCAGAATCCGCAAATGTTCAACAAGACAGGTCATCCTCCTCTTTTGGCGGAATCAATCCTCCAGTCCGCTCAGGTCGTCAAGACCATGCAGATCCAAGGCTCTTTGGCGACGGACTAAGTTCCCAGTCCGTCCAGGTCGCCCAGTCGGGATTCCAGTACCAGCCTCCTTCAGCGGCGGACTCGACTCTCCAGTCCGCCCAGGTCGTCCAGCCTCAGGAGATCAGCTTCCCAGATCGTCCGCCAACTTGCTTCAGGCGAACTCAAGAATCAGCCCGCACAGGTCGCGACCCTTCACCTAGGATCACGCCCTGCAACCAGACGGAAGCTCCAGCTCGCGAGCCCAGTCCGCCCCTCTTGCGCGGACTGGCTTGTCTTTTCTTTTTTGTTTCCCGTCACCGCTGCCGGTTCTCCTGTACCCCGGGCAGCCGGTTATTTTAGCACTGCCCGTTTGGGCAGGCCCCCGAACCTATAAATAGGGGGAAGCGGTGCACCCAAAACACGCTGACTCGAACCCAGGAGCCTACTTGTTAAAGGCTGCGGACTCGAATCTCAGACTTTGCGGTCTCCAGCTTGCTCTTCTTTCAGCTTTCTTCCTCTACTTGTAATCAGTCTTTTGCAATCAAAGGAAAGCCCGTTGCAAGAGAGGCATTTAGGCCGTGACGGGTGAAGTCTGGTGTTGCCGTGGCTCACGGCTCTGTTTTTCTCCTCTGGTCCGCTAGTAGATAGCTGTTTGCAGTCGTCTCTTTTCCGTTCCTTTCCCCCGTGTTCAAACCGTTAGCTGGTGGTGTCCGTTTCCGCACATCAACACAAATGCAAAATGCGGTAAATAAAAATAAAATAAAGATGCAACTCGGGTTGCATTAGTTTACCCTGCACTTTCATTTCATGTTTGGCCTTAGATCCATTGCATTTATATGTGATTGCTCGCATTCATATTGGGGTAGGGTATCACGCCCTCGCCACTTGTGGATTCATCCTGCGTCGCTGTTAGTATTAGATTTTCTTCTAAAAAAATCAAAATTTCACACCTCTAGGAAATGTTTTTTTTGTTGTTCTTCAAAATGCCTGCACAGTAGCTAGTGGATTCATGATAAGAAGGGTTGTTGACACTTTGAACCAAAAGTTAGTGTGCATAACACCTAAATAGATATAATTTTTCATCTGCATAGGAAAACTTTTATTAGTATTCATGTACATATTCTCTTGATTACTTAATGTAGTATACTTCTATTAATGCCAGGCTTTTCATTAGAAATTTGACGTATCTTTTGAATATAGGTCCAAAAATACTCTGATTGGGTAATTAATGGAGAATATGATTGGCCTCCTACTTGTCCCCTGTGCCAAGAAGTGCTCAAGGAAGGAAATGAAACTACACGACTGGGTTGCTTGCGTATGAAAAACTTCTTTTTTGATTGTTTCTTTCCTCTATGCAAAAATGTCTTTCTAAAGTATATTCTTGTCTTATATGGTAATACTACGTTTCACGTGTTTTCATTGTAGATGTTATGCACACTAATTGTTTGGTTTCACATATCCAAACCTTTGCACCTCAAACTGCACCCGCAGGATATACTTGCCCTTCATGCTCATCTCCAGTAAGCTCTTATGCATTATTTTTTTTTTCTATTATTTGTGTAACCATTGATGGGGATCCATCAAAGTTGACTCTCCGTAGGGCGGGGGCCACGTCCGTGTATTCACGCAGGACTTGATCGGATCAGCTATCCGACTACACGGATACGTCCGACTCGTCATTTACTTAATTTTTCATATAGTGTATTTCTATGTTCCATTTTATTTCATGTAATCGGACTTGCCGCATCCCCGACCAATTATAGACGTAGATGTCGGGGTGCCCTAATATTATTTTGTTATAAATAGGGAGTTTGAGGGTTCCTAGGAGGCTATTGCAGATTTTGGAGAAGTTCATTCCCGGAATCCGGTGATTCCCTCATGGTGACAACACCATGATGCCCTAGGCGATGAATCCTATGTGTTTTCCTGCATCCCAAAGGTATCTCCCATCCATTACCTTTATCTTCTCCCCTACCAAGCCCTAGCCATACCCTTAACCCCTCCAAAGCTCCAGCCGAACACCCCAACCTGTCGCCAGCCCTGTTGAACCTCACTCTCTCCATTTTCTGCTCCCTGCCACACCGCCAATCCCCTTCCCATGTTGCACCACCACCCTAGCCCCTGCTATACTGCCGCCCCACCAGTTTTCCCCACCATCCTGATCGACCTACAACCCTCTTACACCGCCCAATCTAGGGCTGTTACACCTGTTTTTCCTCCCCTTTCCTCCTTGCTACCACCAAGAACCCAATTCCTGGAGCCTACAACCGACCACCCTACCACAACCCAACCCAACCCTTCCTCCAATCCCTTCTACTCGGATCCAGTCCATCGACCATCCTGCTTCAGATTTCTGTCACCGTCACGTCGTACATCTTCAAATCTCCCCTCCTACGGCTTCCCTTGTACTTTGAGTATTTATTTGTTGTATGTATCTATGGTTTATATATTGAACTATGGTGTAGTGATTTCATATGTGGATAAATAGCATCATTGAATATTGTTATAGATGTATTTGTGATCTGCAGGAAGGAATCATTGTCCTTGCGCTTTGCAATGACAATCTACACGGAGGAAATCCATTGCTTGCCAGCACAAAAAAAATACTTTCACTTGTTTATTTATAATTGCTTGGGTTTAATGTTTTTTGCTTACTTTTGATTATTGTCGTCGTTCCTTGGATGATTGCATTGCATTTAGCGTAAGGGTTGAACAGTCTAAACCCCACCATCCACTAGAATTGCATCGTAGTCTCACACCACACACCCTACCCTACATCAACCATACTTCGGAATTTACTAGTATTAAACAAGAGGAAATCCTCTTTAATGTTTGTCACACATGTATTTACAAATCAAATTTTATGACATATATTGCAAGTTACTCTTATTAAAGTTTACTTTAAATAAGGAATCTGACTAAACTCATCTCATATCTAGTATGAGGGAAATTGTTTGATTGAGTACGGTTGTTCAACTGGAAGAGGCAAGTTTGAAAGAATTCTTTGTTGTATTAACAGTGCTGATACTAATATGGATGGTCATTACCACATTCCTTTTTTTAACATTATCGCTTGACCTGGTTGGAGTGCTGTTGAAGCCCACTTAAGCCTGATCTAAAATGTTCTGTTATGAATCCTCATAACGGCTGGTTTGCCGGGCAGACATATCAGAGACGGCAAAAGGATGCGACGTCAAGCGAGGCTGAACCATCCATTCAACCCTCCCCAATTAAAACATGAAGGCGGTTGGGGGACTGAACCTGAAGGTTTCAACCCCTTGGGGGGGGGGGGGCTCCTCAAACCGAGGGGTATAAATACCCCCTAGGGTTTTCTAGCGGTGGACAATCAAGTATTCTCAGTTATTCCTTTCTCTCTCTCTCTCTCAAAACCCTAGCTTTCTCTTTTCTCTCCCAAATCCTTCCTCGTTTCTAACATTTGGTATCAGAGGATCTTTCCTCTCAATACAGCCGCTGCTTGCTTCCCTCGAGACCATAACCGGCCTCACCGAGTCACCTAGTCGAATCGAACAGTCCCCGTCGCATCGAACAACCCTCGTCGGATCGAACAACGCTGACAGTAAGGCTTTAGATTCAGTGACTCGCTCACAACCACAAAAAGTGTCCACGAGGCTAGCAACTTTAGAGGAGAACTACACCAGACTGTCAGATACGGTGATGATCATCGAAGAAAAAATATGGGCGTCAGAGAAACGTCTGGAAGAGCGGTTGGATGCTCGCATGGAGGAGATCAAGAGCTTGTTGTCTCAAAGTATCAAGGGCAAAGCAACTATGAACGAAGAAGCGGCCACTCACCAGGGGGTGATCCAGTCGTCAGGGGGCCTCGATAAGGGATGAGAGGACCTGATTGAACAACGAACTAGGGATACAATCTACCCTCCTCAGGATGGGCTTCTACCTAACCCTAAGGGATTGGACACGTCAGCAGCAGCAGAACAGGTACTGGCCGGGAGTACAGACCCCCTCCGGCGGCTACAAGGTCTGGATATCAACACAGAGAGAAAGGAGGATACCCGATTGGGTCGATAGAGCGTTGATAGGTTCTTGGCCTCGGGGATTATGGAGCACAGACAGCAAAACCCGAGAGCATACATGACACCAAAAAGGACCCACATGAATTACCCAAAATTCAAAACGGGGCGACACATTGGAATGAGTTCAAAAGGTGAAGTTATTTTACAACTACCAAGAGATTACAGAAGAGCAGTGGGTGCAACTGGCGTCCTTTCACCTTGAAGATGATGCATTCCAGTGGACCCGTTGGTTCCTCCGAGGGCGTGACTATGCCCCTTGGGCCAATTTTGTTGACGGTTTCACAGCTAGATTTGGGCCCCTCGAATATGAAGATTTCGAGGCTCTTCTTCAGAAACTGAGCAGAAAGGGATGATGATGGAATACCGAGCAGAGTTCTAAGATTAGCCAACTGGGTGCAGTGCCAGTGGGAAGAGAAGACATTAATGAGTTGCTTTATTTCGAGATTTAAGGAGCACATCTAGTATGAGATTGTTACGGAATTACTCGAGGAGCCACCGTGGAAGGTGTACACACGAAGAGCTCGGGAGCGCGATACTGGAGACGCGGTCGAGATCGAAGAACCGGCCGGAACGGGGTCGGGCGGAGGCACGGACGACGGCACCAACCCGACCGGAGATTAGGCCAAGCCCGGTTGGGTCGGTTGGGGCTTATTTCAGCTTTTGGTTTATTTTGGTTTATTTTGGTTCATTGTAATTTGAAACCCTATATATGGGTTTGGACTTTTGCTTTGGGTTTTTTATCTTGGATGATCTAAGAATTGAGGGCTGCCCCCTTTTCCTCTCTCAACCCTAACTCTCTTCTCCTTCCCTACCTCCGGCCGCCCCTTCCCTTGCCGGCATTCCCTCCCAACTATTGTAGAAGGTATTATTTGGTCCGACCTGCCGGTCCGCCTGCACCGTGTTGCCGCCGGACTTCATGGCCCCGAGCACCCGTGCGCACACCGACCACGACGCCGACGCCCACGAGGCCCTCGCCGCCCGCGTCGCAGAGCACGACTCCCGCTTCTCCTCCTTGCAAGCCTCCATCGACGCCATCGCCGTGGGCCAAACGGCCCTCCTGCGCCGTCTCGACGCGCTCGCCACCCCCCGAACCCCGGCTCGGCCTCCTCCGCGGACACGGCGTCCGTGCTGGGCGCCCCGCCACTCCACACGGCCGTGCAAGCCACTCCTCCAGCGGCCGGCGTGCTACCCCGCCATTTGCAACACCTCGATGTTCCCTCTTTCTCCGGCGTGGATCCATTGGGTTGGATCGCACGGGCGGAACAACTCTTTGACCTACAACTCACACCCCCCGCGGACCGGGTTAGCACAGCCATGGTTGGCTTGGAAGGTTCCGCCCTTCATTGGGCGCGTTGGCTCCGGCAAAGCCAACCAACGATTTCTTGGGCGGACTTCAAGCAGGAAATGATCACGCGTTATGATCCCCGCTACACCGGCTCCGCGATTGAACGCCTCTGCAGCGCCCGCCAAACGGCCGATCTCGACGGGTATATTGACGAGTTCGTCGCCCTCGTCACCCAAGTACCGGGTCTTCCACCCGACCACTACTTGGGCTTCTTTCTCCAAGGCCTCCGCCCGGCGATTCGCTCGCGCATTCGGACCCACAACCCGCATACGGTGTCCGAAGCCTTGGACCTCGCGCGCGCGGTGGAAGCCGATCTCGGCCATCGCCCTTTACCGACTCCCCTGGCTCCCTCCGTTCGGCCGGCCGGCCTGCGTGATGGATCACACCGGCCCGTGGCGGGAGGGGGAGGGCCTAGACCAGGCCGGCCCGATCCCCCCCATCGTATCTCCAATCACGATTATAATGAGCTTCGCCGGAAGGGCTTGTGCTTCCGTTGCAGGCAACCTTATTCGCCCCAACATGTTTGCGCCGTCAAGGAGTTTCACGCCCTTTTCGGCGATTTCGACGCCGAAGTGACCATGGCCGATTTTGATGCGCTCGTCGAACCCGACGAGGCTCCTCCTCCTCCGGATGACACCGCAACCTTGAATATTTTGGACCTTCCCCTCTATTCGGTGGGCGGTATAACCGGACCCCGCACCATGAAGTTGAAGGGCTCCATTCACGGCCGAGCCGTGATCGTGATGATCGACAGTGGCGCGAGTCACAATTTCATCTCGGCTTCCTTGGCTCAGGAGTTAGCCTTGCCGAGCCTCCCGTCCCCCGGATTTTCGGTGGCATTGGGGGACGGTCGACGCCGGCCGACCTTGGGACGTTGCGCGGGAGTGACCCTCTCGGTGGGCTCCTACCTCTTCACCGCTGATTTTCATGTTTTCGAATTGGGGGGCCTCGACGCCATTCTCGGCGTGGCGTGGCTCCAAACTTTGGGCGACGTTCATGTGAATTGGGCTACCATGACCATGCGTTTCCAACATCAAAACCAACCATGTCGTTTAACGGGCGACGCGGCGCTCCTACGTTCTCCGCTATCGGCCCGTGGTATCCACCGCGTCACGGACGCCCTTTTCTCGGCCTATCTCCTACCACTCCAACCGGCGGATCAACAAACCCCATCATTCCACATGGATTTCCGCCCCCTCCTCGACGACTTTCCGGACTTGTTCTCTACAACCCCGGGTCTTCCCCCGGTCCGGCCCACGGATCACCCAATTGTTCTCCATCCAACCTCGGCGGCGGTGTCCGTCCGGCCTTACCGCTACGGGCACGCCCAAAAGGACGAGATCGAACGCCTCGTGCGGGAGATGTTGATCGGCGGGCTCATTCGCCCCAGTTCCAGCCCTTTCTCCAGTCCGGTCTTGTTGGTGCGCAAGAAGGATGGAAGTTGGCGCTTCTGCGTGGATTACCGCGAGTTGAACAAGGCGACGGTACCGGACAAATACCCCATTCCCGTCATCCAGGAGCTTTTGGATGAGTTACACGGGGCGGCCTACTTCACTAAGCTGGATCTACGCGCCGACTACCATCAAATCCGGGTGCGCGCCGAGGACATCCACAAAACGGCATTTCAGACTCACGACGACCACTTTGAGTTTTTGGTGATGCCTTTTGGCCTCACCAATGCGCCGGCAACCTTCCAAGCGACCATGAATGATCTCTTCCGGCCGGTACTTCGAAAACATGTTCTTGTTTTTTTCGATGACATTTTGGTTTTTAGTCCAACTTGGCAGGAACACCTTGTCCATGTGCGCCGCACCTTCACCACCTTGCGGAGCCACCACATGGTAATTAATCAAAAAAAATGCTCCTTCGGCATGACGAGCGTCAGTTACTTAGGCCATACCATCTCTTCCAACGGTGTTGCCATGGATATAGACAAGGTTCAGGCGGTGCTCCATTGGCCGACGCCGACTTCCCTCCGCGAAGTCCGTGGATTTTTGGGACTCACCGGCTACTATCGCCGGTTCATCAAGGATTACGACGCCATCGCCCGCCCCCTTACTCAACTCCTTAAAGGGGCCGAGGATGCCCGTTTCGATTGGCCGGCCGCGGCCATGTCTGCCTTCTCCGCCCTTCAATCGGCGCTTGTACAAGCCCCGGTATTGGCGATGCCCGACTTCAAACAACCTTTCGTCGTGGAATGTGACGCCTCCGGCACCGGAGTGGGGGCCGTTCTTATGCAAGCCGGCCGTCCGATCGCGTACTTTAGCCGGGCTTTCTCCTCCATAGTCCGCAGTCGTTCGGCCTACGAGAACGAGTTTATGGCCCTCGTGCTCGCCGTGCAACATTGGCGGCCCTATCTCCTTGGCCGCGCCTTTGTGGTTCGGACGGACCACCACAGTCTCCGGTATCTTCTCCAACAAAAAATCGCGACGCCTGCACAACAATTATGGGTCGCCAAGCTCTTGGGGTACGACTTTACGATCGAGTTCCGCTCCGGTAAAACAAACAAGGCGGCCGACGCGCTCTCCCGCATACCGCCCTCTTCCGAGCTCACCGCCATTTCTCGCCCCATTTGGGACGACACCACCGCCATCCAACAAGAAGTTGATCGGGACCCGCGCCTCTCCGCAATCCGGCGGACTCTTCTCACTAACCCGACGGCTCATCCGCCGTACACTCTTATCGGAGGCCGACTGTTTCATCGGGGCCGTCTTGTGCTATCCACGGCCGCCGCCAGTATCCCGCGCCTTCTCGCCGAGTTCCACTCCACACCGTCCGGAGGACACGCTGGAGCGTTCCGGACATATCGACGTTTGGCGGCCTCGCTCTATTGGCCGAACATGCTCCGCCAAGTGAAGGCCTACGTAGCGGCGTGCCTACCGTGTCAGAAGGCCAAGTATGAGGCCATGTTTCCGGGCGGACTCCTTCAACCATTACCCATTCCGGAGCGGATTTGGGAGGATATTGCCATGGACTTTATCACGCGCCTCCCACGCTCGAATGGATTCGACTGCATCTTGGTGGTCGTGGATCGCCTCACAAAGTACGGACATTTCATTCCGCTCCGACACCCCTATACGGCGGCCACGGTGGCCGACTGTTTCATCGCGGAGATAGTACGACTCCACGGTTTTCCGCGCTCTATCGTCAGCGACCGCGATCCGCTCTTCCTCAGTGGATTTTGGACATCACTCTTTCGGTTACAAGGCACTCGACTTCGCATGAGCACAGCCTACCATCCGCAAACCGACGGACAGTCGGAGGTCCTTAACCGCTGCTTGGAGACATACCTACGCTGCTTTATCGGGGAGCGCCCGAACACATGGGCCAAATGGTTATGTTGGGACGAGTATTCTTACAATACGGCTTACCACCATGCCGCGGCTACCACTCCTTTTGAAACCGTCTACGGACGGCCTCCTCCGTCTATCATTCGCCACCTTCCCGGGGAGTGTCCGGTAGCCACCTTAGCCGATCACCTTCATGATCGGGATGTCATTTTGGATAGCCTTAAACATCACCTCCAACGAGCACAAGAGAAAATGCGATCCTTTGCGAATCGGAAGCGCCACGACCTCTCCTTCCGGGCGGGCGACAAGGTCTTCATCAAACTCCATCCCTACCGCCAACTTTCGGTAGCTCGCCGTTCCTCTCCGAAGCTTGCACCTCGGTTCTTCGGGCCCTACGAAGTACTCAGTCGTATTGGCGCGGTGGCCTACCGGCTCTGCCTACCGCAACATAGCCGCATTCATCCGGTATTCCACGTGTCGCAACTCCGCCGAGTCATTGGCGACCACCCGGCTGTGGAACCCCTACCCACCGAGGAGGAGGAATCGGGCATGGCGCCCCTCTACCCGGCCGGCATCATCGGTCACCGTCACCATTTACCCGGGGATGCGGCACCCGAAGAGATTCGTGTGGCTTGGCAACACCGGCCGGAGAGCGACGCCACTTGGCTCATCAGAGACGACTTTCGCCGCCAATTTCCAGATTACTGCCTTGAGGGCAAGGCCAATTTTCCAGATGGCGGTATTGTTACGGAATTACTCGAGGAGCCACCGTGGAAGGTGTACACACGAAGAGCTCCGGAGCGCGATGCTGGAGACACGGTCGAGATCGAAGAACCGGCCGGAACGGGGTCGGGCGGAGGCACGGACGACGGCACCAACCCGACCGGAGATTAGGCCAAGCCCGGTTGGGTCGGTTGGGGCTTATTTCAGCTTTTGGTTTATTTTGGTTTATTTTGGTTCATTGTAATTTGAAACCCTATATATGGGTTTGGACTTTTGCTTTGGGTTTTTTATCTTGGATGATCTAAGAATTGAGGGCTGCCCCCTTTTCCTCTCTCAACCCTAACTCTCTTCTCCTTCCCTACCTCCGGCCGCCCCTTCCCTTGCCGGCATTCCCTCCCAACTATTGTAGAAGGTATTAGAGATACATGCCTACATGTCGCACTATTTGACCCATGCTATCAGCCTGACCTAGATTTAAGAGGAGCGATTCAACCGATAAAAGTCTAGATGGGAAAATATACAAATCCTCCGAACACCAAGAAAGATCAACGAGCTACTAGAAGGGCGTCTGTGAAGAAATTGACATGGTTAGAGCTACAAGCAAGAAAGAAGAAGGGATTATGCTTTAACTGTGATGAGAAATTCACCCCAGACCACTAATGTCAGATGATCCTGGTGTACATGTTGCGGGAGGAAGACGAGATTCTGGATGAAGAAGGGGAGCATGAGCACATCCCGGGCATACTCGAGTTCGTGGTATCTATCCAGGCTATGGAGGGAGTAACTACACCGCTCACGATGCATATTGTAGGGCGAATCTGCCAACATAAGGTGACTTTTTTGGTTGACAGTGGGAGTACTCATAACTTCATCAACCCCGTTGTGGCACAGAAGCTGGGGCAATAGATCACCAAGGATGCCTCTTTCCAGGTCATGGTGGCAGACCAGAATAAGTTGCAGTGCAAAGGAGTGCTGAAGGGAGTGGGGTTCAATGTGCAAGGATACACTTGCAGGATGGATGTCTACATGGGATCAGAACTTCACCTGTGAAAGAGATCTCTCTTCGTTGCTTAGAGAAACTGTGAGAATAAGAGAACAACATGACTGTGATTATGGAGATCGGGCCTCTGGCTACGCCTACGTAAGAAGTACCAGAACATATGAAGTCATTACTTCTACAGTATCTAGATGTCTTCCAGGTGCCCCGATCATTACCTCCTCGGCAATTCCGAGATCACCAGATCAGCCTGAAAGGACTAAGCCGACCAACATTCGACCATACAGTTACCCGTATGTACAGATGACTGAGATAGAACAGAGCGTGAAGGTGATGCTAGCCGTAGGGATCATTCGACCCAACACCAGTTCGTTTTCCTCTCCCATTATCCTGGTGAAGAAAAAGGATAGGTCGTGGAGATTGTGTCGACTATCGCGCTCTGAACAACTCTACTATCAAAGATAAGTTCCCTATCCCCATGATCCAGGAACTGCTGGACAAACTATATGAAGCACACATGTTCACCCAGCTGGATTTGCGGTTGGGGTACCACCAAATCAGGATGAAGGATGAGGATATCTTCAAAACAGCTTTCCGGACACATGATGATCACTACGAGTTCGTCGTGATGCCGTTTGGACTCTCCAATGCACCTTCGACATTTCAAGCAGTGATGAATGAGATCTTCCGGCCCCTCCTCCGCAGGTCTGTATTAATTTTTTTTGATGACATTCCAATCTACAGTGCCAACTAGGAAGAACATCTCCAACATGTGGAACAAGTACTCGTGATTCTACGACAACACCTGCTCCATACCAAGCGCTCTAAATGCTCATTTGGTCAAGAAGAAGTGAAATATCTGGGTCATATTGTCTCGGCACACGGAGTCAAGGCCGACCCCCAGAAGGTGGAGAGCATGCAGACGTGACCTAGGCCGCACATGGTCCGGGCACTCTGGGGTTTCCTCGGGTTGATGGGATACTAACGACGATTCGTGAAAGATTATGGGAAGATAGCTCAGTCGTTGACCCAGCTGCTACACAAGGATGCCTTCTACTGGCAAGAGGAGACGCAAACTGCATTCCAAGCTCTTAAGATGGCCATGACAATGACACCAGTGCCGGCTCTTCCCGATTTCACCAGTACTGGCTCTTCTCGACATCACCAGTGCATCGGGCGTAGGGATCAGAGTCGTACTTATGCAAGAATGTAGGCCTATAACATTTTTCATTAAGGCATTGGCCCCACGGACGCTGGGATTGTCGACCTACGAGAAAGAAATGCTGTCCATCATACATGTCGTGGCTTTGTGCCGGCCCTACCTCCTGGGCAGACACTTTAAGGTCCGGACCGATCACCAGAGTTTGAAATTTGGAGCAACGGGTTGCCTCTCATCTACTACAGAAATAGGTGACGAGATTGCTTGGCTACTACTACGAGATTTTCTATAAGCAGAGGAAGAAGAAGGTTGTGACTGACGTACTATCTTGCATACCTGAGTGAGCACTCCAAACATCTCTGGCCCCATGATCGGTGCCTTGGACAATATACAGATGGAGGTCCTACAACACCGTGAGTTGCGCCCTATCGTGGAGGCACTTTGACAGGGATAAGAGGCCCCTCTCAGGTTTCGACTGCAAAATAAGCACTTATACTTTCACGACTGGGTGGTCGTACCCTCGTCGTCTCCATGTAAGAACTGTAAGACCCCATTTTTTTTTCTTTTTAAACACATGGGTCTTAGGCCCAGGATCGCCGCTTTGCGGTGACACCTTCACGCCCTGAAGGGTCATCACCACAAAGCGCCGATTCTGCCGGCCAATTCGATCACAGAAAGGTAGCACAATAAATATTCATCCAAATGGCTCAATATAATTTATGGGGGCCTATCATGACCTAACTAGATAAAAGCCAGTGACTCATAATTTTCCTAAATTAATGAGTATTTAATTATTTTCTTCCAACACTAGGAAATGAAGATTCTGAACATGAAGTGCACTTTTCAGGTATGTATAGAGCTTCATAAAATCATGATAAATACTAAACAGTAATTTAACAGTAAATCCAAGATATATGAATTTTTTAGAATGGTTTAGGCCCCAAATCACAATTTAGAACATAAGGTCAATAATACAATTTTAAGAATCAAAGGTCAGAAATATTGTTCCAAAAATTATAACAAAAATCCAGTAAGATCATCATGGCCTAAAAACACTCTAGAAGGATTCCCCCAATTTTTCAGTGAACAGTATCACCTAATTTAATTTACAATGATAATTCCATACTCTTGGGTTATTGAAGCAAGTACTGTAAATAGTCACCTAAAAATTATGAGAAAATTCCAGAACCTACATATTGACTAAAACACTCACTGACCAGATTTCATGATTTTCATAATAATATTAAGCTCCACATCTATTTGTGATCAAAATTTCATAATTCAATATTTATGAATCAAGTACCTAAAATAATCATCTAAAATTTTCAATAAAAATGCAAAGGGGGCTATCATGAAGTAAAATTCTAAATGCAAAATTTCACAACTTCTCAATGGACATAATTTTCATAACAAGCAAAACAAAATTTGGGGCACAGCTAGGGTTATAAAGGAAGTACTGATTTTACTAGTCTAAAAATTCTACCAAAATTATTTTAGGACAACTTCCTATCA
Source organism: Platanthera zijinensis (assembly GCA_039513925.1). Taxonomy (NCBI): domain Eukaryota; kingdom Viridiplantae; phylum Streptophyta; class Magnoliopsida; order Asparagales; family Orchidaceae; genus Platanthera; species Platanthera zijinensis. Next base: position 179,408,471 of record CM077085.1, on the reverse strand, counting down.
GATAAATACCCTGCCCAAGTTTCAAGTTATTGTGAGATGTTTTGATTGCCTAAACCCAACTATTGGGCTTTGTGCCCTAATCTAGGGTTAGGGGTTTGAGGGGGTTAAAGACTTTCAATTTCAAGTAAACTTCAACCAGAGGACCATATACACCCTATGGTCCTCTCCATCAATTTTCAGGTCATTCCAAGGTCATTTGACCCAATGACCATCAAACCCTAAAAATCCCATAAAAGGGCCTACCCTAGAGTTCTAGGGCTACCCTGCACCAAACCACCTCAAATTCCATTGGAGGGTGTGTCATACCATAAAAAGTCAGTGACCAAAGTTTCAGCCTCTGTTGAGGTGATTTGACCACTCAAAACCCCAAGGGGGGTGTTTTGACCTAATTAACCCTATAAGGGTCAACGTAGGGTTGGACAAAAACCTAATCAAAACATCTCCAAATGAGATGAAATTTTTACCAGAGCCTTAGCATGCCCTCTAAGACAACCCACCCAAATTTGGGGGAATTTTGAGGTGTTTATGATACCTAATTAATTTATACATGGTTTATTAAATTTTTCTAAAAACTATAGAAAAATATTCTCCAAAAATTCCCATTTTTGGACAGGTCCTAGGTATAGCTAAGGTAGACCCCCTGCCCAAATTCCAGCTCATTTGGACAAGGGATGAAAGGTGGACATCCATTTGAATTTCAGGATAGCCCTAGGTATAGGTCCCACCAAAAAGGGTGCCCTGGCCCAACCAGAGGTCCAAATGGGTCCAAATGAATTTTGGATTAAAATAGACCCTTAGGGCTACACATTTCATGTTGATGACTTTCCCATTAGATGAGCCTAAGTATTTTTAAATATTAAAACTAAACATTGCATATAGTGTGACAGAATAATATGAAATCAAGAATAATTAAAACCTATATTCATCCTGCACGAATCTTAAAGCGCCTAAATAGACGGCATCGGGTTGTCTTCTACCTCCAGCCGACGGCCCAGATCGTCCCGTCCTGGAGCAGCTTGCGGGCCGATTGCCCGGCCACCCGGCCACTTCCCCGGCCGGCCACCGCCACCACCACCTTCGGGGAGGTGGGGGCTACCCCCAGCCGGCGGCACGGCCGCCGGAGGCGTCTATTCCGGCGATCCGGCCAAGCTATTTCTTGGCCGAAAATCATGGAAATTTGGATTTGGATCGGGCCCAATTGAGCCCGAACCTTGGCCCTAGTAATTGCTACGATCTACCCATGAAAAAAGAGGTGGAGGAGGACCTTATTCGCGATTTGGAGTCGAGCCGATCGTCGGGATGCCATTTGCGCGGTGGTGGCGTCACCGGAATTCCTCAACAATAAGGTAATAAGCTCTAGCTTTGTCAGGCAAGGGTGAAAACTTCCTCTCTAAGTCTAGGGAGTCTTTTAAGGGAGAAACAAAGCTGCGGGTGGGGGTATGATGTAACGGTCATTAAAGCTTCATTTATGAGTTTTCGGCCATGGCTTGAAGGGAGAGAAAACGGCTTAAAATAGCTAAGAGAAGGCTGGAAACTCCTCTCCCCGAGAGGAGTTGAATCCAGTCGTTTCAAGGGGGAGAGGATGAAGCCGAGCTTTAAAAGACATTAGTGGCCATGCAAACCGACGCTCGGCCATGGCTGGAAGGAAGAGGAAACGGCTGCCACGTTGCTCTGCCGGTCAATATCATAAAATAAGACTTAACTAAGTCTAAATAAGAGAAACGGCCCAATAACACATTCTGGCCCACTTCCTGGACCGGCCCGGTTCAACTGAACCATCAGCCAAGCTAAAAAAATTTCTAAGTAAAACGCCATCCAGCCTACTTAAGGTGGCGTTGAGTGCAGTCTGTGCACTCAACGCCGTCTAGCTTATGGCGTTGAGTGAGCTCTGCTCACTCAACGCCGTCTAGCTTATGGTGTTGAGTGAGCTCTGCTCACTCAACGCCATCCAGCCTACTTAAGAATGCGTTGAGTGCAGTCTGTGCACTCAACACCGTCTAGCTTATGGCGTTGAGTGAGCTCTGCTCACTCAACGCCATCCAGCCTACTTAAGATGACGTTGAGTGCAGTCTGTGCACTCAACGCCGTCTAGCTTATGGCGTTGAGTGAGCTAAGCTCACTCAACGCCATCCAGACTACGGCGTTGAGTGAGCTTAGCTCACTCAACGCCATTCCAGACCTCAGCAGACGGCGTTGAGTGCAGTCAGTGCACTCAACACTGTTTAGTTTATGGCGTTGAGTGAGCTAAGCTCACTCAACGCCATCCAGACTATGGCGTTGAGTGAGCTTTGCTCACTCAACGCCATCCAGACAACACCAGATGGCGTTGAGTGCAGTCAGTGCACTCAACGCCATTCAACTTATGGCGTTGATTGCACTCGACGCCATTCAACTTATGGCGTTGAGTGCACTCGACGCACTCAACGCCAACCCACCTGTAAGATGGCGTTGAGTGCAGTCAGTGGACTCAACGCCATTCTGCTTATGGCATTGAGTGCACTCGACGCACTCAACGCCCGAGTCCTAATCTTTTTTTAAGCAAGTTTCTGACCTATTATTTGCAGACCAAGGTGATTTTCACCTTCCTACCTAAGCTTTCTTGGTCTTCTTTGGCTTCTTAGGGTTTTGTCATGACCTAGTCATGACAAAACCACTCCTAGGGGTCTAGCCGGAAATGAGATGTTACAAATCCCAATAAACAAAACAAAGATTTTGTCCCCGAAATAAAGGTTAAGCCTACGGGGGCTCCTATCGGGGAGAAAGAAACTTTTAACATCGCATGAGAATTGAAAGATTTACATCATGACGCCATGTTTGCTATGTGAGGTTTGAAGGTGATAGTCAAATATAAGACCAATTCGCCCAATTGGCAAAGTCTAGACCCCAATAAACAAAAGATTAGCCCATATTCTTGAAATTTCAGTCCTACTAGTTTAAAAATAGGAAAGTAAATTGAACATCCTGAGAGGTTGTGAGGTATACCTGACTGAACAGCTCCGGATACTTTTGTCGCATCAGGTCCTGCGGTTCCCAGGTATGCTCGTCCTGACCGTGGTTCCTCCACAGAACTTTGACTAACGGAACTTTCTTACGACGCAAGGTCCGTACTCCTCTGTCATCGATCCGAACCGGCTTCAAGTGAACTGACCGGTCGGAAGGTACCGGCCCATCTGTGGTCAAAATCTGCTGCTCCGGGCGCAGTAGAGCCCTCCTAAGTGAAGAAATATGGAACACGTCGTGTAAACCTGCCAGTTCTGATGGCAACTCCAACCTGTAAGCTAGGGGCTCGATCTGCTCCAGGATCCTGTAAGGGCCCATATATCTAGGGCTGAGCTTCTTCTTCCGACCACGCACACGTGAAACTCCATGCATGGGCCGGATCTTCAAAAACACTCGGTCCCCCACCTGAAATTCCACCTGAGGATGTCGGGCGTCATAGTACTTAGTCTGTCTGCTCTGTGCCTCTAACATCCTGTCTCTGATCAGCCTCACCTGAGCCTCAGTGTCTTCAACAATATCCGATCCCAACGCCTTCGGATCCTTGTCCTGAATCCAAGAGAGCGGGGTCCTGCACCTCCTCCCGTACAGGGCTTCATAGGGAGCCATCCTGATGCTGGACTGATAGCTGTTGTTATAGGAGAACTCAACTAGTGGTAAAAGCTTCTCCCAAGGTTCATTTCGATCCAAGATGCATAGCCTTATGAGGTCCTCCAATGTCCGGTTGGTGCGTTCCGTCTTCCCATCCGTCTGGGGATGAAATGTTGTGCTGAAGGTCAGCCGCATGCCTAAGTAAGTCTGCACGGATCTCCACTCTCTGGATGTGAACCGACCATCCCGATCCGACACGATCGTCCTGGGCACCCCGTGGTAACGAATGAACTGCTCTACGAATCTCCGCACCAGTACCCCAACCGAGTCATCTTTCCTGATCGGAATGAATCTGGTCACGTTTGTCAGCCGATCGACGATGACCCAAATCGAATCGTTTCCCGTCCGTGATCGGGGGAGGCCATGAATGAAATCCATCGCGATGTCCTCAAATTTCCACTCCGGCACCGGAAGTGGCTGTAGCAATCCCGCGAGGTTCCTGCACTCCGCCTTCACCAGTTGGCATGCCTCGCAATGAGTCACGAAGTATGTAATGTCCTTCTTCATCCCTGGCCAAAACATCGTCTTCTTCAAGTCTGCCGTCATTTTGGTGATCCCCGAGTGCATAGAATATCTGCTACAATGTGCTTCATCCATGATGTCCTCCTGAATCTGGCCTCCTGCGGGTATATAGACCCTGCCTCTAAAATATAGCAATCCATCTCTCAGTGAATAATCTCCCGTCGAACCCTCCTCCAAGGCTTGCAATACCGGCTCTGCCCATGCATCTGTCTTCTGTCCGTCCCGGATGCGGTCCCGAATATCATCTATGGCAACCATCGATGCTAGATACTCCATATACAGCTCTGGATCATTCTCGGATACTAGGGATATTTGCATATCTCTGAAGGACCGGACTAGCTCCATGAACATCAGTTGTGGTCCCTTCCCTGAGGTATCTCCTCTCCGACTCAAAACATCTCCCACCACGTTCGCCTTCCCAGGGTGGTAGTGCATGGTGTACTGGTAATCCGACAGGAACTCCACCCAACGTCTCTGTCTGATGTTGAGTTCCTTCTGTGTGTCCACGTATTTCAAGTTCCTGTGATCTGAGAAGATGTCACAGTGAACCCCATAGAGATAGTGTCGCCAAATCTTCAGAGCAAAGATCACTGCACCCATCTCCAGATCATGCACCAGATAGTTCTTCTTATGTATCTTCAGCTGCCGGGAGGTGTAAGCTATCACGTGCCCGTTCTGCATCAGAACGACACCCATCCCCTGATAGGAGGCGTCCGTGTATACCTGGAATCCCTCCCTTCCTGACGGAAGGGCGAGAATGGGAGCCGAAGTAAGCCGACCTTTCAACTCCACAAAGGCCGCCTCGCACTGTGGCGTCCAAACAAAAGAGGATTCCTTCTTCGCCAGGGAAGTAAGAGGGAGTGCGATTCGGGAGAATCCTTCGACGAACTTCCGTTAATATCCGACAAGTCCCAGGAAACTCCGTACATCCGTGGCTGTCTTTAACGGTGGCCAATCCTGAACTGCCCGGATCTTGGCCGGGTCTACTGCCAACCCAACACCGCTTATAATATGACCTAAGAAGGCCACCTCCTTTAACCAAAACTGGCATTTGCTGAACTTCGCGTACAACTGGTGCTCCCGTAGCCTCTCTAGAGTCAACGTCAGATGTCGTGTATGCTCCTCCTCCGTCTTTGAGTAGATGAGGATATCGTCAATAAATACGATGACGAATACATCCAAATATTCCTCGAATACACTATTCATGAGGCTTGTAAATGCTGACGGCGCATTAGTGAGCCCGAAGGGCATCACTGTAAACTCAAACAGTCTGTACTTATAACTGAAGGCGGTCTTCGGAATGTCCTCTCGAATCCGTAGCTGGTAATAACCTGACCTTAAGTCAAGCTTCGAGAAGAAATGCGCTCCCTCCAGTTGATCAAACAAATCGTCAATCCGTGGCAGCGGGTATGTATTCCGGACCGTCAGTCTGTTCAGCGCTCGATAATCAATACACAAGCGAAGACTTTCGTCCTTTTTCTTGACAAATAACATCGGGGCTCCCCAAGGTGAAGAGCTTGACCGGACAAACCCTGCCTCTGCTAATTCCTGCAACTGACTTCGGAACTCTGTCAACTCTTTCGGGGCCATCCGGTAAGGGGCCCAAGATGCCGGCTTGGCCCCCGGCACAAGCAGTATCCTTAAGTCCTCCCGGTGCGGAGGTAGATCTGACAGCTTCTCTGGAAAAACATCGGCAAAATCTCGTACTACTGGAATGTCTGTCACAGATTCCTTGACCTCCGCCATCTCAAATAGAACCTGATAGACCTCCACCCCCTGTAGATGGGCCTTAACGGCCTGAACTGATGATAAGAGAATACGGGAGGCAAGTCTTATACCTTCGATAATAATAAAAGAGTCCCCGTGTCTCACGGTGATCTTCTTTGCTTGACAATCAATCTGAGCTTGGTTCCAGTGCAGCCATACAATGCCCAGGATCAAGTCGTAGTCCGTCAACTTCAAAAGCGTCGCCGGAGCCTCAAACGCCTTTCCACCGATTTCTACCTCCATGTTGTAGTGGTCCGAGGTAAGGAGTTCAGATCCATCGGGTAGTCGCACCCTCATCACTGAGCCCGTGAATCGCTCCACGCCTTCCAATCCTTCTACGAACGTCTCCGACACGAAGGAGTGAGAAGCTCCGGTATCGAAAAGCGTGCGGGCAAGCTTGCTGCTGATGAAGACTATACCTGGGGTAGTTAAATGTCTTAGGATTCTATAACGAGTTTTTCTTTCTTATTTATTCTATCTAGTGCAGTTCTACAAAATTTAACAACTGAGAAAGTGAATTCTATTTAAACCATTAAACATCTTGGCGTACCTGCTATGACTTGCTCTAGGTTTCGAGGTTGCGTTAGGTCCAAAGCATCCACCTGCTCCCTTTCTTGTCTACGATCCCTACCCTGGTATCCTCGTCCTCGGCCACGTCCTTGGCCTCCAAAATACTGCGCTGGCTGGGCAGCCGGTAGTGCTGGTGGGGGTACCCTTCTCGTAGGACAATTTCTGCGGATGTGCCCAACCTGATGGCAGTGGAAGCACTCTGGCGGGGGATATGCCATCCCCCCGGGTCTCTGGCCCTCCCGTGTCTGAAGAGGTGGTGGAGCCACCACCACTGGCTCCCTTGTTTCCCGTCTTGCCTCCTGACGAGGCTGGTCCTCGACCCTTCTCCCGTCCGTGACACGAGCTCGTCTCTGATCGTTCCTTGCTCCTCGACCTTGATCCTCCGTTGGCCGTTTCCGGCCCCAAGTAGCTTGCCAATCAGCCTCTATCCTTTTATCCATCTCCAGTATCCGGGAAATGGGCTCATCGGATACAAACAGCAGTGCATCCCTCAGCTCCTCTCGGAGGCCCTTGTAGAATCTCTTGATATATCCAGCCTCGTCTAACTGATACGAGTCCGCAAACCGGGCTAGGTGGTTGAACTCTCGGTGGTACTCCACCACCGTCCTGGTGCCCTGCTTCAGCTGTAAAAACCTGTCCTCCAGCTCATCCTTAGTCGACTGTGGAACAAAATGCTCCAGTAACGTGGCTCTGTACTCCCCCCAAGTAATCTCTGCAATCTCCATATCCGCAAAGGTCGTGTCCAGTGACGTCTTCCACCATCTCTTGGCGTGAGACTCCAAGCAAGAGACCACCAATGACACTCTCTCCTCCCAGGGGCACCGTATCTCTGTCAACATTTCGTACATAATGTCCAGTTATTCTTCTGTCCGGACAGCTGACTCTGTCCCTAGGTAGGATGGGGGTGAGAGTCCTCGGAAGATGCTCAGCCAGTTGGCCCCTGGGTTTGACTGCGGGGCCGGAACCTGCTGAGCCCTGAAAGCCTCCAGAATGGCTGTCAGAGTCTGCCCCATCTCTGGCTGTAGGAACGGAGTGGGGACCGGGGGAGGTGGTGCATCATTCAGAGTCTGCTGGACTTCGCCCTGTGGTGTAGGCTGTGCTGGAGGCTGCATATCAAAAATTGTTTGTAAGCAATTGACTCAAGCCTAATTAACTGTGGACAATTACATGTGATCCCCACATGGGCACACCACGCTTCCGCTGCTTAGTTTGTCCCCAAACTAAACTCGAGCGGGGGTGACCCAGGGTTTGAGGATCACATGTAATTGTCCACTGTTAATTAGACTTGAGTCAATTGCTTACAAACGATTTTTGATATGCAGCCTCCAGCACAGCCTACACCACAGGGCGGAGTCCAGCAGACTCCGAATGATGCACCACCTCCCCCGGTCCCCACTCCGTTCCTACAGTCAGAGATGGGGCAGACTCTGACAACCATTCTGGAGGCTTTCAGGGCTCAGCAGGTTCAGGCCCCGCAGCCAAACCCGGGGGCCAACTGGCTGAGCATCTTCCGAGGACTCTCACCCCCATCCTACCTAGGGACAAAGCCAGCTGTCCGGACAGAAGAATGGCTGGATATTATGTACGAAATGTTGACAGGGATACGGTGCCCCTGGGAGGAGAGAGTGTCATTGGTGGTCTCTTGCTTGGAGTCTCACGCCAAGAGATGGTGGAAGACGTCACTGGACACGACCTTTGCGGATATGGAGATTGCAAAGATTACTTGGGGGGAGTTCAGGGCCATGTTACTGGAGCATTTTGTTCCACAGTCGGCTAAGGATGAGCTGGAGGACAGGTTTTTACAGCTGAAGCAGGGCACCAGGACGGTGGAGTACCACCGAGAGTTAAACCACCTAGCCCGGTTTGCGGACTCGTATAAGTTAGACGAGGTTGGATATATCAAGAGATTCTACAAGGGCCTCCGAGAGGAGCTGAGGGATGCACTGCTGTTTGTATCCGATGAGCCCATTTCCCGGATACTGGAGATGGCTAAAAGGATAGAGGTTGATTGGCAAGCTACTTGGGGCCGGAAACGGCCAACGGAGGATCAAGGTCGAGGAGCAAGGAACGATCAGAGACGAGCCCGTGTCACGGACGGGAGAAGGGTCGAGGACCAGCCTCGTCAGGAGGCAAGACAGGAAACAAGGGAGCCAGTTGTGGTGGCTCCACCACCTCTTCAGACACGGGTGGGCCAGAGACCCGGGGGGATGAAATATCCCCTGCCAGAGTGCTTCAACTGCCATCAGGTTGGGCACATCCGCAGAAATTGTCCTACGGGAGGGGTACCCCCACCAGCACCACCGGCTGCCCAACCAGCGCAGTATTTTGGAGGCCAAGGACGTGGCCGAGGACGAGGATACCAGGGTAGGGATCGTAGACAAGAAATGGAGCAGGTGTATGCTTTGGACCTAACGCAGCCTCGGAACCCAGAGCAGGTCATAGCAGGTACGTCAAGATGTTTAATGGTTTAAATAGAATTCACTTTCTCAGTTGTTAAATTTTGTAGAACTGCACTAGATAGAATAAATATGAAAGAAAAACTCGTTATAGAATCCTAAGACATTTAACCACCCCAGGTATAGTCTTCATCAGCGGCAAGCCTGCCCGCACGCTTTTCGATACCGGAGCTTCTCACTCCTTCGTGTCGGAGACGTTCGTAGAAGGATTGGAAGGCGTGGAGCGATTCAAGGGCTCGGTGATGAGGGTGCGACTACCCGATGGATCTGAACTCCTTACCTCGGACCACTGCAACATGGAGGTAGAAATCGGTGGAAAGGCGTTTGAGGCTCCGACGACGCTTTTGAAGTTGACCGACTACAACTTGATCCTGGGCATGGTATGGCTGCATTGGAACTATGCCCAGATTGATTGCCAAGCAAAGAGGATCACCGTGAAATACGGGGACTCTTTTATTATTATCGAAGGTATAAGACTTGCCTCCCGTATTCTCTTATCATCAGTTCAGGCCGTTAAGGCCCATCTACAGGGGGAGGAGGTCTATCAGGTTCTATTTGAGATGGCGGAGGTCAAGGAATCTGTGACAAACTTTCCAGTAGTACGAGATTTTGCCGATGTTTTTCCAGAGAAGCTGCCATGTCTACCTCCGCACCGGGAGCAGGACTTCAGGATACAGCTTGTGCCGAGGGCCAAGCCGGCATCTAGGGCCCCTTACCGGATGGCCCCGAAAGAGTTGACAGAGTTCCAAAGTCAGTTGCAGGAATTAGTAGAGGCAGGGTTTGTCCGGCCAAACTCTTCACCTTGGGGAGCCCCGGTGTTATTTGTCAAGAAAAAGAACGGAAGTCTTCGCTTGTATATTGATTATCGAGCGCTGAACAGATTGACGGTCCGGAATATATACCCGCTGCCACAGATTGACGATTTGTTTGATCAACTGGAGGGAGCGCATTTCTTCTCGAAGCTTGACTTAAGGTCAGGTTATTACCAGCTACGGATTCGAGAGGAGGACATTCCGAAGACCGTCTTCAGTTATAGGTACAGACTGTTTGAGTTTACAGTGATGCCCTTCGGGCTCACTAATGCGCCGTTAGCATTTACAAGCCTCATGAATAGTGTATTCGAGGAATATTTGGATGTATTCGTCATCGTATTTATTGACGATATCCTCATCTACTCAAAGACGGAGGAGGAGCATACACGACATCTGCCGTTGACTCTAGAGAGGCTACGGGAGCACCAGCTGTACGCGAAGTTCAGCAAATGCCAGTTTTGGTTAAAGGAGGTGGCCTTCTTAGGTCATATTATAAGCGGTACTGGGTTGGCAGTAGACCCGGCCAAGATCCGGGCAGTTCAAGATTGGTCACCGTTAAAGACAGCCACGGATGTACGGAGTTTCCTGGGACTTGCCGGATATTACCGGAAGTATGTCGAAGGATTCTCCCGAATCGCACTCCCTCTTACTTCCCTGACGAAGAAGGAATCCCCTTTTGTTTGGACGCCACAGTGCGAGGCGGCCTTTGTGGAGTTGAAAGGTCGGCTTACTTCGGCTCCCATTCTCGCCCTTCCGTCAGGAAGGGAGGGATTCCAGGTATACACGGACGCCTCCTATCAGGGGATGGGTGTCGTTCTAATGCAGAACGGGCACGTGATAGCCTACGCCTCCCGGCAGCTGAAGATACATGAGAAGAACTATCCGGTGCATGATCTGGAGATGGGTGCAGTGATCTTTGCTCTGAAGATTTGACGACACTATCTCTACGGGGTTCACTGTGACATCTTCTCAGATCACAGGAACTTGAAATACGTGGACACACAGAAGGAACTCAACATCAGACAGAGACGTTGGGTGGAGTTCTTGTCGGATTACCAGTACACCATGCACTACCACCCTGAGAAGGCGAACGTGGTGGCAGATGCTTTGAGCCGGAGAGGAGATACCTCAGGGAAGGGACCAGGACTGATGTCCATGAAGCTAGTCCGGTCCTTCAGAGATATGCAGATATCCCTTGTGTCCGAGAATGATCCAGAGCTGTATATGGAGTATCTAGCAACGATGGTTGCCATAGATGATATTCGGGACCGCATCCGGGATGGACAGAAGACAGATGCATGGGCAGAGCCGGTATTGCAAGCCTTGGAGGAGGGTTCGGCGGGAGATTATTATTCACTGAGAGATGGAATGCTATATTTCAGAGGCATGGTCTATATACCCGCTGGAGGCCAGATTCGGGAGGACATCATGGCGGAAACACATTGTAGCAGATATTCTATACACCCGGGGATCACCAAGATGACGACAGATTTGAAGAAGACGATGTTTTGGCCAGGGATGAAGAAGGACATTACATACTTCGTGACTCATTGCGAGGCATGCCAACTGGTGAAGGCGGAGTGCAGGAACCCCGCGGGATTGCTACAGCCACTTCCGGTGCCGGAGTGGAAATTTGAGGACATCGCGATGGATTTCATTCATGGCCTCCCCCGATCACGGACGGGAAACGATTCGATTTGGGTCATCGTCGATCGGCTGACAATGGTGACCAGATTCATTCCGATCAGGAAAGATGACTCGGTTGGGGTACTAGTGCGGAGATTCGTAGAGGAGTTTATTCGTTACCACGGGGTGCCCAGGACGATCGTGTCGGATCGGGATGGTTGGTTCACATCCAGAGAGTGGAGATCCGTGCAGACTTACTTAGGCACACGACTGACCTTCAACACAACATTTCATCCCCAAACGGATGGGCAGACGGAACGCACCAACCGAACATTGGAGGACCTCCTAAGGCTATGCATCTTGGATCGAAATGAACCTAGGGAGAAGCTTTTACCACTAGTTGAATTCTCCTATAACAACAACTATCAGTCCAGCATCAGGATGACTCCCTATGAAGCCCTCTATTGGAGGAGGTGCAGGACCCCGCTCTCTTAGATTCAGGACGAGGATCCGAAGGCGTTGGGATCGGATTTTGTTGAAAACACCGAGGCTCAGGTGAGGCTGATTAGAGACAGGATGTTAGAGGCGTAGAGCAGACAGACTAAGTACTATGACGCCCGTCATCGTCAGGTGGAATTTCAGGTGGGGGACCGAGTGTTTTTGAAGATCCGGCCCATGCATGGAGTTTCACGGGTGCGTGGTCGGAAGAAGAAGCTCAGCCCTAGGTATATCGGCCCTTGCAGGATCCTGGAGCGGATTGGGCCCCTAGCTTACAGGCTGGAGTTGCCACCAGAACTTGCAGGTTTACACGACGTGTTCCATATTTCTTCACTTAGGAGGGCTCTACTGCGCCCGGAGCAGCAGATTTTGACCACAGATGGGCCAGTAGCTTCCGACCGGTCAGTTCACTTGGAGCCAGTTCGGATCGATGACAGAGGAGTACGGACCTTGCGTCGTAAGAAAGTTCCGTTAGTCAAAGTTCTGTGGAGGAACCACGGTCAGGAGGAGCATACCTGGGAACCGCAGGACCTGATGCGACAAAAGTATCCGGAGCTGTTCAGTCAGGTATACCTCACAACCTCTCATGATGTTCAATTTACTTTTCTATTTTTAAACTAGTAGGACTGAAATTTCAAGAATAGAGGCTAATCTTTTGTTTATTGGGGTCTAGACTTTGACAATTGGGCGAATTGGTCTTAGATTTGACTATCACCTTCAAACCTCACATAGCAAACATGGCGTCGTGATGTAAATCTTTCAATTCTCATGGGATGTTAAAAGTTTCATTCTCCCCGATAGGAGCCCCCGTAGGCTTAACCTTGATTTCAGGGACGAAATCTTTGTTTTGTTTATTGGGATTTGTAACATCCCATTTCCGGCTAGATCCCTAGGAGTGGTTTTGTCATGACTAGGTCATGACAAAACCCTAAGAAGCCCAAGAAGACCAAGAGAGCTTAGGTAGGAAGGTGAAAATCACCTTGGTCTGCAAATAATAGGTTAGAAACTTGCTTAAAATAAGATTAGAACTCGGGAGTTGAGTGCGTCGAGTGCACTCAACGCCATAAGCAGAATGGCGTTGAGTGCACTGACTGCACTCAACTCCATCTTACAGGTGGGTTGGCGTTGAGTGCGTCGAGTGCACTCAACGCCATAAGTTGAATGGCGTTGAGTGCACTGACTGCACTCAATGCCGTCTGCTGAGGTCTGGAATGGCGTTGATTGAGCTGAGCTCACTCAACGCCGTAGTCTGGATCTCGTTGAGTGAGCTGAGCTCACTCAACGCCATAAGCTAGACGGCGTTGAGTGCACAGACTGCACTCAACGCCATCTTAAGTAGGCTGGATGGCGTTGAGTGAGCAGAGCTCACTCAACGCCATAAGCTAGACGGCGTTGAGTGCACAGACTGCACTCAACACATTCTTAAGTAGGCTGGATGGCGTTGAGTGAGCAGAGCTCACTCAACGTCATAAGCTAGACGGCGTTGAGTGCACAGACTGCACTCAACGCCATCTAAGTAGGCTGGATGACGTTGAGTGAGCAGCCATAAGCTAGACGGCGTTGAGTGCACAGACTGCACTCAACGCCACCTTAAGTAGGCTGGATGGCGTTGAGTGAGCAGAGCTCACTCAACGCCATTTTACTTAAAATTTTTTTAGCTTGGCTGATGGTTCAGTTGAACCGGGCCGGTCCAGGAAGTGGGCCAGAATGTGTTATTGGGCCGTTTCTCTTATTAAGACTTAGTTAAGTCTTATTTTATGATATTGACTGGCAGAGCCACGTGGCAGCCGTTTCCTCTTCCTTCCAGCCTTGGCCGAGCGTCGGTTTGCATGACCACTAATGGCTTTTAAAGCTCGGCTCCATCCTCTCCCCCTTGAAATGACTGGATTCAACTCCTCTCGGGGAGAGGAGGAGTTTCCAGCCTTCTCTTAGCTGTTTTAAGACGTTTTCTCTCCCTTCAAGCCATGACCGAGAATTCATAAATGGAGCTTTAATGACCGTTACATCCTACCCCCACCCGCAGCCTTGTTTCTCCCTTAAAAGACTCCCTAGTCTTAAAGAGGAAGTTTTAACCCTTGCCCGACAAAGCTAGAGCTTATTACCTTGCTGTTGAGGAATTCCGGCGACGCCACCACCGCGCAAATGGCATCCCGATGATCGGCTCGACTCCAAACTGCGAATAAGGTCCTCCTCCACCTCTTTTTCCATGGGTAGATCGTAGCAATTACTAGGGCCAAGGTTCGGGCTCAATTGGGCCCGATCCAAATCCAAATTTCCATGGTTTTCGGCCAAGAAATAGCTTGGTCGGATCGCCGGAATAGACGTCTCCGGCGGCCGTGCCGCCGGCTGGGGGTAGCCCCCACCTCCCCGAAGGTGGTGGTGGCGGTGGCCGGCCGGGGACAAACCTTAGTGTCCCGAAGGACAAATCAGAAGCTGACACCTCGCTATTATGGTCCCTTCAAAATCATTCAGTGGCTGGGACCGGTTGCTTACACCTTGGACCTTCCCGCGGGCTCACGTATTCATCCCACATTTCATGTCTCCTTACTAAAGAAGAAAATTGGGGAAACAATTCATCCGTGCTCTACCCTCCCAGAAGCAACAACGGGGGGGGGGGGATTACGACCAATCTCTCAGGAGGTGCTGCTCACCAAGTTGAAGAAACGCGGTACGGAATACCGTCAGGAGATTCTTGTCAAATGAAAGAATTTATCTACATCACACAACACCTCGGTTGACCTGCTCGAGTCCCAGGAACATATCCAAAATTCCACCTTGGGGACAAGCTGGTTCTCGAAGGGGAGAGAATTTATGAATCCTCATAATGGTCGGTTCATGGGACAAGCATATCAGAGACGACAAAAGGATGCAACATCAAGCGGGGCTGAACCATCCAGTTCAGCCTTCCCTAATTAAAACAAGAAGGCGGTTGGGGTCTGAATCAGGCGGGTTCAACCCCTATGGGGGGCCCTCTTCAACCCGAGGGGTATAAATACCCCTAGGGTTTCCTGATGGTGGACACACAAGTATTCTCAGGTATTCTTTTCTACCTCTCTCAAAACTACCTTTCTCTTTTCTCTCCCAACTCCTTTCTCATTCCTAACATGTTCTGTGAACAAGCTAATTTGATTTTAATCGAAGTGCATAAATTGAGAAGAAGAAAAATGAATACCTCAACGGAAGGGAGGCAAGTGTTGAACTATCTATTTGTTGTATATACTATTGATAATTTTTTTTTTCATTTGTGTTTTTATTCTATTTGTATATTTCTATGTCCCATGGGAATTCTAATAATTCCATATATTTCCTTTTTGTATATACAATAAAATGTATGTGTGAATGCATAACACAATATCTTCTTTGCGTTTCATGATATTATAGCTAGAGTTCCTGTCCTAGCCATGTGATTCTTCTTACAACGGCCTACTGCCCTTGGCTTCATTAGGTTGTTTTCATTGCAGAAAAGATTCACGCTTCTCCGCTGCTGCAAAGATCTTTTGTAAGCATTCTTCTTAGTCACAGACAATTGTCCTCTCATGCCTATCGCACTTGGCAGACACATTCTTATGCGTCCTTGTCCAACAAGATTGTAGAGGGGTTCTCCTGACTATTGTTTTTGACACATCACAGTTCACAAATCTCCGGTGCATATTTCAATTCGTAGACAATCTTGTCTGTCCATCTTCTTCGACACTCTCCTCCCATGCATTTTCTTTGATGCTGTCGCTGCATTCGTTGCTAGCACAGTCATGGAACTTGGTGGAAGAAAAATGGATTTATGGATATAGAGAACTTAAGAGATCAATGTCTTGCCCATCCAGTTGGCAGAAATCTAAAATATGATTAAGCATATTGTAACGACACATGTCTTCTTCTTATTTAGAGATAGAGATTCACCCCCATACATTAATTAATTTAACTACTTCACTTAATAGAAGTACACTCTGCAAAAATACTACATCGACTTAATCGAGACTCTTAGTGTTCCGAGCATCATTTACTTGGACTTTGTAATTCATTTTCTTAGAAGTAGAGTTTTCTACATCTGCAAACTAGTTTGCTGCACTACTGACCTGTTGGATGAATCAGATTTGTTTAGGTTTATGACATTCCGTTCACCTGTAGATCCATAATGAGATTCCCTCCAGAAAGAATTTCCTTGTTCCCAAGGGTGAACAATGGAAATTGCCGAGTGAATTTGGGAATATCAATCCAAGTGGCATCCTCCACTAGGTATAAAAACCGAGCTTTTATGCACACTTTTTTTTGTAATTGCTTTGTTTTAAAGCTTATTTGAGCTCCACACATGTGATGAATTGTTTAACTCGTATTTTATGGCATGGACTAGTGGTAGCTTTTCTTTTCTTTTGTTTTTGTTGAAAGCATAGTGAAGTATTTTGAATCTTAATCACATTATGTTTCCTTTTATTTTTTAAGATGCATATTTCTTTCATTTTCTTATGATATGATTATGATGTTCTTAAATTTGTGTAGTAGTGTGTTAATTGTTTTTAGTGATGGATTCTAGCTTCTTTATTAACAAGTTATAACTTATAACTTGCCCCTATGTGAATCTCAAAGCATTTGCATGATAGTTATTGTGCATGATGCATTATTTAGACATTTCTTTGAATAGTGTGAGCCTTTGCACCTTACCAATTCTAATTTACCTTTGCTTATCCATTTTGAACCACACACCCTTTTCTTGATTACCAACTTCATACTTCACCAACAACACTCAAGCCTTTATCCCACTATAGTGGGGTCAGCTATATGGATCCTTTGTCGCCATTATGCCCTATCTTTTGTCATAATCTCACTAATTCCTAAGTACATCATGTCTTTCCTTATAGTCTTTATTGGTCTACCCCTCCCTCGTTTAACATGCCTAGTGACTAGACTCACAACGCCTAACATGTGCCTCTAATGGTCTCCTTTTTACGTGCCCAAACCATCTTAGACGAGCTTCTCACATCTTCTCTGCAATTGGTGCTACTCCTGTCTTATCCCTGATACATTCATTCTTAGTTTTATCCAATCTCGTGTCCACACATCCACCTAAGCATCCTCATCTCCGCAACTCCCATTTTTTGCTCTTGTACACAATTCACTACCCAACACTCAGAATCATAGAGCATCACGAGTCTAATTGCAGCACGGTAAAACTTGTCCTTAAGTTTTATTGGTATTTTACGATCACATAGGAATAGGATCCCTGACGCGCCTCTCTACTTCAACTAACCCACTTGGATTCTATGTGTCACATATTTATCAATACCTCTGTCTTTTTGAGCTATCGATCCAAGATATTTAAAACACTCACTACGGGAAATATATTGATCACACAACTTAATAATGAAGTCATCCGTCCTTCTTGTACTGCTAAATTTAAGCTCCATATACTCCGCCTTTGCACCGCTCAACCTAAAACCCTTCCTTTCTAAAGTATCTCGCCAAGATTCCAGTTTTGCGTTTACATCCTCGCGCGTCTCATCAACCAAAACGATGTCATATGCAAACAATAAACACCAAGGTATTGCTTGTTGGATATTTTTGCGTTTACATCCTCGCGCGTCTCATCAACCAAAACGATGTCATATGCAAACAATAAACACCAAGGTATTGCTTGTTGGATATGTCTGGTGAGCTCATCTAAGTTAAGGGTAAAGAGATAAGGTCTTAAAGCTGAACCTTGATGTAAGCCAACAGTGATAGGGAATTCTTGTGTTAATCCTCCAGATGCCCTCACCCTTGTTACTGAATTTGTATACATATCTTTGATTTTGTCAATATATGAAACATTTGCACTTTTTTAACTCTATAAGATCTCTCTTGGAACTCTATCATAAGTCTTCTCAAGATCAATAAACAACATATGCAAATCTTGTTTTCTTTCTTGATAGTTGTCAATGAGTCTCCTTAAGAGATGTATAGCTTCAATGGTCGACCTCCCTGACATGAATTCAAATTGATTCTCCGAGACGTTAGTCTCCCGTCTTACTCTTCTTTATATTACTCATTCTCATCGTTTCATGGTATGAGTCATCAATTTAATTCCTCTGTAATCAACACAATTTTGTATATCTCCTTTATTCTTATACAAAGGTAACAAAATACTTTCTCTCCATTGTTTTGACATTCTGTTTGACTTCAGTATATATGCGATACTCAAGCTTTTATCCCACTATAATGGGGTCGGCTATATGGATCCTTTGTCGCCATTATGCCCTATCTTTTGTCATAATCTCACTAATGCCTAAATACATCATATATTTCCGTATAGTTCATTCCAAGTCTTTATTGGTCTACCCATCCCTCGTTTAACATGCCTAGTAACTAGACTCTCATAACGCCTAACACTTCCTACCCTACCCTTTAGAGGCAAGGAGGTTATAGGAACTAGACCGCAGCCTGGGATGTTTAGATATTTTAAGTGTATGGATCCAACTCGTAAATCTTTTGAGTGCCCGCGATGCCACTTCGTCGCCGCTATTGATTCTGAGAGTGGATTAGAACCTGTGTATGTGGTCTTCTTTAGTGACTCCCAGCCTGACCCGACTTTTGCAGCCGAATTAGAGAGTGAGTTAGAGGTAGGAGAGCAGCTTGAGCAGCTAGTGTGTGTCTTCCACCACAACCTAATGACCCCTAGAAATTCTATTGAAGATGAGTGATTGCGAAATAATATTTTTTGTATGACTGCCCTCTTCCAGGGACAGTTTTGTTCCATCATCATTGATATCAATTGCATGAAGAACTTTGTTTCTCAACACATGGTTGATAAGTTTAAGTTGAAGACACAACCCCTGGGAAAACCTTACAGTTTGTCATGGGTCACGGGTATCACGACCATTCCTATCACGCACCAGTGTCTTGTCAAGTTTTTCATAGGTAGTACTTATCAGGATGCAGTCTGGTGTCACATTGTTACTTTCGAGGTTTTTCATATCCTATTAGGACGATCTTGACAGTATGATAGACACTTTATTTACGACGATGTAAAGAACTCACTCCTTCGAGAGCAATGAGCGCAAGATTGTTCTTCTTCCCTAGAAGAATAGTTTTGTCTCTAGAGCCCAGAGAGGCCTTCACACACACCTACCACTGGCCTTGCGATTTCCTTCCCCTCCGCCACCATGTTACTGACTGGGTCGTAATTGCAGGAGGAGATGAAGGATAATGATATCGTCTATATGTTACCCGATATCGATTCCACTCCCACCACATTAGACATCCCTTGCACAGTGCGACCTCTCATCAATGAGTTCTCTGAGATTATGCACTGATCAACTACCCCTGATGAGAGATATTCAACACTGTATTGACCTTATGCCAGGAGTTAGCTTATCAAATCTACCCCATTATCGTATGCGTCTGAAAGAGCATGAAGAGCTACATAGTCAGGTTACCGAGCTGATTTCGATTAGAGAGAGTATGATTCCGTGCACTATCCCTGCAATACTAGTTCCCAAGAAAGATGAGATTTGGCGTATGCGTATAAACAGTCGGGCGATTAATAAAATTACTATCAAATATCACTTTTCGATTTCCCGTTTGGATGACATGCTTGATATGCTTAGTGAATCTCACATATTTTCGAAGATTGACTTAAAGAGTGGATACCACCAGATTAGAATTTGATCCGGGGATGAATGAAAGACTGCATTTAAGACTAGAGAGGGTTTATATGAGTGGTTGGTGATGCTTTTTGGTCTCTCCAATGCACCCATCACCTTTATGCGAGTGATGAATCAGGTGCTTAAACCACTCATAGGAGTCTGAGTAGTGGTATTTTGACGATATATTGATTTATACTCTTGATCATGATTAACACCTGACTTATTTGAGGCAAGTATTAGAAATCTTGTGCATGAATAAACTATATGTTAATTTAAGAAGTGCAATTTTATGACTGATACCCTAACCTTCCTAGGATATATCGTTTCTTCTGAGGGATTTAGAATTGATAGAGGAAAGGTTAAAGCGATATAATCATGGCCTAGCTCTAGGATGATTACTAAGACTCAGGGATTTCTTGGGCTAGTATTTTTATCGACGTTTTATTCGAAATTTTTGTACCCTGATTGCACCTGTCACCGATTGTTTAAAAATGGATTATTTATTTGGACTGAGGAAGCCGAACACTCCTTTTTGTTAGTAAAGAAAAAACTTACTAGTGGACCTCCCTTAGCGCCGCCTGATTTTGATAAAATTTTTGTGGTTGACTGTGACACATATATTATAGGCATTTAGTGCAGTTTTAATTCAGGAGGGACGACCTATAACATTCTTTATTGAGAAGTTGAATAGAGCTAAGACTAGGTATTCCACATACGATATATAGTTCTACGCTATTATTCTGGACCTCCGCCATTGGAGCCATTATCTGATCCAACGCGAGTTTGTGCTAAATACAGACCACATAACACTAAACATCTGAATTTTCAAAGAGAGATTAGATGACATGCTAAGTTGGCTGCATATCTACAAGAGTTCACATTCCACTTAAAACACAAACTTGGTGTCACGAATCACATAGCCGACGCCCTTATTCGTCAGACACATTTACTAGCCTCCCTTCAGCCTTGGATTACAGACTTAGATTCACAACGTGACTTGTACACCAATCCTGTTTTTCTTATACTTCCACGTGGTATCAGAGGTTAAAAAAACATCAATCCTTTTTTTCTATCTTCAGCCCAATCCTTCCTTGCCCACTAGTCTCAACGGTTTGCTTTTTCTCTAATCGCATCCCTGCGGCTCCTCCTCCTGCTACCGCTCTTCTCCACCCCTTACTTTTATAGCCTTTTCCTCTGTTTCTCTAGGCACACCGGCTGGTTACTGCTTCCGCAAGCCTTGCTGCCTAATCGCAAACGACTTGCGATCTCTGTTTCTTTCCGTCGTCTCGCTAGACTTCTCGCCTCCTTGCCGTCTGCTCGCTGCTAGCTCTGCTTTGCTCGCAAAGTCCTACCGCTTCCTAGCGCACCTTGTCGCATTTTCATCGAGTTCCTAGTTCTTCTGTTTGCTGCAACAGGATGCCTGCTCGCCTACGGATCACTGTCGCTAGCTGCCCGATCGCAGTGGTGCTTGATCACCTAGCCGCAACTATTTGCCCCACCTGTTTTCCGCCTAGGTCCTCTGTCCTCTAGTCGCATCCGGTAGCCGCATTTGTTTGCTGCAACTTGTCGCTTGCTCGTTTCTTGGTTGTTGCCCCTAGATGCTTGATCGCCTAAACGCTTCTTTTTCCTCATCCGTTTGATCGCCTTGCTTCCTCTCTTCTTACGGCAGACTAGCTTGTCGCTGTCCCCTGATTAATCTCAGCTGGGCATTTTGAAGCTTCTCTGGTGGTCTGTTTTGTTGTAATGGCCTCGCATGATGCATCCTCCCTTCCGCTCTTGCCGCATACCATATTACCAAAATTCATGATGAGCTTTGGATTACCACCATCTCTCTGAGTAGGAAAAAGAATTTTGTTGAGTAGGTGCATTCTGTTCAACGTGTTCTTCAGAAAAAGGGCCTTCTGCATCATCTTATTAAGGCCACCCCTTCAGCGCCCACTGACGATTGGTTCCGTGATGATGGTCGTGTCCAATCATGGATCCTCAACTCCATGGATAGTGAACCTTATCGTATGACCATGTATCGTAAAACGACGAAGGCGATGTGGGATGAACTGCACTCTCTCTACTCCGGCAAGGACAGTCTTCAACACTTGTTTGACATCATTACAAATTTTAAATCTCTTGATCCAGGGGGTGATGGCGACATTATCTTCTTTGTTGCACGATCCAACTTTAGTCGAGGCCTGGATTCAGCGTCAGCCCCCAATTGTAGATCTTGCTACCCAACGAGCTCAAAAAGTGGCTGTTGGCATTTCCATGATAATGACTCATGTCTCACCTCATCTTTACAGTATCCGGGCTCAGATCCTCTCTTCCTCCACCATTCCCTCTTTCTAAGATGTTTGCTCAATGCTTTTGAAGGTATTATCACCCTCGATACTCCCGGACCTCCATCTCCGGCTCTCCTCCAGCACTCATTTCTCCCTCACCCCGCTTCTCCATCAGCTCGTGGAGGTCGCATCGGCTACCGGGGTAGAGGTCGCAATGGGAGGCCTCGTCCCAAGTGCACTCACTATGGCAAAGATGGACATCTTGAGGCAACCTGCTATCGTGAGCATGGTATGCTTCTTCCACCCCATGCCTCGGTTGCTGCTGATTCATCTTCTACTATTCGCGCCGACATTGATTCCATACGCATCCAGCTCCAACATCTCCAGGGGTTACTCAATCGTCCATCTGGCTCTGTTGCTTCTATCTCAAATGAACGTATCTCTTGTCTCTCTCATAGCTCATATTGGATTGTGGACTCTTGTGCCACACATCATATCACTCCGCAGAAACCACATCAGTATTTGGACTCTCCGCATCTCAAGTTTATCACAGTGGTTAATGATGACACTGCCCCTGTATTTGGTTCTGCTAATATGCATCTCAGTTATTCTATCTCTCTTTGCTCGGTCCTTCATGTCCCGGGCTCTTCTTTCTGTCTTATTTTTTTAGCCGTTTTACTCAAGACCTTGACTGCTGTGTGACCTTCACGTCTTTTTCCTTTGTTGTGCAAGATCGACAGATGCAGAGTATCATTAATAAATGATTCCTGTCCAACGGGCTATACATCCTTGACGGTTCTCCCACAACTCTCTCATCTGTCACTTCTATTGATTGACACCGGCGTCTTGTACATGCTCTTCCAATTCTCAAGAAGACCCTTCCTGATCTGCATCTTCCTAATTTTTCCTACGAGTCATGTATCTTCCGGAAGCAACATCGTCCTTCTTTTCCATCTTTTTGTACTCGTAGCAATGCTCCTTTTGATTTAATACATTCTGATGTTCGGGGCCCATATAAAATTACTAGTATTTCTGGTTATCGTTATTTCATTACTTTTATTGATGATTATTCTCGCATGATATGATTATACTTACTGCATGATCGGTCAAATTTATCTCGAGTGTTGTGTCTTTATTAACGAAACTAGCACACAATTCTTCAGATCAATTAAAATTATTCGAACAGACAATGCATGAGTATACTAGTCATTTGTTTGATAAATATTTGTACTGAGTTCGGGGTCATTCACCACACTTCATTCACTTCATGTGCTCATATTGCTCAACAAAATAGGGTGGCTGAGCGTAAGTGTAAGTCGTGGGATGTCACTACTCACCTAGAGTGGGGGGGGGACTAATAGGTGTTTGGCCTTTTTCGAAACCGTTTGCGGAACATAAAATTAATGCTCAAAACCAATCACATACAACACAAGCACACATCAATATATAGTGGTTCTCCGATTTGGGTACACCCACTTTTCCCCTCCGCCTATCTAGAAGTGAGCTAGTTCGACAAACTTCACCAGTAACTCAGATCCGCAGATCTTACAACTTAGAGACAATGTCTCCTACCTCAGATTCCACACCCGGAATCCTACAACTCAAATTCACTTCAGAATCTTACAACTCAGATCTCTTGCAAGGGATCCTACAACTCAGATCCACAAAGGATCCTACGGCTCAGATCTCAACGAGATCCTATAGTTGATTAAGTTTTTACAAATGAAAACTTTCTGTAGACTCTATTTGATGTATCTTGATGACACATGAGTCTTCTTGAAGCTTTGATGTTCAATAGCTTCTTGATCTTTAGCCTGAGAAATATTAATTTCTTCAATGTAAACTGCTCAGCACTGCTGAAGATCTTTCTTCTGCTTTTGAAAGATGAATCTGATTTAGTATGAACATTGACGAATTAATTTTTCTTCTGTAGAAGTGAAGATGTGTTCTTCTAAAAGTATTCTCCAACTTTAAGCTTTCTGAAGGTAACGATGAAAAGTCTTCTCTTGATTTCTTGATCGATTTGCTATTTGTTTTTTGATTCTATTCTTGTTTTTGTTTTTCGTTAGGGTTATAGTTCTCATCCTTTTCTATTTATAGGATCGAGGTGTAACGATCGTTTCTCGGTTTGCAGCTGTTAAAAATCTTCTTCCATATAGGACAAATCTGATTGCCTCTTTCCGCGGCAACATTAAATACAATAAGACAAATTTTCGCGTAATTTGAATTTCCACCTTTTCTGGAATATTCGACTTGATAAGCTTTGTTAAGTTGAATTGCTATTGTCAAGCCGAATTGAACTTGTTCAGTCGAATTCCTCCTTCAAATCTCCATATGGCTGAATCTTCAATATCTGGTCGGATTCTCTTCTCTTCCAGTCAAATAGTTTCTTCTGAATCCTTCTTCTTGAATCCGCTTGTCATTTAGTCGAATAGTTTCTTCTAGTTGAACTGAGAACATCTGGTCGAATTCTCCTTTTAAACTCCTTTTAATCGAAACTGGACTTAAAAGTAATTTTTCTTCTCATAGTTAAGTTGAAAGAGTTTAGCTTATCAATTCTTCCATCAACTTGATTTGCCTTGACATATCTACACGAATACTTTGTGCCTTCTCAGACTTTGTATTTCTTGAACTCAGGAAGAGTCGACCTGATAATTTAGAACGATCGACTTGATCTCTGCTTGAATTTGTACTTATGCTGATTTTCAACTTCAAAATACTTCAGAATGAATCGACTTTAACCTTTTTGAACGAGTCACTTAAGTTTCTATTCAATTCCATACTTCATTAATTCACTGAGAATATCATATGAGACTACTGATCTGTGATCATTCAGTTTGACTGTCTAGTCGAATCAGTGCCTGACAAGAATTCTTACGCTTTGATGATAAACACGATTCATCTTGATTGCTTTAACCGATCGACTAGATCGTCTGACCGACCGAGTTGAAGTCCGATCGAATTTTGACTTAACCGAATATTAATATTTTGAGATTGATTCCTTTGCATATCCCGATACTTCTTGAAATTAATGGAATGATCTTTTGCAGAGCAGATAACAAGTCCAACCTAGTCTAGAACTTAAGTCGACATGATGTCTTGCACAATGATGGATTATATTGGCAAGACTATGTCTGATTACATTAAGTGTAGCCCTATACTGGGCTTGTACTATCATGTACCTGTTTGCATCACAACAAGAATACACAACCATCAAATGCAAGTGTGTTCATCTATATTGTTAGAACTTCTTCAAACCAAGAATATTGTGAGCACTGTTCCCAACAGTAAGATTCGTCACCTCCTTGATGTCGCTCGTTCTCTCAGGTTTCAAATGTAGGTTCCTAAGTCTTACTGACACTTTGCGGTGTCTACAACATGCTATCTCATCAATCGCCAGCCCTCCTGTATTCTCAACTATGCAACTCCGTTTAATCTTCGCTTTCCCTGTACGTCTCTATTTTCCATCACACCTCGGGTCTTTGGATGTACCTGTTATGTCCATAATTTTGATCCTTACACTGCCAAGCTTGCTCCTCGTTCTACAAAATACATGTTCGTTGGTTACTCCCTCACCCAGAAAGGGTATGTATGCTACTCTCTGAATGATCGCAAGGTTGTCGTGTCTACGGATGTGACTTTAATTGAAGACTAACCTTTTTACTCTCTCTGACTCCTCTTACGAATATGCTATTACCACGTCCTACCGTCCCTATCACATCATCTCTTCCACCACTCCTTCCAACACCGCTTCCCGGACTATCCAAACCCCCTCTTCTTTGTGTGTACACTCACCGTCTTTCTCATCCTGATGCTCTACAACAGTCACCCTCTACTAGTAATATCTCGCGACCTGAAAATTCGGCACCAGCCTCTACAACACATCCCTTGGCTAATTATGTATCCTTGCATCGCCTTTCTCTGACACTTCTCAAATCCGCAATTTCTTTATCTTCCATTTCAATACCTAACTCTTTGAAGGAGGCTCTCCAACAACTAGGGTGGTGTGCAGCCATATGCGAGGAAATGATTGCCCTTTGGGATAATCAAACTTGGGATCTTGTCCCTCTTCCTCCAGGACAGACTTGTGTGGGATGTAAGTGGGTCTTTACGATAAACATGCTCTAGACGGGATAGTTGAACGCCTAAAGGCTCGTCTTGTGGCTTGAGGATTTACTCTACAATAAGGTATTGATTATGATGAGATCTTCTCACCAGTCACCAAGTTGAAGACTGTTCGTGCCTTGATCTCCTTAGTTGTTCATCGTCAATGACCCTTACATAAATTGGATATCAAGGCTGCATTTCTCAATGGTGACATTCTCAAAACTGTCTGCATGCACTAACCTTACGAGTTTAAGACCACGAGAGAGTCTTTTATTTGTCATCTCAAGAAATCTATTTATGGTCTCAAACAGGCTTCTCGTGCATGGTTTGACAAGTTCAATAAGATTGTCTATGATATTGGATTCACTCAAAGCTCGATTGACTTCTCTCTCTTTACTCGTCATCAATCAATAGACACAATGATTCTCTTAGTCTACGTCGATGATATTCTGATTAAACAGTGACTCCAAATGAATACAAATGATCAAACAACACTTGAACTCTGTCTTTCAAAGTAAAGATCTGTGAAATCTTCGGTACTTTCTTTGCCTTTAGGTAGCAAGACGTCTCAACGGTCTCGTCACATCTCAACAAAAGTACTGTCTTGACCTTCTTCATGATGTTGGCTATTCTAGGTGCAAGCCTGCTGATACTCCTATGAATGCCAACCATAAGCTTTGTGCTCATGACTCCGACTCTGATTTTCTTCTTCCAAACCTAGAGTATTATCGTCGTCTTGTAGGAAAGTTGATTTATCTTACAGTTAGTAGACCTGGTATCTTATTTGTTGTTGGAATTGTAAGTTGATTCATGCATTCTCCACGAATCTCTCACCTTCAGGCGGTCGAGTGCATCCTCAGATATTTGAATACTGCCCCCGGACAAGGGCTTGCATACAAACCTTCATCGTCTTGTTTATTTCTGATTGTCTACTCTGATGCTGACTATGCTGGCTCCTTGGATGATCGTCACTTCATAAGTTAATTCTATACTTACTTCGGAGGACACCTTATTACCTGACACAACAAAAAACTGTATCTGTTTGCTCGCTTATCTGCTGAAGCTGAGTATCGTTCAATGATGATGTTGTGTCTGAGATAACATGACTAGAAAGTCTCCTAGGTGATTTGGAAGTCAAACTCTCTTCACTAGTCCCTCTTTTATGCGACAGTCAAACTGCTATACATATTGCCAAGAATCCTGTTTTCGATGAACGAATTAAACATATTGAAATTTATTGTCACTTCATTCGGGAGAAGGATCCATATAGCCGACCGACTATAATGGGATAAAGGCTTGAGTGTTGTTGTTGTTAATTCGGGAGAAGGTTCAATTGAAGAAGCTGCAATTAAAACATGTTCCTGCTACTGGGCAAGTTGCTGATATTCTCACCAATGCCTTACCACACCCACTATACTACCAGTTCTTATTCAAGCTGGGTGCTTACGATCTATATGCTCTAGCTTGCGAGGGAGTGTTGGAAGAAATACATGTAGAATCCCAATTTGAGGCCCATCAAGAGCCTTTATCCACCTTAGGATTTAGTCCCACATTTTAGATTGAGATTTCTTCTTCTCTCTCTCATCCTATATAAGTGTACAAATGCTTGTATTTATCTATGAATTTTGGAGAAAGAAATAAAATCACATTTTATGTCCCTAATGTTCTTATACTTCCAAAGTCATGGTCGAGATCCATTACTTTGGTACTTAAGAGCCGAATGATATTTGGCTATGTAAATGGGAGCATAATAGAACCCACGAAGGATAGTGCTACCTAGGAGTATTAGGACTCCAAGAACTCACCAGTCATGTCCTGACTTATAAGCTCGATGCATGAATCGATAGCTTGTAACTACTTGTTCCTTGACACTGTCTTCGATATTTAGAAGAAGACCGAGTCCACTCACTCTAGAAAAAGGGAATTCGCCTAGATATTTCAACTCAAAAAGAAGATATTTCTCTTTCGTCAAGTTGACCGTCCTCCACCAGCCTACTATTTCGAGTTCACTCAATTATGTCAAGAATATGATCACTTTGATTCCCTTACCATACTTTTCCATGGTGACGAGCTTCTCTTCAGGGCACGGGAAGACCACACCTATGTGTTTCAGTTTTTATACTGTCTTTATAAAGGCTTTGATCATATCATTGTGCAGACTGTGGGTCGTATACCTATTCCTTCCTTACGTGAGGTTTATAATTTTGTTCACCAGGAATATGATCATAGACAACCATGAGTACTTAAACATGCACAAGAAGTTTTTTTTTTACATACTAGAACTCAGGAGGACACTCTTTATGGGATTTCAAGGTAAGAACTACAGATAATGATTACCTTGTTTGTGACCATTGTGATAAAACTCGACATACACATGAGAGTTGCTTTAAACTCTGTGAGAAAATATAAATAACATAAATTTTCATTCCCAAAAACTTAATATTACATGAGTATGATCTCCTATTTATGGAGAGAGGAGATAAAGAGAGAATATAATAGACGATGTGAGACTAAATTACAACATGAGAACTAGGCGAACAGACCGTGGCGAGCTGTGCAGTTAAACAACCTTAACCGCCCAATAACAACCAGTGAGGTGACCGTCGGTCTCTAATCCAGTGCAGATTTCTACCAGGAGAAACAGATGCGGTTAGACAATTCTAACCGCTAGACCGCAACAATCTTCAGCCTCTTGTCCCTCAGAGCGCAACAACGGTTAGACCTTCACCAAGCTTCCTTTGCTCTATTAAAGATGCTGTCTCAGTGATCCTTAAGACAATTAAACTGTCAGACCAGTCCGCCAGAGCTGTTTACCAAACCGCCAGAGCCAAACAACCAAACTGTCAGAATCAGACCGCCAAGGCAGATTGTCAAACCTCCAGATCCAGTCTGCCAGAACAGTCTGTTAAATCTCCAAGACCAGACCGTCAGACCGTCAGACCGCCAAAACCAGACCGCCAGTCATCCAAGACCACAAGTTCTAACACTCTCCCTCAAATTGGAACATATATGTCAACTATGCCCAGCTTGTCAAAGACATTTGAAAGAGAAGCACATATTGGTTTGGTAAAGATATCTGCAAGTTGTTTGTCGGAAGTGACAAACGGAGTGTAGATTTGATTCTTCAATATTTTTTCTTTGATAAAGTGGCTGTCAACTTCAATGTGTTTTGTCTTTTCATGAAAAATTTGATTTTTTTGATTTGTATATAACAGCTTTGTTGTCACAAAATATTGACAGGAGATGATCATGGATCTCCCTTAAGTTAAACATAATTGCACGTAACCATTTCAACTCGCAAGTTGTAGAAGCCATTCTTCTGTACTCAACTTCAACACTTGATCTGGATACAACAAATTGTTTCTTGCTTTTCCAGCTAACCAGATTTCCTCCCACAAAGGTGTAAAACAAGATGTAGATTTTCTATCTTCTTTATTGTCAGCATAACAGACATTAGAGTTGGCTTCAATTCTCAGATGGTTATGCTTTTGAAGTAGTAACCCTTTTCCTGAAGACCATTTTATAAATTCCAGGATTTTCAAGGTTGAACGAAAATGACACTTCTTGGGGGCTTGCATAAACTGACTGACATTGCTTACTGCACAACAGATATTTTGTCTGGTGACAGCCAAATAGATGAGTTTTCCACTAGTCGCCTGTACTTGGTACTATCTGGAAGAAAAGGTGAATCCTCAGTCTAACAATTGTCATCACCAACGACCATCGGACACCGAACGGGTCTTACCCTAAGAAGACCAGTCTCTTTCAAAAAGTCCAGCACATATTTCCATTGTGAGAGCACTACAGAGTTGTGTTTTCGTGAGATTTCTATTTCCAGAAAGTACTTAGGAGATCTCATATTTTTTGTAAGAAAATTTTGCAAAAGATGTCTCTTTGCTAGATCAATTCCCTCCGTATCATCACCTGTAAGGAGAATGCCATTCACATAAACATCAAAAATGACTAGCACTTTAAAAGTCTTGCGTATGAAAAGAAAATAATCTGCAGAACTTTGAGCAAAGCTGATAACTGAGATAACTTTGCTGAACTTGTCGAACTAGGCCCGTCGACTTTGTTTTAGGCCATATATTGCCTTCCACAAATTGCACACCTGAGAATCCCCCTGAGCAACATACCGAAGAGGTTGCTTCATGTATATCACTTCTTGTAGATCGCCATAAAGAAATATATTCTTTACATCTAACCAAGACATCTCCTAATCCTTATTAACAACCACAAAGAAAAGAACGTGAATTGTGCTAATGCGAGCAACCGGGGAGAAGGGGTCAAAGAAGTCCACACCATATGTCTTAGTAAAGCATTTGACAACCAGCCTAGCCTTATAACGATCAATAGTTCCATCAGGATAAAACTTGATGACAAAGACCCACCAACAACTAACCACATCCGCCCTTGGAGGGGTAAGGACAAGAGTCCAATCGTCATTTTTGGTCATGGTCTTCATTTCTTCGTCCATAACAACTTTCCAATGAGGAATATCAAAAGCTTTTTGATAGATAGCCGGGGTGACAGTAGCCGAAAGAGCGGGAGCAAAATTTCTTCTAGTTGGGGAAAGACGAGCATATGAGATAACATCATGAATGGAATGTTTAATGCACGACCTAATCCCCTTCCGTAGAGCGATGGGAATATCAAGATCCGATTTGTTTTCTGTATCAGATCCATCTGTCGGAGAGATTGCTGGCCCGGGAACTGTCAGAAACGGATCCAAAGGTAGAGTATTAGGAGACAGAGGTGGAGAAACAGAAACTGACATAGAAAGATGTGGAAGAGGCATAAAAGAAAAAGTAGGCTCAGGTAGAGGTGCAGAAATAGTAAGTATAAAAGGGGGAATCATCAGGTGGTGAGAGAGTAAAAGCTCGAGGAAAGTAAGCTGTATTTTCAAAGAACGTGACATCAGCAAAAACATATTGTTTCCGGAGAAGAGGATCAAAACACCGATACCCCTTTTGAGTCGAACAATAACCAAGAAAGATGCACTTAACAAAACGAGAAGAAAGTTTATCACGACCAGGAGAAGGAGAGTGAATAAACGTTGTACATCCAAAGACACGTAGAGGTAAATGAAATGGTGTGGCTCCTGGATACATGATGAAAAATGGGGTTTTACCCTGAAGAACCGACGAGGGAATACAGTTGATGAGATAACAAGAGAGAAGCACGACATGACCCTAATATGATCGGGGGATATTCATTTGTGTGAGAAGGGTCCGAACAACATACAGGAGATGACGATTTTTGCGTTCCACAACACTATTTTATTGAGAAGTGTATGGACAACTGGTTTGATGAATTATGCCACGATGCATGTAAAAATTCATAATTTGATGAATAAGATACTTTATAACATTATCAGTACGAAGAACTTTAATAGAGACATCAAATTGCATACATATCTCATTATAAAAGACAGCGAACAGAAAAAAAGTTCAGAATGCTTTTTTAATAGATACAACCAAGTGCATCGTGAGAAATCATCAATAAAGATAACAAAATAAAAACTTCCCCTACCAACTGACCTAGTAAGAGAGACCCCAAATATCTGAGCGAACAAGTTCAAAGGGACTAGAAGAACTATATCCTTATCTTGCTGGATAAGAGAAATGATATTGTTTGTCAAGTTGGCAGACTTCATAGTTCAGAGAGGAGTCCCCCTGAGTGTCACGACCCGTCTTGACAAAAGTCAGAGTGCGCTTCGGGAGGGCCGTGATGCCACAGTCATGGGTGGAAAGAAAACCATGCATGTTAAGGCGGATGCAGAGATACTGGTAATAAGTTTAAAATAATTACTTTTAAGTAAAACAGTTTGATTTTTATGCGGAAGCTTTTAGAATTTAAAACAGTGAGAATTTTAAATGCACATGGATTTTGTAAAAATCATTTTTTATAGGGCACTGCTACAAATTTCATGCAGTTATGATTCAAAAGAGGATGCATATGCATTTGTATCAAATTCTAGTACGTAAAGTATTTAAATAGCTTAGCAGTTGTTCATGATATCAAAAAAAATGTCTGATTGCAATTATTACATAAAAGAAATATTTGACAGTAAATGAAATGTAAACATAGAACCTGGAACTTAATGCTGATCGGGCTTGAGGACTTGGCGGCGCTGCACGAACGCTTAGACAATTCCAAAACAAAAGGAAAAACTTTTGAATAATGAGCAAAATAAAGTACAGAATTGTAGAAACAAAATATACAAGTTAACAGTTTTCATGAAGCGATGCTACCAAAACAGACGAGTAAATAAGTTAACAAAAAATAACCTAAATTAAGCTTACTTCAGAGTATAACATAAAATCGATCACGTAATATCATAAGCTGTAATCAATGAAATATGTCTGTGTTTTTATTTGATGCACATAAGTCTAATTTAAGTCTAAATGCAAGACTTATCAAAGTAATTGTGTTTGCTATGGCCATTTAGTGGTTTTCGTTGCCAGTCAAGCGGAAACTCGAGTCAAAGCATCACATCAATTTAACACTACCTTTCAATAATTGCTTATGACATCAATGACTTTAAAGATTCATGATTTAGGAGATTCCTAACATATCAAGATCTGTTACAAATTTAGCGATTCAACTGTACAAGGTTAGAGTTCATAAACGCGTCAAGAAAGGAATTGAGTTATGGAGCAACATTCGCTCAAGTCTTAAAACCAGACAGACCTAAGAAACAGAATTGGGTGACACAAGAAAACTAGATAGTGAACTTATGGTTTGCGGGTCCAAGCATTTACATGTGACACGATTACAATACGTTATTTCTCCTAAACACCAAATATTCATTTAAATTGATCCATTCCAAGACACGATTATCTCCCGAGAAAACATGCGTTTGATCTGAACATCTAATATAAAATCACAAATCATCCATTTGGTTGCTAACCAGAAATATTTTCGATTATCATTATGACACAAACGTCTCCCAAGAAAAAGCATGTACGATACAAGCATTATATAAAGACTCAAATCATATATTTGCTAACCAAAATTCGTTACAATTATCATCATGACACTTGTTGTTCGTGCTCGATATTCTATCATTCTTCTCATTATTCATCAAATAAGATAAAATCATTCATCTAAATGATTATCCCAATAAAACCATTCATCTAAGTTAAAATCTAAATAAGAGTCAAACATAATCTCAAACTCATGACATTTCAACATATTGAACCCTAAACTATTAACTTATCCAACTAGCCATTCATGAATTAAATTCATTTGACAGATCAATTATATACATGAACGCAAACATGTAATCAAAGATCAGAGACATTAACTTAAATTCGATGTTTTCAAGAGAGAATGATCTCTACTTGCCCGAAGTAGGCTGAATCTGACGGAGATGGCTAACCGACGCTAGCAAAAATAGGAACCCTATTTTTCCTGTACAAGAACAATGAAAGCGACATAGCAAATTAACACTACACTAACATAAACATGATTTGATACATAAATAGATCAAGAGCGGGTTAAGAAATTTACCTCCCTCAAGATTGAGGGGAGAAAAGACACCACGCGGAGACGAGGACTTGGCGGGGCTTAGGTTAGGGGAAACCCTAATTCGAAGAGGGTTTCTTCACGAACCAACCATGGATGCGACGAACGATGCTGAATAACACAACTACAACGAGAATTAAACGATTATTATGGTGCAAAAATCTGAATCGCAACATACATGCAAATTTGGAGCACAAAAATTATTTAGTAATCAAGAAAATTCTGATTAAGGGTGAAGGAGAAAGATTCTTACCATTTGGAGGAGAGAGAACTAAACGCTAGGCATACTTTCTCGCAAATCTCGGCCAGGACGAAGGCAAGGAGGGTTGTCGGCCCTTGGAGGAGAGGACAAGAGAAAGTGGTTGCAGGCTCCAGGAGGTGGGACTGTCGGCCTCTAGGAAGAAGTTCGTCGTAGCTGTCGGCCTTGGGGGAAGCATGAAACTGCCGATTAGGGGAAGAAGAAGAGGCGTCGACCACGGGAAAAGGAGGAGGAAGCGCCAAAAATAGGTCGGGAGGCGCTGGGATGCGGAAACGGGAGGCGCGACGGTTGCTGCTTGCGGAATCGGGAGTCAGCGCTGATGGGGGAGACAGGATCGGGAGAGTCGGCCGAGCGGGATGCGGGAAGGTTTGCAGGAAACCCCAGCCCGAGCGGGTTTTAAATTGAGGGGGTTCGCTCGATTTATAATATAAGAGGGGGAGATTAGGTTATTTATTAGTATTATTATATATTAAAACCGGGTTGTTACACTGAGGTAGATCCGGTAGGAGCTTGTAGATGAGATGAGGAGGAGGATGACTAAGACGAAGATTCCATTGCAGGAGAGAAGTAGAAGCAGAGAAAGCAGTGACATTGTCTAGGAAGAAGAGGCCGTTGCTTTCAGTCCCAGTAACAACCGTCTTCTTGGAGTGAGGATCCTGAAAAGAACAAGTATTAGATGTAAGATAACCGTGCAGTTTAGGTTTTTGCAGAGAGCAAAGACAGATAACAAATTGCACGAAAAAGTGAGGACGTAGAGAGTGTCCTCAAGACGTAGAGACAGAGTGACGTGGACTGTACCAGTCCCGCACACAGGAGACAGAGTACCATACACAACAAAAACTAAAGGTGATCGGTCATGCTTGTCCAAATGAGAGAACGAATAAGGATTATTTGTCATGTGATTAGTAGCTCCAGAGTTAATAAGCCACTTACCCTGAGTGACCACTGACCATATGAGCACTTCCTGAAGAGGAGGCAAGGGACGCAGACTTGCTTGTGGCGCCACCCGCAGATGGACGAAGATTAGGAAACGTGACCCAACACCGATTCATAAGATGTCCTTTCTTGCCACAATGGGAGCAGAGATGATAAGACAGACCACGCCCACCAGAGTGACCTCCACGACCAGTAGAATTGGCAGAACGAACCAGATGAACAATGATGTCGGGATGGGGAGACAAGTAGAGGATGCTAAAGAAGAGTAGTAACAGTGACAATGTGAGCAACAATAACATCAAGAGTGGGAGAGTCAGCCTCTTCTAGAATTTGTTGCCTAATTATATCATAAGACTCTGGAAGGCGAAGAAGATTACACACAACTAGAAGTTCCTAAAAGTGTTTGTGTTGTTCAGCAAGATCAACGGAGAAAGAGCGATGCTGAAGAAGTTTGACGGCAAGAGCTTACACCTCCTGGTAAGCAACAACATGAGTCAAAGTGGGACGGGCAAAAAGATCAGCATATAATGTGTATACGCGTGAAGTTTGAGCTCCCTTGGAGTACAAAGCTGCAAGATGAGTCCAAATAGCCTTAACCGTCTCATCATGATTAATGACGGGTATACACTCATCAGAAAAACTATTAACAAGGCAGGTTGGATCCAAATCTTCACTAGCATCTCGGTCATCAAAGGTAGCAGACCCTTGAGCAGGAGGATCATCAATAAGAAGATGACGCTTGCGTTGAGACCGTAATAAGAATACGAAGGAAACACTCCAATCCAGATTATTTGGGCCAGTTTGCTTAGAAGAAATTCTAAGATTACCGGAAGGAGTGGAACTAGAGGTAGTGGTCTGAAGAGCAGGTGCAGATAGGGTAAAAAAGAGAGTCAGAGTCTCCACTGAGAAACCAGACAGAAAGACTATCCGCGTGGTCTGAGGAAAAAAGACTGCGTGAAGAGCACAAAGTAAATTACTCTAACCAAGCGGTTTCAAAGAGATCACACCACAAGGGCGGAGACCGCGGAGTTCGCAAGAAGCAAACAGAAAGCGAGCAGAACACGAGCTGCGAAGGGCGATAATGTTGGGTTTTGCTATACGTCATGACAGTTGTGCGTAGCGGAATTAGGAATAAGAAAACCCAAAAGAAATGCGGATCTAACGATAAACATTGATCAAGAAGTAACATTGCTATAAATAAATTATACCTTTGCAGGATTGCGTCAATACTCAATCAAGGTGCTCCGAAGAAGTCCAACGAACGCTTACGGCCGGAGTTCCGAACGTAAAATTATGTCCACGTCTCTACAGATATCCACACGAGCACGGAGAACCCTTAGACTCTTATCACACAAGATCTAGGTTGGAAGAAGGTATGTCCTCAACGTCTCCACGATTTGCTAGAACCGTTAAAGGAGAGACGACAACGACGAAGACGAAGACTTAAGAAACTATTTCCGGCGGCAACGGTAGATCCGCGAACGGTCGACGGCGAGAAGCAGCGATCGCGACCTAGCAGAACAGTTCCGTCGGGAAGAAGAAGAATCACCGTTTTTGTCTCGCTCGATTAGGTCAAACAGTAATCGCGCATCTCCATCAGTTTATTGTACATATCATATATATACATAGTACCGAACCAGCCGATACCCACAGACCACGCCGAACCGGACTTAAAGGAAATTAACAAGAGGAAACAGAATTCGTCGAGTATATATGTCGATATTTGACGAATTAAAACCATTCGTCGAAATAACACGGACATACTCGACGAATCAAGACAGAGCAAACCATCCAAGTATTAAGGCAATATTCGACGAATCGACAATACTCGACGAATCGACGATACTCGACGAATCGACGACATTCGACGAATAAGTCTAATTCGTCGAAACTGTCATTACGATACTTGACGAACCCAAGACAGATTTGTTGAGTCTATCATGAGGATATTCGACGAATTCTAACTCATTCGTTGAAACCTTTAGTGATACTCGACGAATTTCCCTTAGAGTCTTTCGACCACTTACCTGATGGCCCATATTCACAATATAGGTCTCAGAATGAAAATCCTTCACATCCAGAACGTCATAGGCTTGGTCCTTCACTCATATCACATATGAGCAAGGCCAACACAAGTCTTTCCAACTTCTCCAATGCTCTTATGTGCGACCTCATAGGCTCATATTGTGTTGACAGTGAGACTACATGTTTGATCACTTCCAGATCACAATGGTAACACCAACAGATAAGCTGTAGAGCGCACAAAGGAAAGCAGACAGAACAATAAACCTGGTCTTGCCGGGCGGTTAGAAAACCAGAGTCCGCAGAGACCGCAAAAGTGCTTAGTTGACGATTAAAAAAAATGAGTCTGCAAGTCTCAAGTTATCCTCTGATACCATATGAGAAAATCTAAATAATAGATTTTTTCATTCCAAAAAACTTAACATTATATGAGTATGACCCCCTATTTATAGGGGAAAGGAGATAAAGAGAGAATACAATAGAGGATGTGAGATTAAATTATAACAAGAGAACTGGACGAACTGATATTTACAGACCGCGACGAGCTGTGTAGTTAGACAACCCTAACCGTCCAATAACAGTGACCAGTAAGGTAACCACCTGCCTCTAATACACTGCAGATGACTACCAGGAGAAACAGATGCGGTTAGATAACTCTAACCGCCAGACCACAATAATCTTCAGCCTCTTGTCCGCCAGACCGCATTGGCGGTTAGACCTTCACCAAGCTTCCCTTGCTCTATCAAAGATGCGGTCTCAGTAGTCCTCAAGGCAGCTAGACTGCCAGACCAGTCAACCAGAGTTGTTTACCAAACTGCCAGAGCCAGACCGCCAAACCGCCAGAATCAGGTTGTCAAGGCAGTCTGTCAAATCTCCAGAACCAGTTTGCCAGGACAGTCTGTTGAACCGCCAATACTAGGCCTCCATGGAAGACCGCCAAGGGAGACTGCCAGATCGTCAGACCGCCAGACCGCTAGACCATCAGGCCGCCAAAACCAGAATGCTAGACCGCCAAAACCAAACCTCCAGGCCGTCAGTCCTCCAAGACCACAAGTTCTAACAAACTCCAAGCTCCCCCGTCTCGAGGAGGACGGACCCTACATCGTGTCCGTGGACGTGGGAGATTTCAGGGGAGGGAATCCCCCTCCCCCTTCTCGCGAGCTGTGCTACTCATCTGACTGAATGTTTTGAATACAATGATATGGGAAGTTCTTGTTCCGACTCCATCTCTATTCCCTGCTCTCTCTTCGCTGTGGAAATAAAGGCCTTTTGTAGGATAATGCAAGGCCTCTTTACTGAGCTTTCTTCTGAACCCTCCTCTTCCTTTGCCCACATAGGTATTCCAAGTGTCCACTTCGCTACTATCTTTCCATGTTCTCACTAGACTATTGATTTTGGTGCTACCGATCACATGACTGACTCGATATTAGGTTTTATTTCTTACTTCCCACTATATGCCAAAGAGAATTACACATTTCCAATGGATCCCTTTCCTCCGTTACCAGAAAAGATCCATTTCATGTTATTCTCTTACTTAACCTCTGTCCTTTATGTACTATGTTTTACTCAAAATTTGTTACCTGCTATTCACTCGACTAACTCCATGTAATGTTTAATTACTTTTTTGCCCTCATATTGCGGCTTTCAGGACCTGCAAACGAAGATGTTGTTTGTTCGGGTTGGATGCAAGACGGTTTCTATGTGTTTGATTCTATTACTTCAGCTCATGCCCCGTATGTCTCTCAGACTCAATACTTGGACTATTGGCAATGCCGTTTGGCCATCCATCCTCTACCTCTATGCGATTTTTATTTCCTAGGTTCTCTTCTCATGTCTTAAAGAACTTTTACTATGATGTATGCAACTTAGCTAAACATAAACGTGTTTTTATGCATTCTTCATTATTAGTTACTACTCCATTTGTTGTCATTCATTCTGATGTGTAGGGGCTTTGCCCCATTTGTTTTTTTATTTTTGGTTTTAAATGATTTGTTACCTTTAGTGATTGTTTTCCTCGAATCTCTTGAGTTTATTTTATACAACAACACTCAAGCATTTATCCCACTATTGTGGGGTCAGCTATATGGATCCTTTGTCTACATTGTGTTCTTATAGTGCATCATTTCTTTAGTCATAATCTCACTAACGCCTAAGTACATCATGTCTTTACTTATAGTTTCATTTCATGTCTTTATTTGTCTGCCTCTCCCCCGTTTAACATGCCTAGTGACTAAACTCTCACAACGCCTAACAGGTGCCTCTAATGGTCTTCTTTATGTGTCCAAACCATCTTAGTCGAGTTTCTCGCATCTTCTCTGCAATTGGTGCCACTCTTGTTTTATCCCTGATATATTCATTCCTAATTTTATCCAGTCTCGTGTGTCCACACATCCACTTAAGAATTCTCATCTCCGCAACTCCCATTTTTTCTCTTGTACGAAATTCACCGTCCAACACTCTGAACCATAAAGCATCACTACTCACTAGTCTAAATGCAGTACGGTGAAACTTGACTTGAACTTTTAATTGTACTTTACGATCACATAAGATCCCTGATGTGTTTTTCCACTTTAATCAACTTTCTTAGATTCAATGAATCATATCTTTATCAACACCTCCATCTATTGATCCAAGATATTTAAAGTACTCACTACGGGAAATTTCTTGATCACACAACCTAATAACAAAGTCATCCATCCTTCTTACACTGCTAAATTTAAGCTCCATATACTCTGTTTTTATCCTGCCCAACTACCCTTCTTTTCTGAAGCGTCTTCCCATGTTTCAACTTTTGCGTTTACACCCTTGCGCGTCTCATCGACCAAAACGATATCATCCACAAACAATAAGCACTAAGTTATTACTTGTTGGATATGTCCGGTGAGCTCATCTACAATAAGGGTAAAGAGATAAAGGCTTAAAGCCGAACCTTGATGTACGCCAACACAGATAGGGAATTCCTGTGTTAGTCCTCCAGATGTCTTCACCCTCATTACTGAATTTGTATACATTTCTTTGATTATGTCAATTTATGATACATTTACACCTTTCTTTTCTAAGACTCTTCATAAGATCTCTCTTGGAACTCTATCATAAGCCTTCTCAAAATCGATAAATAGCATATGCAAATCTTGGAATCATAAACCCTAAACCCTAAACATTAAACTTTAAACCCTAAACATTAAACCTTAAACCCTAAACTTGACTTAATTTAACGCACCATAAAAATGAAGTTTTTATTCTTTTTAAAAATCACTCCATGATTTATACTAGTTTGGTGCCACCTTTAAAAATTTTCATAGTGACATTGACCTTAAATTCACCAATGCTTCCTTCAAAACATATTTGACTGCCTTAAGGATAGTGCTTCAAACCATCCTTGTTCATTCTCCTTTTCAGAATGGGGTCATTGAGTGGAATAATAGCCATCTTCTAGAATTTGTTCGTTGCCTCCATTTTACTATGGATCTTCCTCGATACTATTCGGGAGAAATTCTTATTGGTGTCTATCTTATCAATCACCTAGCTACTCGTGAATGAGGGAACAAGATGTTATGGATGTCTCAGACCCACATTGGGGGCGCACCTATCATCGTCGTGCAGGATAGTCTTGCCTGCTTTGTTATCCTTCATTAGTTATAACGCATGTTTATTTTATGCAGACTCACATGTTTTATGACCCATGTGAGGGGTTGAACCTATTTGGTTGGGTTGTGGTTCATTGTGGTTCTTTATGAAAAGTATTATCAAGTTTTTGTTCTCTCTCTTCTTTCTCCCTCTACCCCCCTTTCTATTCCCATAACCCTATCCCCTGCTCCGTCTCCTTTGGCAGCCGCTAGCGACGAAGCTTGTTGTCGTCTCAGCTCCGGATCGCAAGGTTTCGCTCGATCGGCTGCCCGATCGTTTCCTCTCCTCCGGTGCCCTCCCCCACCATTGCTCCTTCCGGATCTAGGAAGGGGAGTTTCAACCCATTGAGGGATTTCCCCTTTAGTTGACCTAATACGCGATCTCGAATCGGAGCACACAACAACTTGGTATTAGAGCTACTCCTCTACGATGTCATTGACGACGCTGAACTCTTGTCTCTTCCTCCGCCGATGTGATCTGCCAACACATCACCGCTCGATTCTGCAGTTTTCTACTCCCAAATTCAGCCGCCTCCATATTTTGAAGTTTTCCGCGCCCAGCTTTAGCCACCTGCTCACCACACCAGCACCTTGAGTCTCTTACCCCTTCCTCCAACACTATTCCTGCCGCGTACCGCCATGGACGATAGAGGTTTGACCATCACCAAACTCATGGGGTCGTTCCAATCGTTCGTGGCTAACCTTCATTTTCAGATCGACACTCTCCAACAACAACGACAACAGATCACGATCTCTTCTCCCGATATCCCCGACATCGTCCGCAATGCCGAGCAACAACACCCCTGTTCCGAAAGTGGCGTCGTTCCCCACTATGTCAAAATGGATTTTCCCATTTTTGAAGGCTACGAGGACCCTTTCTCATGGATCAACCGCTGCGGGCTTTTCTTCAACAACCAGCGAACATCGGAGGAAGAACGTTTGAGAATCGCCTCATTCCACCTTATGGGCCCGACACAAATGCGGTTCACTCAACTACACAAGGAGTGACCCCTGCTCAGCTGGGAGGAGTTCACAGACTCTTGTGTGCTTCGCTTCGCCAACCTTTACGCAGCAACCCTCTCGACGAACTCATTACCCTGCAGACGGCGCCCATCAATGAGTTCTTGGAAAAGTTCCAAGTTCTCTTGGCGCGGTCTACATCCGTGCTTCCATCCCAGCAGGTTCCCATCTTTCACAACGGGCCTTCATGAGCACCTTTGCTTGGACGTGGAGTTCCAGGATCCTACTGATCTCACCATCGCGATGAGCCTCACAGGGGTTGCGAGAAGCGCCTTCTTCTTAATCGA
Organism: Platanthera zijinensis; assembly: GCA_039513925.1. Taxonomy (NCBI): domain Eukaryota; kingdom Viridiplantae; phylum Streptophyta; class Magnoliopsida; order Asparagales; family Orchidaceae; genus Platanthera; species Platanthera zijinensis. The sequence goes on along the minus strand of CM077085.1, from coordinate 179,366,896 downwards.
CATTTAGGTATCCGCAAGGACACAACCAGGGACTTTCATGGTGACGGCAGTGGTAGTAGTATCACCCTTGGGAAACCACCCCCCGGACCGGCTTAAGGGACCAAACCGAGCCGCCCTCCCTTCTGTCGCCGCCTATCGGTCTCCGAGATGACACCACCGCGCGAAGGGTCTATGTTCATCCGCGAAGAGACTTTTGGACCTGGCCATAGGTGCAACGACTCTTTAGGGGGGAAGTGAACTACCCCTATGACGATGATGGGGATGACCCTGACATGGGGATTCCAGAGATTTCCTTGCGTACCATCCAAGTTCCTCTGGAAGGGCATACCATACATCTAGTCGTTACTCTTGGAAGCCAGCCGCTCCTTGCCCTTGTGGACTCGGGCATCCCTCACAATTTTTTCTCCTGCCTACAACTCAGCACCTTCACCTCCCGATCACTAGTCATAGCTGGGTACAGGCATCAATGTCCATCGAACACCATATGGAGTGCTCAGATATTTGTCGCCGATTTCCCATAGTGGTGAAAAATCACCACTCCGTCGTCGATCTTTTTGTAGTGGATCTTCATGAGTTTGATGTAGTACTTGACGTTCATTGGCTCAAAACCATAGGGCCACTGATGTGGGAATTCGACTGCCTCACTATGTGTTGGTAGTTGGGGCACATCGAATTGAGTGGCACAGCCATCCCTGCTACGGAGTATCACTTCCTTTGCGATACACGATGATCTCCTTACTCCAGTGTTGTCCTCTTTTGCGGCAGTACCTTCCAAACTCCAGTAACTACTCCATGACTTTGTCGAGACATTTGTGGCCCCGGTCAGCCTTCTGCCACCACACAATTAGGACCATTGCATCTGCCTCATCCCAGGCAAATCTCCAGTGGTCGCCCACCCATACTGCTATCCTTTCCTTCAGAAGGATGAGATTGATCGATAGTGTAGAACAATGCTACAATAGGGGATTATCCGCCACAACGCCTTACCATCCTCCTCGCCGGTCCTTTTGGTGCACAAAAAGGATGGCTTTTGTCTTTTTTTGCGTAAACTATCAGGAGCTTAATGCAAAGACGATGAAAGACAAGTTTTCGATTCTAGTGGTAGAAGAGCTCTTGGACGAGCTACATGACGCTCGCTTCTTTTCGAAGCTGGATTTGTTTCCAGGTTACCATCAGGTGCGGATGACAACCACAGACTTTTAAAAGACGGCCTTTCAGATGCATCATGGGTACTTTGAGTTCTTGATGATGCTTTTCTCCCTCACGAATGTGCCCTCCACATTTCAGGCTCTGATGAACGAGGTATTCCAACCCTTGATGCGCAAGTCGGTCTTAGTATTTTTTGCCGACAATTTTTTATGCAGCAAGTCCCGCACAGATCATCTGCAACATTTACACATTGTTTTTCATCTGAGACACCACCACCGTCTCGTCCTCAAGGCATCCAAGGTCTCTTTTGGCATGGGGAGCGTTGCTTATCTGGGGTATATTGTTCATTCCCAAAAAGTATCTCTGGATCCGGAGAAGATTCAGGGCGTGGCGACTTGGGCCACCCCTCAGACACCATGCGACCTCCGCGGATTCCTTAGCCTGACCGGGTATTACCGCCGCTTCATCCAAGGGTACAGTACCATTGATAGCCACTCGTGGCACTATTGTGGAAGGACTTCGTTTGGAGTGACACCGCCACTGCAACTTTTCCGGCACACCAGAGGGCCTTAATGTCTACCCCTGTCTTACGTTTAGTAGGCTCTGCCCAGGAGTTCCAAGTGGAGTGTGACGCCTCCAGTCAGGGTTGCAGGGATGTCTTACACCAGGAGGGACACCCTATTGCATACTTTAGTTGCGGAAACTCCCTCCACCGTCACAAGCCACCTACTTACAAGCAAGAATTAATCAGATTAACCAAGGTCGTTTGATACTAGCGGCCATATCTCTGGAGCCGCACTTTTGTGATCCGCCACGATCATTTCAATTTGAAGTATTTGCTGGAAAAATGCCTTACCACCGCCCTGCAATAATGATTGGTTAGCAAGCTTCTTGGTTTTGACTTCTGGGTGGAGTACAAGGCGGGAGCCTTGAATAGGTCCGCTGACACTCTTTCTCGACGCAAAACACTACCAAGGTTTTTTTTCTTCATTTTATCCCCAATGGCCACCCGCGTCATCTCCCTGCGCTACAAAATTCCTTGCTTCAGAGCTCCACCGTCGTATTGGAGAGGGCCTCACACCTCCGTGTTGAACCATAGGGGGGACTCATATTCGACAAGGGGAGTCTCCTCTTGGAGGACACTCCCCTCTGATTCAGACCATCTTGGAGGACACACATGATTGTGGGCACGAGGGTGTCCCCCATACACTTTAGTACATCCGGGCCGAGTTCTTTTAGAAAGGTTTTCGTCCCCGTATACAAGAATTCATCGCCGCCTGTTCCGTTTATCAGACGAACAAGACATCTCATGTCCTCCCTGCGGGACTCCTACAACCACTCTAAATACCGACGCAGATATGGGCCAACATGTCCATAGACTTTGCTGAAGGGCTGCTATTTCTAGAGGAAAGGCCGTCATGATGGTCGTTGTTCGCCGATTCTCCAAGGGTGCACATTTAATTTTCTTGGCTTGCCCCCTCGTGGCCGAGATTGTCGCGTGTATTTTTTCGATGGGGGTATTCTGCCTTCATGGTATGCCACCGAAGAGCATCATTTCAGACAAAGATAAGGTATTTATCGTCCGATTCTGGAAGGAATTATTCACTCTCAGCGGTACCAAATTGGCCTTCTCCACTGCCTACCATCCACAGTCGGACCGACAGACCGAGGTGGTCAACTGCGTTGTGGAGATGTATTTACGCTGCATCACAGGGGATCACCCCACAGATTGGGTTAGATGGCTTCCTTGGACGGAGTATTGTTACAACACCTCATACCACACCGTGCTCCAGATGACCCCTTTCCTCTTGATCTACGACTGAGATCTTCCACGACTCATTTCATATAGTGGGGGTATTGCTTTATTTTGCACCGTCGATCGTGAGCTTATCGAACGGGACCAGATATTCACTGCAGTAAGGGAGAGGCTATTGCAGGCACAATTGCGCATGAGACTCGCTTATAATCGAGCCCATTGGGAGTTCTCCTTTGCCATTGGGGATTGGGTTTGGTTGAAGCGTCTCCCACACCGTTAGTCGTCCGCCTCCTCCCCCTCCAAAAAATTGGGCCCCAAGTTCTACGGGCCATTCCAGATCATCCAACACATTGGCGAGGTGGTCTACCAACTTCAACTACCACCATAGACCTGCATATACGACGTTTTTCATGTCTCCCAGTTGAAGCCTTTTGTGGATTCCCCACCATCGGAGCCCCTGGTTTGTTTACCACCACAACTGTAGGACAAGATGCATCTTGAAGGGGAAGGAGATGTTATGGAGGTCCTGAACCCATATTGTCGGCGCACCTATCGTTGCCGCGCGGGGTAGTTTTGCCTGTCTGTTATCCTTTATCGGTTTTAGCGCATGTTTTTTTGTATGCATGTATCACATGTTTTATGGCTTATGTGAGGGGATGAACCTCTTTGGTTGGGTTGTGGTTCATCTTGGTTCTTTATGAAATGTATTATCAAGTTTCCCGTCTCTCTCTACCTTCCTTTCTATTCCCGTAGCCCTATTTTCCGCTCCATCCACTTCAACAGACGTAAGCGATGAAGCCCGCTGCCATCTCAGCTTCGGATCTCACGCCTCTCGATCAACTTCCCGAACGTCTCCTCTCCTCCGGTCTCCTCCTCTGTCTTCATTGTTCCTTTCTAATCTAGGAAGGGGAGTTTCAATCAATCGAGGGATTTCCTCCTTAATCGACCTAATACGCGATCTCGAACCGGATCACACAACACAAGACTCTTCTTTATACATTGATTCTCTCCTATTCACCTTGCTCCAAAAATATTTAGGTGTCAGTGCTTTGTGTACATAACATTGCATGTTCAAAACTTGACCCCCGTGCCCTTCAGTGTCTTCATTTGGGCACTCCTCTAGGACCTCTACTCAAAATGGATATAAATGATGCCATCCCATAATATTCCTAGCCAGGGGGAGACTATAAAAGACAAATCCTTTGTTTATTTTTAGTATAAGAAGGGAATCGACCACACTGGTTTGTCCTCCCATACCAGAACTAATCCTAGTTTCGTCTTCTGCTCTTGCAAAGTTTCCTCTCGACCTATGTGAAGGTAAGAGTACCAAACACCCATTGTAAATATGTTTTCCTATGCCTCTTTATCCCAATCACATCAATAATTTATTTCCTGTTTATCCTCAATCGCGGTTCCTATGTGGCATGAGACACTCCAACATACAAAGTGGAAGAATGCTATGATAGATGAAATGCAGGCTTTGGAAAAGACAATACATGGGTATTTGCAGTAAAACAAAATGTTGAAGGGATTGTGGAACTCTATATAGCACGATTGGTGGCGAAAGGATATACTCAAGCTCACATAATTGTTTATCAAGAAGAATTTTCCTCTGTGGACAAGATGACCTCAATGCGGGTTCTATTATCATGTGCTGCATGTAATGGGTGGAATCTCCAAAAGTTGGATGTAAAAAACACTTTTCTTCATGGTTAACTCGAAGATGAGGTTTATATGTGTATACCTTTTGGATTTGCCCCAAGTAGTTCTAAAGGAAAAGTATGCAAAACTAAACAAGACTCTATATATGCATTAAAGCAATCCCCGGGAGTATGATTTGGTAGATACCACATGTTTATGATCTCTTTTGGGTATACTCAGAGTAATGCCTATCACACTTCAATTATTAGAGGAAGGAAGAGAAAGTTGACAACTCTTATCATATATATGGATGATATTGTGATAATTGAATTTGATACCAAAGATATTACTATCCTTAAAGGGAAGGTAGCAAATGTGATTGAGGCAAAAGATCCAAGTAAAATATTTTTTGGGCATTGGGATTGCAAGGTCAAGGCATGACATATTTAGTTTGCAGAGGAATTATGTATTAGATATATTAGTATAGTCATGCATCAAAGTGTGCATACCTTACCACTACACCGATTGAAGCCAATCATAGACTCAGAAAGGATGATGGAGAGATTACAGAAGATGTGGTTGGCTACAAGAGACTTGTTTGACGATTGATTTATCTATCCCATACTCGTCTAGATGTGGAATATGTTGTGGGTGTGGTTAATCAGTATATGCACTCGCCGAGAACTAAACACTTGGATGTTGTATATAGAATCTTGCGCTTCCTGAAGATGTCGCTAAGAAAGTGTATCTTATTCACTCATAATGAGAAGTTGATAATTGACGTCCATATTTGCTGATTGAGGTGGATCTGTTAATGATAAACAATCTACGTTAGGGTATTGCTCATTTGTTAGGGGAAAGGCTATCACATGGAGAAGCAAGAAACAATATGTGGTAACTCGATCTAGTCATGCTGGACATGGAATATGTGAAGGAATGAGACTTCCACATTACTGTTAGATATCGGAGTTCTTGAGGAAATTCTGATAAGCTTATATTGTGACAACAAGACAACTATAAATATTGCTCATAATCATGTCCATCATGACCGCACAGAACATGTTGTAGTGGATAGACATTTTATCAAAGAGAATATTATAAAGGAGTTCATTTATATTTCATTCATTCTACTTGAAGGAAAACATGCCGACATTATTAATAAAAGCTTAAGTGAAAGTAACTTTTGTAGTTTAATCAACAAGTTGAGTATGAATTGTACAACATGCCCAACTTGAGGGGAATATTTTTATTTTTGCATACACTACTCTATTATATATATAGAGAAGTGATGTACCTTAAATTACATTAATGAATTTCTGTCTTTAACAATAATAGGTCTATAGGAGGCTCCATATAAGATTAACATAAAAATATCACGTAGAAAGACACCCTGCAGCAGAAATCTGCTCTTTCAGACCTGCTGATGGACCTATTTAATTCAAGAGAGGTAGGAGGGCAATGTGTATCACCCACATATAGGGAAGGAGTTCTCTATAACCAATTCCATGTAATTTGATGAGATAGTTACTGTAATGTAGGATAAGCAGCCAGGGGGCTTCTGCTGTTCGATCTCGTAGGAAGTCAGCTGTATAATTTCTTCAGCTAAAGAGAGCAAGAGCAAAATTACGGTCACCGGAAGAAAGCTCTAGAGGAGCGAGGGAGCCTCTGATGGACCTTTTGTCAAAAGCTACTGAGCAGTGACGATAAAAGCAATTAGGAAGCTTTAATGGAGCTCAAGTGGAGAAACAACAATCAGCTAGCGTCTTCGATGTCCTATGCGTCTTTGATGAGTTTGGAGAAGCAACATACTAGATCCAAGGCAACTTCGCAAGGTTCCTTTGACCTTCTCTGGTAGCGTGCAAAAAATGGTTGAGTACTTGGAGGTTCTTGTGGTTTGTTGAAGCACTCAGAGAGGTATCCTAAATCACACTCCCATTATTCCTGGCCGTGTGCTGTTTTTATGAGGGAGTCACCCTAACCCTACTTTGCAAGATGCACCTTAAAAATAATAAACCTTAGTTGGGTCCTAAACTATGTGGTTAATTGAAGAGAGAGAGAGAGAGTTGATACACTCCACTAATGGATTTACTTGAATACATTGGGCGGCATCATTTTTAACATGCATAAACAGGTATATAACATATTCTAACAATAAAAAAATGATATTTTACGCACTAATTATCAGTATGAAGATCAATTAGGACGGTAACACAGTACCTCAAATGATACTGAAAATAAAGGCTCATGGTTAAACATGATGTATGTGGATTTGCACTGCACTTTTCTCCAGCCTATTTGTCAAGAGAAAAAAAAAAGATTGAAGCACATATAAACAGTTGCAAGACTTAGAGTCAATGTTGATCTAATCTTTTTTGTTAGAATTGCTTTGAAAGTTGCTTATAAGTTGTCTTTTCTGAATAACAATTGCTCGTTGATGTTGATTCTTGTATTTTATTGGATTCTTTTGAAATCTTGGCTCTTACTCTTATCATATGAAGTAATTTTAAAGGTTGGCAATTAAAAGAGCCTTCACAAATTGATACTTAGAATAGATTGAAAAAGATGAGATGGACATAATCTTTTCCTATCAGTATAAAGTAGGCAGTTAGCATTTATTTTGTATTTTATATCATACATACTGAAATCATGATTTTATTTTTGAACCACTTTTTCCTCTGCCAAATGGTAAATCGTGGCTGTTATGCTGTAGTGAAGTTGTCTCTAATCATTTTACTCTTCTGTATTATGAAACACTTCTGTACTACATGCAGATCTGGCCACCTAAAAACATTAAAGACACTGCTTCTTGCTTGCACACGAAACTAAAGGAAGCAATTATTCAGGTAAGCTTGATGTTATCATTTTAATTACCCGATTGGCACTTCAATTTTTCCACCTAATTATAGCAATCATTCATTCTAAATAAGCTTATTGTTGCTCATTGTATGATTGGAGACAACAATTCTTCTACATACTTTCTCTTACTGGTTGTAGTTCAGTGAATGGAAGTTTATATAAGATCACTTTCACATGAACATCCTGCTTCATGACTAGCATTGTGGCTGTATCCTTGGTTGAAGGAAGCACCTAAACCGATAAATAGTAATTATGAGCCACAAAAAGTTGATGTGTATATATTTCTGCTTATTAGAATCTAAGCATCCAACCTAAAATCAACTAGTTAGAAGCGGAGAGGCTTATGTTCTATACCAAATGGTATTTTGTTAGAGAAGAGAAAACAGCAAGGATGAAGAGAGGAAAACTATCAAGAGTCATGGTTCCAACCCAAGGCCGGTAGTATCTTATTCAATAGTTTAATGCAATTAACTCTTACATTCTTCCTTAAATATTAAAAGTATTCCATCCAACTCATTAAAAAAGACCACATAAATGAAGGATCTTAGGTTCTTTCCGCGGTAATAATTGAAATTACAAACCTTAATTCGACTATTTTTGTCCCGCTCCCCCACTTCTGTGTTGTTGCTTCAAGTCCTACTATCTAGGCCATCATTTTGAGTCCTACTATAGCTGCATCGACTTCTTCTAGTGCGTCAGTGCCTTTTGCGGTTTCTTTAGATTCCGCCGCCAGTTGTGAATCTCTAGTATGGAAGAAGGGGACAATAGAGTAGAAGAGGTGAAGAAAAGAGGACTTACCACAACTATTCACCGTGGATAATATGAGAGATCCAGGAGACCATGATGACAATGAAGAATTTAGTGCCTTTTGTGGTTGCTTTAGATTCCGCCGTCTGTTGTGAATCTCTAGTATGGAAGAAGGGGACAATAGAGTAGAAGAGGAGACGAAAATAGGACTTACCACCTCTATTCATCGTGGATAATATAGGAGACCCAAGAGACCATGATGACAACGATGAATTGTCCTAGACACAGGCCTTATGTTATTTATAGTATTTAGTACTTATTCATGGCTTTGTTATTTTGTTTTAATTAATTATTGTTATACCCTTGGATGTTAAGGCTTAAGTAGGGATAGCTTGTCTAAAACTCTCATGCAAGGTAATTAGATTCCAAGATCCCAAACAATCCTTGAAGGTGCCTCGTAATTTTCTATCTTCTCCCTTCCTTCTCTTCTCCTCCTCTTAGTCGACGTCACAAACCAAGGGGGTAACATTTGTCAAACCAAATATTCTATGACAACACGTCATCTCATTTTTTGAGTTCTAGCAACCCGATATTTTGTGTTGTGTTATGGCCTTATCAAAGTCCCTCACTATCTTGTCGGGGGTTCTGGTGATGGAGGCGATATAAAGTTACCGAGTTCAAATGCGAGGATATGGAGAGGAAGTAGAGCTTAACCTTAACCCGAACTCTAAAAGGAGGAGAGGAAAAGAACTAGAGAGGAGGAAGAGACTTGAACTTTCATAATTTCTTTGTTATCCTCGTTCATGATCCAAGGGGTCTTTAAATAAACTTACATTATGATCTAAAATGTAATTAGTCTGAACATTCTGACTTATATAAAATACTAACAATAAAATCCACTAACAACTCAAAACATAACTACTAACACAACACAAGATTGTATCGAGTGACAAAACTTCATCGTGATCACAAATGTCACAAAGTATGGTGATGTTGTCAATGGGGCATACCTTGAGAGGCAATGGGATCAAAAAAGAGACCACAACGTGATTTTTAGGTGATTGGAGAAGCGGCATGATCCCTAGGCCGACTAAGAAGGGTTTAGAGTTTTTTAGAATTTTAGGGTTTATGACCATTTGGAGGATGGGTGACCGAGAGTGTTGGATGGAGAAGAATCGTTGGGGTCGGTGACAACACAGAGTGTTGCGGGACCATCTTTTGGCTCGCAAGGAGGGAACACCTTGTGGCGATCTTAGCAGGGCAACTAGAACTGTCGATATTAGTGGAGTTTCTTCATTTTCTTGTTGGATCGGCGACTGCTCTGGTGGGTTCTATTATCGACATTGGCTAAACATTGGGAGTCTGTCTATACTTTCGGTGATTCACGAAGTTGTGACTTAGCGCGACATCGACTTATCCAATAATTTATCAATAACATCAAACGAATGCTATTTTTTCATCAGAGCTCATCTTTATGCCAAATAGTAATAAGAGATTATTTAATTCAATAACGAATTATTTACTTACATACCATCTGCAATAATTTTATTGGACCCGCGAAAACATAGTCGGTGGTTCGATGGGCTTGCGTTTACTAAATCGAGGAAAAGAAGGGAGAGTTGCTTGGTCAGTCGAGCTCTTCGTTCCTATCTGATATGAGGTGGTGTGTAGAGTTGGCTGGAAGACAACCACTGGGAAAAGGGAGAATGTCGGCGCTGCTTTTGTTTAAATGCAAAGAAAAAATCCTCGATTTAGTCGAATTCTTGGCAGGATAAGACACGTCAAGGCGTGTCTGCACACAACTCATCAATGGTTGAACCCAGATCGAGTGATTTTTAGAAGTCTGCTGGGGGTTGGAAATGAGCCGAGATCGTAGTAAGGATCCCTTAATGGCGTGGTAAATGGAGGCTACGCCAATGTTGAAGTTGGACGACGAGGGTTGTATCCCTTTCTCTTGCTCTTGAAGCTAGCGAGGACTGCATCACTTGCGACGGACACCAATGTGGGCGTCAAAAATGCTGGACGATGACCCGATCATATGCGTGAAGGCTTGATCGATGGCGAGAAGTCCGCAACTTCCACAAGCTAGAATAGTAGGTCGATGAGTCTGCTAGTTCTATTTTTCATGGAATCAATTTGATGGGATATAAAATATAAGTGGAGGAAGGGTAGCTCTAATACCAAATTGTTAGGGGTCTTCTTGTAGTGTCTCGTTATCTTACTGCAGGTGGTGACGACGACAAAAATACTTGGGAGCCGAGCTTAACCTACGGAGAATTTGATAAGGAAGGAGAGGGAGTGGAGTCGTGCGATTTGCTCTCGCACGTGCTGTTTTTCCCGTGCGTGAACAAATCGCACGACCTCGTCTTTTTGTCTAAAATTTTATGTTTTTATTGTCCGTGCGTTTTCTTCATGCACGGTTGGGCTCAACCGTGCGCGAAGGAAAACACAAGATCTGCCTGATTTGCCTGATTTTCCGTGATCTGTTACAAACCGTGCGATTTATTCTCGCACGGGCTGTTTTGCCCGTGCGTGTTCAAAAACACACAGTCTCCTGCTGTATCAGGCTGGGGGAGTTCTGTGCTGTTATTAACACACGATTCACGCACGGTTGTGCGTTCGACCGTGCGTGACCATATTTTTGACTATTTACTATTTAAGCTGCAGGACTTCGCTCATTTTGGGAAGAACAATTTTTTTGTGCCCTAGGGTTCCTGCCCGCCCCTTTCCACCGCTCCACCTCTGGACATCATCTCGACGAGTTCCGATCAAGCTTGTCTCGCCAATCTCTCGCTAAAACTTCCTCTCGGCCTCCTCCGTCATCCGCAAGTCTCCAAGCTCCATTTCGAGGGATTTCTCGCTGCTCTTGGAGTGTTCTCCAATGAAAGTTGTAATCGGAGGCTATTGACAAAGAAAACGGGTATATTGAAAGAAGGTGACAACTCTTCTGGATCCCTGACGGCAGTCGAAGTCCGAGCGCGGACGAGGCGTGACAACCCTCGATTCCGGCCGTGAAACTTGGATGAGTCTTCGTGCTTCGGTTGTATTCTTCCCTACTCTTCATTTGTAGTTGATTTCTATATGGATTTCTGGATATTTTGTTGTGTTTGTATGAACCCTATTTTAGTTTTATTGCAGTCATTCTTGTCTACGTGAATGCTCTGTGGTTTATGCGTGTGAGGAGCGCCCCCATTCCATCTCTTCACCCCGCACCATTGTGCGAGTGCCGCACTAGCAATTGCTAGTGGCGTGCATTGCGAAGAGGTGCTTGCGACCATCGTCCATTGCTTTCCATTTCACAAGCTCGCCCATCTGGGTATCCACCCTTGTGAAGTGGTGAAGGAGACCCTTTAGTGTTTTCTTTTCGTTCACTCATCAAAGCCAAGCCCCATGATTTCTTTTTACCTTTATAATTGATTTTCTAAGCAATTGAATCACGTGCTCACTTTGCGTTCCTCAAAGATCGATACTTCGGGATATTCTCCCATTTTATATTACTTGAGTGACCGGTTCATTTGCTAAATGCGCATCAAGTTTTTGGCACCGTTGCCGGGAAATGCATTTGGCGTTGTGACTCTGTTATTTGGAAAAATAGTTGTAAAGGTTTTTAGTCTTTTTTTGTTTCCTCTCATTTCTTCTTTTTCGAATTATATGTTGCTTTTGTAGATTGTTGTTGTGCGTAGTATTGTGCTCAGAATAGTTTATCTGGGAATCCTGGTTCTTTTCGCCCCATGTGGGCTAGCTTCAATATCCGATGTCGTGGGTGCGAAGAGACTTCTCATGCTAGTGATAGATGTCCATCGGGAAGTGGTAGCTTTAGTTCTCAAGGTTCAATGTATCGGACACCAACATGATACGGTACCTCATACACTGTACCTAAGGCCTATGGATACTCTGCTACATCGTACATATCAATTTTGAATTCTTCTCCGGCCCCTTTCAGATCGAAGAAAAATTCAATGCAGTGCTTGTTTTATTGGAGCATGGATCATGCTCTGAAGGATTGTGTTGAGTACCTTCGACAGATTGATGAGAATGATGAGCCGGATATCCAGATCATCCCAAGTCCTGCTTCAGATTGCACACCTTTTACCTTTGGTTATGTGTATGTATCACCTTTGAGCTTCAAATGGAATGATGCTGATATGCACACCGAAGTGTTGGTTGATCTATGCACCGATATGGGTGTACCGAATTTCCCTATGCATATATCGTTATGTATGACGCCGATTCTTTGCGAGGAGTTGGTGCTCGATTTTTCTCAGAGCACTACTTCCTCTTTTGTGCATAATACTACATTTGTTTCTGACATTGTCGTTGAAGATATTTTGCAGGATGACGTAAGTACCTGTAGTGTTGTGCCCACTCCTATTTAGGAGGACATTCTTCACATTGAGGAGGTGATTACCACATCACCAGTTGAGAAAGTCCAAGTTGTGGAGGTGGGTACTGCAGTTCTCACCGATCATTGCGATGTCCTTGACGATATTGACAATTCCCTATTATTACAGCCTACAGGGAGTGATACCGGGATCACCCCACAAATATGACCCTTTTAAGTCGTTCTTCTAATTTACTTCTTCACCTTACTCTCTTTTCATCTCCTTCGCAGGACTCCGCTTCAGAGCTAGTTCAGGATGTGATCGAGCACACTATGTTGTTCGAAACAGGTTTTGATGCGGAGCAGAGATGTGTACTAGCAGCGGAGGACGAATTTTGGGCCCATACGGGGCTGATTGAGGACTTTCCATATATGGCGCGCCCGGATCGACGATCCGACTCCGTGGTTGCGTCCGGCTCGTCGTTTAGATTCAGTTTCATATATAACATTATGTATTTTGGATTTTATTTCATGTAGTTATGGGGTCGGAACCGCCGGCCAATCATAGCCGTCGATTCCGGTTGCCCTAATCCTATTTTCTTATAAATAGATCTATTAGGGCTGCAGGAAAGGGCATTGCTGAAGTTTGGGAAAGGTTTTCTTCCTCCCTTCCGGTGATCCTTCCGCGGTGCCGACGCCGTGGAGCCCCTTGGTGTCGACGCCTCGGGTAAGTTCCTTTGTTTTTTCCCCCCTCCCTTCTCCTCTTCCCCATCCAACCCGCCAGCCCCAACTGGTTTTCCGCCTGAACCAGTCAGCCGCCTGAACCAGCCCACCATCCCACGCCAGCCCACCGCCTGAATCAGCCAGCCGCCCTCCACCAGTCCGCCGCCTGAACCTTTTCCGCCCAGATTTGGGCTGCCTGAGCCCTTCCCCACCGCCCAGCACACCACCATCCAACCCCCCCTACCGCTGCCCCTTACCTTCCCCTCCACAGCCACCAAACTCAGCCCCCACCAGCCACATATTCAGCCCTCACCGGATCTGGACAGATCCGACCAGATCTGTCCAGATCGGGCTGGATCCCGCCGGAACCAGTCCGGTAACCCCAAACAGCCCTCCTCCACCCCCCAAACAGCAGCCCTTTCATTCCCCCACGTGGATCCACCTTCCCCCTTGCCCGATCTCGTCTCAACACCACCCGGAAGTCCATCCAAGCCTCCGAAATTTCAGATCTACGTATATTTCCTGCAGCCCGAATTTTAATTCAGCACTTTGTACTTGTTTATGTGGATTTTATTGTTGATGGTTTAATATATGTTGTGCACGTTGTGGATCTTGTGATTGACGAAATTATAGCACGTTGTATTTGCCTGTGAAACTCTTGCCTTGCAGGACGCCTTATTCGCCGCGCGCTTAAAATTAGTCCTATGTGCGAAGGAACGCTATTGCCTAAATTGCCGAATAGAAATCGTTTCTCTTGTCCGGAATGAATGTAATGTTTTATATTTTGACTTGTTGCTTAAATTAATTTAACGCCTGGTTAATTTCATCTCGCATATAGTCATTGGTTAGGGTGAGTCCACCCCCACGTCACTAGCAGGTGTCTTAGGAGTTCACCCCACAGCCTACCCTACATCAGGTTTGGACCTAGTGCTTGAGGAGGCAGGCATTAAGAGTCCTTCATCATACTACTTACCCTTGCCTGACACTCAACGCAAGTATGTATATTAAGCTATGGGGGCAGCCGTTCTGTCTTCGTATCGGTACCCGTTACCAAAACGGACACTGAAACAATTACCGGTTCATTTTAGTTTTCATAGTCCTATCAGTCAGTATGGTTTCTTTACGTAATAAGTCATGCTGGGATGACAGTAATCCAATACTTATCTAGGAGTATGAGTAGTTAAATTTATTCCTTCTGTTTACAGTTCTCTCTTTTTTGCTGGTCGCTGGTTTGACCAAGTTCGTTGTATTGAAGTTTTCTGCATGTTGCGCGCACTTTGTGCCTAGTTTGGTCGAACTTTCGTTGTTGTGTGTCTTTTGGCTTGTGCCATTTTGTTTGATGTTGTCGCGTAGTCTTCTCCCCAAAAAATCTAATGTTTCGGCAAAATTTGCATATCGCACGGTTGGACCGCCCGTGCGCAGGTTTATCGCACGATCATGCGATTTTTATTTTATAAACCGCACGTCGTCTTCCTGTTTCGCACGCTGACCCTAATTCCTCTTCCAGACAGTGCGACGAACAAGCTCGGCCCGGCTCCGTTTTTCTGGTGTTTCCTCCCATGTTTTCTCTTCTGTTTCCTCCATTTCTCTCATCTCCTCTTTCTTGGCTACTTGTGCGTGCTATCATGGGCGTCAAGAAGCTGGTGACTAGGATGCTCCGTGGAGAGGGTCCGTCCTCTTCGAGGGCAGCCGATGTCATGGTTGGTGCTTCTGTGGAGGAGATGCTCGTGTTCGAGGGTGTGATCTTCATGTGTGGTACAATTTGCTGCAGCAGAAAATCTTTCTTGATTATCGCTTTATATTTGGCCAATAATAACGTTCGCTGGCGAGATCTAATAATTTGGACTGACCTACGTGTTCACCGAACCCAGATTAGTGGAGCTCTCTAAGTAATATCTCTCGAAGTGGTCCTTCGCAAATGCAAAGGCGAGTGCCCCTAAACAAATAGCCCTCACTCACGACGTACTGTGTGGTGAGATCTGTCCCACCGTGCTGACATGAAATCCAAATGTCGTGGAAAAAAGGATCAGTGGAGTATAAGTCTCGATGTGAGTCTAAATACGTGATGCACGACTGTAGTGTGACTAACAAATGAGTGCAACGACTAAGTTCGTTAACAACTCGATTTGTGATACCGGGTTTGTGCTTTAAGTGAAACGTGAACTCCTGCAGGTAAGCAACACACTTGGCATGACGTCTGATCTCCTTCTGGGTGTTCCGATGCTTCAGAGCCTCATGATTAATGTTCAGTACAAACTCGCGCTGAATCAGGTAGTGTCTCCAATGTCGGAGACCTTGAATGATAGCGTAAAACTCTAAGTCGTAGGTGGAATATCTAGTATTCGCCTCATTCAACTTCTCACTAAAGAAAGCGATGGGTCGACCCTCCTGACTCAAAACTACGCTAATGCCTACGATCGATGGGTCATAGTCAACCTCAAAAATTTTCTCAAAATCAGACAGCGCTAACACAGGTGCACTCGTGAGTCTCTCTTTTACCAAAAGAATTGCTCGCTCGGCTTCTTCAGTCCAAATAAACAATCCCTTCTTTAGGCAATCAGTCATAGGTGCTATCAAGGTACTAAAGTTTCAGATAAGCCGCCGATAAAAAGATGCTAGCCCATGAAATCATCGTGCCTCAATTATCGTCCTAGGGCTAGGCCATGATTCTTTCGCCCTGACCTTCTCTCTATTAACTCTAATGCGTTTAGAAGAAACGATATATCCTAAGCAGGTCAGGCTGTCAGTCAAAAATGTACATGTATTCAAGTTTATATATAACTTATTTTTTCGTAGGATCTCTAAGACTTGCCTAAGGTGAATCATGTGCTGATCTTGATCAATGCTATAAATCAAAATATCGTCAAAGTACACCACTACGCAAACTCTGATGAGTGGCCTAAACACTTGATTCATCACTCACATAAATGTACTGGGAGCATTGGATAGCCCAAATGGCATCACCAGCCACTCGTATAATCCTTAGTTTTAAATGCAGTCTTCTATTCGTCCCCTGGTCGAATCCTAATCTGGTGGTATCCACTTTTTAAGTAAATCTTTGAAAATACACGGGATCCACTGAGCATATCTAACATGTCATCCAATCGGTAATCGGAAAGCGATGCCTGATCGTGATTTGATTAATCGCTCGACTATCCACACACATACGTCATGTCCCATCTTTCTTAGGAACTAGAAGCGCGGGGACAACACACAGACTCATACTCTCCCTAACGTGACCCTTCAAAATCAGATCGGTCACCTGCCTATGTAGCTCCTCATGCTCTTTCGGACTCATGCGATAGTGGGGCAAATAAAGTAAGCTAACGCCTGAGATGAGGTCTATGCAGTGTTGTATGTCTCTCATCGGGGGTAGCTGATCGGGCAGCTCCTCCGACATGATCTCAGAGAATTCGTCAATGAGAGGTCGCACCGTACTAGAGATGTCTAATGTAGCGGGGGTGGTGTCGATACCAGATAACATATAGACGACCTTGCTATCCTTCATCTCCTCCTAGAATTGGGACCCAGTCAGTAACATGGTGCGGAGGGGAAGGATATCGCGGAGACAGTGGTAAAATGGGGTGAAGTCCTCTCTGAGACTCTGGGAACAAGATCATTCTTCTGGGGAAGAAGAATGATCTTGCGACCATTGCGCTCGAAGGAGTGAGAGTTCTTTACTTCATCATGCACTACGTGCTTATCGTACTGCCAATGTCGTCCTAACAGGATGTGACAGACCTCAATAGTAGCTACATGACACCATACATCGTTTTGATACGTGCTGCCTATGGAAAACTCTACAAGACACTAGTGCGTGATAGGAATGGTAGTGCTACTAGTGACCCATGACAGACTATAAGGCTTTTCTAAGGGCCGTGTCTTTAATTTCAGCTTATCCACCATGCGTTGAGAAACAAAGTTCTCCATACTACCGCTGTCTATAATGATGGAACATAACTGTCCCTCTATGCGGGCGGTGGTACGAAGATATTGTTTCTCAACCAGTCGTCATCAGTATGGGTCTTGGGAGCTAGGAGACTATGTTGGAGAACACACACTAACTGCTCAGATTGTTCTCCCTCAACTTCGTACTCACTCTCTAACTCGGTCTCAGGGGTCGGGCCAGTTTGGGAATCACTAAGGAATACTCCATACTCAGGTTCTGACCCACTCTCAGACTCGACGATGACGACGAAGTGGCGTCGCGGACACTCGGAAGACTTATGACCCGACTCCATACACTTAAAACATCTAAACGTCCCGGGCTGATGTCTAGTGCCTACAATCTCCTTGCCCTTGTTGGGAGGGGCAGGGAGTGCTGGGGTGCTCGTGGGCGCCATCTGTCGAGAGGACCCGACAGGGGTGAAAGTGTGAGTCAGGTGGGACTTGTTAATAGTCTTATTTCTAGATGTTCGTTTCTGCAGTGCCTCTACTCTACGTGCGCGATTCGTAACCTCTCCTAAATCCTTGTAATCAAGGAGTTCCAACTGATCTCGAATGGAGTAGCGTGACTGTTCAGATAACGGGAAACAGTCATGTCATCATCGTCTCGGAGGTCGAGGCGAGACTGCAAGACTAGGAACTCGTTTGTATACTCATCGACAGATAATTTGTCCTGACGTAGATTATGGAACCTACTATACAAGGTTTACATGTAATCAGACGGAACGTATCTCTTACGCAGTTAAGTTTTGAATTTGTTTCATGTTGTGATCGGGGGCATACCTAAATTGAACCTAGACTGTTCTAATTGTCCCCACCAAACTAACGCAGATCCTTTTAGTCTTAGCGTGACATACTCAACTTGCCTAGTTTGAGGCAATTGCTTCCAAGCGAGGAAACGATCCATCCGTTCACACCACTCTAAGCAACTCTCGGGCTCTATTCACCCTTCGAAATCACCCACGTCCAGCTTGATTCCCACATCCCAACGGGGTTGGTGTCGTGGTTCGTTATGTGCTTCCGGATCGGGGTGTGCGAGTTCCCAAGGCCTATGGTCAGGGTCGTTTTCGACCACTGGGACAGGTGTTCGGTTGACGTGCAAGGTTGCTTCGATATTATTAATCGAAGTGCGCAGTCCGTTCATGATATGTGTGACACTACCCATACCGGTGGTGAGCGCCTCGACCGTTTTCATTAAATCACTCATACGTCGAGCCAAATCTCCTACGCTATTCTCTAATTGATCGACCTGTTTTTCCATTGAAAATTATTTTTTTGGTTGGTAAAATTGATTTTTTTTTTATTTCTAAAAAAAGAGCGTTCCCGAGTCGAAAAAAAATTATTATTATTTTTTTATGAAGGAAAGATAATTTATTTATATATTTAAGAAAAAAGATAAATTAAAAGTTTAGAATGAATTATTTTTTTTTAAAATACAGATCGTTCGATTCGCGATAGGAGCGAACCAAATTCTCTCTGACACCAAACTGATGTAGACTCAATTTTAGGGTTTGGAAAATACTCTTTTTATTAAAGAAAATACTTTTAATGATAATAGAAAGTCAGGGTTTCGAATTTGTAAGAAAAAACACGAGGGCCGAGCGGTCAAATCAAATTTTTTCACTCGTAATTCAACGTCGTCGCTTGAGCTTTGAGAAGTTAGTTAACCTCGCTTGAGTAGTCCTCTCACGTGTTCATAAGTCGAACCTTCCACGGAACCCACACGACCACAAGCAAAATCTGCGATCAAACAACTTATGAAATAACGATATTATTAACAGTGCGAACGTAACGACAAGCCCATGATTTAATTAAGAGAAGCGTAAAGTTAATACCAACACAAGGAGAGGGAACGAGTTTACCCAAATCAGAGCATAAGCAGTAGTTTTTCCCCTAGTCGTCAGCGATCGGGTTGAAGACTAGCGGACGACCCCCAAATCGGGCGAACAGGGCACAGCCGGATGTGGAGTCGAAGTCGACGGCTTGATGTCCACTCCTGGTCGCCGGAATAGGGCTCCGAGGTCGACGGCGCTGGTCGCCGGAATAGGGCTCCGAGGTCGACGGCGGCCGGTCTACGTTCTCCTGAAGGCGCGTTGGACGGAGCGGGGAGACGCGGGAGGGCTGGCGGTCGGCGCTTTGGACGGAGCGGAGACACGCGAGGACTGGAGGTCTCGCCGTCGCTGGAAGGGGGATGGTGTCTGGCTTGCGGGTTCCGCTCGCAATGAACAGAGAACGAGAAAGAATTCATTCTTGTTCTGTCCGGTCTGCTTTTGTCTCCACTAATGGGGCATTTAATAGATTAAATTTTCTCTATTTCTTTCCATCTACGACATATGAAATCTTATAAATTTGATTCCTTTTGAAAATATTCACCTCTAAATAAACTTTCCTAATAATTGATGAGATTTAATTTTGAAATTTGAATTTGAAATCTATGCTTATTTAATTAATTTTGGGTTTGCCGCTATCGTTCTACTACTAGTAATACCGGATCTCTTTATTGAAGTCACAACAGTCGGTCATGCCGATGAGTCGGAAAACAAAACAGAAATACAGGAAACAGAGTGCATGCAAAAATATACAAAAAATGCATAAAGACTATGCTGCGTCGCAGGGCGCATCAGAAATGCATGACCATGCTTGATTGAGTCAATATATGATATTGAGCTCACCAATTTCTGGAAGTCCATTATAGATCAAGAAACTTGAATTGAACAATTATGAAGGTGACACGGTCTATACCTCCAGTTCTATCCGGATGTAAGGGATAAATGGACATGACAACACTGATACATTGATCATAAAGGCTTATTGAGTTTTAGAATTCTTATTGCTTGAGGAGCAATGATGTATTGCTAGATGTTGCTCATTGTTTGTGAAACTTTTGTTTGATACTTTCAAGATCAAGTGAGAGACTGTTAGTGCTACCATTATGATCTAGAAGTGGTCAAATATGTAATCTCACTGCCAACGCAATATGAGTCTATGAGGTTGCTCATAGAGTTATGGAGAAGTTGGAAAGGACTGTGTTGGCCTTGCTCATATGTGATATGAGTGAAGGGCCAAGGATTTTGACATGGACTTGGAACTAGATCAGCCAAAGGACAAGAATTATGAATTCGAGGGGGCCTTCTAGAAATCGTCAAAAAGGTAAGTCAGCTCGTCGAGTACACTCAACGAGTTCGTCGTGTACACTCGGCGATTTTGTCGTGTACACTCGACGAATTCGGCGTGACACTTTGTGTTCTCCGAGACGGTCTCGACGGATCCTTTGAGAGTTCTTTCTATTTGTCGAGTATACTCGACGAATTGCTCCCGACGAATCTGTTACGACGAATCTGGTATTCGACGAATCCGTGGAGTGGACGTGTCGTTTGTCGTGTTTACTCGATGAATTGCACTCGACGAATTGTTCTCGACGAACAGTTCTCGATGAATTGTTCTTGACGAACTGTTCTTGACGAACTGTTCTTGACGAACTGTTCTTGACGAACTGTTCTCGACGAACTGTTCTTGACGAACTGTTCTCGACGAACTGTTCTTGACGAACTGTTCTCGACGAACTGTTCTTGACGAACTGTTCTCGACGAACTGTTCTTGACGAACAGTTCTCGACGAACTGGCTCCTGGGTATATATATTCTTGACGGCGATCTAGTGACCATCATCAGGATCAGCCTGATATCTGTTACTCATGCTCGATGCATAAGAGACATAGGAGAAAGTGCATAACATTGCATACATGATTGATCCAATTGCCGAATCATATGAAATCAACTTCATGCGATTCTTATATTCAAAAGATTTCGGATATTGGTCTTTAGAGAGGCTCACACCATGAGACATGGGTAAGAATCCTTTCTTGGATAGAAGCACGTTGAACCGTTTCAACACCTTCTCAATATATGTAATTTGGGTCAAACCCAACAACTTCTTCGATCTATCTCTATATATCTTAATATCAAGTATATAAGTCGCTTTGTTCAAGTCTTTCATAGAAAAGCAGTCCCCCAGGTTGTTTTTAATAACTTGCAGGGTCGGAATATCATTCCCAATCAGTAATATATCATTCACATACAATATTAGGAAGACAACAATGATCCTACTATTTTTTTTGTTAACACAAAGTTCATCTTCATTCTTGATAGAACCAAACTCTGATTTTCTCATCAAAACAAAGATTCTAACTTCGAGAAGCTTGTTTTAATCCATAAATGAATTTCTATAGCTTGCTTATTTTATTGGCTTCACCACGGGATACAAAACCCTCAGGTTGTGTCATATACACTTCCTCAAGGAGGTTTTCATTTAGGAAAGCCGTTTTGACATCCATTTGGTAGATCTCGTAGTCATAATACGCAGCAATAGTAAACAGACTTCTGATAGACTTAACCATAGCAACATGAGAAAAGATCTTATTATAGTCAATACCATGAATTTGTGTGAAACTTTAGTCATAAATCGTCCTTTGAATGTCTATACATTCTCATCAATGTCAATCTTTTTCTTGAAGACCCACTTGTACCTTATGGGTCGTACCTCTTCAGGTGGTTCCACCATGGTCTAAACTTGGTTTGCATACATTGAGTGCATTTTAGATTTCATGCCCTCAAGCTACTTATCTGAGTCCGGTCCACTCATAGCCTCTCGGTAGATTGCAGGCTCATCATCATGATCAATAAGCAACACATTACTTATTTGAGACACGAGAAATCTATATCTCCCATACTCAAATCTATGTCTACCAGATCTACGTATGACTTGTGTTTTTGAGCAGGCTCTCCAGCTACAATCACTTGTAGTCCTTGCTCAGGTTTTAATTCCGGTTCATTCACTGTTTGTGGTTCCTGAATTTCTTCCAGTTCCACCTTTGTACTCTTTATGGATAAAAACTCTTTCTCCAAAAAGACACTAGTCCTTACGATAAACACTTTGCCCTCAGACGACTGGTAGAAGTAGTACCCTTTGATTTCCTCAGGATACCCCACAAGATAACACTTATCCGACTTGGGTTCCAGCTTGTTAGGCATTTGACGTCGCACGTATGCCTTACAACCCCAAATCTTCATGAAGGACATACCAGGACGCTTCCTAATCTACATCTCATATGGTGTCTTATGAACCGTTTTCGTTGGATCACGATTTAGTGTGAAAAAACAGTCTATAACGCAAAACCCTAAAAGTATTCAGGTAAATCTCACGACTCATCATCGACCGCACCATGTCTAACAGGGTACGATTCCTTCTCTCAAACACACCATTATGTTCTAGTGTTCTAGGTATAGTGAGTTGTGATACAATACCACTCTTTTAGATGATCACAAAACTCATGACTTAGGTATTCGTCACCTCGATCAGATCAGAGTGCTTTAACCATTTTTTCCAACTAGTTTTCTACTTCATTCTTAAACTCGTTTAACTTTTCAAAGGTTTCGAATTTACATTTCATAAAATACATATATCTGTATCTACTGTAATCATGAGTAAATATAATGAAGTAGTAGTACCTACCTCTAGCCATAGAACTCATGAGTCCACATACATCACTATGTATTACATCCAAGAGATCATCAGTCTTCTCAGTATGACTAGTGAAATGACCTTTAGTCATCTTGCCTAATAAACATGATTCGTATCTCTCAAATGATTCATAATCAAATGAGTCAAGTAGTCCCTCTTTATGGAGCTTGAATATGTGTTTCATATTTATATGACCCAAACAACAATGTCAAATGTATGTAGGATTTGAATCATTCGTTTTTAGTCTTTTAGTATTTTCTATGTTATATATCGGATGACTTAAGTTCAAAACATACAAACCATTAAACATTTAAGCTACACTATAACAAACATCATTTATAAAAATTAAACAACAGTTTTTAATCATAAATGAAAAGCCTTTTATGTCTAAACATGAAACATATATAATGTTTCTAGTTATGGAAGGAACGAAATAACAGTTATCTAGTTCTATTACAAGGTCTGTCGGCAAAGAAAGACGGTAGACATCAACGACAACGACAACAACTCTTGCTCCATTTCCAACGCGTAAGTCCACCTCCTTTACCCAACAATCTCTTCTTCCTAGTTCCTGCACATTTGTACTAATGTAAGAACCACATCCGGTATCCAATACCCAAGATAAAGAAGTAGAAAAGTTTATCTCTATAACATAAATAATTGAAGCGAAAGTCACATCTCCCTTCAACTTCTGCAGATCTTCAATGTAAGAAGGACAATTTCTCCTTCAATGACCATAGTGACATTTCCCTTCTTTCGTCATGTCCTTCTTTAGTGCTGAAAACTTGGGGTCATGAGATGACTTTAGGTCCAACCTTAGCCTTCTTGAACCCCTTGACTTTGTCCCTACTTTTATGCACCATCAGTATGAGGTTAGCAGGCTTAGATTTCTTCATATTGATCTCGACAGTTCTTAACATGCATAGGAGCTCGGGCAGTGTCTTGTCTATCTCATTCATGTTGTAGTTCAAGACAAACTGCTCATAACTGTCCGACAACGATTGAAGGATCAGATTAATAGCAACCTCTTAGCCCAAGGGAAAGCCTAGTCTTTCAAAGTTCTCTATATACCCAATCATCTTCAGTACGTGAGTCCATACTAGGTATTGAGCTCCCATCTTGCACTGCAACAACGGTTTGGTGACGTCAAACCTCTCCTGCCAAGCTTGCCCTTGAAATATTTTCTTAAGGTGCTCGTTAATCTCTTTACAACTCATGTTCTTATGTTGCTTCTGAAGCTCAGAGTTCATGGTGGCAAGCATGAGGCATTCGACATCCAAGGAGTCGTCACTATTGTACAACCCCGTGTTCGCCGAGTGGACCCAACAAGGCAGAGAGAAGTGAGGCCCTCAAGATAGGCCATGAGATCGTAAGCCCTGAGCAAGCCGGGGCAGCCGACCCGCATCCGCCAAGCAGGAGGGCGAGCCAGGGCAGTCGACCCACATCCGCCAAGCAGGCGGGCGAGCCGGGGAAGTCGGCCCGCATCTGCTCGGCAGGCGGGCGAGCAGGGGCAGCAAGCCCGCATCCGCCTGGCAGGCGGACGAGCCGGGGCAACAAGCCCGCGACAGCCGGTCCGCATCTGTCTAGGAGGTGGGCGAGCCACAGTAACCCGGCTCGCACTCGCCTAAGAGGTGGGCGAGTCGCGGGAGCATGGCCGCACCCATCTAGGGGATATGCGTGCAGGCTCGCACTCTCCCCCGTATGTGGGGTGCTAATAGCATGTATTTAATATGAGTTAGTCTGCCAGTAGGTTCTTCAAACAGCAGAGTTTCATTGTTGTCAGAGCTACTTTAGGCTGCATACAGTAAAACAAAAAGGCGGAGTTACGCTATTTGCAGGTCAGACTCAGAAATCTATGAATAGACCCACATAGGTACCTCGAAGAGAAATAAGCTTCTCATTTTCGGGTCTTGTTGCGCTTTCTGAGGCGCCCTTAGCTCAGCATTGGCTAAAGAGTGTAAGCGCTCTAAAATCTTCCGGGTGTGTGGTGCGACCGCCGTGTTGCAGCCGTGGATCATCTCAAATCCTATGTTTCCGGCTGAGTGAGCTCTTTAGGAGAAGTGTGCGGTCACCCCTTCTTATGGTCCGAACTCCACGAAGACCGGTTTCCGGTTTCAACATTTTGGTGCGGTGAGCGTGGAGCGTGACCAACACAAAAAATCCTTAGTGAGTTCAATGACTGGAGGCGAAGGACAAGGAGTTGATCCGGCTGACTCGCCGCCTCCCCCTCCCCTGGCCACCCTCGGAATGTTCGAGGACTTCAATAAGGAACTCAAATATCTAGTACTCTTCGCACTCGTGGCTCGCGGCGAGTGATCGACGCCCTCTATCCCTGTAGTCGTTGCCCCGTCTATGGGTGAGAACGTCCCCGTCAAGCGACCTGGGAAGGAGGTCGAGGGGGAAGGCAGCGAGCGAGACCTCTCAGGGCGAACGCTGTTCCCCGGTTCGACGAGTGCGGGTAGGTTCGGCGAGGTGGAGATCCACGTAGGAGGCCGTGGGAGGAGAAGAGGAGATGGAGGTGGTGGAGGTGGAGATCCACGCCCGTGTGGGGGGAGCAGAGGAAGTTCCGGAGGAGCAGGCTAATGTGATGGTTGTGGAGGAAGTCGAGGAGGAGGAAGCCCTCGTCCCAGGTGAGAGGGCAGCAGGCGAGTGAGAAGAGCAGTCTCGACTGGAAGTGGCAAAAGAAGTGGTGGAGCTGGAAGTCCTCACCCAGGGGGGAAGGTTAGAGAAGGTGCGGGCCAGTGGGGGGCTGAGGCCGGAGGATCAGGAGAGGATGTTAGAATGCATCCAGAAAAACGTGGATATCTTCGCATAGAGCGCGACGGACATGCCGGGGATTGATGCGGATGTGGCTTACCACCGCCTCAACCATGATCCCGGTGCGCGCCCCGTCCGGGAGAAGAAGAGGTCCTTCGTCGACAAGCTGGCCGAGCCCATCCAGGAAGAGGTGGGTAAGCTTCTCAAGGCAGGGTTTGTATCAGAGATCCAGTACCCAGGCTGGGTCAAACGTGGTGATGGTTAAGAAGGGTGACGGGCACTGGAGAATGTGTATTGATTTCTCACTTTTAAATAAAGTTTGTCCTAAGGATTGTTACCCCCTACCTTGAATCGACGCGCTGGTTGACTCAGCTGTCAGTTTTTGTCTAATGAGTTTTTTAGATGGCTTTTCAGGATACCACCAGATCAGGATGCACTCGCCAGACATAAATGATGTTTCCTTCATTACAGGGGACGGGTGCTACTGTTACAAGATGATGCCCTTTGTACTGAAGAATGCAGGGACAACGTATTAAAGAATGATGGACCGGGTCTTCTGAGAGCAAAGGGAGGAGTTTGGAGGTGTACATGGATGACCTCATGGTGAAGAATGGGGATGCGAGATCTCATCTTCGAGATCTGGAGGAGACCTTCAACACCTTGCGAAAGTATAAGATGAGCATGAACCTCCTGAAGTGCGCTTTCGGGGCAAGCAGGGGAAAGTTCCTGGGTCATCTCCTTACTCCTGTGGGGGTGGAACCTAATCCTGATAAGGTGAGGGTGATCATGGAGTTGGAGTCGCTGCAAAATGCCAAAGAAGTCCAACGCCTGACAGGGAAGCTTGAAGGATTGAGCAGGTTCCTCTCTCGGGCAGGAGAGAAATGCTCGCCCTTCTTCAAAGTGCTGAGGGGAGACCAAAAATTCGAATGGTCCAAGGAGTGCGAGAAGGATTTCCAACCTCGAAGAGACAGCTCACCCAGGCTCTGCTTCTCCAGGGACCAGAGGAGGGGGAAGATTTATCCCTGTACCTTGGAGTCGCGGCCGAGGCCGTGAGCTCCGTCCTGGTTCGGGAGGATGGAAAGAAGCAATTGGGGCTCACGAGAGCGACGAGATCGGCACTTCAGGAAACACTTTTCGTCAATTTTGGGTTCGCCCTAACTCATGCATATCCAAGCGCTAAGGAAACAAATATATATATATATATATATATATATACCCAGGAGCATAAACAGGCTTGAACCGCCACTATATGCAAACCCATAACATGAATGAGATAACTCGACGAATCGATAAGATATCTCGATGCACTTGACGCACTCGACGCACTCAACGCCTTAGCTAAGAGGTCTCGATGCACACGATGCCTTGGTTGTGAGGTCACAATGCGCTCAACGCCTTGGCTGTGTGGTCTCACCGCACTCGACACCTTGGCTATGTGGTCTCGATGCACTCGACGCTATGGCTGTGTGGTCTCGACACACTCGATGCCTCAAGTTCTTGGTCCTTCACTCATCATATATGAGTAAGACCAACACAATTAATTCCTCCAAATTCTCCAAACGCTCTTACGTGCGATCCTATAGGCTCATATCGCGTTGGCAGTGAGACTACTTGTTTGACCACTTTCAGATCATCATGGTAACACCAACAATGTACGTGCAATCAAGCTTGTAGATTGCGGCCGACATGTCTGACATGTCTGACATGTCGGCCGACGTGTCATTTTTTGGGTGAAATCGCAACGTTACCGCTGCAAATGGAATTTTTTGCGTTTTCCAGAATGACAGCCGATATGTCGGACATGTCGGCCCGCTATGGCAGGTTATGGCGGCGCTATATTGCTTTTGGCGTTTTAAAATATTTTAGGGTTATTATTTATATAATTATTTAATTATAAGTTTATAACTTAATATTAATTATTAATTATATAATTATTTCATTATTTCATTATAAGTTTTAGGGTTAGTATAATATAACTTATAAACTTATTCCTCCTCCCCCGACTCATCATCTTCCGCCTCGGCTTGCCCTAGTCTCTCTCTCGCGCGATTTCTTACTCTCACGACTTCTTTCTCTCTCGCGATTTCTGACTCTCTGGTCCTTTGATTCGCCGGTGATTCTCGACTAGAAGTGTGGTCTGCTTGCTCTCTGGTTCTTTTATTCGCCGGTGATTCTCGACTCTGGTTCTCGACAGCTTTCGTCGGCTGTCTTTCATCGGCCGTCTTTCTATCGGCACTGGTTCTGGACAGTTTTCCTCTCCTCTCCTCTTCTGTGGCTCGTCCCCTCAGCAATCAGCACTGTGAGTTTTATCTTAATTTTTAAGTTATAATTAGGGCTTAGTTTTCTCTTCATCCTTCTTCTTCCTTCTCGACTGGCTATTTGGTGCTTTTGGTTTTCCTTCTCGGCTGTTCTCCTTCTATCTGCTGCAGTGTTGCATCTGCTTTTTCTTTAATTTGCTGCATCAGAGATTCAGAGCACACGCAAGTGCATATAGGGCACTGGTTCTGGACAGTTTTCCTCTCCTCTTCTGTGGCTCGTCCCCTCAGCACTGTGAGCTTTATCTTTATTTTTAAGTTATAATTAGGGCTTAGTTTTCTCTTCATCCTTCTTCTTCTTTCTCGACTGGCTATTTGGTTCTTTTGGTTTTCCTTCTCGGCCGTTTTCCTTCTATCTGCTGCAGTGCTGCATCTGTTTTTTCTTTAATCTGCTGCATCAGTGGCTCAGAGCACACACAAGTGCATATAAGGTATACAAATGTTCAATTGTTGTGTGGTATACAAATTTTACAGTAAATTTACAGTTTTTCTTCTATCTGCTGGACAGTATTCGTAGCAAATTATGATATGCATCTGTCTTATGACAACTGGAATTATGGAATTGTTGTGTGGTAAATTCTTATGAGAGTTGGTTTGCATTGTGACAGTGGTAAATTCTTATGAGAGTTGGCTGGTATTGTGACATTGTGACATTGTGGTATTGTGGTATTGTGGTATTGTGGCTATGAAAAAATCCTTATGACAGTCGATTGGCATTATGGAATTTTGGTTGTGGCCAATCCTTATGGCAGTCGACTGACATTGTGGCATTTTGGAAATGTGGTTGTATCTATTCAGAATCCTCTCTTTCTTTTTATTTCTCTATATTTGTCTCTTCCCTTATCCTCTATGATTCTATATTTGCGGCATTGTGGCAACATATAATGTGAAAAAAAATTATTCAGCTATGTTTTTAGACTGATCAATGAACATTGATTAATGATGACATCAATATGACAATATTGTGGGCATCTATATATGAAATATCACTGATGTTGCATTTTTTAAAATTTTTTATAACTCTTTTTTTGTAGAATGAATTCATCAGAAGGTTCTAGCAAGGTTCTCAGTACTTCCTCTGTAGTAGGTCGAGATTCTTGTGAGGCATTTGTGGAGAAGGTGACTCCTAATGATACAAATAGAATACGATGCATATATTGCAAACAAATTGTGAATGGTGGAATTACTCGCTTGAAGCATCACTTAGGGGGGATAAGGGGCAACGTTAAGGCTTTGCCCGACGGTACCAGCTGATGTTAAAGAAAAGGTGGAGGGATATTTACACACTGCGCAGACAACCAAAAAATTTAAGACTGAAAGGTTGCAAACAGCTTTGGAAGAGGTAGTTGTTGGAGGTAATGACATAGAAGAAGCTACACAAAGGAGCTTTTATGCAAGCGTAGGTACTAAAGGGCCTATGGATCAATTTATTCAATCTCAAAGCACCGAGACGAGCAAAATGGTGCAAACCACAATTGATAGCAAGTACAAGAAAAAAACTAGAGATGATGCGTGCTTATATATTACTAGGTGGGCATACGAGACAGGAATTCCTTTCAATGTCGTGTATGCTACATCCTTCCAACAGGCGTTGCATGCAGTAGGGCTATGTGGACCAGGGATGAAGGGTCCAACCCCATATGAGATGAGAGAGAAATTCTTGAAGATGGAGGTACAACGGACGAAGGAGATGCTAACAACATTCACTCAAACCTGTAGGGTGCATGGCTGTAGTATTCTTACGGATGCATGGACAGATAGAAAAGGGAGAAGCATCATGAACATAATGGTGCACACTATTGCTGGGGTGACATTTTGGCTATCCAAAAATGTATCGTCATCCACACATGATGGAAAATTTATTTATGATTTTGTGGATGAGTCGATTGTCAGCCCGGATGGCCCAAAAGAAGAAAATATTATACAAGTTGTGACAGATAATGCATCCAATAACATGACGGCATCAAGGTTGATGGCTTTGAAGAGGCCAAGGCTCTTTCGGACTTCATGTGCTACACACACTATCAATTTACTTCTCCATGATATTGCTAGATTAAAGCAAATAAAAAATGATATTGCACTTGGACGTCAATTATCAGTGTTTATATATGCTCATACTATCTCCCTTGACATGTTCAGAGAGACTACAAAAGACTTGGAATCACATGATCTTGTGCGCCCTGGAGTTACCAGATTCGCCACAACATTTCTTTCGTTACAAAGCATCCATGAGAAGAAGAGACAGTTGCGGGAGATGTTTACATCAGCAAGGTGGGATGCTACCAAATTATCTGGCAGTGATGCAGACAAACAAGTATTTTAGTTGTTTTTTTCAAATATTATTTCTATGATTAATCTGTTTGTACTTTGTAATGTACTAATGTTATCTTGATTCTTGAATTGTAGACTACAACTACAGTTTTGGGTGGTACTTTTTGGGTGAATGTTGAGCTTGCCCTTCTTATATTTTCCCCATTGGTGAAAGTTCTTAGAAGAGCTAATGGAGACGCACCTTCAATGGGATGGTTGTATGGTGAAATGAAGAAGGCTAGAGAGGAGATTGTTGCTGCTCTTGATTTTAAGGAGAGTAAATATCTTCCTATATGGAAGTTGATAGATAGAAGAGTGGAGACTAAGATGAGCAGTCCATTACATCTAACAAGATATTTTCTGAATCCCTTCTTCTACTACCTAAATAGGGAAGAAAGATGGAGACCCAAAGTTTATGGGTGGGTTTATTGAATGCCTCACTAGAATGTACTCTCATGATCCTTCTATGCAAGATGCTATTACTGCTGAGGTTGAAGTTTATCAGCTAGAGCAAAGATTATTTGGCCAGGACATAGCAAAGAGGCAAAAAGAACTATCAGGGTTCAATCCAGGTATATTATGATATTATCTTTCTCTATTTTTCACCAAATAATTGATGTTTTACTTTTTAAATTGACTAGTAAAATAATTTGTTATTTTTCTATAAGCTCATTGGTGGAAGTTCTATGGAATTCAAACTCCAAATTTGAGAACTATGGCCATGAGAATCTTAAATTTGACAACTAGTTTCTCCGGTTGTGAAAGGAGTTGGAGCACTTTTGAGATGGTAATTTACTTACAAGTATAAGTTTTAAGATGATATTTCAAAAATACCTTAAAATGATAACAATTTTTAATGTTTATGTTTATTATATTTAGATTCATTTCAAGAAAAGGAATAGACTAGAAAGCCAAAGATTGAATGATCTTGTATTTGTGAAATTCAATTCAAAGTTAAAGTCTAATTATTCTGATCCATCTCGAGACCCATTGTTTGCAAAGAGTATTGATGAAGGAAAGGTTGCTGAGTGGTTAATGGGTCCTGCTGATGATGTTGTAGATGATGATGATGATAATGAAGTGTTTCCTGGAAAAGGGTTGACTTGGTCTCAGATTGGGGACATTGTAGATGCTGATGTGGGTTTTGCTTCTAGGAGAAATGCAAGGCCGGCTTTAAAGCAGGTATATATGGCAAAATCAAAAGGAAAACGGCCTATGCTGGCGAGGGATGAGGATGAGAGTTCTGAGGAGGACATTGATGATGCATTGATGATTTACACTTCCGAGGATTATCCAACAGATCAAGAAACTTGATATTACTTACGTGAGTTTTATTAAGTTATTTTTTTAATCGTGTTTTATTCTTTAATATAGTTTAGTCTTACTCATATGTTCATTGATTGCAGGAAAACAGTATATAGATTTATATTAGAGTAGCAGATTTTGTGGAGCAGTGCACTCACATTTTGGGAATAAGGTACAATTATATTTTTAGTTTAATATGATTTTGTGATGTTGTATTACATGATAGAAAGTATGCAATATTGTTTTTTTATTATAAATTGAATAGATGATTGTTAATAGTTTAACTTTCTTATATGAATTTTAGTTTACACTTGATTAGATAAAATAATTACAATTTAATTAATAAATGAAAAAATTATGGAATATACATATATATATAATTATAATATTATAATCCGACATTATGAAATGTCCCCGATATATCCCCGCAATCCGACATCCGACATAAAAAACCCAAACCGACATGAGCCCGACATCCGACATCTGCAATCTTGCGTGCAATGCATTAATGACTATGTTGCACCGACACCGACAAGTAATACACGATTCGACACGACACACGACTCGTCAATTCTCAAAAAATATCATATTGGACACGCATATTAAATATTTATTTTTTATAATTATGAATATCCTAAATCACTTAACCAAAAAATTAGAATATGAACAATTAACAAATATTCAAATAAACTAAATCATGTCATGAAATATTTAAATACAAAACTTAACAAAAGGTCAAAAAATAATAGAATATTAATACATTACTATTATATATCATCAGCAAAAATAATGGATTCTCAAGTAAAGCTTTTCCCCAACTTTCAATTTTTCTTTTTCTAAAGAAAATATCTACCCAGTAGTAGATCCACTTTCACTACCTTTAATGCTAGAAGAGGGTAAAAATAATTTTGAGCAAGACTCTTTATTCTAGCATTCACCTCTTCTAGTTTTTCCACCTCAAATAGATCACTCATTGATACTTTTACACACTTTTCAATTTCTTTTTCACCAATCATTAACAAATGTGTTCTCACTCTTGTATATTAACTTATAAAATATTTTTCACAAAAATTGCACTTCAAACACAAATTGTCTCCCTCCTCACCATGAGTAGCTTGTTTTGGGACACGTGTGTCCGATTGAGCGGGGCACGCGAGACCCACGTGAGTCAGCGTGTCAGACTTCCGACACGAGTGTCGGAGAGTGTCGTAGAGTGTCAGAGAGTGTCGGAGAGTCGGATGAGTGTCAGAGAGTCCGACATTGACACGCTGGGCATTCTGAAGTGTTGGTGCTTCATAGATTACTGGGGACTGCCCCAAGGATTGGGCAAGGTGTCTTTCATGTGCGGAGTATTGTTACAACACGTCTTACCATTCATCACTACAGACCACACATTTCCGGCTATTCTATGATCTTGATCCTCCTCGCCTCCTGACATATGCTAGTGCATCCGCCCGCTCACCCACTTGTGACCAGATCCTCACTTTAGCCCGTGAGCGACTACTTCTGGCTCAGGCCTGCATGGAGACATCCTACAACTGGGGACACCACAAGCTATTCTTCACCTCGAGGGATTAAGTGTGGCTTAAACGCCGCCTTTATCGTCATATGACTATAGCTCAGAGTTCATACAACAACCTGAGACCCAAGTTTTATTGGTTGTTTGTGATTTCAGAGCGCATTAGAGACGTGGCGTACTGTTTTAAGCTCCCGCTCAATGTCTGGATCCACGACGTGTTCATGTCTTGTAGCTGAAGCCGTTCATGGGGGTTTCACCTCCCGAACCCTTGGTCCACTTGCCCCTACGACTCCAGGACAAGCTTGTTGACGATGCAGGCGGAGATGGTTTAGACCCACGCTGGGAGATCACGTACAAGTGCAACACCTCGACGCACACCGATTAGACTTATCTTATATGATTTACCACATTGTATCTTTAAGTTCGACATTTGTATTTTCGTTTGGAAATTTTGGGTTTGGTTTGGTCTCCAACCGGTTATGAGGTCTAGGTGTGCTTGGTTTGGTGGTATCAATTCATTAATCAAATATCTCTATCTATAATTGTCTTCTCTCTCCACCTCACAGAAACTACCCGACGTCCTAGTTGCTTCACGACTCCCGCACGTAGACGTAGGACACATCACTCCTTCCGCCGAATTTGTTTCTCGACACCACCGACTGACTGCTCCTCTCCCTGCGAGATAGGTTTGAGAGGATCTTGCAAGGCCAATGCCGATCCTCTACGGGATTTTCCCCTTCCCTCGTGAACAAGTTCTCAAATGAAGGCCCTTAACAGATTGATGCTTGTATTGTTGGGAAATTGGCGAGGGAGAGTTCAAATCGACTATAATTGAAGTTTTAGCAACCTGTTTAAGAAAGAAATGTTGTTCTGGCCTGAAAGAGTGAATAGAAATGCTGGTCGACATGTAGTGGGAGGGAGGGTGGGGTTCTGGGTGTTCCTCTGAGGGATTTAGGATGAGGCGAGGGAAGGGGAGTATTGGCCGTGATTAACCGTGGGTATGGGAAGGAGATTTGACAGTGGGGTGGTTGGAATTCAGTAGTGATGGATTACTTTTGGGGGAATCGATACAGTAATTGACTGTTGGGGACTGCCTGTTTAGGGTACTGGGTGAGTGGGAGATGGTTGGGGAGTGGAAGGCTTCAGTTCACAACTGCCAGCTTAACACAGGGGATTGAGGTTAGTGATGAGGGTCTGTTTATTGCATAAAGATGGATCGGTTGTTTACTGGGAACTATTAGAAGTCAGGAATTTGATGGGTTGATTTAGAAGCGGTGGTTTTGGGGAGTTGGTCTACTGAGGATTAGAGGCGAGGTGGTTGATTAGGGCAATGGGGTTATGGTGAGTAGCCAAGGGAATAGAGGAGTAGTGGGAGATTAGGGGCTATGAGAGATTTAGGAGTGGTAGTCAGAAGATGTATCACAGGGAAATATTGGCTGATACATCAGTGAATATATCGGCCGACAACTGATAGATCAGATGATATATTCCAAAAGGATATTTTGTAAAAAAAAATCGGAAATGTTTTGTTTTGCCCATGAAACTTTTATGTCGGCCACGTCGAAAGATATTCACAACATTGCTTGAGACACAATACTTCTTATGTTGCTTGTTTTCCGCTGCATGTCTTCCTCTTCTTCATTCTCTCTCAAAAGTAACGGCATACCACTGCTTATTACACTGCCCCTCTTGGTTACTTCTTGATTCTCTATCAAGACTCGAGAGATAGGTGATGCACCTGAGATACCTCTATTCTCTATTGTTTCTTTCAGATCCTTCAAAGCTCTTTACAGTCCTCTTTTTTTCTTATCTCCAAGTTTTCTTTCCTTTCTATACCATCATTTGGAAAATTATCAACTTGTGCATGCGTTTCGATAACAATCTCGTCGTCATCTAATTTATATATGAAGGAATCTTGTGTCAAATGCATTGGAATGTTCAGTTTTCTTAAATAAATCTAAATTTATTGTTTGCTTAAAAATTTCTTTCTCGTCTCTTTTTTTCCATGAGTTTAAGATATGTTGTTTTTTCCTCCGCTACCTTATGTTTTGAAATTGGAATACAGGTACGCTAATAAAAAAATGATGGAAGTAGTGAATACGATGATTAGAAAAATGATAAATATTTTATGTCTGCAAGAGAGTAAATATGTGTGTGAGAAAGCTAAATTTTTAAATAATTCATGTTTTAAATAATGGTACAGGAAAAAATAAAACAATAATGGAAGAAGTATTATTGTAGAAAATAAATGGAGGGATAAGTTGTTGGGCAAGTAGAAAAAGTGATAGAATCATAACGTTTAAGAGTGGACTTGAAGAACATTTAATTGCAAATTAAGTATAGTAAATTTAAGAGAAGGACAAAAGTGTTACCAAAAATTCCGTAGTGTAACTTGAACACCGAAAAATAGGTTGCTCTCAAGCTAGCTGTTATGGAATAATTTGTTGATGATTCCTGTATTGGTCCTAGTGTCATGTGAGATGTTGTCTTCACATTTAAAGATAAGTGAAAAAAACGTACTTGGAGAGTCAAAAGGTCGTGCACCCCCACATAAAGGATCTTGATGGTGGAAGGAGAAAGTGTAAGACAAAGTGAGGGTAATGAGAGAAAACTATAAATCACTCTACGTGTTGATGTCTTTTTATCCTAGGTGATCATTTACTCAAGTTTAGGGGTGGCGAGACAGGGTCTCTAGATTTTTGGTGTTGTTGAGTGAGAGTTGGTTAGTGCCAGTGAGTACTCGCGAGTTCTTTTTGGAGAGGGGACGAGTACTTTGCGGCCCTTTTCGAGATCTCTGTCGGATGCCCTTTCTGCTATAGTTCTTGTCCTATTTATAGGCCTGGGGGATGCCCTACAATCAGTACCCTTTTTTCGAGTCGCCCGGGCTTCTTGATGGGTATAACTGGTTCTAGCACCTTCCCTTTCTTCCAACGATGTGGATTTTTCTTTATGAGTAACCCTTCTTAGCGAGTTCTTTCTAAATGGACGAGTATTAATGAAGCAAGGACAAATACTCTATTAACGAGAACCTTATCTGTGATAACTCGTCTCTATCAGTGAGAAACTTTCCTGCAAGAACTCACCTCTTTCTGCCTCCTGAGAATACAGATTGGGTAAAATAATCGAATAGTTATCTCCACATTTTCCCAAATATTAGGATTTCGGGAAAATTACAATCGGCAAGAGCCTTTCCCTTTTTAAGACTTTCCTTGAGTCTATAAATAGCTGTGGCTGGTTTTTTTTGTTCGTACGATTTTTGCCGAAAACTTATTCTATAGCGCGGGTACCCTTAAAATGGACAATTTTAGGTTATGCCGACCATATAGCCAAGTTGTAGAAACTGAAGTCTCCTGGTTCCCCGTCAGGCGACGACCCTACCAAGGGAAAGATGGTGAAGAAAGATAATACTCCAAGAAAGCCGGTTATTGCCAAGAAGATCATCACTCTGAAAATCATCTTGTCTTTTATTAATATTACTGATTCCCCAGACGAGAACCCTCCTCTCTGAGGAGATAATGCTGAGGAGCCTTTGTCGGTCAAGGCGAGAACTAGCTCTACTTCTTT
The DNA here is from genome assembly GCA_039513925.1 of Platanthera zijinensis. Lineage (NCBI taxonomy): Eukaryota > Viridiplantae > Streptophyta > Magnoliopsida > Asparagales > Orchidaceae > Platanthera > Platanthera zijinensis. The sequence goes on along the minus strand of CM077085.1, from coordinate 179,330,469 downwards.
GGTTTTGGTGCTTCCTATGAGTTCTTTTGAATTTTTAAAAGGTACCGCTTGTGACCATGTTAGCATGATTGTTTGAATCTGCATGCAGATGGAGGGGGTGCTAACGTTACGGTAATTAGTCCAGATCCAACAGATACGAATTGGCTCGCTGCGATAGAAAGCAAAATTTCGAAGGCCATTTTTCCTGACGAGGCCGACCTGAAAAAGAGTCGGTTGGAGTTGATGAAGAGACAGCCAACTCTCTCATTAAATGCTAAAATAGACAGGGATTTGAGGGTTGTTCTGGATGAAATTGTTAGGTTAGGAGGGGCATCGAGAAGTTGCAAGAGATGAAGGCGACAACAACTTTAATCTCGACCGGTGGGGCTGCGAGGTCAGTAAGCTTTGTGATAGGGAAGGATGCAGAGGTCAAGGAAAAGGAAGAGAGAAAAAGGAGGGAGGACGAAGCGAGAATTCTTGCCAAGAAGGAAGAGGAGGAGGCGGACAAAAGGAAGAAAGAGAGAAGAGAAAGGCGGCGAAGCGGGACACCGATGAAAAGAGAAGTGAAGAGGAAGAGGTGGTGAGTAAGATGGTCGTTGAGAAGATGAAGCAAGAAGAGGAGGCGACAAATAGGACTGATACTGAGAAGAAGGAGAAACGAGAAGAGGAGTAAGCAGTGAATAAGGCTGTTACTGAGGAGAAGAAGAAAGAGAAAGAGGCAACGAGAAAGGTTGTCGTGATGAAAAGAAAGAAAAAGGAAAAAGTGGCGGAAGATAATGTTGCTGAGGAGAAGGAAAAGGAGGAGAAGGACGCGACAAATATGGCCTCCGCTGAAAAGAAAAAGCAAGAAGAAGAGGAGACAACGAACAAGGCTGCAACTGCGAAAAAGAAGCGAGAAAAGGAGGAAGCAGTGAATAAGGCCACTACTGAGGAGGAAATGAAGAAGAAAGAGATGGAAGCATTGGGTAAAGATGGTGCGGTTAAAGTGAAGGAGGAGACAACGAGAAAAGCTGTTGTGGAGGAGAAAAAAGAGAAATAGGTGGCAGTGAATAAGACCGCTGTGTAGAGAGAAGAGAGAGAGAGGTGGTGGCAGACAGGGCTTCCTTAGTGAAGAAAAAGAAAGAGGAAGACTTTGAAGGCAGGATGAAGGGGCAGCGGGAAAGGCTGCCCAAAAGGATAAAGGAATGGGGATGCCGAGACGCACTGGCGAGAAGGAGAGAAAAGATGACACAAATTCAAAGAGTGAGGAGCTGGTGGTGAATGCATTTGGGGAGGAAGATTCTGAGGAAGGAGAGGTTGCGAAAACCCCTCCCATAGAAGGTTTGGATTCCATTCTCGAAGGCATGGGGACTCTTCTTGAGCGCCCTCTGATGAGGGTCGAACTCGCCGCTCCTTGGAAAGATTTCAAAGGAAAAGAGCTGGTCGAGTTAAGTGGGACGAGGATAAAGCAGGAGATGATCTCGCTGTACTAGTCAGCGAATATGCGTCGGGCCGATGCGGTCAAGAATACCCCCCCCCCCCCCCCCCAAGAAGAGGTGCAACATATTTCTTGAAGGCAGTGTTGTCATTCGTCCAGAAGATTTGAAAGGAGGTGTTTTGGGGTGGAGGAAGCAAAAAAAGAAAACTTGCTGATGCGAGTTTCTATTTTACGGTGCGGCCTGATCAGACAGGATCTAAAGGAATTCTCCCCCCCCCCCCCTCTCCTCCCCCAATTACCCTGGTATGTTCTCACTTTTCAACTACTTTGTTTACTTCATTCGTTCCAGGTTCCCATTTAGCTCCCGCGAGATCTGCATGCCGTTCTGATGCAGAATACCAGGGAGTTTTCCATTGCAACGATACCTTCTTGAGGCAAGTGCAGGGGATGGAGCGTGATCTAGGGGAGGTTATCATAGAAATGAACAGGCTTGCTGTCTCACAGAAGGAGATGCTGAGAGCGAGTTCTTCTAATGCGGCTGAGGGGTCCAAAGAGAAAAGCGCACCTCAGGCAAAGTTAAAGGAGAAGTGTATGCCTAATGCAAGTACTTCTGACCTCGGTGTGGCCAAGGATTGAAAGGCAAAAGAGAAATCTCTTTTTGAGAAGGACAAGGACCTCGGTGTGGCCAAGGATTGAAAGGCAAAAGAGAAATCTCTTTTTGAGAAGGACAAGGCCAAGCTTCATGCATTAATCACTCGCTACCATCATTACAACGCGCAAACAAATGTTAGTGTTTCTGAAATGAGTGAGATCATTGTGAGTATGGGGATTGAACGACAATACTTTGAGTGATGTTGTAATATTATTTGGACAATTTCTACTATAAGGTTTCATGAACTGCTCTTAAGCCTTAAATTGAATACTCGCTTTTCTTTACCACTTTGAGATTGCGAATGTTTTTCTCTTGATATATTTTTGAACTGTGCTATGTTTACTTGCGGCGTTTTATTTGATATTTTGGTCTTACTCGCCGCAATCCGTGAGATGATCATTGAGAAATCCTTCGTGTGACGCTTCGGCTTTCGAGGTGCCCTCTTATAAATTGGCGGTAGTGTGTGTTCTCATTAACTTCTTTTCTTAAGTCTTGATTTGGCGAGTACTCTAGCATAGATAGAAAGAGGAAATCGCGCCCTGTGAAATTGTCCAAGAGAGATGATATGATGCGGCGCTTCAGCGACTTCAAAGGTTTTAAGGTGCTTAAATTTCTACCGCAAAACCTATCCGCTTCCTTCTGGTGTATTCTTCGTAATGACCTCAGATTTCTTCTATGGCCAAAATTTGTCACCATCTTCGACCATTTTGGCGTCGTCCCAAGCCAAATTGTCTCCGTTTCTTACCTCATCCTTTCCTCCATGATTTATCTCCGTTCATCTCGTTGGATTTTCAAGTATTCATGAATCTCTTTTTGATTAGATCGCAAAAGGACGACACCATATTCTTCATTGGATCACGAGTGCGGGTAATCAATCTTCCCAATAAAGCCCATCACTGAATAAGAAACTTTGTTGTCTACTTGGGTGATATGGGGTCTCTAATCATTTCACCTTCGATGCGAGAAGAAGAATAGTTCACGCCTCCCAAGTTGTTTGGAACAGAGCAAGAGGTGGTGGACTTTATAGAGAGTAACCCTTTTGTTGCGGACTTCTACATGAATAAGATGAGTGAAGCCATGACTCTTGGCCCAGCTAATGGTATGCAAGTACACCTTTATTGTATTTGCAGATTAGAATTTTCTATTCCTTAAAATCTATTCTCGTCGTGACTTTGACAGGTGCCCTTCAAATTCTTGGAAATCGTCCTTACCGTTCAGCGGGATACCTTGATCCTGAGAATGGCCCTGCTTACCGCTCTAGGGCAAAGGAAGCTCGCGAGTGGCAAAAATACTATGCAGAGAAGCAACGAAAACTGCCGCCCCCATAAAAAAAGAACCCGCCAACTGGGAGTCAGAAGTTGCCTTCCGCCGCAGATACTTCTGGGGCGCAAATGGATCATCCCTTCGAGGATTCAGGTTTAGGCATTTTTTACACCGTAGGTGAGCCTTTGCTATATTTCGATAAATCTACAAAATGGTTCTCGCTCAGTGCCAACCTGGCCGACTTCTCGAAATCAAACGACATGTTCGAATTTTAAAGAGCTTTCAGTTGAGAGAGATTCACAAGTATTGTATTTCTTGCGTTATTATTATTATTATGTGTAAGTGGGGTATTAGTCCCACATCGTGTGTTTAAGTTTTTGAGTCCTCTGTAATATTATATATACCCTTCTAGGGATGAATAATACCCAAACAATTATTATTTCCTCATTCAACTTGGTGTTAGAGCCTAACCCTAATCTCTCGAAACTCTCTTTCCCGTCCAATCCCGCCACCTGCGTTTCTCCACGCCAGATCGACAGCCGACGTCTCCCTCGTCCGCATCTGCTGTTCCCGTCCGCATCCGCCGTCTGCTCTCTCTACGGGGATGACGGGCAGCTTCCAAGCCACCGCCGGCTACTGAGTGGGACGCCGTCGCCGTCCCTCCATGACGCAACCCCTTCGTTCTTCCGCGTTGACCGCTCCAGTGCACAGATCTACTGCGACGCCTCTGGGCGTTTCTCTCTGATCTTGAAGTACTACAGGGCAGTTCCAGCGCAGCTGAACCCGAATGCGATTGCCATGATGGTGGCATTCGTCTGCTTCCTCCGCCGAGAGCGGATAGAATTCGACTACACCATCTTCCGCAAATTGTTCATATACCGCGCGACCAACGACGGGGTCACCTTCCTTCCTCCCCCTACGCCAGATCTACTCATCTACTGTGCAGTCTTCCTCTGCTGTGTCTCTGCCGGCCGTTGGCTTATCCGGGGCTCCTCTGCATTTCCGTCGGCTGCTCTTCCTGTAGTTTTTTTCTGAGTCCATATCTGCTGCTCCGACATGGGTGACTCTTCAACTTCTTTGCCGGATATGATTCAGGCTCAGATGAGTGACCCTCAGCGGACCCGTGGCTACTCCGGCCCTCTAAACATTACTAGGATCCCGTTAGACAACACAAACTATCTCAAATGGTCCCGGGCGGCGCAACATGTCATTCGCAGCCACCAGATGTTTGGCTACATCGATGGAACTGTTAAGGAACCCCAAAAGACCGATCCCTCCTGGAAACGATGGGACTCAGAAAACTCCCTGGTTGTTTTATGACTTTTTTACTGTCTCCAAAAATTTACCGGAGTTTCATGCTGATGGACTCTGACTTTGAAATTTGGACCCGTGCTCGTGAAACGTATTCTCAAAATTGCAGTTTTACACAGGTTTATGAACTCACTCGCCACACTTTAGAACTGTGACAAGGGGCTATGGCGGTGTCGTCCTTTTTTCAGAATTTGAGTGTCTTTATCAGGAATTGGACTATTTCTCACATTTCACTCCAGCATGCACTGCAGACACTATTCAATTACAACAACGGGAGGATCGCTTTCGTCTCCATGTCTTCTTGATGGGGCTAAACATGGAGTTCGACATGGTGCAAACACTTATTCTTCACCGCACCCCTCTCCCGTCATTTTGGGAAGCCTTCAGCATGGTCCTGGGTGATGAAGATCGTCAAAAGTCCCTTAGTGCTAGCACTCCTCCTGAGCGTTCTTCCCTGTCTAGTGTCGGTCGTGGTCATGCTTTCATCCCTAGCTTGTCTGTCACCACTTGTGATTATTGTGGTCGCAAAGGCCACACCCAGGAGGTGTGCTACAGGCTTCACCCATATCTTTCCCCCCGTAGTCGTGGCCGTGGTCGGTGGCCAGGACGTGGGGGTCATCGCCAGGGTGGCCCCAGACCTCATGATGCTTCTTACTCTACAGACATCTATGATGAGACCTCTACTGTTGTTCCCGGGCAACTCACTGCTCATGAATTGGATGCTTTCCGTTGCCTGCTACACTCTCAGCCTTATCAGCCTCTGAGTGCCTCTACTTTCATTGCCTCTATTGCTATGTTAAGTGCCCATGCATCCACTGCCTCCTCCACTGAGTGGGTGATTGATTCTGGTGCCACTCACCACATGAGCGGCTCCTCCTCAAGTTCTCTCTTACACTCCTTTGATTGGTAAGGACAAAGTTATATCTGCTAATGGATTGTTGTCTCTCATTGCTTGCAATGACCATGTTTCATATTCCCCTTCTATTTCGCTGTCATCTGTAGTCCATGTTCCCTCTTTTTCTCGCAATTTACTTTCTATCAGTAATATTACTCGATCCCTTAATTGCTGTGTTTTTTCCTGATTCCTGTGCTTTTTTAGGAACTGGGTACAAAGCAAAAAATTGACAGTTGTAGGAACCGCGGTGGCCTGTATTACTTGGATCTCCAGTCTTCATCTTCTCAGGCTTTCTCCTGCACTACTGTTACAGCTGATGATGTTCACCGATGGCGCTTGCAGCTTGGACATCCTTCTCCTCTCTATCTTCAGAAGTTGTTTTCTATTTTTTCTCCTTTTTACGAAATTTTGTCTTTAATGTCTGTGATATGTCTAAACATGTGAGACATAGTTCTTCACACTTATCTTCTCCTAGTACTGCTCCGTTTGATGTTATTCACTCTAATATCTTGGGGCCATTCCCCTTTTTATCTATATTTGGTTTCCATTTGTTTGTCACCTTTATTGATTGTTTTTCTCGTACATTTTGAGTGTATTTGTTAAAAAAATAACAAAGTTTTTTCTTGTTTTCGGATTTTTCATAAAATGGTTCAGAGCCAATTAAAGGGCTCTATTCGTGTCCTGCGAAGTGATAATTGGGGGGGGGGGGGGTATGACGATCAGGAGCTTTTGGCTCATACCTCATTAGTCATGGAATCATCCACCCCCAAATTGGGGTTGCCGAACAATAAACCAACACCTGTTAGATGTCGCTCGTTGTCTTTTGACTGCTATGCACCTTACCAAATCCTATTGGGGTGATTCTTTTCTTACCGCTGTCTACCTTATCAACCGGCTTCCCTCACGTGCTCTTGGCTATGCTACTCCCCTAGCTCGGCTGTCTACCATGACTGTGGTTTATACCTCTTACCTGCCTCCTTGTGTCTTAGGATGTGTATGTTTTGTACATATTCATTTGCCTCACCTGGACAAATTAGATCCTCAGGCTCATCGGTATGTGTTCCTTGGATAGTCTTCCACGACGAAAGGGTATCAGTGTTATCACCCCCCTCTTAGCGTATGTTTTGCACTATGGATGTTACTTTTCGAGAAGAGAATTCTATTTCTTATCATCGACTCACTTTCTTCGTCAGGGGAAGCGTAATGGTGATACGGATGTTCCCCTTCCTGTTCTTCCCCCTCTACCACCTCAACTTTCTCTGTCTCAGTAACCGGGTCCTCCTATCCTTGTTCCTCCATTTGATACTCCGATCTCTTCTTTTCCTCATGTGTACCACCGACGCTCCTCCGGTATGCAGGCTACTAAGGTTCTGCCTCTACCAGTGCCCGCTTTTTCCTCAGATTCTGATGATGCGGATTTGCATATCCCGCTTGCTCTGTTGAAAGTTAAAGCTACATGTACTAAACACCATATTTCTAATAATGTGACTTACCACTATTTTGCCCCGACCCACCATGCTTTTGTTGCTTCTATCTCTTTGGTTGTTATTTCTAAGACATGACGGAAGCTTCGGGTATCCCGGCCTGGGCTCAGGCTATGAAAGAGATGTCAGCCTTGGACAAGAACCATACATGGGATGTCTTTTCTCTTCCTCATGGCAAAAAAGCTATTGGCTCGAGATCGGTGTTTTCGGTCAAACAGTATTAAGAATGGAAGGTCGAAAGGTACAATGCATGGCTGGTCGTCCAGGGGTACACTAAAACTCAGGGAGTTGATTATCAGGAGACTTTCGCCCTTGTGGCTAAGATGGACTTTATTTAGGTATTGTTGTCATGTGTGGCTTGCTTGGACTGAGACCTTCATCAACTGGATGTTAATAATGCGTTTCTCCATGGTGAGCTTGATGAAGAGGTATACATGAAATTTTCTCCTGGGTTCGTAAAAAATGGATCTGAAGACCTTTTCTGTCGGCTAAGGAGGTCCTTATATGGCTTGAAATAGTCCCACAGAGTGTGGTTTGGCAGATTGCTCATATTTATGCTCAAGTTTGGGTATAAATAGGCACAGTCTGATCACACTATGTTTATTCAGAGACATGATCAGGGTATTGTGGTCCTTATTGTATATGTGGATGACATCGTGATCACTGCTAACGATTTGGAAGAGATTAGAAATCACAAGTCTCTCTTATCTTCTGAGTTTGAGGTGAAAGACTTGGGAAGATTACAATACTTTCTGGGTATTGAGGTGACTAGATCGGATTAGGATATCTTCATATCTCAGCGAAAGTATGTTCTAGGTCTGTTGCAGGAGACCGTGCTTGGTTGTGTTCCTGCAAACACCCCGATGGAAGAAAATCATGGAATATGTGAAGATGTTGATAGTGACCATGCAGATGTCACTCGCTACCAGAGATTAGTTGAAAAACTAATATATTTATCTCATACTCGTCCAGATATTACTTATGCAATTGACATTCCGAGTAGATATATTCATGCTACCAGGGTCAGACATTAAGAGGGAGCATATCGTGTGTTACAGTATTTGAAGAAAGCTCCTGGTCGTGGTCTTCTGTTCTCCAACGACCACTTGAGGATTGATGTTTTCACTAATGCTGATTGGGCAGGATGTCGTGATGATCGAAAATCTACAATAGGTTATTGTTCTTTTATTGGAGGAAAATTTGGGACATGACGCAGTAAGAAGCAAAATGTAGTGGCTAGATCGAGCGCTGAGGCAAAATACCGTGCAATGCCACAAGGCATGTGTCCTCGTCTATGGCTGCGTACAATTTTACATGACTTGGGGTTTCCTGTGACGTCTCATTTCTCCTTGTTTTGCGAAAACAAGACAACGATCAACATATCTCACAATCCAGTTCAATATGACATGACAAAGCACGTTGAGGTGGATCGACATTTTATCAAAGATCACTTGGATAAAAAGACAATGATCACACCATTCGTCCACTGTAAAGATCAACTAGCGGTTGTATTCACTAAAATCTTGGGAAGTGACTTGTTCATTGATGACATCAAAAGACTTGGTATGACTGACATCTTCCATCCGACTTGAGGAGGAGAGTTGAGAGATATTTACAAGTCGTGTATTTCTTACGTTATTATTATTATTGTGTTTAATTGGGTGTTAGTCCCACATCGTGTGTTGAAGTGTTCGAGTCCTCTGTAATATTATATATATCCCTTTAGGGATGAATAATATCCAAGCAATTATTAAATTCTCGTCATTCAACTCTTTCTACTTCCAGAAGTTCCTAGATGAAATGGGTGAAGTCCCTCTCCATGACCTCCCACCGGTTATCTCTCGGTTTGGATTTCAAGCTATGATGGCGAGCCATTACCTCAATCTTCGATTCGATCATGCTCTCAAGAACAATACTAAACAGTGAGAACTGGTTTCATAACTTCAGTCACGCCTTGACGTAACCATCTAATCTATTCCTTTTAATCAAGCCAAAAATTATACTAATAGTTCTTGTGATTACAAATCGTGAAGAAAAAGATCTCCAAACTGTAGAGTCCGTTCTACTTCAATAATCCTGCGTTTCTCATAGAGCAAAGTCTCAAAGTTCTCCTCGGAGGAGGCGACTCTACGGCTGAAAAAATAGAGAATGCTCAAAGATGAGTTCAATTATGTTACTTTGTTTCCTGATGTTGTTGTTCCAGAGGAGGTGATCGAGAAGACGACTTCATCTTCAAGTAGAGATTCGATAGCTCTTCAGGCTCCTCCACTTCTTTTGGGTCGAGTTCTTTGGATCGAGTTCTTCGGAAGATTCTCCAAAAAGAGAATAGTCTTTTGGTGTTCTTTCTCTTTTTTGTGCACTCTCACATAATATTGTGATGGCAAGTACCATGTTTTGTAAAAATGACTTTTGCTTTATACTATTGATTGTTTCCTGCGAGTTCCATCAAAAAGTTGGTTCGTTAATTAATGTCTGCGGTGTTGACCACTATCTCTTCTTTGTCTTTTTCTGACGATTTCATTGTGGTGGTTGCGTCATAAATGCTTGGTTGGTGAATTTCTTTAATTCCTAAGTTATAAATAGGGGCATCCTGCAGTGGTTCAAGGTACATTTTCTCCACTCCTGATCATGTTTGTTGCTTTCTCCTCTGGAAATTTCCTGAGCTGTCTGTGAGTACTCTTCAGCGATGGTGTTTGGAGAACGCGGAAGAAGCCTTATTCTCCGCGGGACTTAGGGTTTGGAGTTTGAGGTTTAAAGCGACTTCAATATGAACTTTTTTGATGGTTCTTTGTCCCATTACCTAGCTTCCTGGGGAGAGTGAGCTGGATTTCGGGGCTTCTCAGACTGTCAGACTTTTGAGAAGATCAACCTCCCTGGAGATCTCGCTCCCTGAGGGAGGGATAATAAGGTGTTGGGGCTTCTCAAATTGTCGAACTTCTGAGAAGACCGGACACCCTGAGGATCTCGCTCCCTGAGGAAGGGATAGTAGGGTGTCGGGGCTTCTCGAATTGTCAAACTTCTGAGAAGACCAGCCACCTTGAGGATCTCGCTTCCTTGTTGCTTGCAGGCAATATCCATGCTTTTGGAACCATAGAAGCAAGATCAGTGTTCCTCTTTATTGTTTTCGCAGTATTTTTCGGAAGCAGTTCTTCGAGTTCCCTTCCGATTTCGATGCAAAAACTTAAAGGTAGCTCTCACGCTATTAACTACCGCCAGATGGTTTTTCGTTGATTTATGTCTTTCTTTTTGAATGTCTTTCCTTGTAATAGGGTATGCAGAACCTTTGTAACAGTGAATACCTTTTGTATTTTGAATTTCAATTAATGAGAAATTTTGTTCTACATAACTTTCCTGGATGTTCCAACTATTGCAATTTTTAACTTGTAATCGCAAACACAAAAAAATTAGTAGTTGAAAGAGCGAATTTTACCTATGCCTGGAAATATATGTAGATAGGCGATTACCTCCCTTTTTAACATAATATCCCTGGTCTTGCCTTGAAGCTTGAGATAATTTCAGCTTGCATGGTTGGTATTGGCGAGTTCCTACTCTTTTATCCTTCTTCCCTTCTCGCTGAATCATAGCGAATCATTTGGCTGTTGTATATGTGTACAATTTCATTTATCGTGATCTTTACTGAGAATGGATGTTGGCTTGACAGTATATGAGTTGTTCACTTGCTCTTCCAGAAACAGGTTGTCCATCACTTTGGCGAGTATGAGATACCAGAAAAGAGCGCAAGCGATTTCCCAAAATATTACCGATGAGCGAATATCATTATAAATGAATTACACATGTTTGATCATTGGAGCGAATGCTCATGGAACAATATGCGAGAACTGATATATAAATGGGCGAGCACTCATATACAGATGAGCGAGTACTCATCTAGTGGGGTTATGGGTGTTCGAAGACAGAGCGCTCTTCTGAAAGGATGTCCGGGAGGTCTAAGGCATCTGTGACTCAAAAGATTATCCTCAAAAAGGTATCCTAACAGTAGTCATGTTTTATCTCCAATTTCTCAAAGATTTCAACATCTTAACTTTCTATCAAGGTGGACCAGTTGGGCATAAGGCATCCACAGAGCTTTCCCTCTCCATGATCATCCAATGGGGTTATGTGTGTCCGGTGACAGAGCGCTCCTTTGAAAGGATGTCCCAATAGAACTATGCTTCTAAGATCCGGACACTTAAAATCCTCCACATGAAACCGGATCCTGGGATCTCAGTTCAAGGGGGATCAAGTAAGTTATGCCAATCATTGCCTCAAAGATTTTTCACAAAGCTGAGTTCAAGAATAGATAAAAGATTTTTGAAAAATGAAAATGGAATTTACATAAAAAATATAAGGATATCTTCAAGAATAAAATCTCTTCAAGTCGTCACTACTCCAAGTATTTTCCATTTCTTTCCCTTCACTGTTCTGCAGTCGATATCCCCCGTTCTTAAGGACCTCCTTCACAATGAAGGGTCCGGACCAATAACTGCATTCTTCAAGCCGCATCCACTTTCTTTAGAACTAAGTCTCCGACCCCGAATTGCTTGATTCTAACATTCTTGTCAAAATAACTCGACATTCTTCTTTTAATCTCCTCTTGCTTTGTAATGGCCAAGTTTTGTAGTTCTTCAATCAGATCCAAACTGTAACGCATATTTTTTTTTGTTTTCTTCCCTCCTGTTTTCATTTCCTTTCTTTGCCAGCAAGACCCTCAGGCTCATTACATTTAATTCTACGAGAATCACTTTCTCCGATCCGTATGATAATTTGAATTGTGTTTCCCTTGTTGTAGCAGTGGGTGTAGTTCTTAATGCCCATAATGCTGAAGTTAGCCGTTTGACCAAATTTTCACGAATATTTTCCACCCTTAACAAGTCGAAGATTGGTTTGTTCGCTACTTCGGTCTGCCCATTGCTATGCGGATGATGTACCGTGACAAACCTAAGGTCAGTCCTTATTTGTTGGCATAAATGGATTAACTCTTCACTAACAAATTATCGGTGATTGTAGTCATTAGGATCCTGAATCTGCACATTATCTCTCCTCAAATGAATTTCTTGACAATCTGGGTGGTTGTCTTTGTGAGTGGCTCGACCTCGATCTACTTACTAAAATTATCAATCATCATAAGTATGCAGCGTTGCTGCTCGCTTGCCATTGGAAAAGGACCTAGGAGGTCCATTCTCTAAATTTCAAAGGGTCATGGGGTGAATATGAGATATTGTTTCTGAGCTGGTTGCCGTTGCAATGAGGCGAACCATTTGCATTGGACGCACCTCTTGGCATATTGTTCTGCATCTTTTTTCATCGTTGGCCATAAATATCCTTGTCTTAGGATTCTTTTCTCAAGTGTTTTTCTTCCCGAGTGACTCCCACATTCCCAGAATGAACTTCTTGGAGTACTCTTGGTACTTTCTCGTTTGAGACACACCTCGCCTGAGGTAATAAGAATGTTTTTTGATATAGGATCCCTGAGAGGAGGAAGTAGTGTGTCACTTTTAATTTGAAACTGTTTTTGTTAATTACTGAGGGATGGATATATTTGGTTGGAAAATAATAGACGAATGGTTCCATGCACGAAGGTCGCTGATCGATCTCCATTATTTCTTCTTCTTGTATTGCGGGATAGAAGAGTTCTGTGAGAGTTTCTCCTGCCAGAGGTCCATTCTTTGTTGTATCACCGACCTTTGAATTTTTTTGCCTCGGAATATGACAGATGCTGAATGTCCTGAAGTCGCTGATTTCCTTCTTCACAACTTGCAAGTACTTCTAAAGTATCAAGTCTCTTACCTTTAATGTGCTCATGATCTGAGAAATCATGACCAGAGAATCAGTGTGTGCCTCGACATCTTCTACTCCCATCTCTTTTGCGAACCTCAGTATCGTAATCAAGGCTTCATATGCTGCGTAATTATTTGTAACAGTGAATTGAAATTTTATTGCTTTCTCGATTTTGACACCATTTGGATTGACAAAGATTCTTCTTTCCCTAGAAGCGCTCTTCCCGGAAGCTCCATCTACATACAAAGTCCAAGCCATCGACTTCGGGGCATTTTTTGCTTGATCGTCTCCTTCTGAGAATTCAATCATAAAATCTGTCAAAACTTGAGCTTTGATGGCCGTCTGGGGTACGTTTGAGACGTCAAACTCTCTCAATTCGATGACCCACTTTGCCAGTCGTCCAGAATGCTCCGACTTTTTCAGGACATTCTTCAATGGATGGTTAGTAACGATTTGAATTTGGTGAGCCTGGAAATAGCGGTAAAGTCTGTGTCGAGATTATCAGGGCGAAAGCTAATTTCTCGAGGGTGGGGTATCTTCTTTCTACATCTTTCAATACTTGGCTGACATAGTGAGTTGGAAACTACCTCTTTCCTTGTTCTCGGACAAGCATTGAGCTTATTGCTATCGGTCCCACTTCAAAGTTGATGAGAGGAGAGTTTCTCCGTCCCGAGGACTTTGGAGGAGGGGTGTTGATGTCAACTTTTTCAACTACTCGAAAGAACGATCACATTCTTTTGTTAATTCAAATTTTGAGGCCCATCAGAGTGTCTTGAAGAATGATGCACACTTGTCCCTGAACTGGGATGTGAAGCGACTTAATCCTGTCAGCTGTTGGACTTCTTTTGTTGTTCTTGGAGGCTTCATGTCCAGTATAGATTTAACCTTGTCGGGATTTGGCTCGAGGCCTTGAGGTGTGAGAAGATGCCCTAGAAATTTTCCCTTACTGGCACCGAAGATACACTTGGCGGGATTTAGCCTCATATTAAATTTCGTAAAAAGAAAAAGGTTTCCAACAAATCACGAATGTGGTTCTAGAAAGCGTGACTTTTTATCAGAAGGTCGTTGACATAAACTTCGAGGTTCCGGCATTTTTGATTCTTAAAGACGCGATCAATCATTATTTGATAGAGGGCTCCCGCATTTTCCAAGCCAAAGAGCATGACCCGATAACAATAACAACTGTTGTTTGTGATAAACGATGTGTGAGGTATGTCGAGGGTGTGCATGTGCATTTGGTGACACCCTAAAAAAGCGTCAAGAAAACTCATAACAGAAAACCCAAACGCGGAATCTACTAGAGAATTTATCTGATGCAAGGGGTAACAATCTTTGGTACATTTTTTATTCAGTTTTGTGAAATTTACACACATGTGCCACTTATTATTGGCCATCAAGAGCTTCTGAACTTCTTCCCGAATTGGCTTTTCCAACGCTTCCACCACTCTCTTCTTTTGTTTAATGGGATGAGCTTTCAGATAGATGTTGAGTTGGTGGCATGCGACTTTGGGGTTCACCCCAGGCATGTAGGTTGCTGACCGTGCAAATATGTTCAAGTTATTGAGGAGGGACTGGATTAGCTTCTCTTTGTCTTCTTCTTGTAACTCGGTGTTCAGAATAAGCGTTCAATCTCTGTTTCCTCCCAAGACTGGAATATTTTGAACTTCATGAGCGGCCTCGAGATGAAGAGTTCCTTTTACTTGCTCCGATCCTGTGGACTCTTGATTTTCCTTGTCCGTCTTCTCCCTGCGGATTTTGCGGAGCTTTAACCTCGCTCACTCTGGGGGTGGGGGTGGGGGGTGGGGGGAACGTGAGTATCAATCATTTTACTGCTCGAAAATAGCATCCCTGAGAAATTTTAAAGTCGTTTCGGATCCGGTATTGCTTTCCTCCCAGGGAGAACTTTAGGACCGGATGGAACGTTGAGGGTATTGCCTGAAAGCCATTCAGGAGAGACCTGCCAAATATGACATTGTAACTACTGGGAGCGTCGACGACCAAGAAAGTTTCCTGCCTCGTTATTCCACATAAAGTAACGGTCAGTGCGATGCTCCCTTCAATTTCTTTTCTCTCTCCCAAAAAACATAAAGGGGCCCGTCACTAACTTGGAGCTTCTTCTCAGTCTTCATGGCATCAAATGCGGGCTTGAAGAGGACATTGATCGAGCTACTGGTGTCAATCAGAATCTTCGACACCGTGTAGTTATTAGTGACTGCTTGAATAATGGTTGCATCGTGGGTATTGGAAGCCTTCAGAAGATCCTCCTCCTCAAAGGTAATAGTTCCTCAGGAGGGCCGTGATTGTGAAGTTTAGGCCACTTCCCTGTAATATATCTTCTTTGTGCTAGACTTTTTGGAGGATTCGAGTCCTGCTCCTCCATGAATGCAGTGAATGAAGCCTAAATCCTTTACTTTCAACTTCAACTTATTCAGCTCCGACATTCAAGTCCCTATGTATTATAATATCCTCTTGCTCAATGCATTCACATTATTGTTCTTGGATTTTAGCTATCCCCTTTCCCTTCGCGGTAGCAGACGAATCGTTGCTCTTTCAGGCTACAAGCTCTCTGAGCTTTCTTGCCTTAGGAGCTTCTTTATTAGATTTCAGAGAGCCCGACAGTCCTCTGTATCATGTCCCTTATCTCGATTGATACTGCAGTAGATATTTGTGTTTCTATTTGCATACCCTTTTTGGAGAGGGGTTGACCCTTTGTAATCGAGCTGTCTCTGCAAAATCTCTACTACCTCATCCATTGAGATTATAAGATCAGTGTATACTTCTTGAATATATTTTCCGGTCTAGTTTATGAATTGGATGGATGATCGTGGAGAGAGTCAACACCTTACTTTTTAGAGGGGGTGTTGAATGCTGGAATCTCATGGAGTTAAATCGATTTGAGCGTAGGGGGGGGGACTGAGGAGAACGATTATTCCTTGTTCGTCCTGGCTAAATTGGCAGGAATTCCTGTTGCTGTGACATATTTGAACGAGGAGAGGTGGAAGCTTGAGTTGTCGCCCTCGACTTTTGGCATTTGCGAATGAGTT
The DNA here is from genome assembly GCA_039513925.1 of Platanthera zijinensis. NCBI lineage: Eukaryota > Viridiplantae > Streptophyta > Magnoliopsida > Asparagales > Orchidaceae > Platanthera > Platanthera zijinensis. The sequence goes on along the minus strand of CM077085.1, from coordinate 179,314,646 downwards.
TACCAAGAGAAGGAACCAAATCAGGGTTACTTTTTTCACTATCGATGAAGTGGTTAGCCCTATCAATCAAGTCTCCATAAGAGACTGGAGGGTTCTTCTCTACCTCAAATTTGAAAAGGCCTTCTTGAGGACCGCAACGTAGCTTTCAAGTCAAAGCCACCTGGTACCAAGAAGGCTCCACATCATGGATCTCCTGGATTTTCTCTTGGAAACTGTCAACGTAGCTTTCAAGGGATTCATCTGGCCTCTATTTAATATCGAAGAGAGCGGGCAGACTGCTTTTCCTCTTTTTTGAGGTTGTAAACCTTAGTAGGAGCTCTCTCCGAAGGTCTCAAAAAGAGTTGATTTATCGGGATGAGAGCTTCTAAACCATTCCCTAGCTTTCCCGTCAAAAGATGTGACCAATAACTTGCACCTAAGTGCGTTGGTCAAGATTCTCATCGAAGTCGCAGACTCAAAAGCTTGCAAATGATAGGAAGGGTCTTCCAGTCCTGAGAAACGAGGCAGGTGTGGTTCTCTAAACCCATTTGGGATTGAGGCCCAACAGACTTCATCGACGAAGGGAGATGGCTCATCTTCTTCCCTGAACTCGACGAGTACATCATAGTCCTGTAATCGCGACTGCCTGTTAGCGGGTTGCTAAGAGTGTTCTCGCCCTATTTTGACGAGTTCCCTTTCCTCCGACTCAGCAGGTATGCTATAATCGAACACCCATGGGGCTTCTATTCACCGCTGCCCTATATCATTCTCGCCTATCACAAGCGAGTTCTCCTTCCTCCCTTCTGGGTGGAGGAGAAGGTTCGAGATTTCTGCGGTGATCTCTTGGGGTTGATGCCCTCGCATCGGCCCCTTCGATCTTTTCCGCAATGCAGATGAGCATATCCATCAAGCAGTCGAATTCTGCTCGGGTGACTGGTTCGTTTGGGTTGTGAGAACCATCATGTGTGTCATCAGCAGAGTTCTGTCTAGCCATTTCAAATTTTTTTTTCTTCGATCGACTAGAATATGAAGGTTGCGTGTTGAACCGTTGATGCCTTTTTTACCCATGGTGATTGTTTACTCGAGTTGAGGGGTGGAGAGACGGAGTCTCTAGGTTTTTGGTGCTATTGAGTGAGATTTTGTTAGTGCCATAGAGTACAATCAAGTTCTTTTTGGAGAGGGGATGAATACTTTGCAGCCCTTTCTGTGATCTCTGTCAGATGTCCTTTCTGCTACAGTTCTGGTCCTATTTATAGGTCTGGGAATTTCCCTACGATCAGTCCCTTTTTACCGAGCTGCCCGGGCTTCTAGATGGATATAACGGTTCTCGCACCTTTCAAGGCATTCTAGCGATGTGGATTTTGCTTTATGAGTACCCTTTCTTGGCGAGTTCCTTTTAAATGGGTGAGTACTAATGGAGCAAGGGCGAATACTTTATTAGTGAGAACCTTATTCGCGAGAACTCGCCTCTATCTACGAGAACCTTGCCTGTGAGAACTCATCTCTTTCTTCCTCTCGAGAATACAGATTGGGTAAAATATCCAACCAGTGCGCTTGTTAGAATGATGAAAATTTAACAAAGTACAAAGTCGTGAAGAAAGAAGTTAAAAAGGCAGTAAGTAAAACAAGAAGTCAAACTTATGAATTTTTTTACAAACAAACTAGATACCAATGATGGAGAGCGTGATATATATAAATTTCCCGAGCTAGAGAGATGACGACAAGGGATTTAAGGCAAGTTAAATGCATAAAGATGAAACATATTTGGTTTTGACGGATGATGTAACTATTACAGAGCGTTGGAAAAAAATATTTTTATCAAGTCTCCAATGAAGAAAAAGACAATGAACTGAGTTTGAAAAAGTTAAGTAAATCAGAATATACATAACTTTTTAATCGTAAAATTCAAGCATCAGAGACAAATGATGTTCTGATTATGATGAAAAATAAAAAGATGATTGAGCCAGATGATATACTAATTGATGTATGGAAATGCATAAAGAAAGAAGGAATTTTTTTGCTTACATGAAAATTTTATAAGCGACTATATATTAAAGATGGAGAGTGTGACATATATAAAATTGCTCGAGCTGGAGAAAGGAAGACAAAAACGTTAAGCCAAGTAAAATGCATAAAAAATGAAACAAATACAGTTTTAACGAATGATGTGGATATTAAAGAGCGATGAAAAAGATACTTTTATCAACTCAATAATGAAACAAAAGACAATGAATTGGACTTGAAAATTTTAAGTAAATCGGAGAAGTATATAATATAATGTTTTATCATAAAATTCAATTGTCAGAGGTAAATTATGCTTTAAAGACGGTTGGGCCAGACGATATACCCATCAAAGTATGAAAATGTTTTGGGAATGAAAGAATTTCATGTTTTAAATGTTTTTTCAATATGATACTGAAGTCAAAAAAAATGAAAAAGAAAGTATCTTGGTACATTTGTATAAGAACAAAGGAGATAAACATAATTGTGTTAATTACAGATGAATTAAATTGATGAGTCATACCATGAAATTATGAGAGTGAGTAATAGAAAAAAGAATAAGACGAGAGACTAACTTCTCGAAGAATCAATTTGGATTCATGCCAGGGGGTCGACCATGGAAGCTATACATCTCTTGAGGAGACTTATTGACAACTACTGAGAAAGAAAACAAGATTTGCATATGCTGTTTATCGACCTTGAGAAGGCTTATGATAGAGTTCCAAGAGAGATCTTATGGTGAGTCTTAGAAAAGAAAGATGTAAATGTATCATACATCTACATAATCAAAGTTATGTATACAAATTCAATGGCAAGGGTGAGGACATATGGAGGATTAACACAAGAATTCTCTATCAAAGTTGGCTTACATCAAGGTTCAGCTTTAAGCCCTTATCTCTTTACCCTTATATTAGATAAGCTCACCGGACATATCCAACAAGCAATACCTTGGTGTTTATTATTTGCGGATGATATTATTTTGGTCGATGAGACGCGCGAGGGTGTACACGCAAAACTTGAATTTTGGCGAGTCACGTTAGTAAAGGAGGGTTTTAGGTTGAGCATGACAAAAACAGAGTATATGGAGCTTAAATTTAACAGTGCAAGAAGGACAGATGACGTCGTTATTAAGTTGGGTGATCAAGATATTTCCCCTAGTGAATGTTATAACTATCTTAGATCGATAGTTCAAAAATACGGAGGTATTGATAAAGATGTGACCCAAAGAATCCAAACGGATTAGTTGAAGTGGAGAGGCGTGTTAGAGATTTTGTGTGATCATAAAGTACCATTAAAACTTAAGGGCAAGTTCTACTGTACTACGATCAGACTAGCGATGCTCTATGGTTCTGAGTGTTGGGCAGTGAATTGTGTACATGAGCAAAAAATGGTAGTTGCGGAGATGAGAATGCTTAGGTGGATGTGTGGACACACGAGACTAGTTAGAATTAGGAATGAATGTATCAGGGATAAGACAGGAGTAACACCAATTGCATAGAAGATGCGAGAAGCTCGACTAAGATGGTTTGGACACGTGCAAAGGAGACCATTAGAGGCACCTGTTAGGCGTTGTGAGAGTCTAGTCATTAGGCATGTTAAACGAGGGAGGGGTAGACCAATAAAGACTTGGAATGAAACTATATGGAAAGACATGATGTACTTAGGCATTAGTGAGATTATGACACAAGATAGGTTACAATGGAGACAAAGGATCCATATAGCTGACCCCACTATAGTGGGATAAAGGCTTGAGTGTTGTTGTTGTTATGTATTTTCAATAAGATATCGAAGACAAAGATGATGTTGAACCAAGGGAGAAACATATCTTGATACTTTTGTATAAGAACAAATGAGATATACAAAATTGTGTCAATTACAAAGGAATTAAATTAATGTGTAATACCATGAAACTATGAGAACGAGTGATAAAGAGAAGAGTAAAATGAGATACTAGCATCTCAGAGAATTAGTTTGGATTTATGCCATGGTGGTCGACCATGAAAGCTATACACCTCTTAAGAAACTCGTTGACAACTATCGGGAAAAAAAGATTTGCATATGTTGTTTATCAATCCGAAGGCTTATGATAAGGTTCAGAGGTCTTAGAAAAGAATAGTGTAAATGTATCATAAATTGAGACAATCAAGATATGTATACAAATTCAATGACGAGGGTGAGAACATCTGAAAGATCATCACATGAATTCTCTATCTTTGTTGGCTTACATCATAGGTCAGCTTTAAGCCCTTTTCTATTTACCCTTGTCTTAGATGTGCTCACCGTACATATCCAACAATCAATACCTTGGTGTTCATTATTTGTTGATGATATTGCTTTGGTCGATGAGACGCGCAAGAGTGTAAACATGAAACTTGAATCTTGGCAAGCCACTTCAAAAAGAAATGGTTTTAGGTTGAGCATGAAAAAAATGGAGTATATGAAGCTTAAATTTAATAGTTCAAGAAGGGCAGATGTCTCCGATGACCAAGATATTTTCTGCAATGAGTGCTTTAAGTATATGAGATTGATAGTTCAAAAGGATGGAGGTGTAGATAAAGATGTGATACACTAAGTAGGCTGGTTGAAGTGGAGAGATGTGTTTGGGATCTTATGTGATCATAAAGTACCATTAGAACTTAAAGGCAAGTTTTACTGCAATGTAATTAGACCAACAATGCTCTACGGTTTTGAATGTTTGACTGTGAATTATTTACACGAGCAAAAAATGAGAGTTGAGGAGATGAGAATGCTTTAGGTGGATGTGTGGGCACACGCGACTGAATAAAATTAGAAATGATTGTATTTGGGATAAGGCAGGAGTGACACCAATTGTAGAGAAGATGTGATTACAAAGGAGAACATAAGAGGCACTTATTAGGCGTTATGACATTTTAGCTACTAGGCATGTTAAACGGGGGAAGGGTAGACCAAAAAAGACATGGAATTGAAATTATAAGGAAAGACATGATGTATGTACAACCCGTATTCGCGGAGTGGGGTCCCTCCAGCAAGCGCGGGGCTAGCTATGCATTTTTAAGTTTTTTTGAGGGGTTTGACACTCTTGGTGGCCAATTTAGGCTTAACCTGCATAATATACTAGTAGGGGGGATGCAAAGTTTGTCTCCCCCCCGGCCCCTTTGAGGGGTCGCCCCGACCAGTACTCGCCTAGTCGCTGAGCCCGCCAAGCCGCCTCTTGCTTCTCGAGCCAGCTCGCCAGGCCGTCTCTTGCGTCTCGCCTAGTCGCCGAGCCCGCCGAGCCCGCCAAGCCGCCTCTTGCGTCTCGCGCTAGCTCGCCAGGACGCCTCTCGCATCTCGCAGGCCGCTTATTCGCCAGGCCGCCTCTCGCATCTCGCAGACCGCCTATTCGCCAGGTCGCCTCTCGCATCTCGCAGGCCGCCTATTCGCCAAGCCGCATCTCGCAGGCCGCCCATTCTCCAGGCCGCCTCTCGCATCTCACAGGCCTCCTATTCGCCAGGCCGCCTCTCGCATCTCACAGGCCGCCTATTCGCCAGGCCGCCTCTTGCGTCTCGCCCAGACCGCTTCTCGCCTAACCGCGTCTCACCTAGCCGCTTCTTGCCTAGCCGCAACTCGCCAACCTCGGTCTCGCCTAGCCTCTTCTCGCCTAGCCTCTTCTCGTCTAACTGCAGCTCGCCCAGACCGTGTCTCGCCTAGCCGCTTCTCGCCTAGCCGCAGCTCGCCAGCCTCGGTCTCGCCTAACCGCAGCTCGCCCAGGCCGCGTCTCGCCTAGCCGCTTCTCGCCAGTCTCGGTCTCGCCTAGCCGCTTCTCGCCTAACCGCAGCTCGCCCCGTCCGCGTCTCGCCTAGCCGCTTCTCGCCTAACCGCCTACTCGCCCGGCTTGGACTACTCGCCCGACTTGGACTTCTCGCCCGACTTGAGGGTCTGCCCCTGGTGGACTGCGATTAGCTGCTTAGAACATCGGGATTTTACTATTGGCAGGCCAACCCAGGGGGATTTCGGTAATTTTGGGGCGGCGGAGATTGGTTATTTGCAGGCCATTCCCAGAAAACTATAAATAGACCCTTAGGGGTGCCTTGGAGGGCATCACTTCTTCACTACTCTTCACCCTCTTCTTTTGTCCTCCAAGGCACCTAGCTCAGCATTGGCTAGGGAGGGGGAGATCTCAAAAGTCTTTCGGGTGTGAGGTGGGACCTCCACGCTAGAGCCGAGGGTCTGTTCCTAGCTTCTTCAAGTTTTTGGTTTCAATATTTTGGTGCGGTGAGCGTGGAGAGTGACCAGCACAGAAGATCTTGGGAGAGTGTCATGGCCGGAGATCTGGGAGATAGTGATGATCTCGACGAGCTCCCCAACCCATCACTCTTCGTAGGAAGGGAGGAATTCATGACATCCATCCAAGGCATCATGGAGATGCTGCGAAGTATTGCTCCTCGAGGTAACTGCTCCACTCCCACCCCTCAGGACTTAGCTCTCAGGAGTCTCGGCGAGACTGCTCGCAGGAGTCTCGACGAGCTGCCTCCCAGGGATCTAGGCGAGATGACCCCAACATGGGGAGAAGGAAGTGCACCAGGAAGAAGGCCCGGGAAGGAAAGGATGGGAGAGGGGGTCGAGCGAGACCTCACCGTTCGGGAATTGTTCCCCAGCCCGGCAAGTGCTAGCCTTCCAGACGAGCAGGTCGCGCAAGTAGAGGTTCCGAGACCACCACTCAGAGGGTCACCCTTCAGCAAGCTGATCATCTCAGCTCCCGTTCCCGAGGGGTTCAGAGAGCCTGACATGGCTTACTATACCGGGAAGGATGACCCCGTCCAGCACCTGCAGTGGTTTGAGGATGCCGTCTCCATCAGGCCGATGACGAATGCCTTCAAGTTTTGCCTCTTCGCGATCACGTTGAAGGACAAGGCAAGGGACTGGTTCCAGCAACTCCCACCGAGATCGATCTATGGGTTCGAGGACTTGAGCCGGAGCTTTCAGCTTTGCGTCTCCACCTCCAAGAAGAGGAAGAGGAGTTCTGAGTCCATCTTCCTGATAAGGCAGGGGGACGAGGAGTTGCTGGCCCATTACGTTGACAGGTTCCAAGAGGAGATCCTAGATATCCAGGAGATGCCGGGGTATTATCTCCAGATGGCGTTCACGGTGGGGTTGCACGAGGGGTTCTTCAAGATGAGCCTGACCCGAAAGGCCCCCTTTCCTTCGAGGAGTTGATGGAATGGGCAGCAGAGGAGATATCCATGGAGGCGGTCAATCCGACATTTGTCAAGAAGTTGGCAAGGCTAACAGAGGCAGAGTCGAAGGAGCAAGTCGGCTCGAGGCATCAGGAGGGGAGAAGGAGAGAGGAGCAGAGAACTCAGGGGTTCCAGGGACGGGAGGATCCAGATCCAGGTTGGAGGCAGCAGGGAGGACCTGCCCAGGGTCCAGGAAGGGCTCTCATCCAGGGCGGGGGAAACTTTCACGGGGGCCAAGGGAGGTTCAACTTCTAGAGGCAAGCCCCAAGACAGCTCCTAACCCCACCACAACAAGCCTTAGCGATAGGCGGAGGAGGAGGAGACAACGGTAGAGACCGACGAACCCGCTGAAGGAGGGGAGGAAGAGCATTGACATACTTTGACTTCCACCAGTTGGAGGGTCACGTCACGGCTACCTGCCCCGAGTTCCTAGATGTGAGGGGGCGAGAGGCCCTGCCCAGCAGCAGCCGCCGATGCAGGTTGAAGAGGTTCCACCCAGAATGGGGGGATGACATATGCGAGGTCCGGGTCGATGTCGTACCTTGAGGTGGTATAGCAGTGATCCACGGTGGAGTAGGGATCGAAGCCACTCGAAAGGCAAGCCTCCATGTGATGTACCGACGGAGCGTTGCTTCGACATCCCAAACCCCGCCCTAGGAGGAGAAGATCACCTTCCCGATGAAGGACATGCCAGATCATGAAGATCCGTTCTGCGATGCGCTGGTCATCCAGACGGCCATCGAGGGCTACACCGTCTCCCGGATCTTGATTGACAACGGGAGTTCCGTCAACGTCGTTTTCAAGAATGCGTTTGACGAGATGAAGGTGGAACCGAGGAGGGTGTTGACCTCGGACGGACCCCTATTCGGATTTTCAGGGGAGAGGAAGGAGGTCGAAGGTGGAGTAGGACTCCAAGTAAAATTTGGGGGGACTTCAAGGAACTGTCGGTTCGTCATTATTGACGCTCCAAGCAGCTACAACACCATCTTCGGAAGGCCCCTCATCAGCGTCTTCCGTTGTGTGTCGTCATCTTTCCACCAGTGCCTCAAGTTCAGCTCAGGAGGGATCCAAGTCAGAATCAAGGGAGACCCCAGGATGGCAAGGCAGTGCTACGTCACGGCCGTCAACACTATCTCTTGGTTGGACAAGGCGGAGGAGATGGAGAAGATCATAGAGAGCTTGAGCATGATGGAAGTGTCCGACGAGCGGGGAGCGGATAACGACCATCATTCCAAGGCCCCCTGAAGAAGTCTCGCCTTGGTGGAGTCTTTTCCTTTTTCTTATCTTGTAACAAGCTCTACCCCTGACCGGCTGAGTCAGGAGATCATGTAACCCAAACTTTTCCCCCGTTTGAGGATGTTGGATTTGGCAAAGTTTAAGTGACATACCTAGTTCCCAACCCCTGAGAGGATCTCCTCATTCCAGGCTCTCACTAGCTGGATGGGTCGAATGTGCCTCGGGGAGAGAAAGTCCTTTTTGCTCCAAGACGGTCCCGCTGTCCAGACTCTCACTAGCTGGCAGGGCCGGTTGACCTCTCATGGAGGCAGTCCTTTTTGCTCCGAGACGGTCCCGCTGTCCAGGCTCTCACTAGCTGGCAGGGTCAGTTGACCTCTCGTGGAGGCCAAGTCCTTTTTGCTCCGAAACGGTCCCGCTGTCCAGGCTCTCACTAGCTGGCAGGGCTGGTTGACCTCTCGTGGAGGCAGTCTTTTTTGCTCCGAGACGGTCCCGCTGTCCAGGCTCTCACTAGCTGGCAGGGACGGTTGACCTCTCGTGGAGGCCAAGTCTTTTTTGCTCCGAGACGGTTCCGCTGTCCAGGCTCTCACTAGCTGGCAGGGCCAGTTGACCTCTTGTGGAGGCAGTCCTTTTTTGTTCTGAGATGGTCCCGCTGTCCAGGCTCTCACTAACTGGCAGTGTCGGTTGACCTCTTGTGGAGGCCAAGTCCTTTTTACTCCGAGATGGTCCTACTGTCCAGGCTCTCACTAGCTGACAGGGCCGGTTGACCTCTCGTGGAGGCCAAGTCCTTTTGCTCCGAGACGGTCCCGCTGTCCAGGCTCTCACTAGCTGGTAGGGCCGGTTGACCTCTCGTGGAGGTCAAATCCTTTTGCTCCGAGACAGTCCCACTGTCCAGGCTCTCACTAGCTGGCAGGGCCGGTTGACCTCTCGTGGAAGCCAAGTCCTTTTTGCTTTGAGACGGTCCCGCTGTCCAGGCTCTCACTAGGTGGCAGGGCCTGTTGACCTCTCGTGTAGTCCAAGTCCTTTTTGCTCCGAGACGGTCCCGCTGTCCAGGTTCTCACTAGCTGGCAGGGCCGGTTGACCTCTCGTGGAGGCCAAGTCCTTTTTGCTTTGAGACGGTCCCGCTGTCCAGACTCTCACTAGCTGGCAGGGCCGGTTGACCTCTCGTGGAGGCCTAGTACTTTTTGCTCCGAGACGGTCTCACTGTCCAGGCTCTAACTATCTGGCAGGGCATGTTGACCTATCGTGGAGGCCAAGTCTTTTTTGCTCCGAGACGGTCCCGCTGACCAGGCTCTCACTAGCTGACAAGGCCGGTTGACCTCTCGTGGAGGCCAAGTCCTTTTTGCTCCGAGACGGTCCCGCTGTCCAGACTCTCACTAGTTGGTAGGGCCGGTTGACCTCTTGTGGATGTCAAGTCCTTTTTGCTCCGAGACGGTCCCGCTGTCCAGGCTCTCACTAGCTGACAGGGCCATTTGACCTCTCGTGGAGGCCGTCCTTTTTGCCCCGAGACGGTTCTGCTGTCCAGGCTCTCGCTAGCTGGCAGGGCTGGTTGACCTCTCGGGGAGGCCAAGTATTTTTCACCCGGAGGGGATCTCGTCACCCAGGCTCCCATTAGCTGGCATGACGGGTTGACCCCTCAGGGAGGTTAAGTGAATTCTTCTCGGAGAGGTTAAGTATCTTTTCAACCGCGCAAAAGAACTACTCAGCAAATACGTTGAGTTGGATTTATTTTTTCGAGCGTGGAACTCGCTCGAAAAGAGCGGGGATTGTGTACAACCCTGTATACGTGGAGTGGGGTCCATCCAGCAAGCGCGGGGCTAGCTATGCATTTTTAAGCTTTTTTGAGGGGTTTGGCACTCTTGGTGATCAATTTAGGCTTAACCTGCATAATATACTAATAGGGGGGATGAAAAAATTTTCTCCCCCCCGGCCCCTTTGAGGGGTCGCCCCGGCCAGTACTCGCCTAGTCGTCGAGCCCGTCAAGCCGCCTCTTGCGTCTCGAGCCAGCTCGCCAGGCCGTCTCTTGCGTCTCGCCTAGTCGCCGAGCCGCAAAGCCACCTCTTGCGTCTCGCGCCAGCTCTCCAGGCCGCCTCTCGCATCTTGCAGGGCGCCTCTCGCATCTCGCAGGCCGCCTATTCGCCAGGCCGCCTCTCGCATCTCGCAGGCCTCCTATTCGCCAGGCTGCCTCTCGCATCTCGCAGGACGCCTATTCGCCAGGCCGCCTCTCGCGTCTCGCCCAGACCGCTTCTCTCCTAACCGCAGCTCACCCAGGTCGCGTCTCGCCTAGCCGCTTCTCGCCTAGCCGCAACTCGCCAGCCTCGGTCTCGCCTAGCCCGCTTCTCGCCTAACCGCAGCTTGCCCAGGCCGCGTCTCGCCTAGCCGCTTCTCGCCTAGCCGCAGCTCGCCAGCCTCGGTCTCTCCTAACCGCAGATCGCCCAGGCCGCGTCTCTCCTAGCCGCTTCTCACCTAGCCGCAGCTCGCCAGCCTCGGTCTCGCCTAGCCACAGCTCGCCCTGGCCGCGTCTCGCCTAGCCGCTTCTCGCCTAACCGCCTACTCGCCCGGCTTGGACTACTCGCCCGACTTGGACTTCTCACCCGGCTTGAGGGTCTGCCCCTGGTGGACTGTGATTAGCTGCTTAGAACAACGGGATTTGGCTGTTGGCAGGCCAACCCGGGGGCATTTCGGTAATTTTGGGGCGGCAGAGATTGGTTATTTGCAGGCCATTCTCAGAAAACTATATATAGACCCTTAGGGGTGCCTTGGAGGGCATCACTTCTTCACTACTCTTCACCCTCTTCTTTTGTCCTCCAAGGCACCTAGCTCAGCATTGGCTAGGGAGGGGGAGATCTCAAAGGTCTTTCGGGTGTGAGGTGGGACCTCCACGCTAGAGTCGAGGGTCTGTTCCTAGCTTTTTGAGTCTTTGACCTGTGACGTTCTCCTGAGTGTAGTAGGTGTGAGGTCACCCCTTTCTTGGGACCCCAAACTCCACGAGAGACCAAGTTTTTGGTTTCAACAATGTACTTAGGAATTGGTGGGATTATGACTAAAGATTGGGTGCAATGACAACAAATGATCCATTTAGCCGACCCCACTGTGGTGGGATAAAAGCTTGAGTGTTATTGTTGTTATCTTCCTGATTCTGAGGATAAAAACATACTTGTTATTTTGATCATTTCTATTTAAAAACTGTGAAAATTGACTTGAAATAAAATGGCAGTACATGTAAAAAAGATATTGTGCACTTACTACTCTAAAAATATCAATATTATTATGGACTCACGATATGTTAGGTAAGTTAGCAATGTTTGAAAATTTTTTTCATATGAGAGTTAATAATTTTTAATTCTTGTAAATGCCTTTCTTGTTTCTCAGCCCATTACTTCTTCCTGAAGTTGTCATTGGCTAGCATTTCAAAAATTTCAGCATTCAAGAGAATGATAAATTTATTTTTCATATATCTCAGAGTGGTCTGGAGAAAAATATATTTGGAAATTACTTGGTGTCATTACCTCCAGCAGAGGCCCGTGCTACTCCTCTGGCTTTTGCTTCAGATCCTCTTATTAACATATCTGCTGCCGAAGATAGAGAGAAGAGCAGTGTCAATTCATTTGATTCTGTCAAAGAAAAAGTTGCAAATGCGTCTTCAGGTGGATCAGTATCTTTGAAGCATCCTGAAATAGATATTGTGGAAATAGAAGGCCCTAGCTCCGTAGAAAATCTGTTCATGTCCGATCATGATCCCAATTTTCTGAGTAACAAGAATTCGAGAACTGTAAGCTATAGATTCTGGATTATTGTTTTCTGAAGCATTTGTTTTAGCCATATAATTTATTTCTCCATAAAATAAACTTTTCTAATTTTTTCTATTCCCTGAGGTAGCTAATCTATTTCTTGTGCTTGAACATTATTCAGCCTGGTGCTGCCACTCGAAAGGGAAGTTACCAGGTTGATCGGCAGAGCTATGAAGCCTCATATTATGCTGATGATGAAGATGGGACACATAGAAAGTATACCCGAAGGGGTAATTTAGTACACAGCTTATATTTATAATATTGATGTTGTTTTTGTTTTTATGTTGAACTCTTAGGCTCCGCTTGGCACGGTGGTGGCGGTCATGAATATGGGGGCTAAATTGTCATTCATTAACGCCCACCTAAGCAACTTCATCCACTTTTATGTTCAAACGGATGATGTTTGTTAGGTGATCCTTAACGAATGACGGTTTAACCCATATGTTTACGACCGCCACCACCGTGCCAAGCGGAGCCTTAGTTTGATTACAAGTTGGCTGAATGCGAAAATTTTATTGTTCCTAGCAGTAGGCACAAAAATGAATTTGTGTGCTTTTCATTTGTGATGAGTCTTACTGATTTAGGATAAAGTGAAGGCCGTGATTATAAAGTAACGGGACTCTAATGTAAGGATGTGAATGTGGCAATGTGTGAGGTTCTAGGATAATGCAATGATTATACAAAAGAAATTCCATACGTGCAATTATATTAAATTTTTAAATTAAGTTAGGTTACACTACCATTCACGATCGATATTAGGCTTTAAAGACAATGAACAAGTTCTAATAAAAATTAAAGTCAAACAACTGTAATTAAATACTCAGTGAGTAAATTGTTCAAGTAGATTTGAGTAATTGAGCAAACCCAGTGAGTTAATTCATAAGCATTTGACTCAAAAGGAAAATAAACATCAAAATTTAGAACTTACAGGATTAGTCGAAGTCCGAGATGATGTTTGAGCGCTAATTTGAGGAGCAGGTAGTTGAGTTTGATGCAATCTTGCATTGAGGAGTTTCTGCTAGCAGTCCAGCTATAATGGTGAAACTCGGGGGCTATTGGAGGGCTGGAGTGTGACTATAGATGGCGGGTGAGAAGCTAGAGTGCCGGGAAGAGGTCAGAAGGTTGCTGGGTAGAGGGACGAGTGAGGAGTCTTCCCAATTTCACGGACCATTCCTTTTCAGAATGCTGGCGGTGCACGGTTGAGAGGGAGGGAGGGAGGGAGGGAGAGAGAGAGTGATAGAGAGAGAGTGAGTGAGAGTGTGAGTGAGGGAGGGAGGGAGAGTGAGAGAGAGTGAGAGAGAGAGTGAGTGAGGGAGGGAGGGAGTGAGTGAGAGAGATAGAGAGAGAGTGAGAGAGAGAGTGAGAGAGAGGACGGGAGGGAGGGAGGGAGGGAGGGAGGGAGAGTGAGAGAGAGGGAGAGAGGGAGAGAGAGAGTGAGAGATGTTGGATCGTGTGGCCAACCTTAGAGGGGATGGGGGTAAATACGATTTTATGCGTTAATTGAAAATTCAAAATATTTCGGTGCAGGAAAACCAGTTCTGGAAGCTACCATGGGGCGCTACTTTGTTAACGCGCAGCGGTAGGTCACAGACCTCGTTTTCCTGGGCAAATTTCTCCTTGGAGAAATACACCCCCTTCAGAGATCCACCGTAGAACAATCAGGATGTTATACGCAGGAGCAAAAACACAAATAATTTTATTCTATCAACAACAAAAAGTGTTTTACAATTACAAAGTTTGATCTCCGTGACACAGGTGATCAGAGGCGGTGAATAAAGAAACTCTTTTGGTTTTCTATACCGACCCACTACCCGGACCGGTTGGCTCTCTCCATTTCCCTCCAAGAAAGATCTTCGAGCCGTCTCTTCACCTTTAGGCAAGGAAGTGTCTTAGAGCCCCCGCTAGATCACCCGATCTAGACGTCCCTTCCCGAGGACGATTTCTCACGGAATCCTCCCCGGATTCCGGCGACCTTCACCGATCGATTTCCCTCACCACAAGCACGCAGAAACAAAAAAGGAAAACTAGAAAAAGGATTAAAGAAGAATTTAGGATTGAATCTCCCTCAAAAAGATTTCTCCGTTGAGCAATCTGTGACCGGTGTTAGCGATCTTCGTTTGGTTGCAACCGATCAACTCCACGTTGTCGTTGACGTCCTTGGCTCGCCGAAGATCTTCGTGTGCGAACGGGAGGGAGGCGGTTTTCTCTTACTTCGACAAAGACGGTGTTTCGGTGCTCTAGAGGCGACACACGAACCATAGGCTTGAGAATATGTGTCTCCTTGTCTCTGGAACGAAAAACGAAGCCTTTTATACATTTTTCGAAAATAGGCTACCGCCGGCAGTAGAACTAGAGTTCGGCGGTAGGTCTACGCGTTTGATGTTGACAACTGTCCTGCATATTTGGAAATAATATTCAAAAAGAATATTTTCCGCTTTTTCGTGCTAGCGCCGCGCGGTACCAAGCTATCGCTCGGCGGTAGCTCGTTACGCGTCGATGGAGCAGCTATCCTGCATATTTCGAAAGAATATTCAAAAAGAATGTTTTTCGTGCTAGTGTCGCGCGGTATCAAGCTATCGCTCGGCTTTAGCTCTTTCTCGACGCCTCCGACTCGACGCTCGTTGAGTGAGCTAGCGCTGCGTGGTATCAAGCTATTGCTCGGTGGTAGCTCTGTCTCGACGCCACCGTCTCGACGAGCGTTTAGTAAGCTAGCGCGAGCGGTAGAGCTAGCGCGACGCTGTAGCAACCCGAGCGCCATGTCAATTTAATTCAGGCTACCGCCCAACGGTAACGGCTACCATGTCGTGGTAGGTGCAGATGAGAGTTTCTCGCTTCGCTTGAACTTGTAAACCTGCACACCCTATTAAACACAAGATGTGATCAAATACAACATGGAAATTGATATTATCAAACTAAGGAAATGTGAACCGTCAGCTCCAACAAACTTTCCATTTTCATAATATCAAATCTCGTTAATGAGATATAATAATCGAGATGTATGATATAATGCAAATAAGAGATATGCCTTTGATAGTTAGGTTTCATGTTACTTATAACTCCTCTTACACACGCGCTCCCCCTATATACATGCTCTATACGCCCCCCTATCCACGTGCATACAGTTCAACGGGCCCCCCCTACATGTGATCTTCCCTAGCTCATGACTCATGATCATTCAATTCACCCCCTTTTGAGATTATCGAAAGGGGTGGGCTAGACCGAAAATCGACTACACACGTGTATGGGAACAAAAAAAAAAGAGTATTAAATAAGTGTGATAGAGATCAAACAATGCATGTTATAAAGTAATTCGAGAAGCAAACATAATATGGGTGACCAAACATCAATCAGAAATAAAATAAAATGTACGGGCCAAGCATGCGAGCAGAGTACATAGAAGCAAGTCATATGAGTTGTCGGAGTAAAAAGAATTGAGCAACACGGGTGAAACTAAGTACACAACGATTTGGAGTACAATACTAAGTGATTTATAGAATTAATACAGAGGAACAGTGTACACGTCAATAATAGAAATCGTGTACTATTAATTACGTGCTATAGACATACAATGCAGTTTCAGTCCAATTCTTATGCATGGAAGCGTTAGATAGAGCAATGACGTGTGAACGTGTAGCATCAAAAGAGAAAACTTCAAGTAGAAATGACCTTCATTACATGTTTTATCTCAATAATTCACTATGCTATCAGAAGAGAAATAAAGTGAAAAATCACGTCACGTTTCCATCTATGACATACTAAGACTAGAATAGGGGGCACTGAACTTAAGGTTCAGTCTTTGCATAAGATCAAAATGATTCTTTTGACCAAGGTGTTCATCCTCACAATGCTCATAATAACTTATCATGAGGAGTGAGTAGTGCTTGGGGGGTATCCTTGACATAAGATTTGATAGCATGCATAGTTTATTTTCATTTTTTTGTATTATCAGTATTATAACATTCATTTCAAGGACGCCGAATCAATCGAAATCTACCCATATAGATAGATGCTCTTTAACTTGTATACAAAAGACATGATCACTAAAGATTTTGCCCAAAGTTCTAACTTTTGTATAAGCACATATATATCGTGACATTGATTATTCAAATTATTTCTAACGTATTAGACACAATATTACGAGTTCTAACATGTACATGTAGTTTCTATATGAGTGCTCCGTCTAAGGATGTGTGAACAGTGTAAAGTCATTGTGCTACCTAAATCCTCACACATATCGTGAGGCATATTCAGCATACACTAGCATGTCTAGTCGCACTCAGTAGCTAAGCACCTATATATTTGACACATCATGACATAAGTAGACAATGGTCACATGGATTAACAATCCTAAATCAAACATTGTGCGTAATCATTGTGCTCTAGGTTCTAGCCAAGTGTGTCCTAAGAGTTAACAATCCACAGTTTTTTTTGGGTTTTATATTGTTTTTTTTTTAATTTTCTGATTTAACAAAAATAAACAACCATCACGTTTTATTGACTTTGTCTACGATGATCACGCGTTTATCCCCCATCACGTTCCTTTGGTTGTAGGCGAGTATGTTGAGCCGCACCACCACTACAGTTTGTTGTCGGAGATTTTTAGGTCGAGCCGTACTAGGAGAGTCGAGACGACCCGTAGACTTTATACTCCTCACCAGGCCACCCGTTTCCATGGCTTCTTGTGGAAGTTCTTGAACGATAAAATTAGGGTGGTGTTATCCCCACGGTTGCGTGGATTCATGTGTGGTTTCTTTCCTGTGGGGGTATCCCCGGTCATTCGTCTTGTCCACCTTTGCCTACCACATTGACCCTTCCTTTGATGTTTTCAAGCTGAATTTTCCTTTCCAATTTGAGGGGGAGAGTTGAGTTTAGTAATATTATTAATATTTATGTGTGAGTGAATTTAGTCCCACATTGTGAGTCAAGTTTTATGTATCATTGTATTTCCTATATATTTCCCCTTATGTGGAAGTATAAACTACTCAATAATTTCTTTTCTATTTTACTCTAGGTTCACCACATCCAAGAATTGTGAAGAAGTACATAAATCGTATCCTAATTCATGAGAAGAGGAATCATTACTGTATTCCTTTCATAGTTTAAATAGGTTACTCATGATCTAAAGCAATATACCCGAGAAATAGTTTTTTTATCTCTCGGCACCTTTCATGAACATAAGTCTAACTTTTACAAACTTTCCTTTACAGGCCCTTTTGGTCATAAATTTTTGAGAATGTTACTCCCTTTCTGGTCTACTGCACTACCGACGCTACCTGTGACTGCTCCTCCTCGCAAAGAGAGATCAAATTCCGATGATGCTCAAGAAGGACGTGCCCGCCAACAAAGGTCGTCGAGGATGGATCCAAGGAAAATTTTACTTGTAATGGCGATCATGTAAGTCCTCTTTATCCTCTGCAAATTTTTACTGAACTAAATAGTTTTTGGCTACTACTGTGATATTAACAAGCATTTGTGCAACTGAATCACCTCTTATGTTTAACCGTGAACAAATCGATAAGGATTCATTATTATGAGGAGATGTTTTGGATCAAAACAATGCAAACCTGAATAAAACTTAGCAAGATATAGAATAAAAATCAAGATAAGTGAAGTGGTACCATATTTAGGAGAAGAAAATCTGAGGAGGCTCCGACAAATAAAGTTCATGTAAAAGGACTTCGGCAAAGAAGAAACTAGAACGGAGAAAATCAACGCCTCTCCGCCAAGAATAATATAAGAGAGAAGTCTCCTGTGTAGAATGAACTATAACGAAGAATAAAGAAATACGACGAGGAAATCAGGAGAAAAAATTGGGAGGAGAATCTCTTCCTCGTTTAGTCAAGAACAGGCAAGTGGGAGAGAGGACAAGCAACAGGCTGAAGGAACGCGAGAATAAAAAAAGGCCCAATTTTCTACTTAAACCTTGTTGGTTTGAAAGGTTGCGGCGCGCCTTGGTCGTTCCTTGCACTTCTGGTGAGACGCGCGCCTCAGCCTGGCACCCTCAGCCACATTTGCCTAGCAAGGGCATGGTTCCTGAGGCTCGCTTTTAACAACATTAATTATTGGATCAAGCTAGCTCATAGAGCTTACTAATGTAACCAATTGGTCATTCTCAGTTTACTTGTAGATGCACGTGACTTGTTGAATTCATGCCAATACTATGATTAAAACTTTTTCTCTGGACACTATTAAATGTTCACAAAAGCAAAATTTTTTACTGCGTATTCAATATAACTTATCCCGTTAAACGTATAAAATAAAATGAATTGAAATTCAACTTTACAGACTGATAATCACATACTATGCGGGATTTTGCAATAAATGAATAGTGACTGTTGGAAAAGTCCATGTAAAGAAGCTCATGTTGGAGCCCATTTATTTTGTTCTTCTTTTCTCCTCTTTAGTCCCACATCATGTATGGGGATCTCTTCTGTCCTTCTCCCTCCTATAAATGTGAATTCATACCTTGTATTTGATTATTGAGAAAGTATATACAAGTTTGAGGTTTTCTACACATGATATCAGAGGGAATCGGTCTCTCCTTGCGGCTAGCATTCTGCTAACCGTTCGGTCTTCCCTTCTCGCGCAGGGCGCGGTCTGGTTGTGTCTAACGGACTGGCCTTCTCTTCTCGCGCAGGGCGCAGCTTGGTTTTACCCGCTTGCGGCTAGAAACCTCCTACCCGCCTCTCATCCCCTCCAATCCCGTGGCCTCCACTTTGTCTCCGTTCTCCTCTTTATAGGACTCCCTCTGACAGGTGGGGACTTCTCCCTACTCCCTCTTTCCGCGCTGTTTTCACCCTACCCGCTGCGATCTCCCTATCTGCGTGGTTTCCTCTCTACCCGCTGCAAATCTCCCTGTCTTACCCGCGCGGTTTCTCTCCCTGCTCTCTTGTTGCTGCACTGTGTCTTTCTTGCAAGACTTCTCTTTTGGTTCTCGCGAGCTCTCTAACCGTTGCGCGGCTTCTCACTGTCTTACCCGCGCAGTTTCTTTTCCTTTCTGCTCGCGCGGACTCTGTGGACTTCTTCTGGACTGCGACTTCTCTAACTGCTGCGAGCTTCGCATCTTAGTCGCGACATCTTCCCTTGCTACTGGTGCCCTCATCCTGACAGTGCGGACTTCTCGCGCGGCCTCTTCTTTGGATAGTCGATGCGGCTTCTCTAACCACTGCTGGCTCTGCATTTAGGTCGCGTCATCTCCTCTTGCCGCTGGTGTATTGTCACCAAGACCGTGCGGACTCCCCAGTTTTCTTCCTAGGCGACTTCTCCTTTCTACCCGCTCCGGTTCTTTGGTCGCGGCCTCTTCTGTGCTTGCCGCCGGACCATTGTCATCCTATCCGTGCGATTTCCCTGCAGAGACTACCCGCACGGTTTCTTTTCTGTCCTCCGATTCTTGTATCGCCGGTCTTGCCTACTAACCGCTTGGACATGGGGTCTTCTCTTGACTCTACCGGACATGCGGCTTCCTCTGCAGACCGCCCGACCCTTGCCCCTGAACTTCGGGATGAACTGCGGATTACGACTATCTCGTTAGTCGGGAAGAAGAACTTTGTGGAGTGGGTGCACTCGGTTCGCCGCGTTCTTCGGTCCAAAGGCTTCCTATATCACTTGACTCAGGCTGCTCCCGCTACTCTTACTGACGATTGGTTGCGCAATGACGGTCGCGTTCAGATCTGGCTCCTCAACTCCCTTGATGAGAACCGTATCGCATGGTCAATGAAACGGCCAAGGCGATGTGGGATGAACTTCATTCCCTATATTCTAGAAAAGATAGTCTACAACACTTGTATGACATCATCATTGTCCTTCAGACTCTTGATGTTGGCGGGGCCACCGACCTCACCTCCTTTGTTGCTCGGGCCAAAACTCTAGTTGA
Source organism: Platanthera zijinensis (assembly GCA_039513925.1). NCBI lineage: Eukaryota > Viridiplantae > Streptophyta > Magnoliopsida > Asparagales > Orchidaceae > Platanthera > Platanthera zijinensis. The sequence goes on along the minus strand of CM077085.1, from coordinate 179,294,571 downwards.
AGCATGAATTCAATATCAACCTCCTACGATGGATCTTGCTGCCCAACATGCTCAAAAAGAAGCCGTTAGCGTGGCCATGATGATGGCTCGTGTGCCACCGTATCTTCAGAGCGTTTAGGCTCAGATCCTCTCGTCAGCTGCTACTTCATCCCTTTTTGATGTGTGTTTCATGTTGCTCAAGGTCTCACCACCTCCTGATTGTTCTGGACCTCCGTCACCGGCTCTCCTTCAGCAAACTTCTGCGCCCTTACTGCCTCTCCCTCCTCTTGCTCGTGGGGGCGTTCAAGCTCTCGGGGCCGAGGCCGGGGAGCCCGACAACGACCAAAATGTTCCTTCTGCGGTAAGGACGGACACCTTGAGGCCACTTGCTATCGCAAGCATGGGCTTCCTCCTTGTCCACAAGCCGCTGTTGCTGCCAACGACTCATCTGTCACTCGTACTGACCTTGAAGAGGTCCGACTTCAGCTTTATCAACTTCATGGTCTGCTCAGTCGACCACTTGCCTCCATTGCCTCTGTTGCCTCCATCTCACATGAAGGTATCGCTTGTCTCTCCACTAGTCCGCACTGGATAGTGGATTCAGATGTCACTCATCACATCACCTCCTTGCGGCCACATCTGTACCTTGATTCTTCTTATCCCAAGTGTATCACAATGGTCAATGAGGATACTGTTACGGTTTCCGGCTCTGCTGATATTCCTCTCACTTCTTCTCCATCTCTACACTCGGTTCTTCATGTTTCGGGCTCTCCGTTTAATTTACTTTCTGTGGTCGCCTTACTACGGATTTAAATTGCTCTGTAACCTTTACATCTTCTTCGTTTCTAATACAGGATCGACAGACGCGGAATATCATTGGTAAGGGACGACTGCAGAACGGGCTCTACCATTTTGAAGACTCTCCTACCATACTCTCTTCCGTCTCCTCCGTCAATTGGCATTGGCGTCTTGGGCATTCCTCTTTACCAGTCCTCCAGAAGGCTCTATCAGATGTATTTCTTCCTCCTTTTCAGTGTAAATCTTGTATTTTCGGCAAGCAACCTCGTTCATCTTTTCCATCTCATTTTACTCGAAGCTTTGCTCCTTTTATTTTAGTACACTCCGATATTTGGGGACCGTACAAAATCACTAATATTTTTGGATATCGCTAGTTTCTAACTTTTATTGATGATTATTCTCGAATGACGTATCTGTATTTACTTTGTGATCGCTCCGAACTTCCCCGTGTCTTTCGGGCTTTCCTCCTTGAGACCCGCACACAATTCTCCACAAACGTCAAAACTATTCGCACGGATAATGCTCATGAATACACTAGCCACAAATTTGCGACCCAGTGTTCTGAATTTTGGGTCATTCACCAAACATTGTGTGTCTTTACCCCCAACAAATTGGAGTCGCCGAACGTCAAAATCGACAACTTCTCGATGTGACTCGCTCTCTCATGCTTCAAACGCAGGTTCTCAAATCTTATTGGAACTTTGCCCTTTCAACGGCTTGCTATCTGATTAACTATCTCTCTTCGCCCATACTCCACAATGCCACTTCATTCAACCTCATGTTCCCCTCAACTCCGACATTCTCTCTCATACCCCGCATCTTTGGGTGCACATGCTACGTTCACATTCTTGGTCCATCCATGGACAAGTTTGATCCTCGGGCGGCCAAACACATCTTTGTTGGCTATTCGCAGACTCAGAAAGGCTACGTATGTTACTCTCCGGCCACCCGCAAGGTTACTGTTTATGTTGATGTTACCTTTCGGGAGGATCATTCTTTCTTCTCTGCTCCAGATCCAACACCTCTACCACCACCCATCCTACGCCCTGTCATTCCCGTTACCACTCCACCATCAAAAATTCCTGACCATGTGAAAGTGAAGGGATAGATACTACTCTAGAGGGGGGGTGAATAGAGTTATCAAATTTTGCACTAGACAAAATCTTAATAGTCTACCCAACTCCCTTGCAGTGAAATGCGGAATGAAAAGATTATAGATAAGGAGATAACCCTAAAGCCTAACACAAGTGTTGTGCACAAACTCAAGCTAACTGTAATTACAGTTAAGGCTTGGAAAACCTAATCAGCAACTAGCAAACCTAGTTATATCTAATCACAGCCACAATGCAAGAATTAAATTAAGCAAGCCAGACGACACAAGGAATTTATAGTGGTTCCCCAAACAACTTGGGTACGTCCACTCTTCTACCAACAAGGTAGGAATCCACTACAGGTTTTTGATCAGGTGCCCTGCCACCACAAGATCTGCTTCAGGTAGATCTAGAAACCCTTTAGACTTTTGATCAGGTGTCTAAAAACCAACACAGGTTTTTGATCAGGTGCCCTGCCACCAAGGGATACTTTTGAAGGGAGTAATAACCCTGTACAGGAGGGGGAAAGAAGGTTAAAGAGTCTTCTCTATTTTACAATAGATTAGAGAAGCACAAAGACTTGCACTGAGCTAGAGAGCTCAAAAGAATCAAGGCTCCCCTTGGCTCAAAGAATGTCCAGGTGAAGTCTTGCTTCAGTGCAGAAACACTTCAGTAAGAACTGAAGGAAAAAACTACAAGAAGATATATAAAATATAAAATAGAAATCTTCTAGCAGCTATCTTCTTCTTCTTTTTCTTCAAAAGAACTCTGAGTCTGAACTTCCTGGAAGCAGGAGAACTCAGGTTGAAGAAGAGCAGAAGAGCTGAAGACTTCTCAGTTGAATGAAGATTGCTGAGAGCAGTTAAACTTGGTCTTGATGAAAGCTTGAATGCTAATTGAATAACTCTTAGAATAACTGGTTAGCTAGCTGAAATCCTTCTCCAAAGGATTCCTTTTATAGCAGCAACAAGCAACGGCTCTTTTCAATTTGAACTGTTTGTCTTCTTCTGAAACTTGAAACCTGAGCTGCAAATATCACAAAGACAAACAAACTCTGCAGCAGAATATTTTATAAAAGGGATAAACCTTTTTCAAGGAAGTTGCAGGAAGCAATCTGATAATACAGGTACTAAATAAAATCACATCAGAGACAAACTCTTTATAGCAGAAGGAAGACTTTTCAGTCTAACGGCTATAAAGGACTGACAGCAGATAAAGTAAAATACACTGTCAACTAATAAGACAAACAACTTTATCTAAAAAGATTTGACTCAGGTAAAAGGGACAGATATTGCCTGGAAATATTATCATAAAACAACTAAAATAAAATGCCAGATAATGTATTAATTTATTAAATAGAATAAATAAATACAAAATAAAAAGGCAAATAGAAAACGTCGAACGACCCTCGGAGATCGTCGACCGAAGAACGGAGATCGTCGAACTATCGGACAGATAGTCGAACGATCCAGATAGTCGAACTATCAAAGGAGATAGTCGAACTATCACAACAGATAGTCGAACTATCAGAAGATAGTGAGCTATCAGATAGTCGACCTATCAACAGATAGTCGAACTATCAAAGCAAAACCGATAGTCGACCTGTCAACAGATAGTCGAACTATTAACGCAGAACAGATAGTCAAACTATCAACAGATAGTCGAACTATCAAAGAACGACAGATAGTCGAATTATCAACAGATAGTCGAGCTATCAGATAGTTGAACTATCAAAGCAGATAGTCGAACTACCAAGGGAAAACAGATAGTCGACCTATCAACAGATAGTCGAACTATCAGAACAAAGCAGATAGTCGACCTATCAAACAGATAGTCGAGCTATCAAACAACGCAGATAGTCGAACTATCAACAGATAGTCGAACTATCCTCGCAGACAGAACGTCGAGCAACTGATAGACGATAGTCGAACAGTTAGTCGACGATAGTCGAGCGGCGTTCGACCATAGTCGAACGAACAAACTTAACCAAATTCTTATCTGGATAAGCAGGGAACTCTCCAGCTAGACAACTAACCTTGACCATAGATAATTCATGGGTCAAGAGACTAAGAAGACAAGACTAAACTCAAATCAAACTAGGGTACCAACAATCTCCCCCTATTTGAGTTAAGTCTCTCAAAAATTAAAACACAGAGCTAGCTATAGAACAATAAAAACAATACAGGAAATAGTTAAACAACTAACTGGCAATTAACAATCAGTCAGATATATAAAACAGTCAATCAAAATTAAGGATCTACAGAATCAGGTTTGGGATCAGAAGAACTAGGAACAAAAGATACTTTCCTCAAGGGATCTATGGCTTCTTTCTTAGACATCTTCAGATCTTGTACACCAATAATTTTTATTTCTGATGCCCTTGGAACGACTGCTTCTGGATGCTTTTCCATGTATTTAGAAGGGTCAAATACCTCAGGACTAACCTGGATTTTATCAAGTTCCTTCATTCTGAATTTTGACATTGTAGTAAATCCTGCACAATCTTTTCCTTCAGCCTTAGCTTTCTTTATCTGGGCTGAGCCAACAAGCTCTAGAAAACGAGCCATCCTGAAATCAGGATCTAACTCTTGACTTTCATACTTATTTTCAGATGAAGCATCAATTGGCTTCACAGCTTTAAACTTGGTAGACAGATCTAATAAACTTTCAGCTGGATCTTTTACTTCTTGAATAACAAGAGATGAAGGAGGAGCAATCTCTGCAAACTTCTTGCAGGACTTTTCTGAGAAAACAGTTCTTTTACTCTTTGAAGTGTCTTTAGCAGCAGGTGAAATTTTTCTCTTGGGTGAAGGAGGAGGTGAAAATGTTGGCTTTTGATAAACCACCTCCTTTACTTGCTCTTTTACCTCAGCAACATGTCTTTGATATCCAGAATATGATTTACCTTGATGGCTTTGAGAACTTCTCCTTGAAGGAGGCTGAGAAGGTGCAGACTTGTCAGAAGGGGCAGATGGATTTGCTGAAATATTGCCAGAAGCTCCTGCACCGGGAGGTGGAGGAGGAGGACCTCTGGGAGTCCATCTGGGAGCAGGACTATCATACCTCTTTGATTTCTTCCTCTCCTTTTGCTGATTCTTTGAGAACCACATCCAGTGCTGGAACTCTTTGGATTTAGGATCAATCCCTTTCAGAATGTAGTAAGGGGTGTCATTATCGGGATTGGGAGGAGGAAGAGCTACACTTTTTCTTTTCCTCTTTGCAGCTTTCTTTTTCTTTGAATCCTCAGACAAATCTGAATCATCTTCATCCTCAGAATGAGATGAGGGAGGATGATCATACGGATCATAGGCTTCTGATACAGCCTTTTCCTTTTCTTTCAGAGCAGCCTTCTCTTTCTCTTCTTCCATGGCATCCTGTGCCAGGAGAGTATCCAAATCTAAACCAGGGGAATCATCCCATACTGTAGATTTTTCAGCTTGCCAAGCTTTTTCTTTCTCTTCCAAATCAGCCTTTACTCTTTGTTGCCAAGCAGCTTTTGCTTTCTCTTCTTCCAAACTCAGTTTTGGGGTGTCATCTTTATTTTCAACTTGGCTTCCAGGATCCAATTCTTGACGCTCAGGAACTGTCGAGGGGACCAGTTCAGATAGCATGCTTGCTGAGCAGGTTCAGCAGCCTCAGAAACTAGAGCAGGCTCTACAGCCTCAGATAACACTGCTTGCTCTACAACCATTTGGATATCAGGAGCTGATACAGATTCAGGCTCTTTGACAACAACTACTTCTTCCATTAAATCTGTAGGATTAGGAGTAAAATCTTGCTAAATGATATCTAGTCATCCCTTCCAGATATTCCCATACTAACTTATCAATTAAGTAATCTATAAATTGGGAAAAAGACATACCTTCTGGATTTTCTTCAGGATGACCTAACTCCCATAAATCATCTAGAAAGGAAGTGATTATTCCTTCTAGGAACAGGGCAACTAAGGGAGTTGAGGCTTCTTCCAGATAAACTTTTACAACAAATTCAGACAACATTATTGCATCAGATATTTTTTTTTCTTTGTCAGATGGAGGAGGAGCTGAAACTTCTGCTACTTTTTCTGATACTGCAAATTGAGCTGCTGGAGGGGAGGCTGGGAGCTGCTCAGAGACATCTTCATTGAACATCTCCCCCTGCCTGATTTCAGTGGGAACTGAAACCAGGCCCCTGGATGAAGAGGGCTCAGCAGAGTTGGAGAGAGTTTTGATGGCATCAGTCAAAGAAGCAATGGAAGAAGCAAGTGGAGCAATTGCCTCTTCAATCATGATTTTGATTGAAGGGGTAATTAACTCCACAATGCTGGAAATAAATTCTGGAGTTATTTCAAAAGGTGGAACTGCAGTGGATGGAGGAGCAGCAGAAATGGTTGATGTGGCAGGATGAATTGTGTTGAGGACTGGAGATCGAACTGGAGAGTTAACTGGAGAGTTAACTGGAGAATGATGTGGAGAAGGTGAGTGAGGAGGAGTTGGAATGGGAGAATGAACTGGAGAGGCAATATCAGACGCCAACAGATCAAAGCTGGGTTGAGAAGTCCCAGCAAGATCAGTTGGGTGAGAAGATGCAGGAGGAGAGCCAGAATGTCGTACTACAGTTGAAGTTGAAGGAACTTCAGCTGCAGTAGACGGCAACGCAGAAGAAGATGAAGGAAAAGATGAAGGAGCTGAGCCAACTTCTTGAGGGTGGGGAGCGACAGAGTCAGTCCTTGTGCTCTCAGATGCAGCTGGAGCAGCCCCTGCAGGAGCGGGCTTCAGGAATGTTCTCTTCCACTTTGAGAACAAGTTGGGATCCATCTTTTTGCTGGCATTAATGGTTGTAGCAGCTGAAATCAGCAGCTGGGGATATCTTTCCTTCAGAAAAATCCCAATAACCCTTCCTAGGGTAACTTCCTTCTTACTGTTCTTCTTCCTTATCAAATCAAACAGAACACCTGCCCAATTGATCCGTTTCTTGTTGACAATTGCACACATGAGTGCAAATTGTTGTCTTGTAATGTTATCGTGGGCAGAGTGTTTGCCTAGCAGCACCTTTCCGACAATCTCAGCAAGAAATTTAATCTTAAAAGGAAAATTTACCTTGAGCAGCTTTAAGGGAATGCCTTCTGCATGTCCCAGCTCAATCAACATCCTTCCAAACTCTGGAGCATCTTGCTCATATTCTTCTTCGCCATTAGTCAAACCAAATAAATCAGTCAAGACGGCGGGAGTCAAAACTACCTCTACTCCGCCAATAGATCCTGTCATTGAATCTTCAGTAGAAGATGAAGTAAATGCCCATTCCTTTATCTCTGGGATATTTAACTTGATCCTTGTAGACATTAGCCTTTCCAATCCTTGATCTTTGCATAGCTGGAGAATATCCACGATATCTGGTTCACAGCAACTGAATGCATCAAAATCCACGCTGAAACCTGCGTCAAACTTGACTACTGCGAGGAGCGCTGGAGAGATCGCCATCGATTTGCTGGAGAAGGCGCGAGAGGAACGGAGAAGACGAATCGGCAGAGAATCACAAGACACGGAGCAAGCGGGAAGACGGAATGCGAAAGGACGCTCTCCGTCGACGATATAAGCAAAGATCTTTTAACCTAGGTCGACTATCGGCTTTATATTAGACCGGAGATAGTCGATCTATTTAAAAGATACTGGACACGATGGTCGAACGGTCGTTCGACGATCGGTCCAGAAGCAGAGTAGTCGAGCAATCGTTCGACTATTTCTGGCTTCTCAAACAACAAGCTGTCGTCATCCAGAGATCGACGATGAGCTCGACTTGTTCGACGATGGTCGAACGCCGGTCGACGATCTTCAACCAGGCAAGCTTTCATCAACCATAGGTCGACGATGGGCTTGACCCGATCGACTATCTTCGAACGTCGTTCGACTATCTTCAAATAAGTTTCAACATTGGCAGATATAGTCACACTTAGTCTCTTCCATTGATCATGCCTAGTTGAACCAAAAAGAACAGATGTTTCTGTTCATCTAAAAGCTTGGTGAAAATATCACCTCTCTGAAACTCAGTGGATATGAACTCAAGACAAATCTTGTTCTTTTCCACACAATCTCTCAGGAAATGGTGCCGAATCTCAATGTGCTTCGTTCTAGAGTGGTGCACTGGATTTTGTGCAATTGAGATAGCACTGGTACTATCACACATGATTTTGGTGTTCTTGTGTGAGTAACCATAATCCACAAGCTGGTTTTGAATCCATAGGATATGTGAACAACAACTGGCAGCTGCTATATATTCAGCCTCTGCAGTTGAAGTTGAGACAGAAGCCTGCTTCTTACAGAACCAAGAGACCAATCTCTCTCCCAGGAACTGACAAGTTCCTGAGGTGCTCTTCCTGTCAACTCTGCAACCAGCATAATCAGAATCAGAATATCCAATCAATTCAAATTCTAACTCAGCTGGGTACCAAAGTCCTAGATTTGGACATCCCTTCAGGTATCTCAAGATTCTCTTTAGAAGAATCAGATGAGATTCCTTGGGGTTGACCTGGAATCTAGCACAAAGGCATGTAGCAAACATTATATCTGGCCTACTTGCAGTTAAATATAATAGGGAACCAACAATGACCCTATAATTCTTTTGATCAACTGGCTTGCCGTGATCATCAGAATCAATAACTACATTAGTAGCCATAGGTGTAGGCATTGCTGAAGCATCAGCCATCCCAAATTTCTTTACCAATTCCTTGACATATTTGGATTGGGAGATGAAGATACCATCAGCATCTTGCTTAACTTGGAGATCAAGAAAGTAAGACATCACACCCATACTACTCATCTCAAACTTAGAGTGCATCAGGTCAGAGAACCTTTTGCAAAGTTTGGGATCAGTGGAACCAAATATAATATCATCCACATACACTTGAACTAACAGGATTGTGTCCTTGTGGTGCTTGACGAAAAGGGTTCTATCAACTACTCTCCTAGTAAAGTTGTGCTCTAAAAGGAAACTAGCTAGAGTCTCATACCAGGCTCTGGGTGCTTGTTTTAGTCCATAAAGAGCTTTCTGCAACTTGAACACATGTGAGGGTTGAGTTGAAGAAACAAACCCTGGTGGTTGTTCAACAAACACCTCTTCCTTAAGCTCACCATTTAGGAATGCACTTTTGACATCCATCTGAAAGACCTTAAACTTCATGTAGGCTGCATAGGTCAAGAAGATCCTTATTGCTTCTAGCCTTGCAACAGGAGCAAAGGTTTGGTCATAATCTATACCTTCCTCCTGTCTGTAGCCCTGAGCTACAAGCCTAGCTTTATTCCTTACAATAATTCCATTTGCATCCAACTTGTTTCTATACACCCACTTGGTGCCTATGATCAGTTGGCATTTAGGTCTTGGAACCAAAGTCCAAACTTTACATCTCTCAAATTGATTGAGTTCCTCTTGCATAGCAATGATCCAGTGGGGATCTAGCTCAGCATCTTTAAAGGTGAGGGGCTCAACCTGTTAGAGGAAACAAGCGTGCATCACATCCTGTCTTAATTGGTGTTTTGTTTGAACACCAGCTGATATGTCTCCAATCACTTGAGATGTGGGGTGATCTCTAAGTATGACAATATCAGCAGGTGGGATGTGATCTTCAGCAACAGTTGGGATTAATTCCTCAGGAGGAATTTGATCTACTGTTGGTGGGACAACAACAGCTTCTGCAATGTCTTCATCACTGTCTGATTCAGTGATCTGAACAGTTGATAGTTGAAGAATCTCTTGAGTAGCATTAGATACCTGTAATGAACTAGAGGAAGGAGAATTTTCCTTCTCCTTGTAAAACATCTGAGACTCATCAAAAGATACATGCACAGATTCTTCAATTTTACAGGTTGATTTGTTATAAACCCTATAAGCTTTGCTTATTTGGGAATATCCAAGCATAATTCCCATTGAAGCTTTTGCTTCAAACTTTCTAAGGTATTCTTTATTGTTATTATGAATGTACACTACACAACCAAATACTCTAAAATAATTAATTTTAGGTTTCTTTCTTTTAAGCAACTCGTAAGGAGTTTTACACTTAAGCTTGTGTATCAGACTTCTATTCAAGACATAATTGGCTGTACTAACAGCTTCTGCCCAATAGGAGAGAGACATATTAGCATCTGCCAACAATGTACTAGCAGCTTCAATGAGTGTTCGATTTTTCCTTTCAACTACCCCATTTTGTTGGGGAGTTCTAGGAGCTGAGAAGCTATGTTTGATACCTTCTCTCTCACAGAATTCTTGCATGAGAAGAGAGTCAAACTCAGTACCATGATCACTTCTGATCAAGGCCACATGAGTAGAGTACTCAGTCTGCACACATAATAGAAAGTCTGTAAGGGTTTTGAAGTTATTAGCCTTAGTTCTCAAAAAGAAAACTCAACTGAACCTAGAGAAGTCATCTACAATTACTAAGGTGTAATACTTCCCTCCTAAACTCTGTACATTTATTGGGCCAAAAAGGTCCAAATGTAATAAGTACAAGATTCTAGGAGAATCACTTTTATTTACTGATTTAAAAGAATTCTTGGTTTGCTTGCCTAGCTGACAAGTCTTGCATAGGCTCTCCTTCTTGTAGGGGCAAGAAGGTAAACCTCTAACAAGGTTGTGTTTAGATAACCTAGATATATTTTTAAGGTTAACATGACTAAGCCTCTTATGCCACAAAGAATTATTATTAATTGTTACTTCATTAAATAAACAGATTTCAGAATGAGTTGAATTGAAATCTACTAAATAAATATTACCTAATCTAATGCCTACTAAAACAACATTATTATTTAAAATAATATTACAAGAAGAGTTAGAAAATGAAACCTTGTAGCCAGCATCACATAGCTGGCTGACTGAGATCAAATTGTGCTTCAGTCCAGTCACATATGCAACTCTCTTGAAAGTAACATCTCCAATTGTGATCCTGTCATAGCCTTCTGTCTGACCACAGCTTGAATCTCCAAAGATAACCTTTGGGTCGAGCTTAGCTTTGAAATTTGACAGATGATTTTTATTTCTTGTCATATGCTTGGAGCATCCACTATCCAAATACCACTTATTTTGAGTGATAGGATAGGCCTTCACCTGCAAGAAATTCATTTAGACATTGTGGACCCAGGTAACCTTGGGTCCCTTGTTTTTCACATAAGAAAAGCTAGAAATAAATGAAAATGCAGGCTGAGGGTGATAACCTAATGGGTGAGATCTCCTAGGTGGGATTCTCCATGCAGATGATGGGTCAACAAACCTAGGGTTTCTATTTTCATTTAGGTTTCTACGGGTTTGATGATGATTCTGAAAATCATATTGAGAACGTCGATCGACGTTCGACGATGGGTGCTCAGATCGTCGAGCTTCGTTCGACCATTGAGCTTCCGATCGTCGAGCAGCGTTCGACGCTCTTTGTATTTCCTTAAAAAATTGTTTTCTTTTCTCTTTCTTAGCTTTATTTAAAGTTTTATTAACTTGGTTTACTTGCTCAGTGTTCTTCATTCCACTAGCTGAAATGAAGTTCACTGGAGTTGAAAGATTATTTTTAAGAATAACTGGGGGTTCACTGGGAGAAGCTCCTAAGCCTAGTTTGTTATTGCCTGACCTAGTGTTAGTCATGCTGGTTATTTCTAATAACTTAAGACTTCTACCATTTAGAGATTCTTCTAACCTCTTAGATTTAGCTAACTCAATTTTAAGAAACTTAATTTCTTCACTATAATTAGTGAGATCTTCCTTTAACTTAATATTTTCAGTAGATATGATTTCTGATTCAGCTAGCCTATGTCTAAGTTCTTTAATCTCTTTTTCAGAACTAATTAAATCTAAGCATAAAGATTTAAAATCTAGTTTGAATTCTGCAGAAGTAAAGTCATAAGAAGATAATACCTCATCTTCTGTTGGCATTTCTTCCTCTGAATCTGAAATCTCTGCAGCTGAGTGATTGCTGCAGGCATCTATTGCCATCAGGCAAACTTCCTTTGCCTTCTTCTCTTCCTCATCCTCACTGGAGCTAGAGGAGGAAGATTCTTCATCAGAATCACTCCAGGTTTCAGCAATGAAACCTCTCTCCTTCTTCTTGTTCTTGTAGGAGGATGGCTTGGAGTGCTTCCTGTGCTGTTCCTTTTCTTTCCTCTTATCTTTGTTCTTCTCCTCTGGACAATCTGGTAAGATATGTCCAGGTTTCCTGCAAGCATAACAGATAATTTCTTTAGCAGGTGAACGGTCATACCTTGGTTTGTCTTCATAGCGTGAAGACTTCTTTCTGAATTCCTTTCTCCCCATCTTGAGAAACCTCTTGGCAAATAATGTCATTAGTTCCTCATTGGATTGGCTGCCTTCAGAAGCATCAGCAGCCTTAAGAGCTAGAGATTGCTCTTTTCTTGTTGGAGTAGGGGTCTTTGCTTCAGCTTCTGCTTCCCTTGTCTTCAGCACTTGCTCAAAAGACTTGAGCTTGCCGAGAAGGGCTTCAGTTGAAATCTCATTTGTGCTTCTGGCCTCCTTGATAGGCCAGATCCTTAGATCTCATGTGCTAGGGAAGCACATAAGAATCTTATCACTGACCTCTGTCAATGAAATGCCCTTGTCAAGGGTCCTCAGCTCATTGATGATTGAGCTGAGCCTTGTGTACATGGCTTCAACTGATTCAGCATCAGTTTTCTTGAAGTTCTCATATTGTGAGATAAGGTTGGACCTTCTGTCCTTCCTTTCATCAGCTGAACCAGCTACAATCTGGTTCAGTGTATCCCACATAGCTTTTGCTGAAGAGCAGTCAGCAACCTTCTGGAATACCTCATCAGACATTGTCTGAGCCAGAATGTTCATCGCCTTGGCATCTGCTATCTTTGCCTTCTTGTACTCATCATTGTAATCTGGAGGAGGCACTGCACTCATATCAGATGATGAGGCAGTAGCAGCAGCAGGTGCTCTTGGAGGTCCTGACAAAATAGAAGCAAAGATACTTTCATCAATAGAATTCATATATAATTTGATCCTTGCCTTCCAGATGCCAAACTTAGTTAAGTTGCATGCTGGAGGTCGGGTGCTAGAATAATCCTTGGACTGAGCCATGAGAGTGATAGTGAATATCTATAAACTTTGGTATCTATCAGGATCTTGTGACTTATGTGTTAGCCTATTCAGTCAGTCAACCTCCCTCTGATACCAATTGAAAGTGAAGGGATAGGTACTACTCTAGAGGGGGGGTGAATAGAGTTATCAAATTTTGCATTAGACAAAAACTTAATAGTCTACCCAACTCGCTTGAAGTGAAATGCGGAATGAAAAGATTATAGATAAGGAGATAACCCTAAAGCCTAACACAAGTGTTGTGCACAAACTCAAGCTAACTGTAATTACAGTTTAGGCTTGGAAAACCTAATCAGCAACTAGCAAACCTAGTTATATCTAATCACAGCCACAATGCAAGAATTAAATTAAGCAAGCCAGACGACACAAGGAATTTATAGTGGTTCCCCAAACAACTTGGGTACGTCCACTCTTCTAACAACAAGGTAGGAATCCACTACAGGTTTTTGATCAGGTGCCCTGCCACCACAAGATCTGCTTCAGCTAGATCTAGAAACCCTTTAGACTTTTGATCAGGTGTCTAAAAACCAACACAGGTTTTTGATCAGGTGCCCTGCCACCAAGGGATACTTTTGAAGGGAGTAATAACCCTGTACAGGAGGGGGGAAAGAAGGTTAAAGAGTCTTCTCTATTTTACAATAGATTGGAGAAGCACAAAGACTTGCACTGAGCTAGAGAGCTCAAAAGAATCAAGGCTCCCCCTGGCTCAAAGAATGTCCAGGTGAAGTCTTGCTTCAGTGCAGAAACACTTCAGTAAGAACTGAAGGAAAAAAACTACAAGAAGATATATAAAATATAAAATAGAAATCTTCTAGCAGCTATCTTCTTCTTCTTCTTCTTCAAAAGAACTCTGAGTCTGAACTTCCTGGAAGCAGGAGAACTCAGGTTGAAGAAGAGCAGAAGAGCTTAAGACTTCTCAGTTGAATGAAGATTGCTGAGAGCAGTTAAACTTGGTCTTGATGAAAGCTTGAATGCTAATTGAATAACTCTTAGAATAACTGGTTAGCTAGCTGAAATCCTTCTCCAAAGGATTCCTTTTATAGCAGCAACAAGCAACGGCTCTTTTCAATTTGAACTGTTTGTCTTCTTCTGAAACTTGAAACCTGGGCTGCAAATATCACAAAGACAAACAAACTCTGCAGCAGAATATTCTATAAAAGGGATTAACCTTTTTCAAGGAAGCTGCAGGAAGCAATCTGATAATACAGGTACTAAATAAAATCACATCAGAGACAAACTCTTTATAGCAGAAGGAAGACTTTTCAGTCTAACGGCTATAAAGGACTGACAACAGATAAAGTAAAATACACTGTCAACTAATAAGACAAACAACTTTATCAGAAAAGATTTGACTCAGGCAAAAGGGACAGATATTGCCTGGAAATATTATCATAAAACAACTGAAATAAAATGCCAGATAATGTATTAATTTATTAAATAGAATAAATAAATACAAAATAAAAAGGCAAATAGAAAACGTCGAACGACCCTCGGAGATCGTCGACCGAAGAACGGAGATCGTCGAACTATCGGACAGATAGTCGAACGATCCAGATAGTCGAACTATCAAAGGAGATAGTCGAGCTATCACAACAGATAGTCGAACTATCAGAAGATAGTCGAGCTATCAGATAGTCGACCTATCAACAGATAGTCGAACTATCAAAGCAAAACCGATAGTCGACCTGTCAACAGATAGTCGAACTATCAACGCAGAACAGATAGTCGAACTATCAACAGATAGTCGAACTATCAAAGAACGACAGATAGTCGAACTATCAACAGTTAGTCGAGCTATCAGATAGTTGAACTATCAAAGCAGATAGTCGAACTACCAAGGGAAAACAGATAGTCGACCTATCAACAGATAGTCGAACTATCAGAACAAAGCAGATAGTCGACCTATCAAACAGATAGTCGAGCTATCAAATAACGCAGATAGTCGAACTATCAACAGATAGTCGAACTATCCTCGCAGACAGAACGTCGAGCAACTGATAGACGATAGTCGAACAGTTAGTCGACGATAGTCGAGCGGCGTTCGACCATAGTCGAACGAACAAACTTACTTAACCAAATTCTTATCTGGATAAGCAGGGAACTCTCCAGCTAGACAACTAACCTTGACCATAGATAATTCATGGGTCAAGAGACTAAGAAGACAAGACTAAACTCAAATCAAACTAGGGTACCAACACCATGCTCCCCTTATTTCCAAGCCACCTGTTATACGTGTTTACACTCGTCGCCATCCTGGCTCCATTGCCCCGCTGCAGTCAGCTTCGACCTCTGACGCTCCGCGTCCTGCTGATCCAACACCAGAATCTACCGCTCATCCTATGACGAATTATGTATCCTTACATCGCCTCTCCCCATGA
This sequence comes from Platanthera zijinensis, assembly GCA_039513925.1. Lineage (NCBI taxonomy): Eukaryota > Viridiplantae > Streptophyta > Magnoliopsida > Asparagales > Orchidaceae > Platanthera > Platanthera zijinensis. The sequence continues at coordinate 179,279,258 of CM077085.1, read as the reverse complement.
CTTCAAACTTTTGCTACTTCATTAGCCTCGATTTCTGTACCTAACTTAGTGCAGGAGGCTCTCTAACATCCTAGCTGGCAGGAGGCCATAGAAGAAGAAATGACTGCTCTCTAGGCTAATCAGACCTGGAACCTGGTACCTGGTACCTCTACCTACCGGTCAGACACATGTTGGGTGTAAATGGGTCTTTGTCATCAAACATGCTCCCGATGAGACAATTGACCGTCTAAAGGCCTGCCTGGTGGCTCGTAGCTTCACCCAACAACACAGTCTCGATTATGAGGAAACATTCTCTCTAGTTGCAAAGCTCAACACCGTTCGTGTCCTCCTCTCCGTGGCTGTGCATCGCCAATGGCCCTTACATCAGCTGGACATAAAAAATGCGTTTTTGAACGGCGACCTCCAGTAAACAGTCTACATGCAACAACCTCCCGGGTTTGAGACCACGGGGGAGTCCCGAGTTTGTCATCTTAAGAAGTCAATCTATGACCTCAAACAATCTCTCGGGCATGGTTCGACAAGTTTAGTAAGGCATTCCGGGAAGTCGGCTTTACTCGGAGCTCAGCAGACTTCTCTCTGTTCACTCGTCATCAAGCAACGGGAACGATTCTTCTGTTAGTATATGTTGATGACATCTTAATCACTGGAGACGATTCAAAGGGAATTCAAGCGGTCAAACAACACCTTAGCTCCGTCTTTCAAACAAAATATCTGGGGCATCTTCGATACTTCCTTGATCTAGAGATCTCGAGACATCCAGATGGACTTGTCCTCTCCCAACGAAAGTACTGCCTGGATCTCCTTCACGATGCTGGCTACTCTGGATGCAAGCCCACTACTACTCCAATGGATGCAAATCATAAGCTGTGTGCACATGCTTCTTATACAAATCTTCTTCTCCAAAATCTGGAATACTATTGACGACTTGTTGGGAAATTGATCTACCTAACGGTCACAAGACCGGATATTTCCTTTGTTGTTGGGGTGGTCAGCCGGTTTATGCATGCACCCCGGATAACTCACCTTCAAGACGTTGAGCGCATTCTAAGATACCTTAAATCAGCTTCAGGTCAAGGGCTAGTATACAAAATCTTGTCCTCTACTCCAACGTTGGTTGCGTATTGTGATGCGGATTATGCTAGTTCTTTGGATGATCAGCGGTCAACCAGTGGTTTTTGTACCTATTTTGGAGGTCATCTTGTTACCTGGCGGAGTAAGAAACAAGTCGTGGTTGCTCGATCCTCAGCTGAAGCAGAATACCGATCGATGACATCAGTTGTCTCTGAGCTTACATGGCTTGAAAGTCTCCTTGCCGATCTAGGAATCAAACTTTCCTCACATGTCATCCTGTTATGTGACAGTCAAGCAGCTATACACAGAATCTGGTCTTCCATGAAAGAACAAAGCATATTGAAGTAGACTATCACTTTATTCAGGAGAAAGTCCAAATGAAGAAGATAGAATTGAAGCATGTTCCGGGGACTGAACAAGTTGTTGATATCCTCACAAAGGCCCTACCAAGTTCCCTATTTTATCAGTTTCTGTCCAAGCTGGGTGCCTTCGACTTGTGCGCTCCAGCTTGCGGGGGAGTGTTGGAAAAACCCATGTAAAGAGACCCATGTTGGAACCCATTTATTTTGTTTTTCTTTTTTTCTCCTCTTTAGTCCCACATCATGTATAGGGATCTCTTCTCTCTTTATCCCTCCTATAAATGTGTATTCATACCTTGTATTTGATTATTGAGAAAATATATACAAGTTTGAGGTTTTCTCCACAATGACATTTTTATGTATCAGGCTTTGGACAGGACCGGAGTGTCCAGCAGGGTAAACCCATGAAAGCTACCAGATTCTTATTAACCTTAATGAACCGGAGAGTCATTGGGCCAGATATATTAACCGTTTGAGAAGAGTATGGTCGTTAAAGATTTCAAGTGGAAATGATTTTGAGCCTCTACCTCAAAATTTATGTTTTAAAACATAATGTCGGGTTGCTTTCTCAAGTAATATGCTTGTTAATTGTAACAGACTTTTAATCTTTTTTCATGTGTTACATAGCTTACACAAGACTGGTCAAATTTTAGAGTTTGACAATTGTCAGCGCTATCGAAGATTTGTGGTCCATTTTTTATCATATGGCATGACATTTATAAGCTCATATCGAATACCAAACTTAAAATTACTTATTTTCAAAATTTGCATGGCACAAGCTGTAACACTCTTAGTTTTGCAACATTTCAAAAGCCTAAATGGCACTTGTGATATGAAGCAAATAAAACAACATCAATTGGTACCATAAAAGATATGACTAAAACATACATCGAAAACAAAAGAGTAGAGCTATTGGTTAGAGAAATACTTCAAATTCTGAATTACTAAATCAACTAGAAAAGTAAGTGTGAACATGATAGAAACTACTAGGAAGAAGGAGAAACTAGAGAGGAAAAGTAGGGAGAAAACTAGAGTTTGAGGGAAGAAGGGGGAAATACCTTAGGGTTATTTTGCATACCCCCAAATGAAGACATTCCCGGGTATAAATACCCGGGCCAAGGAGGGAGCCGCCCGGCCCCTCCACATAGGGCTGAACCGGTTGGTTCAGCCCTTGGCCGGCCGGTTCTACTGAGTGGGGGCTGAACTGGATGGTTCAGCCCCTTCGTCGCCTGTTGTCTCCTTGCACCTGCGAGCATAATAAAGCCCCGAGAAGCGGGCCGCGGTTGGGGGAGTAACATTCCCCTCCCCATCAAGACCCAGCTTGTCCTCAAGATGGAAATCTGGGTACAGCTTCTTGAAGTCCAACAGATCAACCCAAGAATTATGTGCTTCTGATAAGTGCTTTCACTTGACCAACAGCTCGGCCCGAAACTCGGTGCCCCGCTGCTTCCACCTGAGTAAGAGAACTGTCTCCGGCATTAGCCGAAGTTCGCCGGCCACGGTAGCTTCTGGCAAGAAAGGACTCGGTTAGGCACTGCCACCAACCTTCTTCTTAAGCAAAGAAACATGAAATGTCGGATGGATGCGTGAGCCCGCGGGGAGCTCCAACGTATAAGCGACGGGCCCCACCCTTTTGAGAACATGAAAGGGGTCATAATATCGAGGAGCCAGCTTCTGATTTGTGCGGCGAGCCACTGAGAGCTGTCTTTAAGATTGGAGCTTAAGGAAAACTTCATCGCCCATGAAAAATTCCCGCTCCTTGTTGTGCTTGTCCGCCTGGGTCTTCATGCGAGTTTGGGCAATGTGAAGATTCACCCGCAATGTCACTAAGGTGCGGTCGCGGTCACGGAGGGCCCGATCAACTGCTGGTAGCGCCGCACTGCCCGGCTCATAACTGCTGAGAGAAGGTGGTGGACGGCCGTAGACCACCTCAAATGGCGTCTTTTTGCTGGCAGAGTGATGAGCAGTGTTGTAGCAATACTCGGCCCAATGTAGCCAACTGGTCCAAGTCCGAGGCTCGTCCATGATGAAACACCTGAGGTATGTCTCCACGCTGCGATTAAGAACCTCCGTTTGGCCGTCGGTCTAGGGGTGATTTGCGGTGTTGTAGCTCAAGCAAGTCCCTTGAAGCCTGAAAATCTCTCGCCAGAATTGGATCACAAAAGTGGGATCACGATCAGAAATGATGGCGCGTCGGAGGTCGTGCAAGCGGACGACTTCCCGAGTAAAGAGTTCGGCGACCGACTCCGCCGTATAAGGGTGTCTGAGAGCGAGGAAGTAACCATACTTGGAGAGCTTGTCGACCACTACCAGAATGACCGACTTGCCCTGAAACTTGGGCAATCCATCAATAAAATCCATCGACACAGTATCCCAGATGTGTTGCGGAATAGCAAGTGGATGAAGCAACCCGGCATGTGTGGTGGTCTCGTACTTCTGGCGCTGACATGTCTCACACTGTCGGACAAACTGCTGCACATCCCGGCGCATCCCCGACCAAAAAACATTTGCTCGCGCCCGTTGGAGAGTACGGAGCACGTCTGCATGACCCCCTACTGGAGAGGAATGAAACTCGTGGAGCATAACTGTCTTCCATGCTGAGCCTGGAGGTATGATTACTCTACCATGGTAATGTAGTCGTCCACTCTGTAGATGATAACCTGGCGTCACGGTCTCCCCACGCTGGAGGGCCTCCACGAGGGCGCATAGAGAGGGAGTCCGCAAAACCTCCTCGTGTATGTCATCGAACGAGTCGAAGACGGGAGCCAAAATCTGAGTGAGCGCACCATCAGGTAGGCTGGACAAAGCGTCCGCCACCACATTCTCCTTGCTCTGGCGGTAAACGATCTCATAATCGTAGCCCAAAAGTTTAGTGGCCCACTTTTGCTGAAAAGGAGAGGAGACGCGCTGATCCAACAAATGCTTCAGACTCTGATGATCCGTACGAATCTTGAAGTGCCGCCCAAAAAGATATGGCCGCCAAAGACCCACTGCCTGAACCACTACTAACAACTCTTTTTCATACGTGGACAGTCCCAACGTCTTAGGCGCCAACGTCTTACTATAAAAAGCTAGTGGCCGACCCTCCTGCATCAGAACTGTACCTTGACCCACACCTGAGGCGTCTGTCTCCACCACGAACTCTTTTGTGAAATCCGGAAGGGCTAACACAGGGGTAGTCGTCACCGCCTGTTTGAGCGCCTGAAAAGCCGCCTCGGCATCATCCTGCCACTAGAAGGCATCATTCTGCAGCAGCTAGGTCAGCGGCCGAGCAATCTTCCCATAATCCCGCACAAACCGTCGGTAGTAGCCGGTGAGGCCCAAGAACCCCCGAAGAGCCCGAACAGTCTGGGTTCGCGACCAAGTAACCATGCTGTGAATCTTCCGAGGGTCAGCTCTGACCCCTTCAGCCGACACTAAATGACTCAAGTACTCGACCTCCTTTTGCCCAAAAGAATACTTGGAGCGCTTAGCATAGAGCTGGTGCTTGCGTAGAAGAGAGAAGACATGTTCAACATGGCATAAATGATCTGCCCAATTAGCACTGTATATCAAGATGTCATCAAAGAAAATTAGCACAAAAAGGCGAAGTAGCGGGCGAAAGATCTCGTTCATATTGGCTTGGAAGGTGGACGGCCCGCCAGTCAGCCCGTTGGCCATCACTAGAAACTCGTAGTGGCCGTCGTGGGTTCTGAAAGCCGTCTTATGGACGTCCTCTTCCCGCATAAGGATCTGGTAGTAGCCCGATCGCAGGTCAAGCTTGGTAAATAGAGTCGCTCCATGTAGCTCATCCAAGAGCTCTTCCACCAATGGAATAGGAAACTTGTCCTTCAAGGTAATCCCATTCAAAGCCCGGTAGTCAACACAAAATCGCCACGAGCCATCCTTTTTTTTTGACAAGAATAATCGGTGCCGAAAAGGAGCTCGTGCTGGGTCGGATGATCCCGGCGTCGAGCATCTCCTGAACGCTGCGTTCGATCTCTGCCTTCTGCATGTGTGGATACCGATAAGGCCGGATATTGGTAGGCTCTGCTCCGGCCTTGAGGACGATCTGGTGATCCCGAAACCACGATGGCAGTAGTGTACGTGGCTCCTGAAAGACGTCTGCATACTGCTCGACCAAAGGCTGCAACTGTATCGGTACCTCAGACGACCCAGCCTCGTCGGACCGCACGCCCAAAACGACTGCCATCAAACTCCCGGCCTCTCCAAGCTGCTGCATGCTCCGAAGAGAAATTTCCTTTACTGGCGAGGCTGTAAGACCCTTCAAACAGAACTGGCGGCCCCGCTGCAGAAACTCCATCGTCATGAGCTCCCAATCAAAAGTGACCCGCTTCAGCTGCCGTAGCCACTGAACTCTGAGCACCATGTCTGATCCTCGTATAGATAGAAGGTATACATCCGTGCTCCCAACGTATCCCTGAATCCGCAACTCCACTCCCTTCATAACCCCTTCGCACTGCAGCTTGCTGCCGTCCGCCACCATAATTGGAATTCAGCTCCCCTGTTAATGTCATGTCTAACCCGCTGAGCAACGGCTGGGTGAATGAAATTATGGGTGCTCCCGCTGTCCACCAATATTGTCACTTTCTCCTGTCCAACCCGTCCGGCAACCCGCATCGTAAGGGGCAGATTGCACCCTTCCATGGCCTGTATGGAAACTCCAAATTCCGTCACATCCACATCCTCCAATAGCGCCTCCTCGACTGCCACCTCGAGCGAAGACTCGTCCGTCACATCCTCATGCAACATGAAAACCTGGAGCTTCTGGCACTTGTGCCCGGGCACAAACTTCTCGTCGCAGTTGAAGCAGAGGCCCTGCTCCTTGCGGGCCTGGAGCTCGGCCCATGACAAACGAGTCACTGTCGGCTTAGTAACCGCTTGCTCCCTCCTGGCTATGGTGGGCCCGACAAGAGGCTTACCCGTGGTCCTGGATCGCTGCCGGTTCAGTCGCTCCTCCTGAATGTGTGCTAGGGTGATAACGTGATTCAAGCTCCTTGGCATATAAGCATGAACCTCATCCCGCAGTTGCTCCTTCAAGCCGGACACAAAACAACTCAGCAGTGTCTTCTCTTCCCAGCGTACCCGGTTGGTTAACCTCTCGAACTCCGTCCGGTACTCAGTCACTGTCCCCTTCTGTCTTAACTTCTGCAGCAGCTCCAAAAAGTCCTCATATTCCATCGGCCCGAATCTGGCCGTGAATCCCTCCACAAAATCCGCCCACGGCACGTAGTCTCTACCTCTCAGGAACCACTGAGTCCACAGGAACGTGTCGTACTCCAAATGGAACGACGCTAGTTGCACCCATTGCCCCTCCGGGACCTCCTGGTAGCTGAAGAACAACTCCATCTTGTGAACCCACTCCAGCGCATCCCCCCCTTTGAACTTGGGAAAGTTCATGCGTGTTAACTTGGGTGGCATGTACGCACGTGGCCCAGCTTGCCCTTGCCAGCCTTGTCCTTGCCCAATCTGTCGCCCCACATGCCCGTCATGTCCTCCCGGGTAGCCCTGAGGTGGCTGACCCTGATGAGGAGCATGTTGCCCGGCCCACGGAACGTGGCCTCCAAATCCACCCGAAAAAAACGCCGCCTCGCGGGTGAGGGAGAAGCCCCGCTGCCGCTCCTGGAACTCCCACAGCAGTCCCCGGCCCTCCCTCCACCTGTAGCCATGGCTGCCGACTGCCGTCTGCTGGTCCTCCCACGCCGGAGCCGCCGCCAGGGTGCCTGGCCGGCCCAAACTCAGCGGGCCCCGCAAAATAGGGCCCGCCGCCTCCTGCTGCTGCTGGCGGCCACGCCGCTGCTCCCCCACGGTCGCCGGTGGCTCCCTATGGTCGGGCGAACTCGACGCCAGTGCTTCCTCCCAACCCCGCCGCTCCATTGCTCGTCGGCCCGGAAAAATTGGGGTCGATGCCCTCCGCTGCAGGCGACCACACCGCCCCTCCCCCGCCTTCGCCGGGGGTCCCCCATGGCCGGGAGAGGCCGATGCCACCGTTCTCGCCCAAGCCCGACATCCCTGTGCCTAGACGCCCCGGATCGGGTGTTCCGGAACCCTCGACGGACCGATCGGGCCTTCCGCCGATCGGTTCTTCCTCGTTTGTGCTTTTTCCTTTCAACAGCGCCTTAAGCTCCTCCATACGCACGTCTATGCGCTCCTCCAATCGTTGCGTAGTTGTGTGCATCTCTTGCTCGATCGCGCCTACTGAATCTAGCAATTCACCGTAGTTTTCCTCCAAGGTCTCCAAACGGTTGACCTCCTCTTGCGTGCAAGTGGTGACCATCGTCGGAGAATGACCGCCTCTGATACCAAATGATAGAAACTACTAGGAAGAAGGAGAAACTAGAGAGGAAAAGTAGGGAGAAAATAGGGTTTGAGGGAAGAAGGGGGAAATACCTTAGGGTTATTTTGCATGCCCCCAAATGAAGACATTCCCGGGTATAAATACCCGGGCCAAGGAGGGAGCCGGCCGGCCCCTCCACATAGGGCTGAACCGGTTGGTTCAGCCCTTGGCCGGCCGGTTCTACTGAGTGGGGGCTGAACCGGATGGTTCTACTGAGTGGGAGCTGAACCGGATGGTTCAGCCCCTTCGTCGCCTGTTGTCTCCTTGCACCTGCGAGCATAATAACGGCCCGAGAAGCGGGCCGCGGTTGGGGGCGTAACAGAACATATCTTAATACTAAAATAAAAACATGAAGTCAACCACAACTGAATTCTAAAGAAATGACAAAATCCAAAATTGCATAAACTCTTACATGTTGATTCTATGAAAAATTTCTAACATGTGTTGCTGTAATAGAAGAGTCTGAAAACAGGGTCACTGATAAGTAAGAAAAACTCTTCCTATCATTAAAATCATGACCCTATTTGATGCGGGACCGGAGTCCACCGGCCTCGCCACCTTGGCATCACCACCAAGGGGCCCACCTGGAGTCAGCACCAGGCGGCTTTATCAGGCCCGCGGGCCATACACCCCAACCAGCTCTCCGCCACGGCATCAGCACCGCGCGACAGGTTGTTGAGGCCAGGGCTCGATCCCCTGACCTCCTAGATAAGAGACTCTCACGCAACCTCTCATCACCAACTGATCCGCGGATCAGTTGGTGATGAGAGGTTGCGTGAGAGTCTCTTATCTAGGAGGTCAGGGGATCGAGCCCTGGCCTCAACAACCTGTCGCGCGGTGCTGATGCCGTGGCGGAGAGCTGGTTGGGGTGTATGGCCCGCGGGCCTGATAAAGCCGCCTGGTGCTGACTCCAGGTGGGCCCCTTGGTGGTGATGCCAAGGTGGCGAGGCCGGTGGACTCCGGTCCCGCATCATAAAAGTGCACCGGCCTCGCCACCTTGGCATCACCACCAAGGGGCCCACCTGGAGTCAGCACCAGGCGGCTTTATCAGGCCCGCGGGCCATACACCCCAACCAGCTCTCCGCCACGGCATCAGCACCGCGCGACAGGTTGTTGAGGCCAGGGCTCGATCCCCTGACCTCCTAGATAAGAGACTCTCACGCAACCTCTCATCACCAACTGATCCGGATCAGTTGGTGATGAGAGGTTGCGTGAGAGTCTCTTATCTAGGAGGTCAGGGGATCGAGCCCTGGCCTCAACAACCTGTCGCGCGGTGCTGATGCCGTGGCGGAGAGCTGGTTGGGGTGTATGGCCCGCGGGCCTGATAAAGCCGCCTGGTGCTGACTCCAGGTGGGCCCCTTGGTGGTGATGCCAAGGTGGCGAGGCCGGTGGACTCCGGTCCCGCATCATAAAAGTGCACTTTTATGATGCGGGACCGGAGTCCACCGGCCTCGCCACCTTGGCATCACCACCAAGGGGCCCACCTGGAGTCAGCACCAGGCGGCTTTATCAGGCCCGCGGGCCATACACCCCAACCAGCTCTCCGCCACGGCATCAGCACCGCGCGACAGGTTGTTGAGGCCAGGGCTCGATCCCCTGACCTCCTAGATAAGAGACTCTCACGCAACCTCTCATCACCAACTGATCCGGATCAGTTGGTGATGAGAGGTTGCGTGAGAGTCTCTTATCTAGGAGGTCAGGGGATCGAGCCCTGGCCTCAACAACCTGTCGCGCGGTGCTGATGCCGTGGCGGAGAGCTGGTTGGGGTGTATGGCCCGCGGGCCTGATAAAGCCGCCTGGTGCTGACTCCAGGTGGGCCCCTTGGTGGTGATGCCAAGGTGGCGAGGCCGGTGGACTCCGGTCCCGCATCATAAATCAGCTCTCTCCGGAGATCCGATCGGAGGCCAGCCTTGAATCGAGAGGCAGTGGCAATAGGCTCCTCCGAAATATCACTCCTAACGACTAGCTCGTCGAACCGAGCCATATACTCGGCTACGGAAAGCGTCCCCTGGCGTAAACTCTGCAGCTGATCAAGTAGCTGATCGCGGTAGTTGATGGGGGACCATCGAGCGCACTTCGGCGCAAGGCGGACCCCACCTTCGTATATTCGCGCCGACGGACTTGATCGAACCGGCGATCCGTTACCGTGGATGCGTCCGGCTCGTCGTTTAGATTCATTTTCATATATAGCACTTTGTATTTCGGACATTATTTTATTTAGTTTTGGGGACGGAACCGCCGGCCGATCATAGCCGTCGATTCCGGTTGCCCTAACTTGGCTTTCTTATAAATAGAATAGGAGGGCTGCAGGAATTCCTATTGCTGAAGTTAGGAGAAAATCATCTTCCTCGCTTCCGGTGATCATTCCGCGGTGCCGACGCCGTGGAGCCCCTTGGTGCCGACTCCTTGGGTAAGATTCCTATCTTTTCTTGTGTCCTTTTCCCCTACCTAGCAGCCCCTCCCCCTTCCTTTCCAGATCTGGCCGCCGGCCCCCTCTCCCCCATCAATCCCCTCCCGTCGGCCACCCTTGGCTCCTCCCTACAGCCGCCGCCCCTCCCTCTTTCCCCCTTGCAAGCCCCACACCGCCGGCCTCCAAGCCCCCCCCCCCCCCCCTACAGCCCCTTCCGCCGCCCCCTCTGCCCCCAACCTGCAGCCCCCGCATCAGCCCAGTTTCAGCCCAGCCGCAGCCCCCTCTCAGCCTCCCTGCACCCGCCGCCCAGATCTGGCCAGATCCGGCTAGATCCAGCCCGGTAGCCTCCAAATCCGCCATCGTCCCTTCTACTCACAGCCACCATCATTTCCCCACGTGGATCCACCTCTCCCCTTGCCCGATCTAGTCTCGCCACCACCCGGAAGTCCCTTTTAGCCTTCCGAAACTTCAGATCCTTATATAGTTCCTGCAGCCCTAATCTTTAATTCAGAATTTTGTACTTGTTGTTGGTGTGGATTTTTATTGTTGTTTGGTATAAAATATTGTGCACGTTGTGGACCTTTGATTAATGGAATTATAGCACGTTATATTTGCCTGTGAATCTCTTGCTTTGCAGGACGCTTAATTCGCCGTGCGCTTAAATTAGCCCTCCGTGCGGAGGAGCGCTATTGCCTAAATAGTTGAACTGAAATTGCCTCCCTTGTTTAGAATGAATGTTATGTTTAATATTTTGTCTTGCTGCTTAAATTGATTCATCGCCTGATCATTGTTATCTTGCATATAGTCATTGTTTAGGGTGAGTCTTTCCCCTTCACGTCACTAGCAGGCGTCTTAGGATTTCACTCCACAGCCTACCCTACATCAGTTGGTATCAGAGCCCAAGGTTGGGCCATTGTGCATGCTCCGTAGTGGTAGGACATTTAGAAACATGGTAGATCCGCCAGCCACCCACGAGCGAGCGGCCGGCTCGAATTCGAGCGCCGCCACCACGGATTTTGAGCGCCTTATCTTAGATCGCTTTGATGCCCTAGGCACCCAATTTGAGACCGTGCGCCACGACATCACTGCGGTGAATCGCCGCCTAGATCGGCTAGAGCACGCTAGGGAAGCTCCTTCCTTACATGACGATGAGATCGCAGATGACCCAGACGACTCTCCCCGGCGCGGCCAGCGAGTCAGAGATGACCCGCCTCCGGCAGACCGTTATCGTCGTGAGATCCCTGTGAGAGGCCCCACCCCGCCTGCGAGGCGGAACCCAGAGCCGGCACGTGACCGACCCCCGCCCCCGCGGGAAGATTACCGCATACCACGTCAGCCTGGCCCTAGGAACCGTATACCTCCACACGATCGTTATGACCAGCGTCGAGACGAATATTATCCACCGGGTCGACGCGAACGCGGACCCCCACCCGCTCGGCACGATTATGATCGCGACGACGATCCTGACGATTATCCTGACCCGCGGAGAGGCGACCGCACCTTTGATATTACCCGTAGGATTCGTCTTGATGCCCCGACCTTTGATGGCCGCCTAGACCCGAAGGTCTTTAGTGATTGGCTCCTAGACATGGATCACTACTTTGATTGGTACGATATGAGTGACGATCGATGTGTCCGGTTTGCCAAGATGAAGTTGGTCGGGCAAGCCAAGGTGTATTGGATTAGTGTGGAGCGAGCCTTAGAGCGTGATGGTTATTACCCCATCACCAGATGGGATGATATGAAGGAGAGGCTTAAGGATAAGTACCTCCCAGCCTCCTACCGCGATCAGCTACTTGATCAGCTGCAGAGTTTACGCCAGGGGACGCTTTCCGTAGCCGAGTATATGGCTCGGTTCGACGAGCTAGTCGTTAGGAGTGATATTTCGGAGGAGCCTATTGCCACTGCCTCTCGATTCAAGGCTGGCCTCCGATCGGATCTCCGGAGAGAGCTGATTCCCCATCGTCTGGAGACTGTAGACCAGATATTCCAGCTCGCCCTCGAGTACGAACAGTATCTTCGTACGTCTGGTACGAGGCAGTTCCCCACCCGGACGGAGTCATCGACGTTTAGGAAACCCGCTCCAGCCCAGACGGCTACAGCCGCCCTACCCTCACGGGTCACTACTGACTTGAAGGGCAAAGCTGTCGCTACTGAGGGCCAGAGGCCTGGGGGTATTCAGTGTTTTAGATGTTCGGGCAGAGGACACGTGGCGGCCCACTGCCCCACGAGGAGTCTGTTGATCGAGGATGAGGAGCACGGAGTAGAAGGAGAGGAAGAGGTTACTGAGGAGATCACCACCACCGTTGAGGAGGGATGGGAGAGCGACGCTGAGCGCTCATTAGAGGTGGGAGTGGTCAGACGCCTCCTACACACCCCCCGTACCGATGAGGACTGGCGCCGTACCACCATTTTCTACACGTATTTCCCGAGTGCAGGCGGACCCTGCAAGTTGGCTATTGATAGCGGGAGTTGCGTGAACATCGTGGCCCAAAAGGGTCTAGACCGTATGCAGGTGAAGGCGGAGCCCCACCCACATCCTTATCGTATCATCTGGGTTGATAAGACAGCTTTCCAGGTTACCCAGCGCTGCCTCGTTCCTATCACCATCGCATCCTTCGAGGACCAGGTTTGGTGCGATGTCATCCCTATGGACGTCGCCCACGTTCTGCTAGGCCGCCCTTGGCTATTTGATCGCGATGTCACGTGCTTCGGTCGATCGAACACGTGTGTCTTCTATGACAAGGGGCGGAAGATCACGTTAACTCCCACCCAGCTCAGAGAGAGGCCTAAGGGCCGGGTCGAGCCGTCCACTAGCACGATTGCCTCGAGACCCGTGCATATCCTTCGATGTGGTGAGTTCCTGAGAGACAGCACTGATGCTGGTATCATGTATGTGGTGGCCGCCACTATGGCTTCTGATGGCCCCACATCTGAGGCTCCTCCTGCCGTGCGACCTTTACTTGATGCGTTTGCAGACATTATGCCAGAGGAGCTCCCTGACGAGTTACCCCCTTTGCGGGACATCCAGCATGCTATAGATTTAGTCCCGGGGGCCTCGCTCCCCAATCTGCCGCATTATCGTATGAACCCTGTTGAGCACGCTGAGCTCAAGAGGCAGGTTGATGAGCTTCTTCGGAAGCAGTTTATCCGGGAGAGCCTGAGTCCGTGTGCCGTACCCGCCCTTCTTACTCCTAAGAAGGACGGCAGCTGGCGTATGTGCATTGATAGTAGAGCTATCAACAAGATTACGGTGAAGTATCGTTTCCCGATTCCTCGTCTAGACGACCTACTAGATACGATGTCCGGAGCCCAGATCTTCTCGAAGATCGATCTCCGAAGCGGGTACCACCAGATTAGGGTTCGAGAGGGAGACGAGTGGAAGACGGCGTTTAAGACGAAGGACGGTCTGTATGAGTGGCTGGTCATGCCATTTGGGCTCTCGAACGCCCCGAGTACGTTTATGCGAGTCATGACCCAGGTCCTACGGCCCTACATGGGCAAATTCCTAGTCGTCTACTTCGATGACATTCTGATCTATAGCCACACCGAGCCAGACCACCTCGAGCACTTGAGGCTTCTGTTTGATGTCCTCCGAAAGGAGAAACTGTTTATCAACCTGAAGAAGTGCTCCTTCCTAGCCGAGTCTGTCCATTTTCTGGGATTTATTATCTCCGCCTCAGGCGTGTCAGTTGACCCTGAGAAGGTCCAGTCCATCCGCGAGTGGCCCATACCATCGACCATTCATGAGGCCCGTAGCTTCCACGGACTTGCGACCTTTTACCGGAGATTTGTTAGAGGTTTTAGCTCGATTATGGCCCCATTCACTAGTTGTCTGCGCAAGGGAGATTTTCAGTGGACCGCCGCGGCCACTCGAGCATTTGAGGAGATTAAGGACAAGCTGACGTCCGCCCCCGTTTTGCGACTCCCCGATTTTAGCAGGGCCTTCGAGGTCGCGTGTGACGCGTCGGGCGTAGGTATTGGAGGAGTGTTGAGTCAGGAGGGACACCCGGTTTCTTACTTTAGTGAGAAACTGAATGAAGCCAAGCAAAAATACTCGAATTACGACCGAGAATTTTATGCTATTGTCCAGTCGCTGCGATATTGGAGACACTACCTCCTTCCCCGGGAGTTCGTGCTGTATTCGGATCACCAGGCCCTACGCTATCTCGACTCTCAGAGGAAGCTGAGCCATCGCCATGCGAAGTGGGTAGAGTATTTACAGGATTTCCACTACGTTCTCAAACATCGCGCCGGTGTTGAGAACAAACCCGCCGACGCACTCAGTCGTCGAGTCTCTCTACTTCACACATTGAGGGCCCAGGTGGATGGTTTTGAGAGGGTGATTTTGGACTACCCCACTTGTCCAGATTTTGCTGAGATTTACACCGCGTTATCGAGGGACCCTCCAGATCCTGTTGAGGGGTTTCGGATCATTGATAGGTATTTGTTCCGGGGCTCCCGTTTGTGTGTGCCCAATACCTCATATCGTGATTATTTAGTTTGGGAACTACACGCTGGGGGTGCCGCCGGCCATTTCGGGCGAGATAAGTCGATTGCTATAGTAGAAGATCGTTTCTATTAGCCGAATTTGAAGAGAGATGTGACTCGTATCGTTCGACACTGCCGTGTGTGCCAAACGGCCAAAGGAACAAAGCAGAACACGGGTTTATACACTCCTTTACCCGTTCCCCATCGTCCTTGGGAGGACATTAGTATGGACTTCGTGTTGGGACTTCCGCGCACCCTGCGGAAGCATGATTCTATCTTTGTTGTGGTCGACCGGTTCTCTAAGATGGCGCACTTTATTGCGTGTAGTAAGACCGCCGATGCCCCCCGCGTCGCGGCCTTATTTATGAGCGAGGTCTTCAGATTACACGGTCTCCCAAAGTCCATTGTGTCCGATCGGGATGTGCGGTTCGTTAGTTACTTTTGGAAGACGTTGTGGCGGAAGACTGGGACCACGCTTAAGTTCTCTTCCGCATACCACCCTCAGACGGACGGTCAGACTGAGGTGGTAAATAGAAGTTTAGGTAACCTACTGAGGTGTCTAGTTGGTGAGCATGCGTCTAGCTGGGACTCCGTGCTCCCTATAGCTGAGTTTGCATACAATAGTTCCGTCAATAGGTCGACCGGTCTGAGTCCGTTTCAGGTAGTGTCGGGTTATGACCCGAGGAAGCCTATTGATCTATTACCAGTCCCGACTGAGTCACGTCCTAGTGAGTCTGCTGAGTCCTTCACACGTCATTTGCATGAGTTGCATGAGTCTATCAGGCGTAAAATCAATTTAAGCAACGAACATTACAAAGAACTGGCAGACAGACATAGACGGGAGAAACATTTTCTGGTTGGCGAACAGGTGATGGTGCGAGTTCGTGCGGAGCGGCTCCCTCAGGGGCCTGCTAAGAAACTGAGCGCCAGGCGAATTGGGCCCTACACTGTTTTGAGGCGAATCGGGTTGAATGCTTACGAGCTGGACATTCCTGCGAGCATGGGTATCCACCCTGTGTTCAATATTGAGGACCTGACACCTTACTTTCCACCCCATGAGTACCCCGATCCCTACCTTGGCGGCCCTCCCGAGCCTCTACCACCACCCCGTTCTCCCACCACCCAGTCTCCCCTTGACTCCCACTTCCCCAGGAGTTCCCCACCAGTGGCTTCACCTGTGGCACCACCACCATCACCGGACCACTTCTCCCGTGAGCTGAGGGTCGAGCAGATTACAGAGATCATTGCACATGAGTTCGTCCCTTCCACTGACGGACCCGTGTGCCGCTACTTGGTTCGCTGGCTTGGACATTCTTCATCCAACGATACTTGGGTTATTGCAGCTGAGCTTGATCGACTCGCCCCCGGGCTTCGACTACAGTACGACCATCTCCATTCATCGGAGATGAAGGCTTTTCAGTCGGGGGGAGTTGATGGGGGACCATCGAGCGCACTTCGGCGCAAGGCGGACCCCACCTTCGTATATTCGCGCCGACGGACTTGATCGAACCGGCGATCCGTTACCGTGGATGCGTCCGGCTCGTCGTTTAGATTCATTTTCATATATAGCACTTTGTATTTCGGACATTATTTTATTTAGTTTTGGGGACGGAACCGCCGGCCGATCATAGCCGTCGATTCCGGTTGCCCTAACTTGGCTTTCTTATAAATAGAATAGGAGGGCTGCAGGAATTCCTATTGCTGAAGTTAGGAGAAAATCATCTTCCTCGCTTCCGGTGATCATTCCGCGGTGCCGACGCCGTGGAGCCCCTTGGTGCCGACTCCTTGGGTAAGATTCCTATCTTTTCTTGTGTCCTTTTCCCCTACCTAGCATCCCCTCCCCCTTCCTTTCCAGATCTGGCCGCCGGCCCCCTCTCCCCCATCAATCCCCTCCCGCCGGCCACCCTTGGCTCCTCCCTACAGCCGCCGCCCCTCCCTCTTTCCCCCTTGCAAGCCCCACACCGCCGGCCTCCAAGCCCCCCCCCCCTACATCCCCTTCCGCCGCCCCCTCTGCCCCCAACCTGCAGCCCCCGCATCAGCCCAGTTTCAGCCCAGCCGCAGCCCCCTCTCAGCCTCCCTGCACCCGCCGCCCAGATCTGGCCAGATCCGGCTAGATCCAGCCCGGTAGCCTCCAAATCCGCCATCGTCCCTTCTACTCACAGCCACCATCATTTCCCCACGTGGATCCACCTCTCCCCTTGCCCGATCTAGTCTCGCCACCACCCGGAAGTCCCTTTTAGCCTTCCGAAACTTCAGATCCTTATATAGTTCCTGCAGCCCTAATCTTTAATTCAGAATTTTGTACTTGTTGTTGGTGTGGATTTTTATTGTTGTTTGGTATAAAATATTGTGCACGTTGTGGACCTTTGATTAATGGAATTATAGCACGTTATATTTGCCTGTGAATCTCTTGCTTTGCAGGACGCTTAATTCGCCGTGCGCTTAAATTAGCCCTCCGTGCGGAGGAGCGCTATTGCCTAAATAGTTGAACTGAAATTGCCTCCCTTGTTTAGAATGAATGTTATGTTTAATATTTTGTCTTGCTGCTTAAATTGATTCATCGCCTGATCATTGTTATCTTGCATATAGTCATTGTTTAGGGTGAGTCTTTCCCCTTCACGTCACTAGCAGGCGTCTTAGGATTTCACTCCACAGCCTACCCTACATCACTATTTAAGACAACGGTGGCTGTCCCGAACACAATTGTTTGAAACTACGGTCATTTACACAATTTTTTGAAACTACGGTCATTTACACATTGGTTGGAAACTGCGGTCATGAACGTTGTTGCGTTGTATACATAAACTGTATTTTCAGTATTGTCATGAACATGAAAGAAGTTTTAGTTGTTTGATGGCATAAAACTGTGGTTGTTGCAGTCAAAATTCTCAACATAAATAATAAAATGTTCAAACCGGAATATCAAGACATTGTTTGCTTCATATGACCCGATGTATATCCTAAGAGGTTGTCCTAACCCTTATGATTATCATTCACATCCCCAGCCTTCCATTAGTAGACTCGAGTTAATTCTCCCACAAAATCCCATGTTTTTCAGGAGCCTCATAGAGTTTGCTATCCTAAAATTGTGACTAATCATGACATGTCAACTGCTGACTTCCAAAAACTTGTGTTAGCTCATTTTGACTGCTGGGCCTCACATTTATCATATCAAATATTACTTAAAGCATATTAATGCTAGGTTGGATGTACCGTTATCTAAGAGGTTGAGTCACTCCCCACTTTCCACATCCCAATTCACCACAAAGAATCCACCTTTGGATACTGAGAATGAGTCCACTCCTGACACAAGTGTGCAAACTAAGAAATGTAACATTATGATTACCACTGATATTCATGAGAGCGAGATTATCATAGAATGTGTTATACCTATGCCTTGTCATATTGAAGATGAGACTCAAGAGAAATTTGTCTACCGGAATAGATTCCTTGAAACCTCTTCCAGTTATACCTAAGGGCCTACTCATCCCTAAGGATGCGGAGTTTAGTATTGTGCATGTAGGACCAATCTTTCAGACTCTTCAACGAACTCTTGATTTCATGAAATCCTATCCTATTACTCGTCGCATACAACAAAGTTTTATATATCTTACTGTTAAATAGGACCGATCATTTATAACTTGGTGGTATGGTACGTTTGAGGTGTGCGATTCAACCGATCCGGCTCTCGACTCCCAAAAGGTAACATGGTATCAGAGGAATAGGGTTTCTTTTTCTCCGTTCCCACCAATCCCGTCGGATTCCGCCTTCACCGATTACGTCGGATCCTGCTTTCGGCATCACTCCTGCTGTGACGATCGCCCTACTTGGTGCTCCAGCATTTCTGCTGCGCGTCTGCTACTTCCGCCAGCCTTTAGGTTGCATGTCTTATAGCGCCTTTTTCTAGCGATTCTTCCACCAGCGCGCTAGCGGGATTCTTCCCGCGCTTCAGCTGCAATTTCTCCAGCGTTTCTACTACCGTTTCTCCTGTGCCAAGCTAGTGTTTCTTTTGCCGGCCTCCGTGAGCCCCCTTCTCTTTTGCTACAACGGCTTGTTCAAATGGCCTCACCTCACATTTCGTATCTTTCGAAATCTGACATCATCCTTAATGAGACCAAATACAAAGAATGATCTTCCACGGTTTGAGTGCTTCGCTGATTGCAGCTTTGGGGTCATCTTGATGGCTCTACTCCGACTCCATCATCTGTCCCCGTTGATATTGCATTCTCTCCTTCCACCACCAGTAGGACTGATGCATCCTCTCCTTCTGCCACTAGTGGGACAGATTGGAAGAAATGGCATGATGATGATGCCCAATTCATTGTCGCTCTTTACCATTCTGTTGAGATATCCATTCTTATGGATGTATGTGATTTCCCTACTGCCAGGGAGATCTGGGATCATCTATGTATGCTCTATTTGCCTTCCATCCAGGCGCAGAAGTACTCCTTGGTGCAGATGCTTGTTTCTGCCCATCAGTACGACCACTCCGCTCAGACCTTTTTTGTGGAGCTCAGTGATTTTTGGGGCTAGGTTGATGAGATGTCTACCTCTGGTTGTTCCACTTGTGCTCGTTGAACCACCATTGCTGAGGAAAGGGATCACCTGCTCATGTTTGAGTTCCTCATGCGCCTTCGACCAAAGTTCGAGTCTGTACGTGCTCAGTTGATGCACCGGGTTGCTCCACCATCCCTGCGTGACTGTCTTACTGCTATTGTCGCTTAGGAGACCCACCTTCACTCGGAGGGCATGCACTCAGCCTCCTCGCCACACTCAGTTCTCGCTGCGCCTCAGTACGAATCCTCGGCACTTGATCCGCCGGTCTTGGTTTCTCCTCCTAGATTTAGTGTGCATGCTCCATATTACCCATCTTCAGTTGCTTCACCTAGTACCTTGCCATGTGCATCACCGGGATCCGGAACCTCCCATCGCCATGTTCCTCGCTGTCACTACTGTCACAACTTGGGACACATTCGTTCGGTGTATCGCAAATTACAGTGTTTCCTAAGCCAGCATGGCGCACCACATTGAGCTGCTTTTATCCTTCTAGCTTTACCTGACAACCCTACCTCTGTTCCTGATCAGATTATACAACTCTTTCTACAGCTCTCTCAGAGTCATGCCCTTTCGCCCTCGACGTCTGTTGTCAGTCGTGCCTCCATTTCACAAACCGACTCAGCGACTGTATTTGCCTCTGCAGGTATCACTAAGGATTCCTAGTTACTTGATTTTGGTGCATCCTTTCATATGACATTTGATTCCGCTCCCTTAAATTCCAGCCGGTCTACTTCTGACCTGCATATCATCATTATTGATGGCACCGCCTTGCCCGTTGCTAGCTATGGTACCCTACATACCACCCATTCTCACGTTTCCCATGTTGCATATATCCTTAAGCTTTATGTGAACCTTATATATGTTAGTCAGTTTGCTTCCTAGGGTTGTCTTGTTATTTTTGATGCGTTTTTGTGTCATATGTAGGATCGTCACACAGAGACACTCATTGGATCTGGATGTCGATGTAGCAGGGTTTATGTGCTCGACCATCTCCGATTTCCTTCATCCACTAAGCTATCAGCTTTCCCTGTTGCATCTCCCATCTATCTTTCGTCGGTCAACTTTCTGCAATGGCATCACCTTCTCAGCCATCCCAGTGGAGCTCGACTATCCTATCTTGCTTGTTAGAGTCTCTTAGGTTGTGTGTCTGTTGACCGCTCGCATTAATGTATGAGTTATAAGCTTGACAAACAACTACAACTCTCATATCGATCCAACGAGTCTCGATCATCTTTTCCTTTTGCGTTAGTTCATTTTAATGCATGGGATTCTACCCCTTTTATTTCAAAAGGTGGTCATCGTTATTGTGTTATTTTTGTTGATGATTTCTCTTATTATACATGAGTTTATATGATGCGTTCTCATACTGATTTCTTCGCATTTACGTTGACTTTGTCTCCATTGTGCGTACTTAGTTTTTCGCGTCTATCCGCACGTTTCACTCTGATTCAGGGGGAATACTTGTCATATGTCTTTCATATCTTTTTGCCTCTCATGCTACTCTACCTCAGCTCTCGTATCCTTGTGTTCATTCTCAGAATGGCAACGTGGAAGGGAAGCATCATCATATTATTGAGACGGCTCATACTCTCCTCATTGCGTCTCATATTCCTCCACACTTCTCGACTGATGTCATATCCACTCCTTTCTATCTTATCAATCTTCAACCATCCACTTTCCTACCGGGTAACAGTCCTAGTGTGCGCGTGTTTTGTCGTCCTCCTCGTTATGACCACTTACATGTCTTTGGTTGTGTATGTTATGTCCTTCCTCCCCGGGAGCGCACCAAACTATCTACTCAGTCCACTGCTTCTGTTTTTCTTGGTTATAGTCCTGAGCACAAGTGTTATAGATGCAATGACCCTGTTGCTCATCGTGTTCGTATCTCCCGAGACATTTCTTTTGTTGAGGATCGCCCTATTTTTGTTCCATCCTCGCCTTCATCTCCTCCTTCTACCCACATTTTCACTACAGTTGATGACATTCTCTTTCTCTCCGTATCACCGCCTATGTCACCTTCCTCTAAGTTACCTCACACTCTGTCTCCACCAGGGTCACCGTCTCCTATCCTTCTTCCCGAGCCATCTCCACATTCTCCAAACCTCTACTCTTCATTACGCGGTCGGACCTTCTCCGGTTATATGTGGACGACAGGATTATCATTAGTGACGATGCCTCTCATGTTGAGTTTGTCAAGCATCATCTTCAACAACTGTTTCAAATGACTGATCTTGGTACACTTTGTTATCTCTCGGGCATTAAATTTTTTGCTATTCCTAATGGATACTAGTTATCTCAGCAGCGCTACACCTCAGACCTTTTGTCCACTACTGCACTGTCCGACTCTTGCACTGCTGCTACTCCCATGGAGCTCCACCTTCATGTGGATTAGACAGACTCTTTGTGGAATATGATATTTAGTGCAAGATCTCACTCCCTTATGGTGCGACAATCAAGCAGTGATACAAATTGCTACTAATATTGTATTCCATGTGTTGAAACCGAAAAATCGGTTCCACCTAGAGTTCAGACCTAGGGTGCAGCTCACACCTACTTCTCCCAAGCCGTCCCTTGGCGAGGGACTTGAATTTGGAAACGACCCTTGGCCCTAGCGTGGAGGTCCCATCTCACACCCGGAAGACCTTTGAGATCTCCCTCTCCCTAGCCAATGTTGAGCTAAGTGCCTTGGAGGATGAAGGAAGAAGATGAAGATTGGTGAAAACGGATCTTTCTCTAATGCACCCTAAGGGTCTATTTATAGATTTTCAGTATCTGGTCTGCTAACAGCGTAATTCCGCTGTTCTGAAATTACCTAAATACCCACGGTTTGTCTGCCAACAGCCAAACTCCGTTGTCCTGAATAGTTATTCGCAGTCCACCAGGGGCAAGATAGCGAAACCTCAAGCCGGGCGAGACCCTCAAGTCGGGCGAGAACCCTCAGCCGGACAAGAACCCTCAGGCGAGCGAGAACCTCAAGCCGTGCGAGAACCTCAAGCCGGGCGAGAACCCTCAAGCCGGGCGAGACCCTCAAGTCGGGAGAGAACCCTCAAGCCGGGCGAGAACCTCAAGCCGAGCGAGAACCCTCAGGCGGGGGAGAACCCTCAGGCGGGCGAGAAGCTCAAGCAGGGCGAGAACCCTCAGGCAAGCGAGAACCCTCAGGCGGGCGAGAACCTCAAGTCGGGCGAGAACCTCAAGCCGGGCGAGAACCCTCAAGCCGTGCGAGACCCTCAAGTCGGGCGAGAACCCTCAAGTCGGGCGAGAACCTCAAGCCAGGAGAGAACCCTCAAGCCGGGTGAGAACCCTCACCCGCCTCGTGAAGGAGGGGTCGGGGCGAGTGCCGGCCTCCCGCCGCACTCTCCCCCTGAAGAGTATACCAAGCACTAGCAAGCTAGGTAAATTTTTCCTCCCCCTACTAGTATATCATACGGATCCACCATAAATTGGCCCCCAAGAGTGCAAAACCCTCAAAAATCTTAAAACTGTGTAGCAAGACTTGCGTCTTCTTGGGGACTCCAATCCGCGAATACGGGGTTGTACACAATCCCCGCTCTTTTCGAGCGAGTTCCACGCTCGGAAAGAAACATCCAACCCAACGTATTCGCTGAGTGTAGCATCCTTGGTACCGAAAATACTTGGCCTCTCCGAGGGTTCAACCTGCCATGCCAGCTAACCGGAGTCTGGGTGGCGAGACCACCTTTTGGTAGAACTCACTTAACCTCCCTGAGGGTTCAACCTGTTATGTCAGCTAATGGGAGCCTGGGTGACGAGATCCCCTCTTAATAGAATTCACTTAACCTCCCTGAGAGGTCAACTTGTCATGCCAGTTAATGGGAGTCTGGGTGACGAGATCCCCTCCGATTAGAATTCACTTAACCTCTCTGAGGGGTCAACCTGCCATGCCAGCTAATGGGAGCCTGGGTGACGAGATCCCCTCCGGGTAGAATTCACTTAACTTCTCTGCGGGGTCAACCTGTCATGTCAGCTAGTGAGAGCCTGGATGAGGAGATCCTCTCGGGGGTTGGGTCATTCTCTCCACCGAGGCACATTCGACCCAACCAGCTAGTGAGAGCCTGAATGAGGAGATCCTCTGGTGGGGGTGGGACTTGCTCTCCACCGAGGCACATTCGACCCAACCAGCTAGTGAGAGCCTGGATGAGGAGATCCTCTCGGGGGGTGGGACTTGCTCTCCACCGAGGCACATTCGACCCAACCAGCTAGTGAGGGCCTGGATGAGGAGATCCTCTCGGGGGGTGGGACTTGCTCTCCACCGAGGCACATTCGACCCAACCAGCTAGTGAGGGCCTGGATGAGGAGATCCTTTCGGGGGGTGGGACTTGCTCTCCACCGAGGCACATTCGACCCAACTAGCTAGTGAGAGCCTGGATGAGGAGATCCTCTCGGGGCGTTGGACTTGCTCTTCACCGAGGCACAGTCGACCCAACCAGCTAGTGAGGGCCTGGATGAGGAGATCCTCTCAGGGGTGGGACTTGCTCTCCACCGAGGCACCTTCGACCCAACCAGCTAGTGAGAGCCTGGATGAGCAGATCCTCTCGGGGGGTGGGACTTGCTCTCCATCGAGGCACATTCGACCCAACCAGCTAGTGAGAGTCTGGATGAGGAGATCTTCTCGTGGGGTGGGACTATTTCTCCCCGAGGCACATTCGACCCATCCAGCTAGTGAGTCCCGGGATGAGGAAATCCTCTCAGGGGTTGGGACTAGGCGTGTCACTCTAACTTTTCTAAATTCAACATCCTCAAACGGGAGAATTTTTAGATACAAGACCTTCTAACTCCTCTGGTCAGGGGTAAACTCATTACAAAAACATAAAAGGAAAAGGACTTCACCGAGGAAAGGCTTCCTTAGGCTGCTCGAGCTTGATGGCCATCACTCGCCTCCTTCTTTGATACCTCTATCCTGCTCAGGCTCTCCATGATCTTCTCCATCTCCTCTACCTTGGCTAGCCAGGAGATGGTGTTGACAGCCATGACATATCACTGCCTTGCCATCCTGGGGTCTCCCCTGATCCCGACTTGGATCCCTCCTGAGCTTTACTTGAGGCACTGGTGGAAAGATGACGGCACACAATGGAAGGCGCTGATGAGGGGCCTTCCGAAGATGACATTATAACTGCTTGGAGCGTTAACAATGACGAACCGGCAGTTCCTTGAGTTCCCCCCCCCCCCAACTTCACCTGGAGTCCGACTCCACCTTCTACCTCCTTCTTTTCTCCTGAAAATCCGAACAGGGGTCCGTCTGAGGCCAACACCCTTCTTAGTTTCACTTTCATCTCGTCGAATGCCTTCTTGGAAACGACGTTGACGGAGCTCCCATTGTCAACAATGACCCGGGAGACTATGTAGCCTTCGATGACCGTCTGGATTACCAGCGCATCGCAGAACGGATCCTCATTACTCGGCATGTCCTTCATTGAGAAGGTGATCTTCTCCTCTGGGGTGGGGTCTTGGATGTCGAAGCGACGCTCTGACGGTACATGACATGGAGGCTTGCCTTCCGAGTGGCCTCGACCCCCACTCCACCGTGGATCACTCTTATACCTCCTCGGGGTCCTACATCGACCCGGTCCTCACATACGTCCTCTTCTTCTGCTCTAGGTAGGACTTCTTCAATCCGCACCGACAGCTGCTGCTGGGCTGGGGCTCTCGCCTCTCTCACTTCCAGTAACTCGGGGCAGATAGCTGTTATATGACCATCTACTTGATGGAAGTCACAATATGGCAATGCTCTTCCTTCCCTCCTGCGACGGGCTGGGCGATCCCTCCCGTTACCTCTTCTCCCTCTTCCTATCGCCATGGCTTGTTGTGGTGGGGGTAGGAGCTGCCTAGGGGCTTGCCTCTGGAAGTTGAACCTCTTTTGGCCTCTATGGAAGTTCAGCCCACCCTGGGCGAGATCTCTTCCTGGACCCTGAACGGGCCCTCCTTGTTGCCTCCAACCTACCTCCAAACCCCCCTGGAACTCCCGATCTATCTGCTCTTCTCTCCTTCTTCACTCCTGATGCCTCGAGCCACCTTTCTCTTTCGACTCTGCCTCGGTCAACCTTGCCAACTTCTTGACAAACGTCGGGTAGGCCGCCTCAGTTGTTATCTCCTCTTCGGCCCTTTCCATCAGCTCCTCGAAGGATAAGGGGGCCTTTAGGGTCAGACTCATCTTGAAGAACCCCTCACGTAACCCTACTGTAAACGCCATCTGGAGGGCATACTCTGGCATCTCCTGGATGTCCAGGATCTCTTCTTGGAACCTATCCATATATTGGGCCAACGACTCCACCTCTCTCTATCTTATCAGGAAGATGGACTCGGGGCTCTTCTTCCTCTTCTTAGAGGTGGAGAAGCGAAGCTGAAAGCTCCGGCTCAAGTCTTCGAACCCGTAGATCGATCTTGCTGGGAGTTGATGGAATCAATCCCTTGCCTTGTCCTTCAACTTGATCGCGAAGAGGTGACACTTGAATGCATCCGACATCGTCTTGATAGAGACCGTGTCTTCGAACCACTGCAGGTGCTGGATGGGATCATCCTTCCCGGTATAGTGGGTCATGTCAGGTTCCCTGAACCCCTCGGGAGCGGGAGCTGAGACAATCAGCTCGCTGAAGGGGGACCCCTTACTCGGCGGTCTTGCATGCTCTACTCGCGCGACCTGCTTGCCTGGGAGGCTAACACTCGTCGGGCTGGGGAACATTTCCCGGCCGGTGAGGTCTCGCTCGACCCCCTTTCCCATCCTTTCCTTCCCGGGCCGCCTTCCTGGTGCACTTCTTTCTCCCCCTGCTGGGGTCATCTCGCATAAATCCCTGGGAGGCAGCTCGCCGAGACCCCTGGAAGGCAGCTCGCCGAGACCCCTGGAAGGCAGCTCGCCGAGACCCCTGGGGGCCAGTCCCTGGGGGGTGGGAGTTGAGCAGTCCCCCCGTGGAGCAATACTTCGCAGCATCTCCATGATGCCTTGGATGGATGCCATGAACTCTTCCTTTCCTACAAAGGGTGATGGATTGGGGAGCTCGCCGGGGTCATCACCACCTCCATGATCTCCCGTCATGGAACTTGTTCAGGAACTTCTGTATGAGCCGTGGTCCACACTCACCACACTAAGATGTTGAAACCGAAAAATCGGTTCCACCTAAAGTTCGTACCTAGGGTGAAGCTCACACCTACTTCTCCCAAGTCGTCCCTTGACGAGGGACTTGAATTTGGAAACGACTCTTGGCTCTAGCGTGGAGGTCCCACCTCACACCCGGAAGTCCTTTGAGATCTCCCCCTCCCTAGCCAATGCTGATCTAGGTGCCTTGGAGGATGATGGAAGAAGATGAATATTGGTGAAAACGGATCTTTCTCCAAGGCACTCTAAGGGTCTATTTATAGATTTTCAGTATCTGGTCAGCTAACAGCGTAATTCCGTTGTTCTGAAATTATTGAAATGCCCTTGGCTGGTCTGCCAACAGCCAAACTCCGTTGTTCTGAATAGCTATTCGCAGCCCACCAGGGGCAAGATAGCGAAACCTCAAGTCGGGCGAGACCCTCAAGCCGGGCGAGAACCCTCAAGCAGGGCGAGAACCCTCAGGCGGGCGAGAACCTCAAGCCGGGCGAGAACCTCAAGCCGGGCGAGAACCCTCATGCCGGGCCTGAACCCTCAAGCCGGGCGAGACCCTCAAACCGGGCGGGAACCCTCAAGCCGGGCGAGAACCCTCAGGCGGGCGAGACCCCTCAGGCGGGCGAGAACCATCAGGCGAGCGAGAACCTCAAACCGGGCGAGAACCCTCAGGCGGGCGAGAACCTCAAGCCGTGCGAGAACCCTCAGCCGGGAGAGAACCCTCAGGCGGGAGAGAACCTCAAGCCTGGCAAGAATCCTCAAGCCGGGCCAGAACCCTCAAACCGGGCGAGACCCTCAAGCCGGGCGAGAACCCTCAAGCCGGGCGAGAACCTCAAGCCGGGCGAGAACACTCAAGCCGGGCGAGAACCCTCACCCGCCTCCTGAAAGAGGGGACGGGGCGAGTGCCGGTCTCCCGCCGCACTCGCCCCTTGAAGAGTATACCAAGCACTAGCAAGCTAGGTAAATTTTTTCTCCCCCTACTAGTATATCATGCGGATCCACCATAAATTGGCCCCCAAGAGTGCAATACCCTGAAAAAGCTTAAAACTGTATAGCAAGCCTTGCGCCTTCACGGGGACTCCAATCTGCGAATGCGGGGTTGTACACAATCCCCGCTCTTTTCGAGCGAGTTCCACGCTCGGAAAGAAACATCCAACCCAACGTATTCGCTGAGTGTAGCATCCTTGGTAGCGAAAATACTTGGCCTCTCCGAGGGGTCAACCTGCCATCTCAGCTAACCGGAGTCTTGGTGGCGAGACCACCTTTGGGTAGAACTCACTTAACCTCCCTGAGGGGTCAACCTGTCATGCCAGCTAATGGGAGCCTTAGTGACGAGATCCCCTCCGGATAGAATTCACTTAACCTCCCTGAGGGGTCAACCTACCATTCCAGCTAATGGGAGCCTGGGTGACGAGATCCCCTCCGGGTAGAATTCACTTAACCTCCCTGAGGGGTTAACCTGCCATGCCAGCTAATGGGAGCCTGAGTGACAAGATCCCCTCCGGGTAGAATTCATTTAACTTCCCTGAGGGGTCAACCTATCATGCTAGCTAGTGAGAGCCTGGATGGGGAGATCCTCTCTGGGGTTGGTTCCTTCTCGCCTCCGAGGCATTTTCGACCCAACCAACTAGTGAGAGCCTGGATGAGGAGATCCTCTCGGGGGTTGGGACTTGCTCTCCACCGAGGCACATTCGACCCAACCAGCTAGTGAGAGCCTGGATGAGGAGATCCTCTCGGGTGGTGGGACTTGCTCTCCACCGAGGCACATTCGACTCAACCAGCTAGTGAGAGCCTGGATGAGGAGATCCTCTCGGGGGGTGGGACTTGCTCTCCACCGAGGCACATTCGACCCAACCAGCTAGTGAGAGCCTGGATGAGGAGATCCTCTCGGGGGGTGGGACTTGCTCTCCACCAAGGCACATTCACTCAATCAGCTAGTGAGAGCCTGGATGAGAAAATCCTCTCGGGGGATGGGACTTGCTCTCCCCGAGGCACATTCGACCCAACCAGCTAGTGAGAGCCTGGATGAGGAGATCCTCTCTGGGGGGTGGGACTTGCTCTCAATCAAGGCACATTCGACCCAACCAGCTAGTGAGAGCCTGGATGAGGAGATTCTCTCGGGGGTGGAACTTGCTCTCCACCGAGGCACATTCGACTCAACCAGCTAGTGAAGGCCTGGATGAGGAGATCCTCTCAGGGGGTGGGACTTGCTCTCCCCGAGGCACATTCGATCCATCCAGCTAGTGAGAGCCTGGATGAGAAGATCCTCTCGGGGCTTGGGACTTACTCTCCACCGAGGCACATTTGACCCAACCAGCTAGTGAGAGCCTGGATGAGGAGATCCTCTCGGGGGGTGGGACTTGCTCTCCACCGAGGCACATTCGACTCAACCAGCTAGTGAGAGCCTGGATGAGGAGATCCTTTTGGGGGGTGGGACTTGCTCTCCCCGAGGCACATTCGATTTATTCAGCTAGTGAGAGCCTGGATGAGAAGATCCTCTCGGGGGGTGGGGCTTGCTCTCTACCGAGACACATTCGACCCAACCAGCTATTGAGAGCCTTGATGAGATCCTCTCGGGGGGTAGCACTTGCTCTCCCCGAGGCACATTCGACCCATCCAGCTAGTGAGAGCCTGGATGAGGAGATCCTCTCGGGGGTTGGGACTAGGCGTGTCACTCTAACTTTTCTAAATTCAACATCGGCTTGATAGGGACCGTGTCTTCAAACCACTACAGGTGTTTGACGGGATCATCCTTCCCGGTATAGTAGGTCGTGTCAGGTTCCCTGAAACCCTCGGGAGCGGGAGCTGAGACAATCAGCTCACTGAAGGGGGACCCCTTACTTGGCGGTCTCACGTGCTCTACTCGCGCGACCTACTCGCCTGGGAGGCTAGCACTCGCCGGGCTGGGGAACAAATCCCGGCCAGTGAGGTCTCGCTCGACCCCCTCTCCCATCCTTTCCTTCCCGGACCGCCTTCCTGTTGCACTTCCTTCTCCCCCTGCTGGGGTCATCTCGCCTAGATCCCTGGGAGGCAGCTCGCCGAGACCCCTGGAAGGCAGCTCGTCGAGACCCCTGGTGGTCAATCCGGGGGGGAGGGGGTGAGAGTTGAGCAGTCCCCCCGAGGAGCAATACTTCGCAGCATCTCCATGATGCCTTGGATGGACGCCATGAACTCTTCCCTTCCAACAAACGGTGATGGGTTGGGGAGCTCGTCGAGGTCATCACCACCTCCATGATCTCCCGCCATGGAACTTACTCAGGAACTTTTGTATGAGTCGCGGTCCATGCTCACCGCACCAAGATGTTGAAACCAAAAAATCGGTTCCACCTAGAGTTCGGACCTAGGGTGCAGCTCACACCTACTTCTCCCAAGCCATCCCTTGGAGAGGGACTTGAATTTGGAAACGACCCTTGGCTCTAGCATGGAAGTCCCACCTCACACCCGAAAGACCTTTGAGATCTCCCCCTCCCTAGCCAATGCTGAGCTAGGTGCCTTGGAGGATGAAGGAAGAAAATGAAGATTGGTGAAAACGGATCTTTCTCCAAGGCACCCTAAGGGTCTATTTATAGATCTTTAGCATCTGGTCTGCTAACAGCGTAATTCCGTTGTTCTGAAATTACTGAAATACCCTCGGCTGATCTGCCAACAGCCAAATTCTGCTGTTTTGAATAGCTATTCGCAGCCCACCAAGTGCAAGATAGCGAAACCTTAAGCCGGGCAAGACCCTCAAGCCGGGCGAGAACGCTCAGTCGGGCGAGAACCTCAAGCCGGGCGAGAACCTCAAGCCGGGCGAGAACCTCAAGCCGTGCGAGAACCTCAAGCCGGGCGAGAACCCTCAAGCCGGGCGAGACCCTCAAGCCGAGCGAGAACCCTCAGGCGGGTGAGAACCCTCAGGCGGGCGAGAACCTCAAGCTGGGCGAGAACCTCAAGCCGGGCGAGAACCTCAAGCCGGGTGAGAACCCTCAGGCGGTTGTACACCATGAACGAAGAAAGCCTATTGAGATGGAATATCATTTTGTGTAGGAAAAGTATGAAGAACTTATTTCTCTAAGTCATGTGAAGACTGGAGACCACGTTATAGATATTTTTACTAAGGGAGTTATTGGTGTTAGAATGAGATTTATATGTAACAAGTTTGGTCTGCGTAGTTCCTATGATCAAATTTGAGGGGGAGTGTTAGATATATTATGTGATTGTGGTATGTATTTTCCTTCAATATATAAATAACCCCTTGGTTCGAGTCCTGGATGCAACATCTTGCAAAAATGCTGGGTAAGGTTTGCCTACATTTCACCTTTGTGGTGAGACCCTTCCCCGGACCCTCACTATGCGGGAATGCTTTGTGCACATGACTACCCTTTTTATATAAATAACCCTCCTTTCTCTATTAAGGTATCAAGTCTTTCAATCCCGTGTTTACACATTGCACCACCATCTCCTCCCTTCATTTCCTTAACTTAGTTTACACATTCCATCACCTGGACCATTTACCCCACTGCCCATAATTACCTATTAACCACCCTAACAAGCAAATTACCCCACTACGTCACCAAGCCAAATAAACGTCTCCCATTACAAACTGACCATTATTTCTTTGAAGCCGCCCCTTTCCACCTCCATAATCAGTGCCGTTTCTTCCAATTACTCACTCCCAGACCCACCTGTCAACTCCTATCAGGTTTAGTTCCATTCTCCACTCCATTGAACAAAACGAACACTCGCCTGAACCCTCTTTCCCCTGAAAGATGCTGCCATTAGCACATTCATAATTATGTACAAACAACTTCTGAAATCTCTTTCAAGGAGATGGAAATCCTCCAAAATCTCTCGCAAGTTTCTCCAGCATTCCCTAAACGTTGTTCCCCACCCTCCACCAGTCTCCCTCATTCCCTTATCCCTAGAATTCTATTGGAAGACTGAACCGCCGGTCAATAATCTCCTGCATTTAATTTAACAGAAGCCTAAGCATCAACTGTATTGAAAATGTAATGCATTTAAGCTATAACTTTTCATCTCCCTGTTTTTTCTGCTCTATAAATTACTGCTGCTATGTATGAATGATGTATGACTTAATGAATTGAATCAATTCCCTGCATGCTCTTCTCATTTGTTCTTGCTCTTCTCACGTATCCTTTCTTCCACCTGCAATAGGATGATAAGAATGAGTGTAATAGTGAGAACTTTTATCTATCATTGGTATCAGAGCCGTTGATTTCTTCATGCATTTGTGGTGCATTAGTTAGCCAACATGAGCTCATCATCTACCGCTCCGGCGAACCTCTCGCACCACTCGGCCCCCATCTTTAATGGTGACATGTACGAGCATTGGGCCATAAAGATGGAGACTTTCTTCGATTCACAAGACCTCTGGGAGATTGTCTCAGTGGGACCTGCATCTGACGGGAAGGAGAAACAGCAAGAAGGAGGTGAAACAAGCATATCCAAGGGTGACAAAAAGAAAAATGCCCTGGCTCTGCACATCATCCAGAATGCTGTTACAAGCAACATCTTCCCGCGGATCATGGGAGCCAAAACAGCAAAGGCTGCATGGGACATTCTTAAGGAGTGTTATCAAGGAGATAAAAAGGTTATTTCCATTCGGCGCCAAAATCTGCATCGACAATTTGATGATTTATGCATGAAGGAAGGGGAAAAGATATTTGACTACCTACCAAGAGTTACCAATATCACTAATGAACTCAGCAACCTTGGAGCTCCCATTCCAGACTCAGAGATTGTTCTCAAGATCTTAAGGAGCATGCCAAAAGCCTATGAGCATGTGGCTGCGGCTATAGAAGAGAGCAATGATGTTGAAGCCCTCTCTATAGCTATCCTGGTAAGTAAAATTCAATCACATGAAGAGAGAATGAGGAGATACACACCTGGGCTCGATCATGCATTTCAAGCTAAGATGAGCCTTGGGAAATCTTCCCAGGATAAGAAATTCAAAGCACATAAACCGCAGCACAAAGCATTGCCCTGGAATCTTAATCACCAGGGCAATCAAAACAAAACTAGACCAACAGAAAACCCACAACAAGAAACGTCAGTTTACTGCAATCTCTGTAAGAAGAGTACTCATGAAACCTCAAAGTGTTACTACAAGTGCAAACGTTGCCGTAAACCAACTCACTTCGACAAGGACTGCTGGTTCAAGAATAAAGAGAAAACAGAAGCTAAGTTTGTTGAAGATCAGAAAGGAGAAGATGACAAGATGCTGTTGACAACCTGTTTGGATGTCACTGAATCACAAAAAACATCTCAATGGTTCATTGATTCAGGTTGCTCAAGGCATATGACTCACGATAAGTCCTTGTTTGACTCTCTGGACAACTCCTTCAAGTCCAAAGTCTACCTGGGAGATGGGAGTAGCAAGGAAGTAGAAGGGAAAGGAAATGTAACAATTACAAGCCTTGAAGGAGAACCCCAGTCACTACAAGATGTACAGTTTGTTCCCTCGCTTGCCCAAAATTTGTTAAGCGTGGGACAAATGGTAAGTGATGGTTTCAGTTTTATTTTCAACTCAAATGTTTGCACTATTCTTGACTCAGCTCACAAGACTATAGCATCAAGTCCAATGGCTGAAAACAAGATTTTCCCTATCCATCTCTCAACTCCAAACAGCAACACAAGGTCCTTGATCAACTATTGTTCAGATCAAGCAATGTTGTGGCACCAGCGCATGGGACATTTAAATTACGGAGCACTGAAGCTGTTATTTGAAGAAAGACTAGCCTCAGATCTGCCACAAGTACAAATCAATGATCATCATCGGCAGTGCAATACCTGTGCACTGGGAAAATCTCACAGGCAACCCTTTCCCCCCTCTTTGCAGCAGAGTTCTCAACCTCTGGAGCTGATCTACATTGACCTTTGGAGACCAGCCACCACTGCTTCTTTTGGGGGTAAGAAATACTTCCTTCTCTTAGTAGATGACTATACTCGATATGCTTGGATATATTTTTTAACAACCAAAGATGAAGCATTCTCCTTATTTATGGAATTTAAAAAAGAAGTAGAAATGAAGATAGAAAGGAAAATCAGAAGGATAAGAAGTGACAATGGGGGTGAATTCACCTCACATGTGTTTCAACACTTTTGTAAGAATCAGGGAATAAAGCATGAGCTTACTGTCCCAGGTTCACCCCAACAGAATGGGGTGGTGGAGCGGAGAAATAGGACAATCGTTGAAATGACCAGAACTCTCCTACTACAACAGAATCTACCCAAAGATTTTTGGGCAGAAGCTGCAACCACAGCTGTATACCTTCTAAACAGATGCCCAACTAAGGTGTTGAGGAAAATAACACCTTATGAGAAGTTATTTAACAGAAAACCAAAGTTAGGGCATATCAGAACCTTTGGATGCATAGGATTTGCTCACATCCTGAAAGAGAAAAGAGATAAATTGGACAAAACCAGTGTGAAGTGTATATTTACAGGGTACAGTGAAAACAAAAAGGCATATAGATTATATGATCCTACAACCAGACAACTCATCACATCCAGAGATGTAATCTTTCATGAAAATCAAGCTTGGGACTGGGTATCAGACAAGGGAGGCCCCTCAGTTACCTCTTGTGAAGCGGTTGTGCCACCCATTTACACCTTCCAGGAATCAGCAAGAGAGGTCATTGAAGAAGAGCAGCTACCAGTTGCTGCTGCTGATTGGGAAATCCAATCGGACATTGAGGAGCCTCAAGAGGAGTCATCACCACCCAGGAGGATGAGGAGAATTACTGAATTATATGAAAAAACTAACCCTGTATTATTTCTTTCCACTCCTATTTCATATGCAGATGCAGCAACATCTAAAGATTGGCAACAGGCAATGGAGGAGGAGTTAAGACTTGTAGAGAAGAACAACACTTGGAGCTTGGTACCTAGACCAAGTCATAACAATGTTATAGGCTTGAAATGGGTATATAAACTCAAGTGTGATGAAGAAGGTGAAATAATCAAGCACAAAGCAAGGATAGTGGCAAAGGGCTACAGCCAGCACTATGGAAGAGACTTTGATGAAACATTCGCACCGGTTGCAAGGATGGAGACTATTAGGCTAATTCTAGCCTTTGCTGCAAATCAAAAGCTCCCAGTCTACCACCTAGACGTGAAATCCGCCTTTTTGAACGGTGTACTAAATGAAGAAATCTACGTTGAGCAACCAGATGGCTTCAAGAAGAAAGGAAAAGAGGATCATGTGTACAGACTCCACAAAGCCCTATATGGGCTCAAGCAAGCTCCACGTGCATGGCACTCAAATATCACTACTTTCTTCACTGATGAAGGCCTAACTCCCAGCAAATATGAGCCGTCCTTATTTATCAAAAAATCTGGAGAACAAATTGATCTAATTATTTGCCTCTACGTGGATGACCTTCTCATCACTGGGAGCTCAAAAGAGTCAATTAATACATTTAAAAAGAAGATGAGCACAAGATATGAAATGACAGACTTGGGGCCATTAAAATTCTTCTTGGGATTGCCGGTGAAGCAGAGCCCCGGCCACATACATGTGTCTCAACAACAATATGCCTTGGAACTGCTAAGAAAATTCCAACTGGCAGAATGCAATCCCTGCCTTACTCCCATGCCCATACAAGAGAAGTTGTGCAAAGCTCAAGAAGGGGAAGAAAAAGTAGATGAAGAAATGTATCGAAGCCTTGTTGGGTCTCTTATCTACCTCACACACACCAGGCCCGATATCGAGCAAGCAGTTAATATGATTGCCAGATTTGTGAGTAATCCTACAAAGAAACACTTGAATGCAGCCAAGAGAATTCTCAGATACATTCAAGGGACGAAGCATCTTGGACTTGACTTCCATCAAGACCTCAACCCAGAGCTCACTGGGTATAGTGATTCTGACTGGGGAGGATCTCTCGATGATAGGAGAAGCACAGGCGGCTACATCTTTTTCTTTGGGACAAACCCTATCGCATGGAGTTCAAGAAAACAACAGACTGTTGCTCTATCATCAACGGAGGCTGAGTACATGGCCTTGAGCTCAGCCATATGTGAAGGTGTTTGGCTGAAAGGAATGATTGAAGAATTGATCGGGAAGAAGGGGGTTGCGATACAGATAAAATGTGACAATGTCTCTGCCATTGCCCTATCAAAAAATCCAGTGTTTCATAATAAAAGCAAACACATTGACATAAGGCACCATTTCATCAGAGAAAAGGTGGAGAAAGGAGAAGCCCTAATTGATTTCTGCGGGACAGAGGAGCAGGTTGCCGATATCTTTACCAAGCCGCTGGGAAGAGCACGGTTTATCAAGTTAAGAAATGATCTAAGGATTGAACCGCCGGTCCAAGAAGGGGTATTGGAAGACTGAACCGCCGGTCAATAATCCCCTGCATTTAATTTAACAGAAGCCTAAGCATCAACTGTATTGAAAATGTAATGCATTTAAGCTATAACTTTTCATCTCCCTGTTTTTTCTGCTCTATAAATTACTGCTGCTATGTATGAATGATGTATGACTTAATGAATTGAATCAATTCCCTGCATGCTCTTCTCATTTGTTCTTGCTCTTCTCACGTATCCTTTCTTCCACCTGCAATAGGATGATAAGAATGAGTGTAATAGTGAGAACTTTTATCTATCAAATTCCCCCACCCAGCCAAGCCATACACCACTTCAGCATCCCTCAGGCTTGCCACCATCATCCATCCCATTAAGATACAATCCAACAGTCCTGCAACGCCATCCAACCTTCTGACTCCAGTCCGATATTCAAGATTCACTTCACTGTTGTCATGGAGGGAGGCACTAGTACCTGGCAAGCTGAAAGGGAAGCATTGTTACCGATAAAGAAATTGTAAAGGTTTGTGAGGGGAACGGAAAGATATTGCTTAATAGCGGCTATTACACATTGAGTACGAACAAAATACAATCAGAAAACAAGCTTCCACCAACTCTTGGATGTTGGGTCCTCCAGAGAGCTTCTATCTAATGAGAGCCCCTAGTACAAATACTTGCCAAAAGATGCCCAAACACAAATACCGCTCCCCTTATATAGATGAGTGAGGGTTGACACCATTTCAAAATATTTTAATTAATACAATTCATTTAATCATATTAATTAATAATGATGAATCAATATTAATTAAAAATAATTAATCAATTTTAGTTAATTAATTACAAAATATTATATGAAATTATCACCACAGCTTTCATATGCGCTCCGATGACTCCCACGAGACAGTGCACTCGGATGGTTATCTCACTGTAACAAAAGGTCTAACATTTTAGAACTATTCCATTAGCAAATAAGAAACATCAAAGCACCTCAATCTAAATAGCATTTACCACGATCTCCTCAAGCAATAAAACTGGCTTATCATAATACTTTGTAGAATCTTACATTTATTGAGAACTGTTTGGGCGCCCAAATCTTCATGCCATTCAATATTTCATCATACATATGTGTTATTTACCGGGACCCCCCCCCCCCCCCCCCCGAAGTTTGTGTAATTACAAGTTGCATCCCTCTAACTTTTGAAATTACAAAAACCTCCCCTCAATGTTTCTATTTCATAACTTTCATGCACAAAAGTACCGGATTGGAGTAAATCTTCATGGGGGTCTTTTTGTGCATGGATGTTATGAAACATAAACATTGAGGAGAGCTAATTGTAATTTTGAAAATTAAAGGGGTGCAAGCTGTAATTATTCAAACTTCGAGGGTATGTCCCGGTAAATAACCGTCGTGCATATCTTTATAACTTCACTTACTCTTGATTAATAATATTTTTCTTAATATCCATCAAGTCTATTGAAGGGGAGTCTTGGCACAGTGGTTGAGGTGTGACTTTGTGACTTTGAGGTCACGGGTTCGAGTCCTGGAAGCAGCCTCTTGCAAAAATGCAAGGTATGGTTTGCCTACATTTTACCCTTGTGGATGGACCCTTCTTTGGACCCTTGCTCCGCGGGGTTTCCTTGTGCACTGGGCTGCCTTTTTTTTCCCATCAAATCTTTTCGTATGATACATGTACCCTTCTCAAGACTAATAAAAAAAGACATGCACAAAAACATGGATTTTCTCTCTAGGTTTTTTCCCTTTAATTACCATAGCACAAAATTACCTATCTAGTCAATCTTGTCCATCAATACCTTATGGCATTACTCGTAGGTCTGTTTCATAGTACTTGTCATAATTTTCTTTCTCTGCAGCGCGTATAAATTTGTCACCAAAATACTCTAATCGTTTTTTTTCATCTAGTTTTTAATATCTCATTACATGTGTTTGTCGCCAAATCACTCCAAAAACTCTTCAAACTTCAAAAGTGTGTGTGCTTGTGCGTGATTATTTGTTCATTTTATTGAAGCTGGTAAAATGTTGAACTGTAGGGCATGCATGGCTACTATGGGAATTCTGTATTACCGTTTGGCTCAGCGAAATCTGGACACCCACATTCCAGAAGATTTGCCCCAATGATCATGGTCCTCTCTCTCTCTCTCTCTCTCTCTCTCTCTCTCTCTCTCTCTCTCTCTCTCTTATGTATCTTATTCTTTTGTAGAGGCGCAGTTTCTCGGGGCTTTGTTTTTACTTTGTGCGGCTGGATTCTGCCGCAGAAAATGTATCTGTAGCATTGCTGGAGACGCATCATTTACTCCAGCGAGTTCTTTTTGTTTTCGATCCAGTTTTCTGGTACAAAAAGAGTGACCGTTAAGTTTTTTATGGTATGATGGTTAGGCTGAACTTCCCAAGCTCCGGTTAAATTGTGAGGAATTAAACAAGGCATTTATCAGCTCGATTTTGCGAAGGATGTAGGCAGGGGTGTGCATAAAAACCGGGCCCGGGGGGCCGGCCTGGCCCCGGCCCGGTAAAAGCCCGGCTAGGCCCGGGCCTGAGCTAGGCCCGCCCCGGGCCCAGGCCGGGCTATGGGGCCTAACAAGGCCCCATATATGAGCATTTGCCCGGCCCGGGCCAGGCCGGGCAAAGCCCGGTTTCTCGGCCCGGGCTAAGCCTGGGGCCGGGCCGGGCAAAGCCTGGGCCCGGCTCCTACGCGTCTTTTAAAACTGCGCCAAATCGGGGGCCTAAATGGCTTCAAATCAAAAAGTGTTCAACATGAAAGTTGTAGATCTCGACGATATCTACAACTTTTATGTTGAACACTTCTCCCGAAAATGCACCTAGAAGATGCAGTTCAAAAAGCCGCGTATTTATTTTTTAAAAAAAATTATTTTTTTATAAAAACAGGGCTGGGCTAAGCGTGGGCCCGGCCCGGCCCTGGGGGCCTTAGCAGGCCCCCTGCCAGAGCCAGAAGCCCGGCCCGGCTGCAATCAGAGCCCGGGCCCGGTTCGGGAAAGCCCGGGCCTGGGAGGTCCAGTTTAGGCCCGGGCCCGGGGGGCTTTTTGAACACGACTAGATGTAGGTCTGTTTGGTTTAAGTTGTTCCGGACAGTTTAAAATATACACAGCGGGTCAACGGCACAAGAATAATACCAGGGTTGGGAATCTGAGCTTTAAGCAGGCTCAACTTGTTGTGCCCTCCCTACATAGCAATATATTTTAGTGAATGCGCAGAGTACCAAAAAACACAGTAAGTAATCTACGGGTTTTGATAAAGCTCGATACATCGGACACTAATGTACCGTTTGACATGGTGGCAGTCATGAACACGGGTTTAAATTGTCACTTGTTAACACCCACCTAAGAAACTTCATCCACATTTATGTTCAAATGGATGATGTTTGTTAAGTGATTCTTAACGAATGATGTTTTAACCCATGTGCTTACGGCCGCCACCACCGTGTCAAACAAGCATAAATTATATCAGCTATGTCGATGCTAAGTAAGTGGTTGATGTGAGATATTATGGTGATATTGTACTATATCTCAACTTTGAGCACGAGAAAATATTCTTGATGGGGTCACTCTTGAAATTTCTAGGCCCAACCAGGACAACCCGAACCAAGGACACATGATAAAAGCTGACCCAGCTAAGCAAGACGCACGCGCAGAGCAAAACTCCTCCGAGTCCTAGAAACGCCTGAAAAGATGGCTTGAAACCCGCGCACGCCCATGGCTAAGGAGCGCAGGCGCTCATGCCCCCCATGCGGGAGTGCGCACGCGGCCCTCGCTCGAGTGAAGACTGTGCGCACGCAGTCGCACTTGGCCAGCCCGCACGGCTGCACCCTACGTGACCGCGCACGGCCAAAACACGTGGTCGTGCCCCCAGACAGCCGTACCTCGCGCGATGTGACAGCCGTGCGCCACCGGCCCGACTGCCGCCCTCACCGATCGTTGTGGCCGGACTTTGCCAGCCACCGCCGCCCCCGAGCACCCTTCCCAAGCCGCTCGGGGGCACTTACGACGTTTCGCTAATATTGGTGATACAGGTGATCGAAAAAGAGATGTCATTCACTAGCACAAATTTCATCCCGGCACAATTACCATCGTATCTCTCCAAAAAACTATAAATAGTCCCCTGAACCAGTACACCTCGAACTAAGGACGCATGAGAAAAGCTGACCCAGTCGGATAAGACGTACGCGCAGAGCCAAACTACCCTGAGTCCTAGAAACGCTCGAAAGGAGGGCCTGAAACCCGCGCACGCGCACGGCTATGTCGTGCAGGCACTCACGGCCCGCAGGCGGCCAACGTGCTGCCAGCACATGCGCGGCCCATGCCTGCATGCAGCCCGTGCCTGTGTGCGGTTTGTGTGACGCCACGGGACCACTCCCCGCGCGCGCACCCATTGCGCGCGCCCCTCCGGCCTGGCCACCTCCGGCCACTGCCGCCACCTCCGGACTCCGTCGGTCGCTGCCGCCTCTGGGCACCCTGCCCGGGGGGCACTTCCGTTGTTTTGCTAAAATTGGTGATTTAGGTGATTGAGACGAAGCGACGTCATTCTTCAGTACAAATTCCTCCCCGACGCAAATACTGACGCATCCCTGTAGAAAACTATAAATATGCTCTTAGGCCTTCATTTGAAGACAAGCAACTCCAGAGGAAAAAGTGAGCTATGAGGTTTTCCGACGAGATCGTGGACTTAGGCTGGTCCTCCGCTAGGAATTCGTTCCGCTCTTCTTCTTGCACAAAGGCTCCGTGGATTTAGAGATTTTCACGGCCGGAACACTTCCACCAAAGTTCCGTGTACTTAGCCAAATTTTTTTGGTCGAAACACTTCCATCGAGGTTCCAGGGATTTGGCCAAATTTCCAAGACCAGAGCGCTTCCATCGAGACTTCAAGGACTTATTTTCATTTACTCATTTTTGTACTTTGCAATTATAATGGAGAAGCAGACTGTCTCTTCCCAGATCAAATCTCAATCCGTGTAAACTCAAATGAACTAGTGGATTTTGGCTCGACACAGATCTAGGCACGTTGTTTTTCTCTCTTTCCAGGTTTTTCACGTCAAAAAAGTCTCTTTTCATTTGATGTTATTTACTTTGACTATTTGCACGTCCAGTCCTATTTCGTGGTAAGACAGTCTGATTTCTCCGAACCGGAGAAATACTGGTTGACCCGCAACAATTTCATAACTTTAGTTAATCATAAGCCTGTCAGAATTATATGTACTAAAATAGTCTTACACTTATAACGTACAGCATCAAATAAACACCTAATATCAGCGTCAGCCGACAATAGTCGTGTACAAAAAGTCTGATCGGGTTCGGACTTTTGTGAAATCGGGCTCGGCCCGGGCTTAATTTGAGTCGGACCGGGCTCGGGCTCCCTCCAAAAGAGGGGGCCCGATTAGACCCTTCAGGCTGGCCCGGGCCGGACCTGGGCCGGCCTGAATTAAAAAAGGCGGGATAAAATCCCGCCTAAATAATAGGCGGGATTTTATCCCGCCACCCGCCTAATCATAGGCG
Source organism: Platanthera zijinensis (assembly GCA_039513925.1). Taxonomy (NCBI): domain Eukaryota; kingdom Viridiplantae; phylum Streptophyta; class Magnoliopsida; order Asparagales; family Orchidaceae; genus Platanthera; species Platanthera zijinensis. Next base: position 179,238,108 of record CM077085.1, on the reverse strand, counting down.
GGATTAATCCCGCCTGCATTGGCGGGATTAATCCCGCCTGATCAGGCTGGAATAATTCAAGCATCCGGCCTGATCAGGCGGGATTAATCCCGCCTGGCACCTGGTGGGATTAAAATCCTGCCAGGCTTTCGCTTAGCCCAGTGCCGGGCTCAGACTTGCCCGGCGCCCGGGCTTTGCCCGGGCCGGGCCGGGCCGGGCCGGGCCGGGCAACCGGCTAAAATGAGCGCCAGGTAAGGGCCCCAAGCCCGGCCCTGGCCCAGGCCGAGCTTTTCCCGGGTCGGGCCTAGCCGGGCTTTTGCCATGCCGGGTCCAGGCGGGCTTTTTGCCCATGACTAGCCGACAAATGGTTTTTATTGTCTTTGTGAGGCAACAGGAGCCGACAAATGGTTATTTGGTGGTGGTGATGGTTTTATTGCCTTTGAGAATATCAACTAAAGCCAATATCTTAAAAATTAATGTTATTTTAAGCTCATGCCAACTGTTTTGTTAGAAACGTTGTAAAATTATTCCATAACTTTGAAGGCTAATGTATACAAGCTCGCACTGCAATTTTCCCAATATTTTTGTAGATTCGAATCATTCTACTATTAAGAAAAAGCTCAAAATTTTTTTATTATTATTATTTCTTTATTTCAGAGCAGCCAATAAATTTTGGGTGGGCCTGCATCACCGTGGTAAAAGAAATCAGGGTCATGCACTTGCACATCAAATCAGACGCATGATATTTGATGTGCGAGTGCACGACACTGATCTCACGGTGAGCCACGCCCGCCCAAAAATTACTCGCCACAGACATTTGAGCTAACCCTAATAGACTATTGAGACATCGCTGCCTTAGAAGATTTCGTAATACTTTCTATATATGTACGAGTGACAAACACGAGACTTCACCTCTATGGCCAATCGCAGCAATACCTTGATTACGATAGGTTCGGGAATCTGTCTCTATCAATTATTTAATGTACCTTTAAAATAATATAATATTGATTAATTAATTTTAATAAAATTGATTGGTTTAATGACAACTTCTCAAAAATACTGATGATATGTCTAATGAGAACCTTCCTTGAATTGACTGTCGACATGTCCAATGAAAACCTATCGTAATAGTCTAGCAGGTGTATGAGCTCTAGTATTTTTATTTTGAATTTTAATAGATTTTCATCGTTACTTTTATTTTTGAGGTAGTGTAATTACTTGTGTGGACATTGTATTTAAAATTTTTTAATAGATTATAATATATGTCAAGTCATTAAAATATAAAAAAATAAGTACATAACTAGCATTTTTGAATTTTCACCAAAACAAGTCTCATTTAATATTATTGTAAAGATACATATATACATATATCTATACATATATACAAAAGAATATGGGCAGCCAATAGGATTGCACGGTGTAACAATGAGGCCCTCCAAAGTAATCTCAACCGTTCATATGCGGGCATGAGATTTTGGGGGTCAAGGAGGCTTCAAACCAAAAAGTGATCAACATGAAAGTTGTAGATCTCGGCGATCCGAACAACTTTCATGTTGATCATTTTTTGATTTGGAGCCTCCGTGACTCGTTCATATGCAGGCATGAGATTTTGGGGGTCAAGGAGGCTTCAAATCGAAAAGTGATCAACATAAAAGTTGTAGATCTCGGCGATCCAAACAACCTTCATGTTGATCATTTTTTGATTTAGAGCCTCGGTGACCTTCGATTTGGGAATCGAAAAGTCTGGGCGGCGATGCCCGCCGGCCCGAGCTATGTACTGTCGCGGAGGGCACGGGGGCCCCCCGTGCACTGTCACTCGTATATATACACACGAGCATCTTCGCACGGACTACGTCCGTGCTCGATGCTCTCGAGCGGCCTTCGACCGCATCCGGGCGGGCTTCACTGCGGGTTGCGCACGCACCTGAAATCTTTTTTTTTCAAAAACATATACATATGAGTACTTAAAATGACCGCAAAAAAAATATGAAGTACTATTCATATTTTTATTTTATACAATTTGGCAAATTTTAATCTGTAAAAATTAATTAATCTCTCCCTCTCTCCCTCTTTATCACTCTCTCCTCTCTCTCTCTCCTCCCTCCACTCTCTCTTCCAAATCTCCCCCCTCTCATGCTCTCTCTCATGATCCAATGGCCAATATGCAATCTATGGTGTGCCTCCAAATATCTATATTCTCTTGTATATATAAGATATATATATATATACACGTAGAGAGAGAGAAAGAAAGAGAGAGAGTTGATCAGGTGTGAACACTTACAGGACGAGGAAAGAGAGAGAGTTCATCAGGTGTGAACACTTACAGGGCGAACTCGTCAAATCCAGCTCCGTCGTTGTCATTGGCTATATATACACGTGCGCGCGTGTACACACACAGATATAGATATATACATATATTATTATATTCATTTCAAGTCAGCAATCTTTCGGGCGAGATTCCGGACAAACCATGCAAATTTTGGAAGAATGTTCAACATGAAAGTTGTAGATATTGTTTTTGGCTATAAAATGCATATATTATTTGTCTAATTCCGACATGTATTGTGGGAGAACAAACTCAAGCTTTTTAAGCTTAAGAAAGCTTGAGCTTATATATATATATATATATATATATATATATATATATATATATATATATATATATATATATATATATATATATATATATATATATATATATATATATATATATATATATCTTTATACTATAAGCAAGGAGGTTTTTTGTTTTGGTGTAACATTCAAATTGCCCAAAGTACCCTCAGCTATGGTGTAACTTTAATAAACCCCAAATTGCTCTTCTTTTTGCCTGCTTCCCGCCAACATTACCCACCGTTTGATCAAAAACAATCAAAGGCCACGGATCATTTATAATCGGAGGCCACGGATCAAGATTTTCCCACCGCACGATCTATAACAATCACCGGCCACGGATTCGTACAGTCGAGAGCCACAGATCGAGCCATTTCCTAAGGGTTTTTAGCTTTACAGTTTCTCAACGCTCGCCATTTCCGCCCGCTCCTAATCCATCGCGAGTACCTGTCGAGCTCCCGCGAGAAGAGGCGAAGGTGGAGATGCTTCGTTGCATCCCTCATCCACGCCGTCCCAACGCCAATTTAGGGTAAGAGCTCTTTGTTATTCCTCCGCCTCCGCCTTCGCTGATTTCCGCTCTTCGCTTATTCGCCGCCGGCCAGCCAGAACCTCTCTTCGCCGCCAGCCAGCCAGAAACTTTGTTGGACTCCTTCTTCCTCCATGTTTTTCTTCTCCTTCCAGCCCCCTGCTCCCCCAACTCTTCTCTGATTTCAGCTCTTGGAGTCTGTGCTTCCTCGCCAGTTTTGTTCTCCTTTCAGCTGTTGGAGTCGTTCCTCACCGTTTTTTTCCTCCTTGCAGGTACTAAGGCTATTCTGGCGGTGGCTCAACATCGCACCCAAATCTAAGGTAAAGCCCTTGATTCCTATTGGACTTTCGTTCTTACGCAACTGTAACTGTTTCTGTTGATTAATGTTGATTAATGTTGATTAAAGTGTGAAGAATTTCTGGTAATTTTAGATTTCCCGTGATTGATGTGATTATTAGCATTGTATTTTTCGTCTGAAAGGGCTTGCTGTAGATTTCCTGTTAGGTGAAATTTGGAGTTCGTTTACTTCCAGTTCATGAGTCCTGTATGTGTAGGAGTTTTAGTGGAGCACTTGGCTTGCCCTGTTTTTATTTCCCATATTTGCAGCATTCTTTCACACTGCCAAGTGAATGCAAAAAATTGATTTGGTATGTAAATCAATTTGCTGCCATTTACAGCATTCAAAATATGGGAATTGATTTTAGCATTTAGTAATGAAAAAATGGCAGCATGCAAATTGATTTTGCTGTAAAAGGCAGCACTCTTTCATTTACAACATTCATTTGGCAGTGTGAATGCAAGCCAAGTGCTGCGCTAAAACCTAACAAATTGATGTGTTTGCAGCAACTCATATTACTAAAACCTAACAGGACTCCAAACCTCCTCCCTAAATGTTACCTAACAAATTAATTTACATGCAAAAAGATTGCAACTCATATTACTAAATTGCAGTAAATGTTTATTTTAGTACTATCATAATACTACATAGCTGGGCCCAAATTGGGGTTTATTTTAGTACTATCATTGATTTAAAAAGATTAGACAATGTTTATCATTTTTTCAATTGCAAGTACTCTCATTTCTTTGTTTTTCAATTGCAAGCACTACATAGAGGCCGGCTGTGATTTCATTTTTCCATTGCTCATCGACTATTGAGGTTTTATATTGCAAATATTGTGATTAACCTCAGTGAAATCACTGAAAAAGGCAGTTGTGATTTCATTTTTTAAAGTTCTGCACTATAAAAAGTTTGCAGCAAATATATTTGTGCATATTGATTTCTCAAAATCACATTATATCCCTTATGAATTATATGTTTGATCACATTAATGTGTTCCATTTGTAAAAAATACTTATTATTAATTTAGTTTTTTCTGATCACAGTTCAGATTTCCTAAATTCTAATATTTGTTCTATATTATGCTAGATCCCTAATATGCTTTCTGGACCAACAATTATAATAAGGGTTACAGATTGTTGTGGTAACCCTTTCTTATAATTTGATACCCTTTCTCAGCCTTAATATGCTTTCATTATAGTAACCCTTTCTGATAATAAGGGTTATAAGATTTCAATTCGGTGCCTAAATTATGCTAGATCTTGCCAGCATAATTTGTTCCCATCAGATTGTTATGATGGGTGCCACACAAATAGCCACCTTCATCGATTGTTGTCACCCAGCATAATTTGTTCTTATAATGAAAGCATATAATAATTGTGATTTAGGAACCGATGATCGTCAATATTTCTGTTAGAAAATGTTGTTTCAGTTTTAGATGTGATTTTAGCTTGATTGTGTTGGAAAACATATACATGCGAGGAATCATATATTGTGTGATTTTAGCATGAACTGCTAAAACATATATTGTGTTGGAAAAATGCAATAATTGCTACAAACCTTCCTGCAGCAAGCCCTTTTTAAGTTTTAATATGTTGGAAAACATTGATTTTACAGTGAATCTAATCCTGCACGACTGCTTAATTTTCAGTAAGAGAACTCCTCCTCCTAGATCGATCCTCTTCCCGGCAATCTCATCCTTCCGGCAAACTCCGTCTTGCACGACTGCTTAATTTTCAGTAAGTGAACTCCTCCTCCAAGATCTATGGTGTGTTCTTTGTACCTCTTAAACTCTTAAAGTATTTTAGCAAACTCCTCCTCCTAGGATTGCACCGACGAAGCAAGGAATCTGGCAAACTCCTTTGGTAGGGTGCCCCAAATCTGCACCGAGGAAGCAAACTAATCTTTCATTGCAAGGTATGAAATGTATATTTCACCTATGCTTATATATATGCTGCAGACTTTTTTTGAAATGTATATAATCATTTGAAGACTTTTATATGGTAATGATCAATTCCTAAATAAATGCGAGTTCAATGTTTTACTTCATTAGTTTCAATGCCAATCTCGAATAGAATGAAGTTTTACTCCATTAGTTTCATATATGAAGTCTTCAAATGATTCATAAGAGAAAATTAATGTGGACCTTCATTTGCATTGTTCTTTATAAAGTTGTACCGCTTGAGAGGTACAAAGCAGTAAACAAATGATTTTCCCTCGCTTATAAGAATGATTTTTCATATGGCTTCATATAGCTTCATGTCTTATAAGAATGATTTTTCATATGGCTTCATCGCTTATAAGAATGATTTTTCATATGGCAGCATTCTTTATAAACAAATGCATTGTTCTTTATAAATAAAATAGCAGTAAATACACCTCATACATAGCTAACAAATATACAATCAGATCGTTTACTATGAGCATAACAATTATAGTTCATCATGGTACAATCTCCTTATGTTAAAGTAGCATCTAAGTGATACCTTCTTATTTGTTTGGCTCACTCAAATGTTAAATGCGAGCTCCCTCTCCTGGAATTTCTCTGTTGGTGATACTCAAATGTTAAAGTAGCATCTAAGTTTCAGATTGCAAATACCAAAATGATTCTTAGAAATAATGTCAATATCAATCCTATTTTTTAAGCGATTAATAATTTCCCTCGCAGGCCTGGTACGGTCGGCTTGGCTGTAGGGGCATTGCCCCGTGTACCCTGAATGGAATTAAATTTTATTTGAATTTGCTTTTAGGTTATTTTTATCAAAGTTACAGTAGCATCTGTGTTGAGGATGTACTTAGATACCCTCTTTTAAGTAACACTTATGTACTTGCCAATCAAAATACCCCAAAATTGCAAATAACGATTACATGTCTGCAAGAAAACAGATAATTCATGAGTTAATTACATCACATCGCAGACACTTGGAGATGACCAACCAAAATTATGCTGAGGCATCGTCGTCGTTGCCAAATCATGGTGAGCCAGTCCAACATAAAAGAGGGAGACCTTCAACTTCGACAACATCCGCTGAGCAAACTAGAGAGTCAAGCCGAGTGCATGTTAGTAATTGGAGACGGTCATTGACTACAGAGCAACGGAGGGCACTCAATGCAAGGCGAACACAGTCGCGCTCTTCGTTGACTTTACCAGTGGTTGTGGAGGTCCGACCCAACGAGCCAGAATCTATAAATCAAGCTAATGAAATTGAAGATAATCCTTCTGCCGGAACTTCACAGATAACTAATCAAAATCAGGATAATCCAGACCAACATCAAACTGAAGGTCAGTCGTCATTTCCAAGCCGGGGTGGACCAGTCCAACATAAAAGAGGGAGACCTTTAACTTCGACAACACCAACTGAGCAAACTCGAGAGTCAACCCGAGTGCGTGTTAATAATTGGAGACATTCATTGACTGCAGAACAACGGAGTGCACTGAATGCAAGGCGAATACAATCGCACCCAACATTGATTTTGCCATCGGCCGTGCACGGGGGACCAGCAAATCCAGAACATCCACATCAGCCGAATGAAATTGAAGATGGTAGTCCTGCGCCCACTTCGCGGACAGGACGTCAAAATATAGCACGAAATTACCGTTCCTCCGACAACGTCCGTGTCTTCCAGCTCCCACAACCAACCATTTGCCCTCACTGTGCAGCTCGATTATTCCACAAAGAAACCATTCATTGTTTTTGGACAATGATTCATGTATCATGGCCTCCCACTAGGGAAGAAAAGATAAAATGTTCGCCATCAACTACCTCCTTACCAGTTCGCCATCAAAATAAGAGGTTCCATTCGAGGAACTTAAAGAAAGTTGAGTGATATTTACAACTCATCGCGATTTCTCGGACAAAAGGCATTGTTCATCAATTATTGGAATGATTTTTGTAAGTGCAAGAACTTAAACTTTTTCTGTGAATGCTGCGAATATTGTGATTGCTGTGAATTTTTTTTTCGGATTGCATTGTTCTGTTACTGTGATAAAGTGTGATTTGCCGTGAATACTGTGATCAAGATAAGTGATTCATAATAGAGGGCCAAGCTACTAATATTTCGCACAATGTTCTGTAAATAATGAGTTGAGCTTAAACAAATGCAAGTAAGTAGGTCCCCATCAGTTTCAGCTTATAGTATTTTAAGCTATATAAATGTTTTCATCAGGTATTTACCTAATAGAGACATCAATGGTAAATCGTTGTATTTACCGACCAATGTCGCCGCCCCGGACCAATTTCGCCGCCTCAGACCAATATCGCCCCCCGACCAATGTCGCCGCCCCCGACCAATGCCGTCGCCCCCGACCAATGTCGCCGCCCCCGACCAATGTCGCCGCCCCCGACCAAAGTCGCCGCCCCCGACCAATGTCGCCGCCCCGACCAATGTCGCCGCCCCCGACCAATGTCGCCGCCCCCGACCAATGTCGCCGCCCCTGACCAATGTCGCCTCCCCTGACCAATGTAGTCGCCCTCGACCAATATTGCCTCCCACGACCAATGTCGCCCCCACGACCAATGTCGCTTCCCCCGACCAATTTTGCCGCCCACGACTAATGTCGTCCGCACGACCAATGTCGTCTCCTCGACGAATGTCGCCCCCACGACAAATGTCGCCCCCTCGACAAATGTCGCACCCTCGACAAATGTCGCACCCACGACGAATGTCGCACCCACGACGAATGTTGCCCGCACGGGGTCCCCCGTGCACGACTGCTTGTATATATATATATATGGGGCACTGAAAAAACGCGCAGCGCGTTTTTGACCAATATACGCGCTTCCCAGAAAACGAAAAAAACACCCCTTAGACAGCATTTTTAGAAAAAGTGGTCAACATGAAAGTCGTAGATCTCGTCGAGATCTACGACTTTCATGTTGACCACTTTTTCTAAAAATGTTGTTTAGGGGGTCTATTTTCAAAAGGCGCGAAGGGGATTCCGTCCGGTAAATATTACGATTTATATTTATTGCGCGGACCCCCCTTCGCGCCTTTTGAAAATAGACCCCCTAGACAACATGTTTAGAAAAAGTGGTCAACATGAAAGTTGTAGATCTCGACGAGATCTACAACTTTCATGTTGACCACTTTTTCTAAAAAATGCTATTTAGGAGGTGTTTTTTTCGTTTTTCTGAGAAGCGTGTTTTTTAGGGAAAAACAGGCTGCGCGTTTTTCCAGTTTTCTGATATATATATATATATATATATATATATATATATATATATATATATATATATATATATATATATATATATATATATATATATATATACACGAGTGACAGTGCACGGGGGCCCCCGTGCCACGCTGGACAGTACACAGCTCGGGACGGCGGGCTTCGCCCGCCCTCCGGCGGGTCCGGCGGGCTTCGCCCGCCCCCTGACAGACGAATTAACCACTAAATTAAAAAATTCATTAAATATATTTAACGAATAATATATAAAGTTATTATAATATACATAATATATTTGTACTCGCAATAATGAATTTTATATTTTTCAAAAGGCGCGAAGGGGGTTCCGCCGGTAAATATTACGATTTTTTTTTTTGCGCGGACCCCCTTCGCGCCTTTTGAAAATAGACCCCCTAAACAGCATTTTTAGAAAAAGTGGTCAACATGAAAGTTGTAGATCTCGTCGAGATCTACAACTTTCATGTTGACCACTTTTTCTAAAAATGCTGTTAAGGGGGTGTTTTTTTCATTTTTCCGAGGAGCGCGTTTTTTTTTCCAAAAAGCGCTACCCGGAAATTCAGTGCCCCCATATATATATATATATATCTTATTATATAAGGGAATATATATATTTGGAAGCACACCAAGCTTTACATCTGAACCGTTTGATCAAAAAAATACAAAGAACTGTCACCGTTTAATTTGTGTGGATGGAGTGAATTCGGCCCCAGCTTCGATCTGCTTAATTATACTATTACCAAGGACAAATAAATCTTTATTAAAAGCTTCGATCTGCTTTATTATACTATTACAAAGGACAAATAAATCTTTATTAAAAGCAAAGTCAAAAGCAATCCCGTCCCCCTGCTTTCTCCTCCCCTGCACGCTACCGTCGCATCATCTCTTCCTCGACTGTCACCCGCCGATACCAGCCTGCATAACCCTTCCTCCCCTCGACAGAGCTCCTCCCTCCATCGCTATTATGAAGCGTCTCGCCCCTCCTTCCAGCAAGTAACGACAACATCGGGGATCAAACTGCGTTTTCAGATTCGTGTCCTCTTATATATAATAAATAATATTAAGACGTGAGTTACAAAAATAATATTATATATATATATAATATATATATAATTATAATATATATATTATAATTATATATATATTATAATTATATATAGGGTTTAACCGTAAATATATAATTATTATAGTTTAACAGTACAGAAAACTGGAAAAACGCGCAGCCCGTTTTTCCATAAAAACGCGCTCCTCAGAAAAACGAAAATAACACCTCCTAAACAGCATTTTTAGAAAAAGTGGTCAACATGAAAGTTGTAGATCTCGTCGAGATCTACAACTTTCATGTTGACCACTTTTTCTAAAAATGCTGTCTAGGGGGTCTATTTTCAAAAGGCACGAAGGGGGTCCGCGGAATAAATATAAATCGTAATATTTACCGGGCGGAACCTCTTTCGCGCCTTTTGAACATAGTCCCCCTAAACAGCATTTTTAGAAAAAGTGGTAAACATGAAAGTTGTAGATCTCGACGAGATCTACAACTTTCATGTTGACCACTTTTTCTAAAAATACTGTCTAGGGGGTATTTTTTTCATTTTTCTGGGAAGCGCGTATATTGGTCAAAAACGCGCTGCGCGTTTTTTCAGTGCCCCCATATTAATAATTCGAGCATCTTCGCACGGGCTACGCCCGTGCTCGATGCTCTCGGGCGGCTTTCGGCCGTATCAGACGGGCTTCGCCTGCCTACGCACGGGCTTCGTCCGTACTTGATACTTTGGGTGGTCTTCAGCCGCATAGAAGCGGGCTTCGCCTGCTTCCACGCAATCCACCATCTCAGCGTCGCACCTGCTACTCGCGGCCCCCATAGCCCTATGATTATTTAATTTTGCTCCTGCGGGCCGCGAGTGGCGGGTGCGGCGCCGAGATGGTGGATTGCGTGGAAGCGGGCGAAGCCCGCTTCTATGCGGCTGAAGACCACCCAATGCATTAAGCACGAGTGAAGCCCGTGCGCAGGCGGGCGATATGGCCGAAGGCCGCCCAAGAGCATCGAGCATGGGCGCAGCCCGTGCGAAGATGCTCGTATATATATATATATATATATATATATATGTATATATATATATATGTATATATATATATATATATATATATATATATATATATATATATATATATATGTATATATATATATATATACAAATTTTTACACACATATATACATACATATTTATGCACTTGCTATATATATACATACATACGTATACACATGGATTTGTATCATATGCGGGCCAGATTTTTTGCGGGCGTGCGGGCAGAAAATCCTCGCTATTAAACCAGGTCTCTTCAAACGATAGCAGCGAGTTATAACAGCGGAGGGATTGCGGGCTACCCAGCGCGGCCAGCAACTGTGGGCCCACCGGCCACCCGGGATTCGTCGCCCACCGCCGCTGGGCTAGCACGCCGACGTATCCAGGGCGGCCGGTGGCCGGCGGGCCCGCAGTCGCCGACCGCCATTAGGTGTGATCTGCTTAATCGGTGGCGAGCCCACCTCCGCATGATCTACTTAATCAGACATTGTTGGGTACCTGCCCACATGCCCGCAATAGATTCTCACACACTTGATACGCCCCCATATACATATATAGATATATATGCACACACACACACACGAGTGCCGACGAATCCCGGGCGGTCGGTGCCCGGCGAGCCTGCAGTCGGCCGCGGCGACGCTGAGAAGAACTCGGTTGTTGGATGCAGGTGCCCGACATTGCCATTGGACGGCGGATGCTGCACTATTCGCATCTTCGCATGGCCGAATCATTCATATATATATATATATATATATATATATATATATATATATATATATATATATATATATATATATATATGTTATTCTTGCTTTTACCATTCAATGAATCCAGACCATCTGATCCTCTAACACAATACAAACCGTCTGATCCTCTCCTCTAATCAATCGCGCTCTACACAGTGACTTCCCCGACCCGACAACTGTCCTCACGCGTGTCTGCAACAAGCGCCACCGCCGCTCATGCGCCGCTCCCTATGCATCCAACGGTTTCCTTTACTCATTAACCGCTCCACCCCTCTCTTCATATATTCTGCTTATCAATTACGCATCCCAGCAATTCTCTTCCCCCAATCGAAGCCCCTCACCCCGAGGCTTCCCGGGCACTACTGCTGCCAAGGCTTCCCCGTCGCTGCCGCTGTCGAGGCTTCCCCTCCGCTTCCAGATTTCGCCGCCGCCGCTTCCGCAACTCGAGGCTTCCCGGCCGCTGCTGCTGAGGAGGCTTCCTGTTACCACCTCCTGCAGGGATCGCTGGCGGCCCTGCTCTAGAAGGAGTTACAACTCATAAACTAAGTTTAAGCTAAAACAACTACCAAATATCTTCATTAACCTTTTAATTAATGTTTACATCTGTTTTTATAGGCTTTCAAATATAGTTGTTACATAAAGGAAAGAGTCGTTTGGCTTAAATGCTAAAAACCGGATGCTTCTGGAAAAATAATGTTGGTCGTTGGATTGGCATCTGCCAGCTATTCTGGATATTACCCGCTGGGTAATATAATGCCCTCCGATCTAAACTCTGAACCGTTCGCTGCTTGGATAAACGATCTTGGCCGTTGAATTAATGTAGCGGAGTACTACCGCTACACTTCCTGCCTTCCTTGAAAAATGTGTCTGGCCCTTTTATTTTAGTCCTTCCTTTACTCCGCTTCTTCAGCTAGGGTTTGAGAGTGGCCATGCCAGGCGGGAAAGGTGCGGAGCGGAGAAAAGAAAGAAAGTTAGGGCCCGAAATCGCCGGAGTAGCGTGGAGACTCGCCGGCGAGGAAGACGCCATCTTCTGTTCATGGCGCTTCGTTTTGATGTCCGAAGCCAACCTGGACCCATCGATTTGCAGGTAAGTGTATCTTCCCCTTGTGTTGAAGCTTCTGCTCTTGGAGAGATATGAGGTTGAGGCGTGAGGTGTGCTCAATCTTCCTTTTCTGGAGTCTTTGTTGTTTCTGTGGCCGCAAAAGCAGGTGCTGCACCTTCTGAGCTGGAATGTAATTTTGTGTGGGGAATGCTTGTAATAGACTCCAGCGGCACCTGTTTTTGGTTGTTTTCCTGCATTATAGGGCAAGTTAGGAAGGTTTTAGGTGGAAGGGTGGCCAGCAGTTGAGGGTCAATCTTTTCTGCTAGTTCCCATGAACTATCCTCGGGTGCTAAACCCTTCCACTGAATTAGATATTGTAATTGAGGCTTATCTTGAGACCAACTGTGCGTTCATCTAGGATGGACAAGATATCGTGAACTGGCGTATGATGGAAGTAATTGTCCGACAGTTCATGAACTTGTAGCGCTGTGGAAGCATGGTATGGTTTCAAAAGTGCAATATGAAATACTGGATGAATTTTTGCATGATTTGGTAAATTTAAACGATACGCTATTTGACCAACACGTTCGGCGATAGTGAAGGGGCCGTAGTATTTAAGGTTGAATCGTGTAGTTGCATGTGATTTTAGGCTTAATTGTCGATATGGTTGGAGTTTTAAGAGGACCTGGTCTCCGATTTGAAATGTTCTGTCCAAGCGGTGTCGATCAGCTTGTGTTTTCATACGATTTTGGGCTTTGACTAAATTATCTTTCAAATGTGCTAATAACGTATCCCGATGTTTCAAATCCTCCTGGATAGCATGGATGTGGCTGGTGCCTATAAAATATTGCAGAAAACTCGGAGGTTGTCGGCCGAACATCGCTTCGAATGGAGTCATACCAGCGGAAGAATGAAAGGAAGTGTTGTAGTGATATTCTGGCCATGATAATAATGAGGTCCATTTCCGAGGGTTTTGGTGTGCGAAAAGTCGTAAATATTGATTAATACACCTATTCACCCTCTCTGTTTGTCCGTCGGTTTGTGGGTGGTAGGAGGTGGAGTATTTTAGTGTAGTCCCATTTTGCTTAAAAAGTTCTGTCCAAAAAGCACTAAGAAATATGGAGCCTCTGTCAGAGACTATTGTTTCTGGCATTCCGTGTAGCTTACCACAGGTCTCCTAAAAAATTGTGGCAACCCAAGAACCCGTGGAACCAGAGGGAATGGGTGCAAAATGTGCGGCTTTAGACAACCTATCGACCACGACCAAGATTTCTTTGTAATCTTTAGATTTGGGAAGGTGTGTGATAAAGTCTAGGGTGATATCTGCCCATATTTTAGATGGTATGGGGAGGGGTTGCAGTAGTACAAATCGTAAATCTGTTCTTGGTTTGGCTTTCTGACATAAATCACATTGTTTAATATAAGTCTTAACTTCTTCAGATATGCTGGGCCAGTAGAAATACGTTGTAATGCATTTTATTGTAGGTAAAACTCCAGAATGCCCCCCACTCTTTTGATTATGTGTTTCATAAATAATCAATTGTCTAATCAGGCTTAAAGGAATATATAGTCGATTTTGATAAAACAAAGTCGTATTCCTTATTGTCCATTTTGGAATATCGGTTGGCATATTCTGTAATTGAGACAAAATTTGTTGTGCTAAGGGATCAGACGAATAATATTTACTCAGTTGGCTAAACATGTGAATATTAGGGTGAGAAATAAATGAGTTATTGGAAAGGGTCGGTGTGCGGGATAGTGCATCTGCTACCTTATTCTGAAGTCTTGGTTTGTACTGTATTTTAAAGTCCAAGCCCATTATTTTGGTGAGGAATTTTTGTTGGACTGGTGTGTTCAATAGTTGAGTGGTTAAATTGTGTAATGTATTGTGGTCTGTCCGTATAATAAAAGGAGTCCCTAGTAGGTAATGTCGCCATTTATGGAAGGCTGCGGATATAGCTAATAATTCTCGGTCATAGGTAAATTTATTTTGATCTCGGGGTGATAACTTTTTACTAAAATATTCTATTGGGTGATCATTTTGAGACATAATAACTCCTATTCCTGTGGTTGATGCATCTGTTTCGACTGTGAATGGTAGGTTGAAATTTGGAAAAGTCAGAACGGGTTCAGAGGATAATAATGTTTTTATTGTCTCAAAAGCCTGCGTAGCTGTAGGGGTCCACAAAAATTTATCTTTTACTAGTAAGTCAGTCATAGGTGTTAAAATTGTTGCGTAATTTGGGATAAATCGTCTATAGTACCCTGCCAACCCTAAAAAAGAACGTAACTGTTTAACCGTAGTAGGTATAGGCCAATTTTGTATTGCCATTATTTTATCAGTGGTTGGTTGGACTCGATTTTGAGAAATGATATGTCCTAGAAATTCGATGGAGGGGACGCTAAAGATGCATTTATTTTGTTTAACGAATAGGTTGTTTTTTCTTAGAAGTTTGAAAACTATTCTCAAATGGTTTACATGTGAAATGATGTCTGGGCTATATACTAGGATGTCGTCAAAGAATATCACAATGAACTTCCGCAAGTGCTCCTTGAAAATGAGATTCATTAATGATTGGAAAGTTGCCGGTGCATTTGCTAATCCGAAGGGCATAACAATATATTCAAAAAGACCGTGGTGAGTTCGAAAAGCGGTTTTGTAAATGTCATCTGGATGCATCCGTACCTGATGATATCCGGATTGTAAATCTAATTTAGAGAATATGGTGGCACTATGAAGTTCAGCTAGTAACTCATCAATGGTTGGCATTGGATATGAGTCCTTTATGGTGATGGCGTTTAGGGCTCTATAGTCCACACAAAGTCTCCAAGTACCATCTTTCTTTTTAACTAAGAGTACTGGTGAACTATATGGCGAGCAGCTTGGTCAATAAGTCCCATTTGAAGTAATTCTACTATCAATTTTTCTATTTCAGTTTTTTGAACATGAGGGTACCTATAGGATCGTGCTTTTGACACTAGTCCGGGTGTTGTTAGATTAATTCTATGATCCTGAGGTCGTTGAGGTGGTAGGTTCTGAGGTATGACAAATATTGATTCGTATTGGGTTAACAATGTATTGATTTGCGTAGGCGTACTATGGATTTGTTGTGTAGCATCCTCTGTCTGAATGAAGCACAGGGCCAATGCTGAGATTGATTTTTGTTTCCGATTTTTGTTGAGTTTGGTATTTGATAGGAGATCCGTATCAAAGTTTGTTAGTCCCTGTAGGGTAATATTGGTGGATCCCCTTGTGAATGACATTTCTTTGGTGCAAAAATTTTATGTTATTGGACCGAGGGTCTCCATCCAGTCGTACCCTAACACTAAGTCAGCACCCTTAAGGTCAATGACAAATAAAACTATTTGGAACATGTTGGGTATTGTATCCACACTCACCTAGATTTGCATGAAGTCACCCATGAACTAAGTTGAATCCAGTTGTATTTGATATTTCTCTTTAGCCATATGCTTGCAGGTGTACACTTTAAGTATAGACCAATGTCAGTCTGCAATGGGTCATCAAACACAGGACTTCACAGTGTAATCCCTCACTGTGTAATCCAAGGTGTTGACTCATGTGTAGCCTCTCTATTGGAATATACTTAACCTCAAATCACTTGGAGAAAAGGACAAAAGCTGAAGCTGAAGAAGTTCTATTTGAATACATTTTTCTGTAACTTAGAATTTTTGCTAAGTCATTTTTGCTCGAGAAATACATTAGTGCTCGAGTAAATTACATCTCTAGGTCTCGAGAAGTTTTTAAAAGTGCTCGAGAAAAAGCTCAGCTTGCTCGAGAACTTTTTCTTTCAAATCTGGCTGTCATTAATGCTCGAGAGAAAGTTTTCCTTTCTCGAGAAAATGACTTTGCTGCTCGAGAACTAGAATGCTGTGCAAAAATATTTCTAAGGAAAGGTACTCGAGAAATAT
Source organism: Platanthera zijinensis (assembly GCA_039513925.1). Taxonomy (NCBI): domain Eukaryota; kingdom Viridiplantae; phylum Streptophyta; class Magnoliopsida; order Asparagales; family Orchidaceae; genus Platanthera; species Platanthera zijinensis. Next base: position 179,221,657 of record CM077085.1, on the reverse strand, counting down.
AACTCTTCTTCTAAGTCTACCTTTCTCGAGAACTATTTCTCTATTGTTATTCTAAGTTCCTGTGCTCGAGAACAACTTTAGCTTCTCGAGTACTGTCCTCCAGATTTTCCTCTATGTTCAAGTGCTCGAGAAATAATCCATTTGCTCGAGTACTCTAGTTTTCAGGATTTTGATTAAGTCTTTGTGATCGAGAAAGAGACTTGTTTCTCGAGTACTCCAGTTCTCAAGTTTGTTTTTAAGTGTTTAGTGCTCGAGAAATCTTAATGATTCTCGAGTACATTTCTTCAGGCTCTCGAGCAAATTCTGCTTGTGCTCGTTTTCCAGTTTTATTCTAAGTCTTTGTGCTCGAGAAGTTTCAAGTTCTCGAATATTTTCTTTCCAGTACTCGAGCAAGTTTACTGTATGCTCGAGTAATCCAGATATACTTTTTCTTCTAAGTATAAGTGCTCGAGTAGTACAATTAGTGCTCGAGAAAGTTATTTTGGACAGTATATTTTTTCCCAGTCTCAGATCTCGAGACAATCATTTCTACTCTCGAGAACTCCTTGTTTCAGTGCTCGAGAACAACCTTCAGTTCTCGAGTACTTCTGACTTGAATCTTTTTCTAATTCTGAATTTGTCAAAATCGTTGACCTTCTATTCATTCTATTTTTCAATCTTTAATCTGTCATCATCTAATTGGTCCACGTGGCATTACTTTCAATACGATTTGATTTCTGACCGATTAGGCTCCCTATAAAAGGTCTAATCAGTCTCTGTTTTCATTAAGAATTATTATTATCGTTTATCTTTTCTCTCTCTTCAAGAACGTAAAACGAAAAAGGGCCGACAAACCCTAAGTTCCCGATTCGTCTTCCCGGTCGCCGCCGCTCACTGTTTCCATCTGGAAGGCCGCCGACGAAGAACGATCGACGAAGTGACACATAGAATCGAGATCGACCTCGACTTTCTTTCGAATCTCTTGATTCCGTGTGTTCCGAAGAACCAGATCTGTAGATCGACGACAGTATCTTCTCCGACTGATTCCTGACAGAGCCGCCATTGTTGAAGGAAGAAGAAACGTCAAGATTTTCTAGATCTGTCACAGTCTCATCATTTTCTGTAAATCTTTATTCTGTAGGAGATTCTTCTCCGAGTTGTAGGAGTTTTCACTCCGAGTATTTGTTGTAGGAAGATTGTGCTTCCGAGTGTAGATCCGGGTTGGATTGAGTTGTAAGATTTCTTTAATCTGAGATAAGTGGAGTAGCCGAGTCTAGTGCGTTACTAGATCGGTGAGAGGGAAAGTGGAGTACCCAAGATCGGGGAACCACTATAAATCTTGTGTCGTCTGTGCTTGTGTTCTTTTTGTGTGTGCTGCGATTAGTTTTATTTTATTCCGCAAAAGACGTCGCAATCACCTATTCACCCCCCTCTAGGTGATAATTTAGACAACTAGTCAACTTTCAATTGGTATCAGAGGGTCGTTGATCATATAAAGGTTAACACCTTGATCAGATCTGCCCTAAGTTGTCTAAGAAGTTAGCCAAGCATGGATAAGGCAAAAGATTTTGCAAAGCTTCCACTGTGCACCAAGACAAACTTTCCCATGTGGAAAGAAAGAATTAAATTCTTTATGGAAGCTGTGGATCCAAGGATCTTTATGATAGTTGAAGAAGGTCCCTATGTTCCCATGACAACCTCCACAATAAATCCTACTCTAATGGTACCAAAGAAACTAATGGATCTTGACAAGGATGAGATTGCACTTGTCTCGTTGGACAAGAAAGCTAAAAACATCATAGCAAGTGCAGTTGATGACTCTATGCTACTGAATCTGATACATTGCCAAAGCGCTAAGGAAATGTGGCAGTGTCTGATAGTCCTGATGGAAGGCACTGAAGAAGTAAGGGATGACAGAAGATCCCTTCTGAATCAAAAATATGAAGCCTTCAGACAAGGACCAAAGGATTCAATCACAGATACGTTTGAGAACTTCAGCAAAATTGTTAATGGTCTGAAGGGGTATGGCAGGAAGTTCACTAATGGTGAGCTGAATGACAAATTCCTCAGATCTCTGACGAAAGAGTGGGATACCAAAGTATGTGCCATTCGGGAGTTTGGCAGACTAGCAGAGACTGACCCACAGAATCTCTTCGGAAAGCTGATGTCGTATGAGATGCAAATAAATACAAGAAAAGTCGAAGAAGAGAAGAGCAGATCCTCTTCAAAGGATAAGACTGTTGCCTTGAAGGCAGAAAGCACAAAAAAGGTCAAAGCTCAATCATCTACTCCTGCTCAGGAAACAATTGAGAGTGAAGAAAGTTCAGAGCCCAGTTCATCAGGCTCAGAGATGTCTGAAGGAGAGTTCTCTCTCTTATCAAGACAGTTCAAGAAGTTTCTGAACAAAAAGAAGAATTGGAGAGGCAAGGATGCCTCACATAGACGATCACATTATGAAAGTGATCGAAGAAAGAAAGGCTCAAGCAGCCATGACAGGTATGTTCCTAAACAGAACAAACATGTTTCATCTGACATAGTTTGCTATTGTTGCAACAAGCCAGGTCATATGATTGCTGAATGCCCTCATAAGAAAAGAGAAGGAGGAAAGAAGGAAAGCAAGAAACCCTTTCACCAAAAGAAGAATGAAAGGAGCCTCGTGGCTAAGAAAACAAAGACCCTCAGCGACTCAGACTCCTCGGAGTCAAGTGAGGAAGAAGAAGCATATTTTGGGCTGATGGCTCAAACTGATGAGGAGACAGAACCCCAGTACACTGGGAAGGTAAACTCTCACACACCTCTTTCTGAATCTGAGAATTCTGAACATGAGAATGAGGACAGCTCTTATGACGATGAGTCTGAACTCATGGTTCAGTACAGAGAGCTGATCAAGGCCTACGACAAATGTCGAAAGGTCGTGAAAGCTCAAGCCAAAGAGATTAAGTCTCTTAAGGCAAGTGAAAGCTCTTTGAGAGAAGAAGTTCTTGAGATGGAATCACTCAAAGGTAAGCTTAACTCTGCCATAGAAGAATTGAATGAGACACTTAGTCTCGTCAGTCTGAAAGAAAAAGTCATTGAGAAACTGGAAGAGCAGTTTGAGGCTGAGAAGAAGCTTGTTGAGAGCTTCTCCAAGCCTAAGACAGTTCTTCCACTGATTGCTGGATTTTCAGCACAGACTGATGGTGCTGGACTAGGCCATATAGCCTCTTCTAGTAAGACTTCTAGAAGGAATAAGACTCAACGAAAGAATAAGGCAGCCAAGAAAGCCTTAGCCAAAGAAAAAGGGAAAGCCCCTCAAGAACAGACTACCTTTAATAAGGTAATCTACCCGACAAACAAGTTTGATCTTGAGTCCTCCTATGGACACTGGTCTAGGCCTACTTATGTAGAGCCAAAGTCTAGATACCAAGGATGGGCACGTCCTAGAAACTTTGGCGAAAGTGTTTTTAAAGCACCTTATGAAGAAATCAGTCTTCAGAGCTATGGTCCATATAATCATGGTCATAACTTTAAGAAAGCACCGAAAGTGAAAGAAGTTGAAGTCTTGTCCACCAAAGAGAGGAAAGCATGTTCCTGTGATCAACATGAAGCATCCACCTCCATGGCAGCTCCTCCTGCTAGACCTCATGTCAAGATGGTCAAGCAAGAGAAGAATGGACAAAGATACAATAGATTTCATTGTTGGTGTTGTGGCAAGATTGGTCACTTCGCCATCGATTGTTGGTTCAACAAAAGTGTTTATGCTGCCCCAAGAGTTAACAATGTGAGAAAGACCGCTCACGATGCTAACATCGGTAGGGGGAGCAATCTAACAAGAGACCAAGGACCCAAACAAATTTGGGTTCCTAAGGCAAAATGATTTTGTGTTTGCAGGTATGTCCAAAGGCCAATAGAACGCCAATATGGTACTTGGACAGTGGATGTTCTCGGCACATGACCGGAACAAAAAGTTTACTTCAAAATTACTCTCCAACCGAGAACGGACCAAAGGTCATCTTTGGAGGCTCCGACCGGGGAGTTACAAAAGGATATGGTACAATTTCTAACAGTAGCGTATCCTTCTCGGATGTTGCTTATGTTGAGGGATTAGAACATAATCTCATAAGCATAAGTCAATTATGCGACAAAGGATACGTTGTTGAGTTTCATGCCAACAAGTGTTTGATAAAAGCGGTTGATAAACAAGAAACCATTTTATCCGGCACTCGTAGCAGAAACATATTTTGTCTTAATTTTATTTGTTTGGATTCCTCTACCCCAGTATGTCTTCTTGCTAAAGATAGTGCATCTCTTGGTGACCAATGGCACAAGAGATTAGCACATATTAATTTCAAAACCATTCATAAATTGTTTTCGAAGAATTTGGTGCGTGATGCTCCAAATGTTAAGTGCGAAAAGGAAAGACCTTGTCACGCATGCATTAAAGGCAAGCAAACAAGGGCTACTTTTAAAAGCATTATTGGCAAAGATTCGGACAGGTGTTTACACCTTCTTCATATGGACTTGTTTGGTCCACTGCAAGTTAGAAGTTTAGGAGGTAAGGATTATACGTTGGTTATTGTTGATGATTACTCGCGCTTTGCGTGGGTGTTCTTTTTGAAACACAAGTCGGATACCTTTGATATTTTCACAAATTTTGTCAGGCAAATACAGAATGAGTACAACTGCTCCATTGTCAAAATCAGAAGTGACAATGGAACGGAATTCAAATCTGGGACCATGACGGAATTTTGTGAAAGCCTTGGTATCCTTCATGAGTTTTCCTCTCCTCGGACTCCACAACAAAATGGAGTAGATGAGAGAAGAAACAGAACACTCATAGAGGCTTGCAGGACTATGTTGAGTGATGCCTCACTACCGGAATATTTCTGGGCTGAAGCCGTCAACACTACATGTCACGTGCAAAATCGAGCACTCATAAACAAGAACCATGATAAGACTCCTTATGAACTTTTAAAAGGCAGGAAGCCAATAATATCTTACTTTAGAATCTTTGGTTGTAAGTGCTTTGTACTTAACAACGGCAAGTATCATACCACTAAGTTTAGCGAAAAGAGTTTTGAAGGCATCTTCGTAGGCTATAGTAGCCAAAGTAAGGCATATAGGATCTTTAACAAGAAATCCTTGGTGGTAGAAGAATCAATTCATGTTATTTTTGATGAGACGAGTTTGTTGCAAAGCAACTCGTCTAGTGTGTTACTTGAAGCTGCAGGTTCCAAGATAAATGAAATAAAGTTGGAGGAACCAAGTGAAGAGAAGGGTGATACCTTCATCGAGATCACTTCTCCAACTACAATTGAGAATGAAGATCTGGATATTGAAGCAGTTCAAAGAAATGAAGTCACTCCAGATGCTGAAGATGTTCCAGATGCTAGGACATTAGAGCTCAGACACTTGAAGGATCATCCAATAGAACAGATCATTGGAAATCCTCGAGACGGTGTCAGAACTCGTAGAGGTACCACTAATGAAAATTTATATTTAAGTTTTCTATCTCAGGTGGAACCAAAGAAGTTTGAGGAAGCAAACTGCGACGCATCATGGATACTAGCCATGGAAGAGGAGCTGAACCAATTCAAACGGTGTGAAGTTTGGAAGCTTGTACCAAGACCCAAAGATAAGAACGTTATAGGAACCAAGTGGGTGTATCGGAACAAGCTAGATGAAGATGGTACAATAATAAAGAACAAGGCGCGTCTCGTCGCCAAAGGATACCGACAAGAAGAAGGAATAGACTTCGATCAAACATATGCTCCAGTGGCAAGATTGGAGGCAATAAGGTTATTTCTAGCATATGCTGCATTACAAGGTTTCACGGTCTATCAAATGGACGTGAAGTCTGCCTTCCTTAATGGAAACATAAAGGAAGAAGTATATGTAGAACAACCTCCAGGTTTTGTTGATCCAAACTCTCCTAACCATGTCTACTTTCTATTTAAAGCACTGTATGGTCTCAAGCAAGCTCCCCGAGCTTGGTATGAGACATTGTCTACTTTTCTTCTTGAGAACAAGTTCACAAGAGGAAAGATAGACAAGACATTATTTCTTAGGGAAATAAAAGGCAAGATTTTGCTAGTGCAAATCTATGTCGATGACATTATTTTTGGCTCAACTGACGACAACCTTTGCAAAAAGTTTTCTAAACTAATGCAAGGGAAGTTTGAAATGAGCAGTATGGGTGAGTTGAAGTATTTCTTGGGACTCCAAGTGAAACAATCTGAGGATGGAATTTTCATATCTCAGACGAAGTTCACAAAGGAGTTGATTAAGAAATTTGGATTGGAGAACGCATCTACAATGAAAACTCCAATGGCCTCAGCTATGTCTCTGGATAAGGATGAGAAAGGGAAACCTTTTGATGAAACCAAATACAGAAGCATAATTGGGTCACTACTCTACCTTACTGCTAGTAGGCCAGACATAATGTTCTCAACATGTGTATGTGCTAGATTTCAGGTGAACAGTAAGGAATCTCATTACGCTGCTGCAAAGCGAATTTTGAGATACCTTAAAGGTACACCAAATCTTGGCTTATGGTACCCAAGAAGTAATGACAATGAACTGATTGGCTATTCAGATGCAGATTTTGCAGGTAGCAAGGATGATAGGAAGAGCACCTCAGGAACATGTCAATTCCTAGGAAGAAGGCTTATTTCCTGGAGTAGTAAGAAGCAGAATTGTGTCGCAATCTCAACAGCCGAGTCAGAGTACATCTCTGCAGGCAGTTGTTGTGCACAACTGCTTTGGATCAAAAATCAGCTTGAAGATTACAACCTGAAGTTTGAAGACATTCCTCTGATGTGTGATTCATCAAGTGCAATTGCCATTACCAACAATCCAGTGTCACACAGCAGAACAAAACATATAGAGTTGAGATATCATTTTATACGGGAGCATGTGGAGCGAGGAGATATCAACCTTCAATATGTTCCAACAGATAGACAAGTTGCAGACATTTTCACAAAGCCACTGGATGAAGCCAAGTTCTCTTTCTTCAAGACAGAACTTGGGATGCTCAACAAAGAGGACTAAGGAAAAAGTTCTCTTTCTTCAAGACAGAACTTTTCAGAATTTCAAAAAAAAAATAAAAAAAATAAAATAAAGCTAAGTAATTCTTTCTCGAGAACTTTACTTTTGCTCGAGAACGATGCTCGAGAAGTAGACAGTTCTCGAGCAAGCTTCTCGAGAACTCTTTATTCTGCTCGAGAAAACTTCTCGAGAACTTTCGGTTACGAAAATTTCATAAGTTCTTTAGTCTCGAGAACTTCACTCGGGGTACTCGAGAACTTAATAAAGTACTCGAGCCTACTTCTCGAGTACTTGACTCTTGCGAAAATTCTTAACCCTAATTTCCCGAGTACAGTTTTTGTTAGCTTTTATTATTTTTCGAAAAGCCTAGTAGCAGTCCAGATCATTTCTGCCGCCTCATTTACAATATGTATATAAATAGTCAGATTAAAATCGTTAAATCCACTAATCCCAAAATCCCCAAATATCTTGAGACCCTTCGCCTTCCGCCGGTGCCGTGAAAACCAGGAAAACCCCACAGTTTTTCTCCGTTTTTCTTCAATGGCTTCATCTTCTTCCATCGCCAAGCTCGGAATCGGCAGTGAACTCCTTCGAGATGGCATTGCAGACATATCCCAGACTTTCAGAACCTCTTGAGCCTCCTGGATATAGCCGGCCTCACTTTTGTCCTAGAACAGAAGTGTCGTCTCCTTCTTCCTCAGGTTCATGAATTCTACCAGAATTTGACAGTCAGACCAGTGGTCATGTTCTCCGATCTAACGTTTCTGGCATCAAGGTCAAACTCTCGGCCTCCATCATCAATCAGTTGCTTCATCTACCTCCAGTCACAGAACCAGAAGGACTAACCCATGCAGATTATGACCGTGCCTATTCCTTTGTGGAATCGCCGGCATACCCTCTGGTATTCGACGCCCCCAGCTGAACCCAGAGAGCAAACTCCTCCTGGACATCGTCGGCAAATGCCTTCTCTGTGCTACTGGATCAATCAAACATGCTACAGGAGAGATGTTTGATGTGATGACCTCCATAATTTGCAGGAAGCAATATCCTTTTGGTAGACTGATTCTTGATCACATTAGGTCCAGTCTCAAGAAGCCTGGATTTGCCAGAATTATAACCCTTCTACTCAGTGAACTTGACCCAGCAGTGTTTTCAATGTCTAAAGGCAGTGTTCTGCACTACATGAAGAGGCTCACAGTGGACTCCATTAACAGATGGGAGTTGAAATTGCAGAATAACACCCAGGCCACCAGGGCTCAGGAACTAGTTCAGGAAGAGGTTGTCAGGACTCCACCTCCCTCTCCTCACCAGCAATTGAGGGGGAGCCTGCACAACCTTCCCTAGCTCCAAAAATTCCCCAAGTTCCTGCTACAACAGTTGTGGCAAAGGATGTTCCAGACTACAGGATTTCATCCCCCCCTCCAAACACAGAGAGTGTCATCCAGGATGCTTCTCTTGAGGGGAGCTGCCTCCATGGTTATAGATCTCACTGTCACTTCAGAACAAATTGATGCAATGATCACTGAACTCACTTCTGAGCACCCCAGTTTAGCTTCAACAGTGGTATCAACAGCTCCAGACTCAGTTCCAGATTCTACTACAGCCACTGCTCAGGACTCAGCTCCACTTGACTCAATTCCAGATTCTGCTCCAGCCACTACTCAGGACCCAGCTCTACTTGAACCAGTTCCAGAACTGCCTAAGAAACATACTTCTCCAGACCCAGATCAGCCCTCCAGTTCACTTCCCCCATCACCTTCTCACTCAGCTGATACCCAAGGACAGCAAGCTGCTGCTTCCTCCACAACCACCTCCCTCTTCTTTTGAGCCAATGACTGACATCCCAGAAACTGATGAGGATGTTCAGGAGGCAGAGAGTCCAGGATTCCTCAAAGGCCACACTTCTCCATCCCATCTTTCCTTCCTTCAGGAAATGAAGAAGATGACAACATCCCTCTGAGAAGACAGCCATCCACTTCTACTGTTGTAATTGAAGAGATCAACCCCAGCCCCTCCAATGCACCTTCTCCACCTGCTGCTGCTCAACAACACCATCCATCCAGTCTTGCTCCTGCAAGTGCTCCTGCTGCTACTGATTCCATCATAACACTGTTAACACAGTTGTTTGCTGAACAGAAAACCTACATAGACACAGCTGTCAAGAAGGTTCAAGACCAGGTGACTGCCCTTGAGAAGGCCATGCACAAAGGCTTTGCTGAAATTCAGGTGAACACAGATACCCTGAAAGAAGCATTTCACAAGGGAGGATTGGCCTTGGATCATACTATAACAAGTATTGGCCACCTCATGGAACAATCAGTTGTGTTGGCTAATAATCAAATTCAGTTGGATAAAAGGACAGATGACAAGTTCTTTAACCTGACAGGTGAGGTTGGCACCTTTAAGGAAGATGCTATTGCAACCCTTACTACAGAAGTCAGAAAGGGGAGGAGATTTTCAAGACTGTCTCAGCTAAACATTCTGAATCCATCATGACCAGAATTACCAATGCCAGCATTGAAACCCAAGCTGACATAGAAGAGCCAAAGTCATCAAAGCTCAGAATGCTTTCCATACCTCCCTGAAAGAAAATGTGCTGAAACATATTGACTCTGTCAAGTTTCATGCCTTTGATACCTCTGTCTGGATGCACAACAATATATTCCCTGACCATCAGATTGACCCCAACTCAATTTCAGTGCCCAGTTGCAGTCAGAGCAGCCCTTGCTGAAAGACTCAAGCCCTGCTTCCCGCTGCTGGTGATGCAATTGCTGAATAAACTGCTGCTGATGCCACTTGCTTGGACCTTTGGCCATACATTAGAGGTTCAATAAACTTTCATGCCAACTGGAAGGTGTTGAAATATTACCAACCAGGAAAACTAATTCAGAAAGCTACAACGATGGGGAAGGTCTCTAATGCGGGCAGTATATTACAGAATCATGATCAAGGCAGATTCCTCCTTGGAACATGTATGCACCTTTCAGAGAAATACAGCCCCACATACACCGTAAT